>CM028378.1:28334486-28462313 GCA_013146195.2 Codonopsis lanceolata | reverse complement strand
TACACTTGCCGCACTTGGTCGTATTTTTTAGTCAGAAGTTCCTGGTTTTATGAAAATCTTTTCCCCTTGCTTTCATTTAATTTTACCTGAAATTTTCCGCCTTGTCACGTGATTTCTCCGACTTCACCGAAAATTTTCATACCGCACTCACTTTGGTCGAAATTTCTTCTTGTCGTCGTGATTTCCAACTCTTTACCTAAAAAATTCTTTTTTGTCGCTTTCCCGCTTTAGTCGAAAAATCTTATTTTGTCGCCGTGATTTCGCTCACCGAAATTTTTTTGCCGCATTTCCGGCTTCGTCGAAATTTTTCTTTATCGCTATTTTCAGCCTGAATTTTCTTTTTACCTTATTTCCACTTTGACTCGAAAATCTTCTTCTTTATCATTGCCTTTTTTTCTTTTTTTTTTCTACATGCTTTGTATTTATTTTCCTTTCATACTTTGCATTTTTTTTTTCTTTTGCATGCTTTGCATTTTTTTTTCTTTTTGCATGCTTTGCTTTTTTTTTTTGCTTTTCAGATGCTTTGCATTTTTATTTTTTATCGCATGCTTACCTTTGCCGGCCGATTCTTTCCGGCTTTTCTACCCATTTATACCGACCCGCCGATATGGACTTTACTGTTGTTTTCAAAATGCGTTTCAAAGATAGGAAAACGATGCACTGTTTTTTGTCCTTATCCCAAAGATAGGAAGCGATGGTTTATGCTTAAGTGTCAGGGCGTATCGTTGTTAATGATCGGCTTATGCGCTTTGATGATGCTGCTGAGGATCTTTGGGAGGTGATCCTTGGCGAGATGCTGGCAAAACATTTATAAGCCGATGCGGCGGAAGACCTGAGAAGATGCAGTAGAAAGATGCAAGCATGCTAATAAAACTTTCTTTTTCTCTTTAAAAAGACTGTTGAATGTGCATGTGTATCATTTGTTTCTTAAACATGTTAAAACAAGATAAGGTAAGGTGATGGAAATGTAATATAAAAGGTTGAGATGTGGCTTCTAGTTGGCTTTGAAGGGTTATAAGTATAAGAACTGATGGTGATATTTGAGATGAAGGTGGGTGAAGTTCAGGGTTGCTTTTCAGTCTTTTGACTAGTGCATCATTAAAAAAAAAGGAAATCAATCAGGATTAGTGAGCTCTACTAATCGATGCCTCGCAGGGACCACCCTTTTTTTTTCTTTCTTTCCCCCTCTTTTTTTTTCTGTTGTTTTTTTGCTTTGCTTTTTTTTTTATGCTCTAACTTTTGCCTAGGCTGCCCTTTCGGGTTTTCAACCTAGCGAGCTTTTACCTCATAGGGAGCCGGTCTTTCAATGCATGCGAAGATGAGCTGCTTATTCTTGAGGGATCACGGTTTTGTAGCTTCTTCGTTCCTTCAGGCAGAGATGGAAATGATAGCTGTTTCTGGAGATAATGAGCCTTTATGTATCCAATGAGTTCAGCGGGAGAAGCCCCAGGAGGAATTTAATCAACCAAATTTTGTAAGATGGGATGGGCCAATTCCTTAAGAGATTAACTGGAGGCAGCCCCAGAAAGATTCGATTGAGAGAGACTTTTGTGGGAGACAGAAATGAGTATGCTCACAAAAATTGGGACGACTCTAATGGACAAAAAGAAGAGTCATGATCCAGAGTTTATCACCGAGTATCATGAGTTTCATCATGGACCCTTTTTAATGTTTATATTTTGATAATTTTATATGTTTTTAGCAAGGAGTTCATCTTTGACTCAGATCACGTTATAACGGATTGAAGCAGAGCTGTTGATTGCAACTGATTCAGGGTGAATTGTTTTAACGGTCTGAGGTTTATTCATGGATGTGGTTTCTGTTTAAAACGCGATCAATAATTTGATCGTTGGTTGGCTTTTCAGGCTTTGGATTCTAGATGGATAGTTGGCTTTTGGTTTTGAGTTCGGTAGGCCTTTTGGCTCTGACTCTGGGTATGGCTTTGGCTTTGGGTATAGCTGGCCCCTTTTTTTCTCTTTTCGATCCACATCTAAAAAGTGTATATGTTGATTTTCCCGAGAAGCCCCAGGTTATTTTTGGGTAAGAGGGAGATGGACAAATGATGGACCAACTCCAGAGAGATTTTTTTTCTTTCTCTCTCTCTCTCTCTTTTTTCTTCTTTTTTCTTTTTTTTTCTTATTCTCTTTTTTTTTTCTCTTTTTTTTTTCGAAGCCTCATCGTAGCAGTCAAGAAATGTCATCTCTCCTTTTTGGGACAACGGGATAACCATTCTTGGTGGATAGAGAAGCTGACATAGCCCCAGTTTTGGGAAGCTAGATCATGAGGATAGTTTGGCTGGGGATGTTGGAAAGTCTTATTTTCGACAGGGTTTTTTTGGCATATAGTGGACTTTTAAAAAAGGTTTCAAGCTTTCGGAGGGATTTTGGTGTATGGTGGAAAGCCCTAGTGTGCTACTAACAGCTCGGTCGCAATGGGTCGAAGGTGATTCCGGTCAAGACGACTTGCCTGCTTTGGATTTCAGGTGTTCTTAAAAGTTTTCGAGTCCATATCTTCTTGATGACTCATCATCAACTCGTGTAGATTTATCATGTTTTTACGTGAGTTGATTCATCATTTTCATTCATTTTTTTAACAGATATTGCGGTGACAGATGATGGTCAGAGATCAAGAAGAAGACTCGATAAGCTATTGGCAACCTATATCCCTCACCAAGTTCCAAATGGCAACCTATATCCCTCACCAATGGGCAAAGTTTTACACTGATCATGGGGTTGGGGTAGCATTGCTGGAGTATGTTCGCGATAGCCAGAGGAAGAAGCAGAAGCTGACTCTGGAAAATAAAGAGCAGAAAATCACTATCAGCCACAAGGAAAATTCTCACGTAGGCGGGGCCTTGTCATGATCGGTGAGAGTTACGCTCGCTCAGTGGAAAGCAATTGCAATGGATGACACTTGTCCTTACCCGACGATGGGGTTAGGGGGACAAGTCGAGCAGGTTGAAAGCATGGAGTTGGATCAGCTCGACAAAATAAAAAGTCAAGCTGAGAAAGATGAAAAGGTGGAGTACGACACGTTGTAATTTAAGGTCCTGAAGAGCCAGCTGCGAGCAGTGTTGGAGTATGTTCGCGCCAGCCAGAGGAAGATGCAGAAGTTGACTTTGGAAAATGAAGAGCAGAAAATCATTATCAGCCACAAGGAAAAGTCTCATCAATCGAGGGGCCACCGCTGTCAATTGCCATGATCAGTGAGAGTTCAGCTCAGGGCGAGCAGCGGTTGCAAGTGGATAACACTTGTCCTTTGTCGGCGATGGGGTCAGGGGGACAAGTCAAGCAGGCTGAAAGCATAGAGTTGGATCAGCTTGACAAAATAGAAAGTCAAGCTGAGAACGATGAAAAGGTGGAGTGCGACATGCTACAAATGCGAGATGAGCCCGAGTTCATTGTCCAAGATGAGCTCGAGGAGATTGTGATCAACTCCGGCTATCCCAAACAAAAAATAAAGATAGCTAGGCAGGGCTCTATCAGCTGAAGCTCAGGCTAGTTTGATCAAGCAGCTCCAGGATAGCTTGGATGTGTTCGCATGGTGACCAGAGGACATGCAATGAGTTAGCGAGGAAGTGGCAGTACACTGCCTTAGCGTGGATCCAGCTTTTAGGTCGATACAATAGCGACCTAGACAGTTCTCCACGGAGAACGATAAAACGATCAAAGAAAAGGTGGAAAAGCTGCTCAGCGCGGATATTATAGAAGAAATTCGTTATCTGACCTGGTTGGCTAATGTAGTCATGGTCAAGAAATCAAACGACAAGTGAAGAATGTGTGTGGATTTCACTGACCTCAATCAAGCCTGCCCGAAAGATTGTTATCCTCTTCCTCGTATAGACAAACTGGTGGATGTTATAGCGGGCTTTGAGTTTCTGAGCTTCAGCTCGCAGATTGGCAGAAATGTTGAAGCTTACATTGACGATATGGTCGTGAAATCAAAAGGACACGACCATATCGTTGATTTGGAGGAGACCTTTGGCAACCTCAGGAA
This sequence comes from Codonopsis lanceolata, assembly GCA_013146195.2. Classification (NCBI taxonomy): domain Eukaryota; kingdom Viridiplantae; phylum Streptophyta; class Magnoliopsida; order Asterales; family Campanulaceae; genus Codonopsis; species Codonopsis lanceolata. Next base: position 28,458,317 of record CM028378.1, on the reverse strand, counting down.
GAATAATATGAAGCTCAACCCGAGCAAGTGTGTGTTTGGTGTGAAAGCAAGCAAATTCCTGGGGTTCATGGTGAATGAAAGGGGGATTGAAGCAAATCCCGAGAAAATTGCAGCGTTGGTCACAATCAAGCCTCCCCAGTGCATAAAAGATATACAATAGCTCAATAGCAGGGTGGGGTCATCGCTCTTGGTCGCTTTATTTCCAGGTCGGTAAAGAGGTGTCTGCCCTTCTTCAAAGTCCTCTGAGGAAACAAGGGGTTTGAATGGACAGGGGACTGCGATTTTTCTTTGATTTTTCTTACCCTTTTTTTTCTTTTTTTTTTACCCGCTGGGGGTATTATTTTCTTTGTCCTCTGGTGAATGGTTGCCAATTTTAGTTAACAAGATTGACCTTGTTAACTTTCCGTTAGGCTCAGGGACCATTTTGAAAACTTTGAAACTTGAGGACCAAAGTGTTGCAGCTTCAAACTTTGGAGGGGAAAAAGGGAAAATTCCCTTTTTCTCCCCTTATATGGACGGGAGTGAAGGGAGAGAAGCTACTGCTTCTCTTTTCTTTTCTTCCTTCTTTTCCTTTCTTCCTTCGTCCGCCATTGTTGCTGCTTCCTTCTTTTTATTTTATTTTCTTTATTTTCGCTCCTTTTCTCGATTCTCTTCCGCCAATTTCAGTGTTTTACTTAGCAGATGACATCTTCTTCACGATCCAGGAAGGGGAAGGCACCGATGCACCCAGAATCTGGCGAGAGGAGGAGAGAACCTCCTCGCTTGGTCCGGAATAAATTTAAGTACCGGTACTTTACGAACGACTGGGGCAACATTCTGCGGGATCGGAACACTCACGTGTCCAATCTTCCTCGCACCATTGTAAGATTTTCCTTTTTCTCGAAATTTTCCTGGTTATGTTTCAGATCTGCTAAATTTCTGCATTGTTTGGGACTTTTGGAGCACTCCCGTCTTTATTAGTGATGCATATGCATGTCCTATTTATGCCTAAATGATGTAATTTAGTGATAATGTATGAAATTTCTATGATTTATTTTTGCGATGCATGATTTGAACTAGTGGTCACTATTTGACCCTACTATGCATGATTTGTATTCTAAATGCAAATGAGGCTATATGATGCATGTTTTACGCTAAAACACATTTTTGCATGCAATAGAATCACGAAACGGAATATTCGGAATACAAATTAAATTTTTCCGAAACGCATTTCGGGCATATTTTCGGATAAAAATGGGACAAAACAGATATTTTTCATGCCCTTAGATTTATTTTTCAAGCATGCAACTGCTGCAGGGGTATAGTAAATGCCACAAAGATATTTATTTTGATGATTGGTGGTACTTTATCTTCTTTTTAGCGGGCCCCTATGGCAGCTTATTGGACAAATGAAATGCACATAATGGATGCATGAATTATTCTACTTGATGCAGATGCAATGCAGAACAATTATAAGATGATGCATGAATGTTTTTACATTTTATTACACACATGGCAAATGCAGTCCTAATATGCATTTTTATGATATTTAAGATGCAAAATTAATTATGTATATGCAAAATGAATTACACATAAAAATTGTTTTTTTTGTTTTTGTTTTTTTATAAAAGAATGATGTTTAATAAATGTTTATTTACGTGTAAATGTATGTACATGTATAAGAATGGTACGCGACAATTTAGATAATTATTTATTTATTTATTTTTATTTTTTTATGAAAAACCTTTTATTTTATTTTTATGCTAAAAAGAAATTTTTTTTTTTGTAAAAGAATCATGAAGTATACAATATGCAATATGTTCATTATTTATTTACCTTTTGCTTATTTAAAAGACTGTACAGAGAAGAAAATAAGGGTAGAAGACTTACCTCTTTTTTTTTTTTTTCAGGTTCGCAGGGATTTTGAGAGGATGCGGGTATCATGTGCCGATGTGGCTGAGATTTTTGACATGTTACCCGAGGCTGCAAAATCGTTGGTGGAGGGTTCAGGTTTTAGCGCCTTCATGCACTCCTTCACCCATTTTACCAGCTTCCTTCCCATTTTCGATGTGCTCAGGGACTTCTGGTGGGACACCACCCATACCTTTCATTTTAGCTGGGGAGGCAACCATGACCCCAGGCGACTTCCGCGATCACGGGATCCCTACCAAAGATAGGGAGACCTCGCCCTCGACTTTACTCTCCGCATCGTAGGAGGAGATTGTGGACCTCCTGGCTTCGAGCCCCGCTTCAAATCATCTGATGAGATTTTTATCGCCAGCTGCTCTGAAATGGCTTTAATAATGCCTGCGGTGCCTACCGATGATGAAGTCGCTATAACTCGAGTGGCAAGAGCGCTTTTTCTTCTTTCTTGGCACATCGCTCTTGCCAACTCCTCTGCCACCCTAAGAGCTTCCGTCCCTAGCTTGTCTTACGACTTTGATCTGATCCCTTTGATGACTAGGGGACAGCCGGTTTGGTCGAACTTTATGCTTCCATGGATAGGGCCACCGAATGACTCGCCGACTCGAATGGGTTTGCCCTGTGGGAGGTACATGCCTTTTCTTGCTTTTTCATCATCATTTCATTTTTTTATTTTTTTTGACAACATATTTATTTTTTCTTTTTTTTTTTTGTGCGTGTCCGGGCCTTCTCATTTTTCGATGCCGCCTCATTCGGCGAAGTTTACCACCTCCAGATTCGTCCCAATATGTTGACAAAGAATGGTGAATCCGACCGAGGACGGTGGTTGTAATACTAGGGAAAGAGTGCCGAGCGAATTGTTGGTTCGAGTCCGTGTTCGCACTTTCTTCCCGGGAGGGCCCTGAGGGACATTATTCTACTACTCGACGTTCACCGCCGCCGGATATTGATGGTTTCTATCATGGTGGACTTTTCAGATATGGGCGAGCGGTGAACCGTCAAGACTGCCTTTTTCTAGTGGCTCCAGTGGTGCCTCCTCGCCTCCTCGCTGGGTGATAGAGCCCGATCGATTGCCTCGACCGGCAACAAGATTGGGAAATACCTCGCTCCCGCGATGCATTATCCAGCTGATGTCATACGAGGATTTCCCGAGATTAGAGCCGCATCCCCTCCTCCTCGCTCCCCGTTGTACCCAGCGGCATTCTCGATGCTTCTTCGCCAAAGCCGTGGTCATCTACTTCATTTCTCGACGAGAACCTGATGTTTACGGAGCCCGATGATGTTTTCTCTACTTTCCAGTATGAGTGGGGTGGTGGCTTAGTAGAGCAGGTTCTTCCTGACATCGAGATCCCGGAAGAGCGTCGCGTCCCGGAGCAGGCTCGTTCAATAGACACATCCACCTTTATTGTCTCTCTTCATTATTGTATATATTTTTTATGTATATTTTTTATTATTATTAATTTTTTTTGTACACTTTTTTTTTTCGAGACTAACATTTTTTTTTTCATTCTTTTTTTATTCATTTTTTTTCAGGTGAACGTGTCTACTTATAAGAAACTGATGCGGGGCTTTTTCAACATTAGCAACCAGATCGTAAATTGGTCGATGAATTTTCTTGCAAGGGAGCAGCCATGGGCGCCCGACGCCGAGATGACGACGATGATGATGATGATATTGGGTCAAGCCGCGGGGCGAGGTCTGGGATTCGCCGATGGCACAACGGGTCCTGTGGTCGTGGGTGGTGGTTTTCCCGCCGTCCCCGAGCACATTAGCTTGGATTCCTGCGAACATTAGTATCTTTCCCCCCCCCTTTTTTTTTGTATTTTTGTAAAAGAAACATGTACAAACATTATGATATAATGCAATATAATGTATATGATGCGATATGTTACATATGCAAAAATAAATTCATACAAAAAATAAAACTATACCAGACATCTAAAATGTAATGGCACGTTGTACTTTAAAGAAAGGGATTTTTAGGAATACACCTTTAGATTAAAGCGGCTTTTCGTGTGATATCTGAACGGAAAATCCCTTTCTTATCCTTTCGCCTCGCCGTTGAGCCCGTGCTCATAGTCGCTCTTCATAGGCCTCCTTTTCTTCGCGATCGATGCAGAATAGAATGTCTGATCACCAAACCAGATACCGGCAGAATTTCACAATACAAAGGAACATTCTTGGTGCCACCATTGGGGCTATGGTGCGCACCAAGAAACTTCTTGGTGGCACCATAGTTTTCCTACGCCCACTCAAGCTTCTTCATCGCTTGGACACTGCACCGAATCGTCTGCTTTCTCAATTCGTAGTATAATTCCGAAGCGGAAACGAAGTTCGCTTCCTTCATCGATTCATTTCATTCCTTCTTTCTAAATTCACCAGCCTCCTGCCTCGCTTGCCATAGCCCTTTTCACCAGAATAAAAGCTTGCATCTCTTATAAATGGTCGCCCGCATTCCTACGGCTCGAAATTGAGGTTTACGAAAATGCCCCTCGATTTCTCGATCCTTTCTTTGCGATCCGACGAAAGGGATTGGTTTGAACATCTTTTCGCTTTAGGTGCCTTTTATCCCGGCGAAATGTCATAATTAATTGGGACATGTTGAGGGCGCCGCTGTGTTTTGGTCTCCCCGAGGATCACTTGTTTAATTTTGGCATGAACGAGATGTGTCCCACATTCGAGGAGTTCTCAGGCTATGCTTGAGTGGCACCTACTCGCCAGATCGCATCCCGCCTACGTATATGCTCCGACATGTCTATCCGGAGCTTTCAATTCTACCCGCCGCGCTACTCCGTGATTTTTCAATGGGGACTCTTTAATTTGATGGTTCTTCCCGAACCTTCACGTAATATATTGAAGATGACGTGGACTATCGCGGCGAGATTAACAAAGACTTTTTCTCTCGCTTAGTAGGAGATATTTGATAGTTGGTCTACCCGATTAGTAGATGAGCGGGTCATAGACTTAGCATTGTGCTCTGGATCGCCACGAACATTGTTCCGGTGATTTTGGCAGACTTTCACTGCCCGATCGCTTTTGTCGGAATGAATTGTTCCCACCGTAGCCCTATTCTCGATTCACATGTGGCCGGAAGAGCATTTCCTTTGGGTCGTGCTGCCGCCGGAGTTCCTTATGATCCATCATTTTATGGAATGCGCGGCATTTTCCCCTGCACTAATTATTCTCGATATTGACGGACCGATCACTTTTATCGCCGGGCTCAATGGATATAGTCCGGGTCGTCGCCACCGGGAGATCCGGCTTTTCTTCGCCACTCCGATGAGTACAGCCAAGTGGTCATGTTGGGCCTTTATCTGACTTCTTTTTACCAACCGACCGGATCTTGCGGCAATTTGAAGGGAGCAAGTGATCCCTGATACCTCCCGCCCTATATACATGGGAAGGGAGTTCACCGACGATCGCCCTGGTCCCACTATCCAGGCATGTGGCTCGTAGAGATGCCGAAAGACCGGAGGTAGCATACCCATATTCTCGATTATATGCTTCGTCCTCGGGTATTTAGCATGGGTTATGGTAGCCGCCGAGGGGCCGCCTCGCGCCATCCCAAGCATGTACCGAGACATTTGCCGGGCCGCCATATAACCAATGGAGTGGATGTTCGCCCGCCGGAAGTAGGCGAGGACATTGATAGTTCGTGGTTGGTTGTCCTCTGCTGAGGCGCACTTCGACGTTCATGGCCTTAATACTCTGACGGCCCCCGATCGACGCTGGTCCCAAAGAATACATCCCGCAGATTGAGTGATTTTGGTCAACAAAGATAACCCATGGGAACAAGAAGCACCCGCCTCCTCCTCCTCGATTGGGGGTACCGCTCTAGAACCGGTGGTCATGAGCCTCCGCTGGCCGAAGCTTGGCAAGCGCATGTGACAACCCCGGGAACAAGAGATAGCCGCTCCTCCTCCCCTCCCCGTATGGGGTGCCGGTCTCGTAAATGATGAAGCGGTCCGAGCAATACGGCCGTCAGAGAACGGAGATGCCGATGATGAAGAGGGAGACACATCCGTGGCTCTCATGCCGATGAGTCTAGGGCTTCTTCTCGCGCCGCAGGAGTATATGGGCCCGGGGGACGCCGCAGTAATCGATAGACCGCCGTGGCTAAGGTCGCAAGAAAAGGAATTGTTTCGGGAAAACAAAGGGGGTATAGGCAAGATATAGATATGTACAAATGCAAATAATGTATAATATAGACGTTTTAATAAGTATTCCTAAGTTGCACCTAGACCTCGTAAAATTATATTTTAGTGTTTTAATATGAGCCGCTTTGTCGTGGTTTTTCTTTTGTCACCGAGCCTCGATGTGTCAAGATCGAGGTAGTACGCCGAGGGCTTCAAATAATGCCTTCCCTCTCCTTTTATTTATTATATTTATTATTCTTTTTTTATATGCTCTAATTTTTGCCTAGGCCGCCCTTTCGGGTTTTCAGCCTAGCGAGCCTTATTTATTATTATTTTTTTTAATTCTTTTTTTTTTATATATGCCCTAACTTTTGCCTAGGCCGCCTTTCGGGTTTTCACTTAGCTGGCCGAGAGGGAAGCATCACCGGATAGGATGGCTCAGCGTAGTACCTTTGAGTTTGTCGAGGTTGAAGGGCTGGACAAGATCTTCCCCGCCTTGGTTCGTGAGAAGCACGACCTCCCGATCGGATCTCCTTAACAATGTACGGTCCCATCCAGGGAGACTTCCATTTTCCCCTAGTATCAACATAACTAGGGGGTTTTTCTCGGAGCACAAGGTCCCCAACTTGGATATCACGGCCTTTGACTTTTTTATTGAAAGCTCTGGGCGATACGCCTTTGATACGCCCGGTATGCTCCAAGGCTAACAGCGCTGCCGCTCATCAATTAGGCTGCCCGCCTTTGACCTACCAACTTGCTATATCGCCTTCCATCATTACTCTCAATGATGGAATTTCCACCTCTATTGGTAGTACCGCCCATGCCATATGCCGTAGAGTAGCCCCAAGGGTGGATCGACGCATTTAGCCCTGCAGGGCTAGTGGCAATTTTTCTCGCCGCTCTTCCTCAGACGCCCATTTTTCCGATGATGTTCTCGAGAGTTTTGTTGGTCGCTTCAACGGCACCATTGGCTTGTGGCCTGTAGGGGAGGATTTGTGTTTCGATCTTGAACTCGCCTAGCGACGCTTCACGCCCCTTCAAAATGAGAGCCGTTGTCGAGATGATCTCGAAAGGTACCCCATAGCGGTATATGATATTGGCCCGAATAAATTCTGACACCTTTCTGCATTTAAGACCTTGTAGAAGAGGCTTCTACCCACTTTGTGAAGTAATCGACGGCTACTGTGACATATTCATGGCCATTGATCCCTTCGGTGTGAATTTGGCCTATGACGCCGATACCCCATGTTGAGAAGGGCCAGGGGCTATGGAGTTGTATAGGACGTGGGGGCACATGTCGTAGATTGGCAAAGCGCTGACATTTGTCGCAATGTCGCACCCACCGGAATACGCCGCTTCGAGCGCATCTAATAGTACTCGTTTGATGACTTTCTTTGATAGCATATGGCCATTCATGTGGGGCCCACAGTACCACCATGTAGTTGATCCATAATTTGCTCGCCTTTGGCCCGATTGACACATAGTAAGTCGAGGCCTTGATAATGCCTCTTATACAGCCGCCACCGCCGAGTACGAATTGGGAGGCCCATCTTCGCAGGGAGACTCTTCCCTTTTCTAAGCCAGAGGATAAAGATTTTTCTCGAGCAGATTTAAGATGTCAAGCATACCGTGGCTCGTGATCCGCTTGAGGTCGCATTGATTTTGAAACAAGATGCCGGAGTGACCTTCTTCCCGACTATGAATGGTCGGAACTTTAGTTTCGTGAATTGACTAGTGACGCCAGAGTGGTGTGGCATCACCGAATTGATTCCTATCTCGTGGTAATGGAACGAGATAGAACCAAATCGGGCGGCGATCGTTATTAACTTGGCATGATAGAGCCGCAAATGAGGATCCCGGGTTCTCCATCTTCCTTCGACTTGATTTATGATTAGGCCGAGTCTCCATAGACTTCGAGATCTTTAGCTCCCCTTTGAGAGCTTCTTCTAGGCCAAGAATACAAAGCTTCATATTCCGCCAGATTATTTGAACATTCGAACTCCAACCTTATAGCCGGAGTATGAGAGTCACCGATCGATTAACAACAGATTCCTATGCCAAAGCCTCTTTTGTTTGCGGCCCCAAAGAACATCCGCCAACAGTGTCCCGGTCGCGATTTCCGTGATACCTTCATCCGGGAAACCGGCTCGCTTGCATCTTCGGCCTTCGAGGTAGATCGCCTAAGTGGTCCGCGATGACGCCTTTGATAGACTTGAGTGTGACATAAGTTATGTCAAACTCATTAAGAAGAAAGGACCACTTGGCTAGCCTACCGGATGTGATGGCTTACCGAAGATGTATTTGATAGGGTCCATCCCGGATATGAGCTTGATGGACCTTCCTCGAGATAGGTTTTGAGCCTCGAGTGGCCCGCACTAGGCCTGCAGCCTTTTTTCCAAAGGTTTAATAATTGAGCTCGCTTCTTGTAGCTTCCTACTTATGAAATATATGGCATTTTCAACGTAGGAATTTTTTTCTCTTGGGCGAGCATAGCCCCTACCGATGTGTCTCGTGACGGTTAAGTATATGAGGAGAGGTTTATGTGTATGGGGTGGAGCTAGCACATGTGGGGATTGGTAAGGTAGGCTTTTATTTTTTCAAGGCTAGCCGGCACTTCGGCCCCGCACTTGGTTGGTATTCTTTTAAGAGTTTAAAGAGGGGCTCACAGTGGTAGTCACCGTCTGATGAAACTACCGATGTATCGAACCGGCCTAGAAGCCTTTGACTTCGGTGGGAGTTTTTGTGGCATTTCTAGATGGCTTTGATCTTTGCCGGCTCGATCTCGATGCCTTGCTCGCTTACTAAGAATCCTGTGACTTTGCCTCTCGTAACCCCGAATGTACATTTGGTGGGGTTTAGCTTTCATCCGGTGCTTTCTCGAGTCTTTCGAAGAACTTCCGAAGATCTTTAATGTGAGCACCATAGGCGTCGCTGGAATGTACGATCATATCATCAACATAGACCTCCATTTCTTTATGGATCATATCATGGAAGAGGGTGGTGGCAGCCTCCGTAAGTGGCTCCGCATTCTTTAGTCCGAATGGCATGACAGTTGTAACAATAAGTCCCCAAGTGAGTAGTGAATGAGGTCTTCTGGTCTTCGCCGCCATTTTGATTTGGTTGTAGCCCAAAGATGCCGCCGACGAAGGATCGGACTTTGTGAGCTCGCGACATCTACCACAATATCAATGTTAAGTGGGGAAGTCATCTTTGGGCGACGCTTTGTTGAGGTCGCGAAGTCTACACAGATTCTCGACTTTCCCGCTGGGCTTGGGAACGGTCACTATATTGACGTGTCGTATTCAACTACCCGAATGAAGTTGACGCTGCTATTTCATGATTTCTTCTTTGACTTGTAGTGACCATTCTCGCTTGATGCGGCGGAGCTTTTGTTTGATCGGGCGAGCATCCTGTATGTGGAATCCGTGCTCGACTATAGCCGGATCTAGGCCGGCATATCTTCGTAGGACCGTGCAAAGATGTCTACGAAACTCTTTGAGGAGATCAATGAGTGCCTTTCTTTCTGACCTTGGAGGTAATCGCCGATTCTCGATTTCCTTGACTTCATTGTCCAGCCCCAGGTTGATAGTGGACAAGTCTTCTGCTGCCGATGAATGGCTTTGTTCCTGGTACTCGACTGACTTTGCGAGCTCAAGCAAATAATTTTTATCTTTTGGGTCCATTTTATTAAATGACTCATTATCATAATTTTTATTATTTAATGCGTCTTTTAAAGTAGGTGCAACTAAGGAATAAGCAAAGACATTTATATTATCATTAAAAGCACATCGTACAGGGGTTATTACATTGTTGAGGACCTGGGGTTTGAGATCCTCAACTATAGGTAGCGGATTGGTAGATGACCAATCCGTAAAGCTAGGAAAGGATCGGGATAGTATATCCGCGGTCTACCAAGTCTGCGGGTGTCAGGAGCGGACCGGTCGTGGTGTACCAATTCTGCAGAGGCTTATTGGAAATAGACTCGAACTCAGCAGGGAGCTTTTCATAATTTGTGCCTCTGTCTAGCATACCCAGAAAGCTGTCTCCTCCGAACACTTATTGGGAAACTCCTTTATTGGTCGGCGTATTTCACAGCACCTTTTATTCATACTTAAATTTAGGCTAACTTGCTTTTCTTAGACCTCCTTGGCTTGGCTGGTTTCAAAGATTTTTGTACCCGCCACCATAATTTCCTTATTGTCGATGAGATCCTGAATGGCGTCTCTGAGCATGTAGCACTGATCAGTAAGATGGCCGCTGCATTGATGATACTCACAAAACTGGGCATGGTTCCAGGTGATGGGTAATGGTTTGGGTGGACGGTAATTATCCATGGGTTTCAGTATCCCATGGGCACACAGTGTTTGGAGTATTTCGGATCTTGGGGCGGGCAAGTCATCGTAATGTCTTTCTTTTCGGCTTCTGGGCTTTGATATATGGCTAGGTCGAGTTTTGGTCAGGCAATTGAGCGGGGTTTTCTTCTTTGGGTATAGTTGGAGCGAGATTGGCTTGCCTGGACCTGGGCCCAGCAAGGATTCTTTTTCTGGTATGCAAATGATTCTTTTTAAGTTCCCCGGGATCATGTGGAAATAGGTATCTGAAGGATCAAAGGGGGAATGATTTTCTTGGTCATGGTAATAGGCATTCAGGTGGGGAGGATCAAGGCTGATTTCTGGAGAATATGGGTTAGAGTTATGGGTATCGGAAATCATGTTTCCTTGATCAAGGAGGTCATCACCGGGTTGGTAGCTGGCACTTGATGGTTTTTTGGAGGCTTGGAAAATGATATTTTCTGTGGTATCAGGGGAGTTTATTTCAGGAGAGTGGGAAGTATTAGGAGCATATTCTGGAATTTTGGCCTTTTGTGAGAAAATGGCAAGAGTTTCTGAAAAACTGGCCAAAAGGTCACTTACCACCTGATCCATTATTCGTTTCGCATGTGCGTCCAGTTCCTTTCTTAACCAAGCCTCAAGCCCAGGAGGAGGTGAATACGCAGGAGTTTCCCTTCTAGTTCCCACCATTCCAGCTTGTCGCTATCTCCCGTTATAGCTTGTTTGTTCCTTTGCCGCCATACCGCTCGGATCCGCACTCTCGAATCGATTCTCGCCTGCCTCGATCGAAACCGATACCTTCTGATCTCGAGTTATGCACTACTTTCCCAGTATCAACCGCCAAGATATTCTCTTTCCAAATTCGGGCCAGTTTCGAGGAAAATGGGGGGTTTTGGAGGTATCAGAAGGATGTCTGGGCTTGGAGTACAGCGTGCCTTTTTATTAGTATTTTATTATTATATTTTTTTTTGTTCCCTACAATTGACCGGATAAGCACCTGCTTTATTTTGACAGCCTCGTGACTTTTCCCGAACAAGGATTCTTTCTCCGCAGTATAAGGACCAACGTGATTCCACCTCGCCTTTCGACTCCCCAGATCGGATCGTCCTGCGAAGGGCCTATACTCTTTCCAGGATCCACCATCCGAAATGGTCTAGGTCGAGCATCTGAGAATTATAAATCAGCCCCTGTTTATTATTTATTTTTTCTATATTTTTTTTGGTGCGCACTTATTGTATATATATATATTTTTTTTTTGAACTTGCGCATTTTTTTTGACATATATGTTTTTTTTTTGAACAGATCGGCTCATAATTCAAATGCAAAACCGGCCTGGGAAGTGTCCCGAAAAACTATATGCATTCTAACGTTGGCTTATGCAGGGGGTAGGCTGGCCATGGTGTAGGGTAAGTGTTCGGAATATATCTATATGCGTGCACGTGTGTGCGGTATCTAGAAAACAGTAAAGTCTTTATTCATTTACAGATATAGAAAAATAAAGCAAATGTGGCCTGTCTTGCTGTTATAGGTGGATTTTCTCGGCTTTTTATTTTTTTGAGCGCAAGCAAGCAAGCACGCCATTTTAAGAAATAGAAAGAAAAGTGAGGAAACTATTTATCCCTATTAATTACACATTTTGGTCCTATGTCCCCAAAATAAAATGACGTAATGAATGCAAATATGTATAAATGTACGTAATAAAATGAAAAGAAAATGAACTGAAATAAATAATAATATAGAGCCGAAGTAAAGCCCCACTTTTGTTGTCGCCTCGAATTTATTGTAACATATATAATATATATATTTTTTATTTTTTTTTGGAATTTTCGAATTTTATATTATATATATATATATATATATATATATATATATATATATATATATATATATTTGGATTTTTTTTTACTCTTAAACATGCCTCGTAGCTTATCTGAACGAAGCTGCAAGATGGAGGATCATATCCACAAATATAGCCACGGCCATATGTGAACACTTTATTCAAATGCGTAAATTAATATGACAAGCATATCTTTAAACAAATAAAAACAAAAAAGGTTTTATTTTACGAGTCTAGCCCTCCATTTTATTTAAAATAAAACAACTCCCCACAGAAGTCGCCACCGTGAGGTTCCTGGTACGACTCGCGCCCGCCCCTTGGATAGGGTGCGCACGCGCGGATGCGGGACACCACCGCCTCGCTCCACCCTCCCTTGTTTAGGGAAGACGAAATCAAAAGTGCGAGAGGAGTGCTTTCTATGTTAGCACGTTGGAATGTGCCTCGGTTGCCTTGAGTGGATTTTGTATCCAATATGGGAACTTATGGTTTCCTCGCATCAAGTTATCCCTTTTTAGGGGATACCAGATATGAGAATGCATTACCCTTTCATTCTCATTTTCCCTTTTTTAGGGGAAAACGGAAAAGTGCAAAAAAGGATATTGCGACGCCCCCACTATGGATTTTATTAAAAATAGCCTTATGGCCCATTCAGATTACTATGGGAGCTTTGGGTTTCCCGCATCAAGTTATCCCTTGTTTAGGGGATACCAGGATATGGGAATGCATCACCCCTCCATTCTCATATCTCCCTTTTTAGGGAGAACGGAAAGTGCAAAGAGAGAATGTTGCGAGGCCCCACTGAATCCGAAAGTTTTAGAGTCGCCATCTTTATTTTAAGGCAAATAAAGCAAAACCAAAGAAAAGAAAAATAAACCAGAGAAAAAGAAAACGGGTTCGGAGACTAAGTTACGAGTTGGGAAGGTGCTAGGCACCCAACTCGCCCTTTCGGTCTCGAAAATGGTTTTTGGCTGAAGTATGTTTATTGTCATATTTATTTCGCAAATAAATAAGGTATTAAAGAGACAGGAAATTTAAACAAATACATTCGTGGCTACATTATTTACGGACTCGCAGCCATTTCCTTACAATAATTACAAACATATTTAAGAATATTTGGCCATTATAATGACTCTTTTACAAAATATTTCCTATTCTAATCCGGGCAGCACAATGGCTTATATTGGCTACATTGCGCCGGATTTAAATAACAATTTTAAAAATAAATAAATAACAGAAAAGAAAATAAATAAAATGAACGGCGCCCTTAAAGGTTTTACCTTTTAGAGCGGCGGTGTGCTCGCTCTGTCCTTCAGGGAGAGAGAGTCTTTTGTTCTTGTTGTGTGGTTTTTGTTTCGATTTGGGCAGAATGACTGCTTTATTTCTGAGAGTTTGAGCTTGTCAACTCGGGCAGAGTGACAGCTTATTTGGGTAGGTTTTGGCCTTTTTGGTTGGGCGGAACCTAGACTTAGTTTTTGACTTTTCACTGCTACTCGGGCAGAGTAACGACTTACTTTGAGATTTTTGGACCGGGGAAGTGAGGTGGATACCTAACAACTAGGCTAGGGATCACTTATAACCTATGGGTTTTTGATTTGGCAGAGTTTGGACGGGGTTTGGAGACTCTAGGGGCTTCCACTCACCTATCTCGCACCTCTCGTACTAATATATCGGTAGAACGCAGAAGCAGAGCTTCGCTGCGATCTTTTCTTCGCGGAAGAATGAGCAGCTCAAAATGAGAACCGAGGCCATCTATTTATACTGAAGGATGAGGACACGGCCGGAATTCTTGAGTTTCTCCCTCCTGCATCAGCGACTTGTACATTGTGCTTTAGGAGTTGTACCATTTCTATCTGAGAGAGTGCTACAGTGGACATCCCGGTGCCAACATTGAAGACCTTGGTGCGGCACCAAGCAACTTTCCATCTTTCAATTTTTTGCACTTTCACCCCCCTGCAGTTCACTGTTTCGCGCATCCTGCTTTTCCTTTCGCATTTTTGACTTCTGTAACTTGACATTTGTTAAGTTTTAACAGTTCTTGATATTTTATGTCAGTCACATACCAGGGGTACGAAATTGGGGTGTCTACAGCAGGCAGACCTTTTTTAGCATCATCTTCCGCAAGTGATTCCAGCTCATCTTTAGTGTACTAGTGCATGACCAGATCGAGCAGAGGGGCAGAAGGGCGTGTTAGTACCCCACTCGGCGAGCAGCTCATGCTTAATCTCCAGGCCACTGCACGCTATTTGCCTTAACACGTGGTTTACCCCTCAGAGATAAAAAGGGTAAGCCTCGATCTCAACACAAGCAGCAAAATCGACAGAGTTTTTGTAGTCAGTGATGACAGCCTGCCTCTGCTCCTTGCTCGGGTGGGAAAGCTATCCCCTTATCTTCATCTCTTTCTCGGCAGCTTCAACTTTAGCCTCTTCTAGCTGGCTCATTGCTGCTCGGAGCTCCTTCCTCACTGTTAAAATGTTTTTGATGGCCGCTTCCACGGACTTCTTGGAGAAGTCAAGATGAGACTCCAAGGTCCTTTTCTCCTTTTCGATTTTGGAAATTTCTGTCACTTTGGCAGTGACAACCTCGTCGCTCTGTTTAAGCTCGGATCGAAGAAAATTGACATGTTCTTCCAGATGTTTCTTCTCGCTGGACAGTGTGGCGCTGGAGTTAACGCTTTCCATTAGCCGTTCATACACTAGCTCAGTCTTTGTGGCCATCTACAAATGTTAAAACAACAAGGTTAGAAACAACTTTTAAGGCCTGTTAGCATGATGGGTAAAAGAGAGATCTTTACCTCAGCCATACACATTCCGATTTCTCCGACCAGTAGAGCCGTCAAAATGGGCCAAACCCGTTGGGTTGGTCCGTCCCGCCATATTAAAAAGATGAGTTGGGTTTTAAAAATACTACCCCGCCAAAAGGCGGGCTTTTGGGTCAGACCCGCGCAGGTGGCGGGTTAGGCAGGGCAGGGGCGGGTTGGTCCGCCAATTTTTAGATATTTATTATTATTATTATTATTATTATTATTATTATTATTATTATTATTATTATTATTATTATTATTATTATTATTATTATTATTATTATTATTATTATTATTATTATTATTATTATTATATATTCTATACATTTGTAACTTAATTATAATACAAATCTAATTAATGTATTGTATTTAAAATGGAGTGAAAAGTCAAACCCTATTACCTACCATTCTTATTCTTTTTCTTGCCATCACTGATCAGTGGTCACCCTCTCTCTCCCCCCTCTCATTTTTCCAGTCGTTTCCCACAAGGCCACACCCAGTCACCCTCTCTCTAAAACAACCATTTTCATTCTCCCTGTCTCTACCTCACCGCCTCTCTCTACCTCATTGCCTCTCTCTCTCTCACACAGTCACACACACTGACAACACACACAACACCCATACCCACAGCTTAAGTTTCCTCTTCCCTCATCTCTTTATTTTAAGAAAAATTAGAAATCAGTCTTTCATCGTCATCGAATGTCGATCTCTCTGTCTGACTCTCTCTCAGTTCACCATCGTCAATCTCTTTCTTTCGGAGTCGGTCGATCTTACTCTCTCTCTCTACATCCTCCGACCTACGCGCTCCGGCCAAACCATAACTGTTGATCTCACAAACGTGGATAGCATCTTCATTTTAAGGAAAGATCTGGGTTGCTTTGTATATGTAATGAAAGATCTGGGTTGTTTTGAGGAAAGATTTGGGTTGTGTAGTGCAAGGTTGATAGAATACAAAGTATAGATGTTTTCAGTTTTCATTACAGAGTATTAGTTATATTATTAATTATTTATCATATTGAAAGGTTGTTGTTCATTGTTTGATTCTACAAGCGGCCAAGCCTTTGTTACTAAAATTTGTGCTTAACTGCATATAGCTTGTGCTTGGTCAATCATTTCATTTTTTGGTGGGTTGGTCCGCTCCACCCCTCAACCCAAAGTGGGTTGGGTTGGGCTAAAGAATTTCCAGTCCGTCTGTTTTGCAGTTTGTTCGCCCCGCCCCACCAAATGACGGGGTCCGCCATTTAGCGGGTTGGTCCACCCCGTTGGTCCATTTTGACGGCTCTACCGACCAGAACGGAGCTCAAGTGCTCAACACTCGACTTTCGGACCCCACTGTAGGGGAGCCTCCTCATCACACCAAGCCCCACCGTTGCAGGGTACTCGACGCTTGTAAATGTTGAGTTTGTCGAGGTCGGGCACATCAGATATCTCGGCAATGAGTGGGCCAGCTTTCTCCCGGGATTCTGGCATATATAAATTTTCTTTGTGCCATGTGGGCACCCAGGATCCAGACGCCCCCTGCTCAGCTTTTTATATCCATGACTTGGTCGTCGTTTCTAAGGGAGGGTCAACAGCAGGCCTCTTGCTCGGCGTGTGGAAGATGGTGTGAACCACGGGGGCCGGAATGGTAGCTGGAATAGTTTGATCAACAGCCGCGGGAGCAGGAGGCACAATGGAGAGTGCAGGAGCAACCTTGCTCGTTTCGGTGCGGCCTCGGCTGGCTCCTCGCCCAGAGTTAGCAGCAGGAATTGTGAGAAGAGGAGCAGGATTTTGAGTGGCGAGCTGGTTGTTCCTCTTCGCTGACCCCTTTTTTGCGGCTTGAAGAAACTTGCTCACATCTTTAAGTTGTTTCATATCTGCAAATACCAATAGCAAAAGTCATATAGGATTTCAGCAAGAGCAATGTTCACGGAAGTAATAAAAAGCAAGGAAAAGTGCAACGCAGTCAGACCGTTGAGCGAGAAGGCAAGTGTACAGGGTGCTCCAGTTCGTGCACAGTCAGGTCACTCACTGGGGAATCTTCCCCCATGACAATTCCCCCAGTAAAGGTGGGGTTTTTCGGCGATGGTGACCCGGAGTTCTACTCCTTCCATAGACCAACTCAAAACATCGGCCAGACGGAGAAGGGATGGGTCAGATGTAAGGGTTGCCTAGTCAAGCACCCAATTCTCCTCGGCTTTACCTTCTTTCACCCCGAACGGAGTTCTGAAAGCAAGGGCTATTCGGGGCTCTCCAGCGCGGAAGGCATTCTTGTCGTATTTCGGGATTTCTAAGTTACGCAAGTAGGGGGCAAAAGGGCATCCTACTCGCGATTCCACGAGCAAGGCTTTCTCATCCTAGGCTTCGACTTTGTTGGGGCTGTCACTGAGAAGCTTGAAGTAGTTGGGGTTGGAGCGGCCAGTGATGCATCCATTATTCTTGTCCAACGAAAACAAAAAAAAAATTTCTTAACAAGGTCATTTTGGGTTCAAACCCAAGCAGCCTACAGGCTATAGTGTATGCGACCAGAAACTTTACTGTAGTAAGCGTCAGGTCACAGGGGAGGGCGTTGGTCAGATGGAGGAATTCGATGATAAAGGGATACAGGGGAAGTCAAAGGTTGACCAAGAAAAATTCAAAATAGAAGACCATTCGGTCCCCTTGGTAATTGTGGCCTTTCTCTTCAATGTCCATATCGAAGGTTCGCACTCGATAGTTTTTGGGGTCCATGCCCAGGGAGTAAAACCAGGCAGACACGTCCTCCTCGTTTTTCAAATCGTCCCATTTATCAAGGTCGGTCATCGGCCATAGGTTGTTTACCTTTACGACAAGCAACGCTCTTCCTTTTTTCTTGAGGAGCGCTCATGCTTGGGGATGCAGACCCTGAGCATTTGTCCTCTTCGACAGACGCATGCTCGTCCTCGACATTGACGTTTTGAGCATCTACCTGCTCGTGTTCCTCATTGACATTATGACCACTAGGCACTCCAGGAACTGTTAAGGTCTCGTCAAGCTCGGTTCCTTCAAAACTACCAGATTCGACTTCGAGGCTTTCTTCACTCTCAGTTGAAGCTCTGTGGTCGTAGCTACGTCCTTTGATTTCTGAGCTATTCTCATCGTCGGAAGACATCCTACAAGAATCGAGGAATACATGTTAATTCTTGCTTATGAAAGCAGGCAAGAGCAGACAAGCAAAACCCTCGGTTAGGGTTCGTTTCAAAACCAATGAGCAGGGCACTAGTTGGGTATTCCTTGATTTCCACCTATATGGGTTTTTTGTGTGTGAAATCCATGAAATAGACAAACCCATAAAGTTCAAGAAGAGTGAGGGTCGTGACAGTTAAACGAAGCTGAAAGAGCAAGATTAAAGGAAAGGAACTACAGCATTTCTCAATGGGTGTCAGACGCCCGAGTTTTTGTCAGAATGGTTTTAAGATCGTAACCAATTTGTCGTCGTGTACCCAGACAAAATCATCAAACCCTAAAATTAGGGTTTTAGCGGCGAGAATGGAAAAGGCAAAGATTACAGTTCATAAAGAAAAGTTTAAGTTAGGAAGATACCAAGTGATTTCGAAGATTGAGTTAAGCAAGGTTTGGGAAATGTTGGTTGTTTCGCGTTCGGAGCCCTTCGTTTCGATTGAATGCAAAGATAAATTAAGAA
The DNA here is from genome assembly GCA_013146195.2 of Codonopsis lanceolata. Classification (NCBI taxonomy): domain Eukaryota; kingdom Viridiplantae; phylum Streptophyta; class Magnoliopsida; order Asterales; family Campanulaceae; genus Codonopsis; species Codonopsis lanceolata. The sequence goes on along the minus strand of CM028378.1, from coordinate 28,439,671 downwards.
ACCGCTTCAGAGTTCTTCAGTTTTAGGAAAAGGTTGAATGTGGGGATTTTCTCTCATTTTGATAGTCGGGTGGAGCCATCACTATGCAGGAAACGAGGCGTCGCATTAAATGACCCCTCGGGAGAAGGGTACACGCAAAGGTGAGAGGCGGCAAGTGACGGCACGTCCCTTCAATGCCCACTACTCCCTAGGCTGTCATCCACTATCATAACACCTAGCTTTGGGGCAACCACTTACAGATGATCAAAATGAACCAAGTATTGTCACGACCAAATTTTCAAAGAGTATAAAGCTATTATGCTCCTCGCACCGAGCATGAATACTAGCTTGACAAGAAGCAATGGGCCACTGAACTGCCCGGCCCAACAAGCCCAAGCACCGGCCACGTGCTCAGCACGCCTTCCTCATAGTCACGAGTAAAACACGTGCAATCCCCATGATCCAAGCTCAAGTTATAAGCGAGCAGAGACCGATCTCTGACCTCCTTAACCTAATGGGCGAGCACCCAACCACATGAAGTTTGGGGACAAAGAATATGACGAGCAGGCAAAGAGTTCCAAGTGAGCATGCTCGTCATGCTCGGTAATACAGTAACGGTAGTCTTGGATGTGGGCAGTTACTGCCGGGAAACCCGCCCCCACGTTCAAAACGTGGCCATTAATATGCCCGCCCTTCACGCTTCGGCATTCAATGGGCAGTATCCAGCTTTCCAGGTTGGCTATATAAACCTCTCTAAATGAAGGAGGGAGGTACGTTCACATATACACCGGCTAAACTCTATCAAATTGTTTACTCAATTGAGTGTTTATTGATTCACACGCCGGAGCGCATTTACAAGGTAAGCCCCTGCCAAGTTCACAGTTCTTGTTCATTTCTTGACATGTTTGGGCCTTCGAAGATACGTATATAGTTGAAAGCCAGATATCCAGATTGTCAAGTCCAGTGTATCTAACTATTTTGGATACATCAGAAAATTAAACAAATATTATGAGTTATTAGAAGCAGTTTTGCAACCTAACTTTTTTGGAGTGCACAATGTTATGGATCTTTGTTTCAATCCTTAAATCCATAGTATTTTCATTAACTCGTCAAATCTCTCACAAACCATTCTTTTCTACCAATGCATAGTTTATTACCCTTGGCAATAAATCACATTCAAAAAACAAAGCCCAGTTAAGAAGCCTCTTTAACCCCAAGGAAGATTTAAAGCCAATTAGTTATATGTCTACCAATTGAACATAATCTCTCGAACATTCAAATAGCACTCCTTTAATGACACACCTAAATAGGCTAAGAATTTCCCTCCACCCTCAACCTTAATTTTTGGACTCCTTGCATTATACTCCAACCCTTTTATTATATTGGTATTTTGAGACTCCTCGAGAAAAACCACTACTTTATTTGCAATAGCATTTCAAGTGAGAATTCTTAAAACCCCTCATTTGGCTACCCAACTTTTTAATAACTTGCAAGGCGGCCACCGAAAGTTTAAAACTTGCAATAAGGCCATTGAACAATAGATTGGCTGCAAGCGAACCCATTTTTTGGACGGACATTATGTTCATCCGTTAAATTATTTAAAATATCTATGTTTCCCCTTGTCATTGACAAGTATTACCTAATTAATATATATATTGTCTCTCTATCTTTGACTCAACCAGTTCGTGATCGTCGCCCCACTTTCTCTGACTGAGCATCGCCCCACGTTCCCAAATTCTAGGGCTTACGATTTGAATCAAAATTCAAATCTCTTCGATCACGTATCAAGAAACCGACTTCGAAGAATCAATCAACACCAGAAGATACTGGAATCTAAGGTTATAAAAACCGATCTGGACAACCCTCACCCTCATCTTCGTCATCCTCCTCGTCGTTATTGCCAATTGCATCTTTCAAGAAAGCTCCAAGAACCTATGTTTTCTTTTCCTCCCTTTTCTTTTTTTTTTCTTCAAAATGATGACCCTTGTAGTTGACGGCTTTGGTTAAACTTTCATGAATTCAATGTTGATAAAGTGCCTGATTTTAATGGGTGGAATCATGGCATGTAATGTTATTTTGAAATGAATCATATGAAAGAATAACTTTTGCAGCAATTTTGTAAGGAATGGATCTAACAGATGTAGAAATAGTGGTGGGGTTGCAAATCTTGTAGTAGATCTGGAGGTAGAGATCGATGTTGCCGCCGTAGGTGAAAAATCTACGAATTTTCGTTATAGAAATCGTGGTGGGGTTGCAGATCTTGTAATAGATCTGGAGGTGAAGATCAATGTCGTCGTCGGAGAAGAAAGGCGTGGAGAGGGGAGGCGGCCGACATTGTTGAATTTATCGTACATAAAGCGGGTGATGATGTTGGTTTTGCCGACACTCTACGATTTCCTATACAACCCCAGCCAACATTTTTCATCTTTGCTCTCGTCCCTCTGTCAGATCCGACGATGACAACAAGATCTACACGGCTACTCGATTAGGCGACTTAGTCGCCGTCTAGTTAATTTGCAGCTCCAACCCTTTGGGGTTTTAGCGAGGAGGGGCAAAATAGGTAATGACATAATTTAACGGATAAAGATAACTTCCCTCCAAAAAATGGGCTCGCTTGCAGCCTATCTAATGTTTAGAAGCCTCATTGCAAGTTTTAAACTTTCGGTAGCCGCTTTGCAAATTTTTGAAAAGTTGGGTGGCCAAATGAAGGGTTTTGCTTATTTATCTCCTACATTTAGTTATGAGTTGTTAGCCTCAAAGAGCCCAAATAACCATCACGTGCCACGGACGTGAGCCCGATGCCACATGAGACACGTGAGCAAAAGACATGTTCGACACGAGAGCACGCTACCCGTCTACCAAATGAACAACGGCAGAGGTCTATGCTCAGAAATATATACGAGTAGGACAGGTGGACAGTCCCCAACTTTTTTGGTTGGGGGCCAAGTATATAGCGAGCATAATACATCTTCTTAGCGAGCTCGCTGATCCTCATCAACCAAATTCGTAACGGTCGTGTGGACGTGTGGGGTTAGTTGCGTAAAATCCTCCCCCACGTTCCAGACGTGGCTTAGTTAATGTCCTATAATTATGGCTGGGCAGTTAATGCCCTTACTCGGCAGTTGAAGCCATTGGGTATATACCCCTCTCAAACATGTTTTAAAGGTACGTTCACAAATACCTAGCTAAACTCTGTCAAATTGCTTACTTTCAACTGTCGTTGGGTATATAAACATCTCTCAAACATGTTGCAAAGGTACGTTCACAAATACCTAATCGAAACTCTGCTAAATTGCTCACTCTATAGTGTGTTGTACTAATTATTACACCGGAGTGTCTTTTCAGGGAAAGCCTCTGCCTTAACCCGAAGTATTTGTACCGTTGTTGATAGGTTTGAGGCTTAGATCACATAAAGCCCAGATATCCTATTACATTGGAAGCCCAACAACTCTAGTGTATCATTTTTGGATACATCAAGTTCAATAGTTACAAAGTTCAGAAGAACAAAAAGACTTGAAATCATCTATCTCACTCTTTGTCACATTACATGTTTTATTGAATTTTAGTCTCACACGTGTCCTTGTTATTTTACAAGGTCTTTTTAGTACAAAGACACGTGTAAGACTAAGATTTAATGTAAAAGAGAATATGATAGACAATTTGGTGCCAAAGAAAAATCACAAAAAAATAACCACATAACTAAATGGCCATTAGAATTTATCATTATCTCGAATCACTCTTATCCAGAGTATGTTCTTATCTATTTAGTCTCCAACATCCATAAGTCTTACTTTTTCCATAAACTGCTTAACATTCATAGTTTATCTTAGTTTTTATTTTAGTTATAAATTTTCACGTTTAGAAAATAATTTCTTCATTTCTAATAGAAATGCAATTTTGTTGTGTAGTTAAGAGCATAAATAGTTAAAACATTATTTTTCAAGAAAGTAGGAAAGCAAAATGAGAAAACATTATTCATAGGATATATCGAGAAATAAATAATAATAATAAATAGTGTTAAAAGGCCACTTGATAATTAGGGGAAAATTCTGATCGATCCCTTTTTAAAAGTTTCTAACCCCAAAAGTCATCGTTTTTTTTTAACCGCAAAAGATCATTTTTTAAAATATTATTTCAAAAATATCATCGTCTTCTTCAACAGCTTCAGTAACACACTTTGGATTCAAAAATCATGATTCATAAATTTCATTTCATTATTTTTGAACCACGGTTCAAAATTTAATTTTTAATCTATTTTTGCACCGCGATTCATAAATTTCATTGTATTACTTTTTGCACCGCGGTTCAAAGTTTAATTTGCTAGTCACTTTGTGTACCGCGATTCATAAAGTTTAATTGTACCACGGTACAAAAATAATGACATCCGTAATGCGCATACAGTTTATTAAGGGTATCGTAGTCATTTTACCACCAAAAGTAACTTTTTCCGATTAAAAATAAAAAGGAAGTACTGTAGCGATTAAATACTTTAAAAATTGGATCGTCCGACAATTTTTCATAAAAGTTAATAGCATTAAAGTTCAAGAAAATAAAAGTAATTACATACAAACATTTCTAATTTCAAAATAAGAGTTTATCCCTAAATAGACTTAGACTTAGGGTAGTTTATGGGGAAAAAAAAGCTCTCTTTTATTTGTAAGAAAAATAAAGTAAAAGTAGATTGAAAAATATATATTGTGTTGTTATAGCAAGTGATTATACTAACATAAGTTACATTTAATTTAAATAATAATGAGCGTAGTTGATAAGTGATTATTGGTCAGGAAATTAGATGTAGCAATTTCAAGTGTTATATAGGTCAAGATACATAATTTGATTGGAAACCAAAAAAAGTTAAATCTGTGAGGTTGGATCACTCTAAATTTACTTTTAACTGCCTTCATTAACTGTGATAAAGTAAAAAGAGAAATACTGATATGGGTGAAAATGTGAAATCAAAGAGAAAACAAGTGAATAACCAACCAAAAACTATAAGTCCTAAAACGTCGCATGAATATCACACCTTCATTATTTTCACAAGTGTAACCCTAATTATAATTTTTCTTATAAATATGTGATTCAATTAATAAAAATGCTATGTCAAGAGATAGACAAAGGTATACGAAAGATTCGCAATGAACTCAACGAGTAAAGAATTTGTTTTCATTATTTTTGACAGCATGTTAAATACTTTGTTCACCATAATTGATAATTGATAATTGAATCCAACAAGAAAACTAGACCATTTACAGTAAAGACGGGATTAAATTGATCAGAGAAACAACAACATTCACAATACTCCGTATATCTAATTGTTATATTTATGAATACTAGTATTGTTAACAGACTTGGGATTTTCTCGTTACTCCTCATTTCCATCTTCGTTCACATACCCAAAAGATTAAGAGAGTGTATTTACAAAATTACAACGAAATCTAACGACTTTGTACATTAGTTTCCTCCTTTAACCTTAGTTCAGCCAACAAGCCAAGGTACACGCCTTGTGCCTCTACAAGTTCAGTTTTAAGATGAACCACCTGCATAAATAACAAACAATCTTGATTAAATCTCCGAGAAATGCCTTTTACAATATAAATATGCCTATTCAAATTTGAATTACCTTCGCTTCAAGCTCTTTCTCTGTCTTCTCATTATTCAAGCATCTGAAACAAGTAAAGAAACACAAATAAGAAAATCGTCTAATCCTTCCGTTTTACCCAAATGCTCATATGAGACTCCATGATCAATCAAGGACAAAGCAAGTATAAACAACAATTTTAAAAGTCACTCACTCTTCTCGGAGCCTCTTGTTTTCCCGGATCACATTAATGGCCTCTTTGTTCAACTCCGTTCTATTAATAGCAGGCTACAAAAGCAAGGGATGAGGAGTATAAACAACATAGTATGATACACTAATGAAGAAACAAATCACTAATTCAATCTAACACACCTGTTTTTCCAAATTGGGATCAATATCAATTATATTGGCCTCCAACAAAGATTTCTGTTTCACCATTCCAGGGTCCTCTGTAGGTTGATCACGTTCTTTCCTCTTCAAATGCACCCCTGTACATGCCAAAGGCAAAATATGTCAGGTCAGAAACTGATAAACGTTATCACCATATATATACATATTAAACTTCAAATAGTTTCTTACCTTCTTGAGGAATCTTATGGAAGCTCGGTGTTGATTCTCCAGGTCTACCTGGGTGGGTAATAGAAGAATGTGCTTGTGAAGTATTGAGAACACTGCTAGCTGCTGCTGCTATTGTGCCACCAACAGCATTGGAGCTTCTGCTCAAGACAGTAAAATCCGATAATTTCTTGGATGGCCGTGGGACCCGAGTTGGTTTAAACTGATAACCGATGAGTCCACAATGATAATCCCTATCAATATTCAGAACAATTATTAGCCCAGTATTATGCAGACAATGAGGACAATCATCGAGCACGAAAAGACTAAAAGGTACTCTCATTAGCTCACCAATATTCCCATGTCATTTCCTTCAAGCGACTCTCAAGCTTTTGGAAAACAGAGGTTTTCTCAAAATCTTGTTTACTGTGGGTAGGCTCAATGAAGTTTGCCTCGAGAACACCTACAAGGAGCCATTAACTCATTAGTTTCATTTTACAATACAAAAAAAAAAAAAGCAATTAAATGCCTGAAGAACTCGTGGATTCTTACCAACAACACCTCTGCCTCTACTACTACTGTAGTTCACAACTGGCCAAAAGGGCTGAAAAGGTATTAACAAACACAAAAAATATGAACCACATTATTCCACCATCAGCAAAAAAATATATAAGGGGTAAATAAAAATTACACTTATATTGAAAAGGGTAACTTCACCAGTATTAAACGATTCTTGTGGTAGATATTGAAACCATGGATATTTACATCTGGAGCTTCCTTTAGAAACCCTATTGTTGTAATAACTTGACCCTGCATCACGCATTTGAGCAGCAGCAAAATCAATTTCCTAAGAATTCTTGGCATAATGATAATAAATTTAATATTACCGGCACACATCCACCACTCTGAGGTTTATACAGGATAAATTCTGGATATTTGAGATCTGTGGCAATATTATGATACTCGACAATTCGCCCACGCAATAGTATGCAGAAAGTTTCAGGTAACCTCAGGTATAAGACGGATAAGTATGCCTGTTCAACGAGAGATCTGGTTTAGCGTTTAGCTAGATCTCATTGGTATATATTGATCATGAGATTTAACAACAAAACACAAACTTACACGGAGAGAATAGCGGAGGCGGTTGGCAATGTGCTTTTCAGTTACTGCCATCTTAGAAGTATCTTTTAAGTAACTTTTACCTTCTCCAGCAATACGGATATCCTGCAGCATCGTGTTAGACGACACCACAAGGACTGCATGAGAAATATATGCAGGAAGATGAAAGGAGAAGTAGGTTAAACCTCGGGATCTGACTCGAAATCGAGCTCCAAAGCACCCTCATCAGCAAACCATAAATTGTATATTATGACTTTCGTGCCATGGCCACCAACATCATTAAACTGCAGGTTGGGTTCAAACCTTGTGATGTAAGTGGGCAAAGTAAATACGAGCTATACCATAATTTACAGCTGGAGTGTCTGTAATTTCTGTTTGCTTTTAGCAAGATCTTCTTAGGGTCAACTACCGAGGAAATACCCAGTATAGTGAACAGAATACATGGGAAAGAAAATCACTTTCGAATAATAAAAGGGCACAATAGACTGACTTGCTTCAGAAGTTCTTCTTCCGTTGAATATGGAGACCACTGCAGCAGAATGGAAAGGTTGGTAGTGTAGTTTTCTTTATGTAGTGGACCAAAGGAGCTTGCTGAAGCGTTGAACTCATAATCAACCTGCAATTTACGTGAGAAGCCAAGCCTCAAAAAGACTGAATTAGAAGCGAGAACAAGTTTATATTAGACTACCTTTTCACTTTCCATACGGTTGGGAAATATTAGAAAGAAAGTTCAGCTTACAATATCATAATTACAAATCGGATAACCAACCGTACTCTATAACACAGAAAATCATAAGATACTGCTTCTTCACACCTATCTTTCATTATACGCAAGTAAGGTCATAACAACAAAAGATACCTCTCTTAAAATCAACCCCAAAAGTTGGGAAATGGCAAATCATAAGGTTAATTACACTTTACTACCCTGTGTTTAATTATTGTCGCACTTAGGGGTCTGTGGTTTCAATTTTTGCACATTGGGGGTTTAAGGTTGCATTTTGCTGCAATTGTGGGTCAATACGGGGTTCTGTTAAATTTTGGACAAAAAGTCGTCACGTAGCATCCATGTGCATTTTTGTGGGGTAGTTTCCGCCATTCTGACACTTGGTTATTAAGGGTATTTTCATTGACTGTGAAGATTTATGTCTCGCACACATTATTAAGAGCATGTCAAGCCCGAAAATAACCCCACAAAAACGCATGAGGATGGCACCTGACCATTGCCCATCCAAAAATTAACGGATACCCTCTTTTGACCCTTGATTGCAACAAAAATGTAACCTTGGACCCCAATGTTCAAACATTGAAACCACAGACCCCCCAAGTGCAACAGTGAGTAAACCATAAGGTAGTGATGCGCAATTAACCCCAAATAACATGAACATTTTTCTGGCACACCCATAAAGAGCATGATAAGAGAACTGATATCTTACCATAGGCACTACTATTCTGTCATGACCAGTTTGTGTCAGAAATGTATATGATAGAAGGCCAATGCTTTGTGTCAATCTCCTATTCAAAAAAACACCCAACAGTGAGATAAAAGGGGCAGTAGCACAACAATTACAATCAATCCAGATGCTAATTCCAACCCTGCAGAAAGAGCAGTTGCACATGTACCCCTAGAGTACCCTTAGATTTTGTCACACCACACACACTTCAAAAGCAATTGGAGGACAAGTCATGAAGAAGAAACGGAAGAAAAATATCCATTACAGGAAGCAAGTGATACTAGGCACTCTTGTTACTGCAACAAAGACTCATGCATACTGCAATAAACAGTCATGAGTCATGAATCAAAATCCGTGATAGTCAATTCTCATTTGCTTATGTGAAATTACTTTTGAAAGAGAAGAAAACTGATTCTTCCCGCAGGATTCATATATAAGTTTAAGAAAATAATAGTCTATCGCACGTTGGATTTTTACGACTCAATTCTTCCAAACAGGAAAGAGAAACTCACCAAACCTGCTATTTCGAAAACTTCAACATAACTTAACCTTGAAAGAGGTTTCACCGACTCAAAGAAACTAATTTATTTTTTCACTCCTATTGGTTTTGAAGCCAAGAATGAAGAATCTAACTTTTTCAGGAGGCAAAATTTTGCGCAATGCATCACCTGGCCACATAGTAAATTTGTCCTTGCTTGACTTCAAATAGGATGCTCCCTTCATCCCAAAACGAGTCATTAGTGGTCATGATCAACAAAAATGGATTCTCGTTTTTGAACAGAGGGAGTACATAGTATTGTGCTCAGTTAAAATCATTGGATCCTCTCTCTAGAAGCTTAAGCTTTCATATGAATTGGTTACTTAACTGAGGCCATATAGAAGGCCTTTCCGGGAGATTTACATTTCTTCAGACTGTTGGAAATTGATGAGAAGCATCTTCCTTGCTCAAACAAGGATCTGAAAACCTCATCTTAGCTAAGGAGTTTGTTATTTTGCACACAAGAGATAAGGACACATTCCCCGCACAACTTCTATTCTCTTTGACAACCACTTGATTCAAAAATCCTAATATTCATGTTACTACACGAGTATACGCACACACATCATTAAAGTAACATAGTATTGCTAGCTGTTCAAAAAGATCAAATAACGATGAAGCAGAGTATCAAATTAAGCTTAATGTATAAAACAGTATAAAATAGTTATCAGACTCACACCTGTCCACCATGTTGCGGGTGAAAACTATAACATCTCCTCCAAGTCTCATAGAACTGGTCTTAAAGCCATTTCCATCTGACCGTGTAGAAGTCAACAAATCAACATGAAGAAGGTAAGGAAGCAAAAGATGCACAACAAGAGGAAAATGCTTTCATACACTGTCCAATGGCCAAATTTGACTTTTTTTCTGAAAAGCCAAAACTCAGACAGCGGCGCATCGCATCTGGGTCCATTCCACCTCCATCATCTAGTTTGGTTCATCAACTCCATTATTAGCAGATCTAACGAAATCTTTTAATAATAAAAATGTGAAAGGAAACACTCAGTACTCATTAACATCAATCTTTTAAGATGAATATGGTACAACAAACAGAGTACCTTGAATTAAAAATGCAGAACTTCCATTTCTTGGGTTTGTTGCTTTATCAATAATGACAAAGGTGGCCCCATTTTGAATCTACGGGAAGAAAAACATGTAACACATAAACAAAATAGAAAGTCCATATTAACATGAAATAAACAGGGTATAGCCCCTCGCAAACTGGGTATATCCCCAGTTTGTATCTAACAAAAATAAAACTGCATTGCCTGAAAATTGATTCTTTATTGGAGGAATATAATTAGCACTTCATGCAGAGGAGAGAGGGGGGAGGTAGCAATTTGTGAGAGGGGCTGCAGATGTTAAGGACACTATCTGAAGAAGAAATTATTTCATAAGAGCGCAGGGCACTTACTATAACAATAAAAGATGTCCAACTTAGTTTTTCATTTGTGTCGATGCTTCCTAGGATATAAAAGTCACTAATAAAAATAACTGAGAAGCATCTTCTAACAAACATATCATTGCGGGCCTTGTAGAATCTAACAGAAGAATAGACAACTTTGCTGCTTCCAAATTGTAAATTAAAAAAGGAAACCAAAACAACAACACCTAAACACTTTGGATTAAAACTACCTCATCGACAGCATTATCAAGCAGCTCTGCAATGGCTGAAAGTGTAAGGAAAGTAATAGTCGGTATTAAAGATATCTCAATGTTTAAAATCCAGTATAGCTAAAATAAAAGCATAATATATACGAGATCATAACGAATCTCAACATACCACCAAAGGCCCATTTATGTGAAGTGGCATTTGAATGAAGAAACTTGGGGTGAATATGTAGATAACTTGAACCATCTGTTGACCATGCAACTAGATATTAGAGTTGAATGAATCAAGTAGAAAAAACACATTAAATAGATTCACTTTTCTGCAGTCGAACGCAAGAGTCAACAGCTAACAAACAACTGCTAACACAAGGCTAAACTGCTAACAGACAACTTTCTTTTATGGACCACAATTGCTAGGAGCTTTTCAATGGTCCTGCAGTTTCTCTAAACCAAAAAATCATCATGAAATAAGATATTCAGCCATTGCAACATAAAATCGCAAATCCAAACTAAAAATCAAGATACAAGCTTTGAGAACGTAATACTTTTATATGTAGACTTGGGAGTAAGCACATCATTGTAGTTTCCAGCTTTCCAAAATTGCCGACAAAGAGGAGCTGCACATATTGGCGATGTAGAACAGAGGCTAGAATCATCAACTTGAGACTGATCTTGATCTAAGACACTGGTCCCACTTTGACCAGTACTTAAAGGACTCAAGCTCCTATTGACTTCAGAATCTTGTCTTCCGGACTTTTGATGCTTGGTCCAATCAGTATGGTAATGCTTCAGTTGCAATGGTCTCCCAATAAAACCTGGTTCCAATTTAACGGTTCCAACATTGACCTCTCCTGAATGATCAGTGCTACCTAAATCAACTAAGTCCATTGAGCTCCTTTCAAATGCTGAAAAGTATTTAAAATATTGGAGACTTTGTTTAACGTCCCAAGGGTTCGCTGAAAATTACAAACAACATAAGAAAAATACACACGTAGAGTTGCAGACAAGCAGGAATTTAAGGCAGCAACAACAACAACGGAAAACATGGAATTCTACTAGGACTAGGGCTAACTAATTGTTATAGCAATAAGATCCAACAACATAATTAGACTAGGTTAACTCTAACAATAAACCTACTTGAACCCAAATATCCTAAAACCACGTAATCCCCAAATACATAAAATACAGTTATTTTTTTTTTATAGTGATACTCCCTCTGTTCCAAAAAAGTAGTCTCATTTGACAAGCCAGACATTTTAAGATTGTAGCTTTACTTTCATTTACCTCCTCTAAATTGCACTGTATTTATATATTCTTTTAGAAATGAGACTTTTTTTTTCGGGACAAACCAAAGAGGAAAGAGGGATCACTTTTTGGGTATGGAGAGAGTATAAAATAAGATATTAATAACTCAACTTCAAGGCTTTCACTCTTGTATTAGCAATTTAGCATCCCGCACTACCCAATACTTGCTTAAAGCTAGGTTGCATGGATACGCGGACACGGGGATACACGATTTTTGAAAAATATAGGATACAGGGGTAATGTGTAAATATTCAAAATATAAGGACCAATTTATAAATGTTAAAAACTAAAAGCACAAAATAAATACTTTATACTTCAACATCAACATACCAGAAAAAAGGAAGAAGTCGACGGACTAACCTTACAAAATGGCACCAGACTTACCTCACAAAATCACTACTCGACTTCGCAGGGCAGCAGACAACTCGTTACTCGGCTTCGCAGGGCTGCAGACAACTTCGAAGGGGCTAACAGAGCTAGGGTTTGCGAAACCTAGGGCCTCACTTCAGCGGGATTGAGCTTCGAGTCTTCTACTTCACTTCAACACTTCGCAAAGGGGGCTAGGGCTTCGAGCCTTCGACATTGACGGCAACTATTGAATTAGTGAATGAGGTCGATTGTGTCCCTCTCAGGTGATACGTATCCTGACTCCCTTTATCCTGTCCCCGTGTCACTACTTTCAAACAATTGAAATTCGGCCCATGTACATATTTGGAGCCATATCTCGCATATCCGTGTCGGATAAGTGTCGAATACGGAAAACGGCAGAAACTAGGCGTGCCCGTGCAACATAGGCTTAAAGTGCAGCACATTGAGATGCATCCGCACCAACTAACATAATATGATTGCAGTTACCAATTATTATATTCTCCTTCAATTTTCCTGGACTGGATTGGGGGTCAACTACAGAGAATGAGAAAATCAACATCAGCAATCACCTTTGCCGCATCCCACATGCCAAAATAAGACTCCCTACTAAGGCCTATAACTCCATAACCAGGTTATACACATTCGCACTTCATCATGAGCTTTTTAAGTCAATCTCTCCATGAGATAACTATTAGTACTTATCAAAAAATATCTCCTTGAGAATTAAACGAAACACAAAGTAAGGGCATATTTCAGATTTCAAATCAACTTAACAAAGCTTCGTACCAACTAATAATAGCAATCTTAATATTTTTCACAACTTCGCTTATCCTAGAGCATAATCATACGCGAAATACATACCTGCAACATCTTGCTTAGTTATCTCTATTCATATCAGCTTCAGCCTTTTCCTAACTGAACGACGTCTCCTACCATACTCGAAGAACTACATTGTATATGTACCCAATCTGTCTTTATGCATTTCTCCCAGCGAATTTCCTCCTGTTAGTGCTCCTTTACAATATCAGGCACGTGCTCCTTGCTAACTTCTTTATCCATCTTTACCACAAATCAATTTTAACTTTCTAATTTTCAGCCACGTATTTTCTTTGTTTGCCTGAGATAGATCGAGCAAGCCATAGTCATCATATTGGACTCCAAACCTTAAATTGTACCTAAATCATACAATAACCACACGATATAATTTGAAAGCCTCTTCGTGGCTTCTTTCTATTTAGGACGAAGCCTAAATAATAGAATTGATACTTTGTGCTCTTGCAAGATTGAGCCTAATAACATGTTTTATGGGTTTAGGAACCCAGATAGTCAATAAATCACGAAATGAGGTTGTGACCTAACTTTTGAAGCTTAGCAATTCGACTCAATGGAGTTAAATAGGGTTTTAATGAGTTATTGTGAGCCTTAGGAAGAAATCCTACCACGTTTGGAGATCGTTAAGTCTCAATTGCGAAATCCCGAGATTATGACATTTTGGGAGATTTTGGGTTTGTGTGATATTTTATCCATTAGTGCATTCGTTTCTTTTTTAAATCGCATCTAGAACACTTCAAGTTTACTTTAGCTTATTTTGAACCCACTTCATTCTAATATGTAAGCTCCCATATGCTTAATTTAACAATGAAACCATTAAACACCACCTTTCTTACGGCTCTACTCAATTCATCCATCTTTCAAGGCAAAAGGATGAAGCTTAATTGCAAATCTAGATGTAATCTTTCATGACTCGCTCTCACTTCAGATTGTTACAACTTTATTTTTTTTTTTGATAAGGCAAGGTGAGTTAAAACCTTTAAAGATTGTCCTTCACCAACTCATCCAACCTACTTTTATTGTTACAACCTTTAAAGATTGTTACAACTTTATTATGCATGCTTTCAAACACATCGACATGATACTACTTTGGCCTCTCTGTTTAACAGTCCCGAAACAGTTTACTATCTTTGTTCTTATGGTGTGTACTTGATATTATTATTATTTTTCATTTCAAATATGATGCCAAAAAACGATAAATACGATCATACTTTATTTCTTACATAACTAAAGTCCATAAAACAAGTATTGAGGTGAAATGGAAAACAGTTACGAGCCAATGTGTAATCAACCACTAATGTGTATCAATCAAACTGGATCTTTTCTATATATCATTATTCGTCGCCCAACCTCACAAAGAGATACAGTTTTATTTTTTTGACTACACGGGTAGCTCAAGCGGGCCTACAAACACCTATAAACCACCCAGCTCAATCCATCGTTAGTTTGGACATAACATCCACCAGAGGAATACTAAAAATTGTGAGGCCACCAGAATCTCCACAAACTCATTTGCCATATGAATTATGATCTGCAAACATATTGGCTTCTCTAAGTACAAGAACCACCTTGCCAGCCATACCACCTTCAGCAGCTAAAGCCAAAAATCAAAGATTGGAATGCAGTGATCCACTAGATGCTAGTTTTAGAGGGTTTTTCTTGCCACACTTCTGGTGGTTATGTTTTTAGTTTTTTGCAGATTTATCTTTAGTTCATGCTTTAATTTTTCCATTTGTTTCTTTTTCTCCTGAGGACATTGTCCTCTATTTTGCATCTTTCCCTCTTTCTAACAAATTCTTCTTTTATCACACTCAAGGGACTAGGGTTACCTTTTGGGGCACAACCATCCAGTTTGACCCGGGGTGTCGGAGGAAGGTTCCATTGAACTAGAACTTCTTTCAGTGACTAAACATCCTCCTCTATGTTGCACGGACACACCTAGTTTCTGCCGTTTTCCGTATCCGACACAGATACGCGAGATACAGAACAGGGACCGAATTTCAATTTCTTGAAAGTAGTGACACGGGGACAGGATTAAGGAGGGGCCGGGATTAAGGGAGTCAGGATACGTTTGAGAGGGACACAATCAACCTCATTCACTAATTCACCAATTGCCGTCAATGTCGAAGATTCGAAGCCCTAGCCCCCTTTGCAAAGTGTCAAAGTGAAGTCGAAGACTCGAAGCTCAATCCCGCCAAAGTGAAGCCCTAGGTTTCGCGAACCGTAGCTCTGTCGGCCCCTACGAAGTCGAGTAGCGATTTTGTAAGTCTGGTGCCATTTTGTGAGGTAAGTCCGTCGACTTCTTCCTTCTTCGGGTATGTTGAAGTATAAAGTATTTATTTTGTGCTTTTAGTTTTTAACATTTATAAATTGGTCCTTAGATTTTGAATATTTATATTTTGGTCCTTATATTTTAAATGTTTACACATTACCCCCCGTACCCGTATCCTATATTTTTCAAAAATCATGTATCCCCATATCTCGTGTCCGCGTGTCCGTATCCGTGCAACCTGGATCCTCCTTATTTCTCCAGATTGAGACTATGTCAGAAACTTCCATGTGATAACCATAACATGGTTGCCAAGTTCTTTGAACTCACAATTGAACAACCTCTAGTTCCACCACTTCCATAAGAACCAAATTGTGACGCCAAAATTATGCTCCAACAAATGCAGGAACCTACCAGATTTCCCTCCCATCAAAGAATTCAATCTATCCAATTCCTGAAATTTATAGAGAAAGACCAACCATTGATTTTTATTTTATTTTATTTTATTTTTGGAGGGGGGGAGGTGGGAGTGCGCACCACCACCTACGTTACAGGGAAATACCAAACCTCGTGCCCACAATAACAGCCGCATTTACTACAATAAGGGTTAGTGCACATTTGTCGATCAAACCGAGCCTTGTTAGTAAGCAAGCAACCAAGTGGGTTTCCAAATGAAAAGTATAGTCTTCATAGGCATTCTCAATCTTTAATAGGGTCAAAATATGCTCATCCGCGGCTGGCCAAACATCACTTTGGCAGAGCTAACACTAAATCTACCTGACATAGTCACCCCCAAACCATTTAATCTTCAGCCGTGGAGAACTTATTCACAAAATATTAATGAGAAGGCAGATATGAGATGGCAAAAAGTCACTAAATCTTGGCCCTTCCCAGAAATTGACATCTGTGATATAATCCACCGAGTTCTTGAGCCATGCGCCCAAAAGGAAAATGAGACTTTCGCCGACTTTTCCCAAAGATGGAGGAACAGAGTAGCACAAACTCTTGAAAGGCCGGATCTAGTCGAGCAAACTCACATCTTTTTGAAAAATCTCCAATCAGTTTTCTTTGAACGGATGTGGTACTTTCCATATGCCGACTTTCCAGCCATCCTAGACGTTGGTTTTCGTATTGATGAAGAAATCCGTACCAGCCTCATCAAAGTAGATGTTTATGGTCCAAGTCAAAAAGCTCATGATCACACTGCCAGCAGCTCCATCCATGTGGTTACAAGCGATAACCGTGGTGGTCCACAACAAGGAAGACATCACAATAAACATTATGATGCCCTACCCGCTCCAATGTCCTTGGTATTTAGAGGGCTTGAGGCACAAGAAAAGCTAAAACCGATGGATGGTTAACCACCTTACCTCAACCACAGTTTCGAATAGGAGAGTACAACATCAATGAGTCAAAACTGATCCAACCATTAGTCCAACCAAATGAGACCGTCTTACCATTCTCAAATGAGCCCTTCCAGTCTGATAGAAAAGCATCCGAGAAAGGATAACTCAATGTCGCAAAATATCATTGCCTTTTTCTGACAGTCTACGAGACGTAAGAACCTCCCTTGTTGGTGCCGATGTTGAAATATACCAGACCATTTCTTCTCAACACCTTTACCCATAGCTTTTCTTGTCATCCTTCCCTAGCTGTCAACCTAACTTGGTCATAAATGTACCACTGGTCGACACATTAATCTTTAAACCCAGACACCTTTATCAATTACATGGCATATTAAATTGGCGTCATAGAAGTCACCGACTGAATTAAGACTGCGTGACCCACAATTACAGGAAAATCCCATGTTCTCCATTAAGTTATCAAACTACTTTTTGAATCCTCTCTCTACGTTGAAAATGGGGTTTAAATCTATGGTACACACTAAATACCATGTAGCATTACGTTGAAAATGGGGTTTAAATCTCTGGTACACACTAAATACCATGTAACATTTGTTGTATGCATTTTAGCATGGTTTTTGGAAAACTGCAAGCAAGCTAAATATTGCAAACCTGATTTAGGTTTTTGACCATCCCATTTGATTTTCCCCTAATGTTTTGGGCATCAAAGAATCGTACTTGAACACAACTTTGAACATAAGAAAATCAAACCCAGGAAATACAAATTTGACTAAGGAAGAAGCCATAAAAAGTGGTTGAAAATATTTATGCAAAAGCTAAAGAAGATCATGGTACACGAGAATAGAGATGTTACTCGATTCGGCCCTAACGGTTTCGGTTCATGATACATTTTAGGCAGTTAGCCATATTACCCGGCCAAAAACTTGTCGCTTTTGGTTCAAACCTGCAATTTCCGATCAATGGTTAAACTTGTACGTTTTTCCAGCGTATTATACAGTTCTTTTGGCTACTTATACCGGTCCCGTATATTACTAATACTAACTATACTAAACCGTATGATAGACGGCCGGTCCAGTCCTAACGGTTTCATTTTGAAATTGTCCTCTAGAATTGCAACCCTAACAATTTCGGTTCGAGCCTGCATTTTTCGGTCATATTAACATCTTTGCACGAGAAGGGTTGAAGATATATTTTAAAGTGGATGACAAGTCTTAAATATACAAAACAAAGCTACTTATCATTTAGAACCCCAATTCTGCATCGGATAGATGTAAAAAGTTTGTTTATACATCACATGCTAGAATCTGGCAACAAAATGTATTGATAGACTTTTGGGTAGGCTTTTGTTGTAGCTAGGTAATCTTTTAAGGACAATAGGTGGACACATGCTGCAGAACCGGTTTTGGGATTACGGTCGTGACATATTATGTCATCACTATGGCTGTTTTTAGGTTGAGCTGAGTCGGACTTTTAAAGTTTGAGTTTGAGTTCAAGCTCGAACTAATGAAACAATATTCGAGCTCAAGCCAAGCCTCCAAAACCTTGAGCGAAATCGACTCATTTCGTTTACGATTAGCTCATTAGTCATTTGAGAATAGCTTGGTTCAAGTCAAACACACTCAAACTCGAACTTAGTCGAGCAAGCTTAAGTTGAGCAGAAGCATTTGAATCATAAGTATTGCAAAAAAACAAAATTAAGCAAAACACACTTTTGAGCCACCGTACTTTTCAAAAGGTTGCAATTTGGCCACTCAAGTTCAGTCATCAAGTATATGTCAAAGACCTATTTTGCCCTCGTAAAATTCTCTTATTTCCCAAACAATAATAACCCTTGCCAAATCCAATCCCCCTATTTCCCCTTCATCACAGCCCCCCACCCCAACCCCCGCTCTCTCTATCTCTCACGTACACACACCCAAACAAAACCTCTCTCTCACCTCCTTTGGACATCACGACCAGAAAAATGAAGCCCAACACACATGTTAACCGTAATAAGGACGAGAAATTTGAAGTTGGAGACATCATTAGAGACGTGAGAAGATAATGGGTCTTAGCTGCCAAGCGCCAGAAGCCGAAATCCAAGCCATTTACACTGGCCTAGGGATTATTAGAGATTTGAATTTGTATCGTATCTTCTCAAATGAATCATTGTCACATGGATAACCGAATCAAGGTTTTTAGGTTGTTGATTTAGGGTTTTACATGTTTTAAGGTTGGCGAGAGGGGTGGAGATGAGGTCAGAGAGTGGGGTAGAGATGAGGGGATAGTTGCCAGTCCTTCCAAATCTAATTTAATTTATGGGATTTGACCAGATTTGCAATGGTGGATTAGGAATTGATGGGTAGCGGGTAGGTTTGTTTGAAGTACACGTAAGTAGATTTGGGAGGATTTCAAGAAACCGAAAAACAGAGGTCTGAGAACAGAGTGCATACGACACCGACTCCTTGCCTAAATCATAGCAAAAAAAGGTGACGGTGGTGGCGGGATTTTTTTGCTTTGGAAGCAGTTTCAGAAAATTAGTGAGTGCATCTGGACCTCAAATTTGAATCGCCGCCCTATCTTGCCTCCTCGGCCGAGTTGTAAGTTCCCAACCGAAGTCTAACTTGTCGTGATGGATCTCGAATCTCTGCCGCCCATTTGCCCCACGGCCGCTGACGAACACCTAGAAACTTCTTTCCATGTGGCACTCTCGTCACCACTGCTAGCGCCAAAGCAGCCATTTCCTTCTTAGGACTACTTGGTTTCTTCATTATTTTTGTTGACGAACATAGAGATTTGGGGGGACTAAAATATGAGCATGGCAATGCAATGACTCAGTTGTACTCCTTTAGGTTTCTAATGTCACACAATTTTAGTGTTTATAGGGGCAAAATAGGTATTTGACATATACTTAATGGTTGAACTATTGTTCGTCCAAAAATGGGTTTTTGCAACGTAACTAATGTACAGTGACCACATTGATAATATATAACTTTCTGTGGCCAAATTGCAACCTTTAGAAAAGTAAGATAGCCCAAAGGTGTGTCTTTGCCACAAAATTATAATGCTATCAAAATTAAAAGTACAAGTGTTATGAATGGACATACATACAATTATACAAAATATAAAACATGAAAGTGTATTAGTTAACTCTAGTTGTCAGCAAACACTAGTCGAACATGAAACAACTATTCACAAGCACTACTTTTCGAACATTCAAGCCGATCGTGACCAACTCGAGTGATTCAGAACATATTTTCAAGATCGAACTTGATTAGATCAACAATTCTAACAAACTTGAACGCAAGCTTACTTGAGTCAAACTTTAGTAGAAGAGCCCATGTTCATTTTGCTTAAAACCCTAGACATGACTAAATCATAGCAAAGAAAGACGAGCATCATTTAACCATTATGAAGATAGAAAGAAAATGTGAAGAAGATTATTGAAGCATAAAATTTTGAAGAGGGTTTATAATAGACTAAAGAGATTGAAATTGACAAAGAGTCTAAGAGCATCCCCATTGCACTCCCAAAAATCTTCTTAACTCCCTCTTCTTATTTACCTAGGAAGAGCATCAACCACAACGGGAGCAATCTTCTTATAGCTTCCATGTAGGAGAGAAGGGTTTTTACTTCTTATTTAAGATGAAAAAACTTGGATAAGAAGAATGGGCCGGAAAGGGGGCGTGTGGTGCACCGCTTGCCCAAAGCTGGCGCACGCACCACACGCGCGTGGGAGGAGGGGGATTATTCGGTATTAATTTGAATTTCTTTTTTTTAATCCAGCCTTTGTACCACTTGGGGGGGGGGGGGAATTGAAAAATAATTTTTTTCAAAAAGTTGACTTGACTGTTGGGGGGGTGAAGTTTAAATAAAAAAATTACAAGTTTACCGTTGGTGGGTTTTTCATGAAATTTTTTTATTTTTTAAAGCTTTATTTTTCCATCTTCCCTATAAATATACCACTTAAACCTTCTTCATTTTCTCCACAACTTTTTCCTTCTCTAAACTATTTTACTACATTCTCTCTTCTATTTCTTCATCATCACTTCTAAAAAAATCACTTTCTCTACATACCTATCTTCCAAATGGATCCAAGAGGTATTTTTTTTCCAAAATTAATTGAATTCATAAAAATCAAAATACACAAAACCCTTGTGTTCCTGAGAATATTCAACATTCTCAATTTTCATCTACTCCCCAATACCTCCGATCTTCGTCTAATTTTTCCAAAAATCCAAATATTCCCAATTATCCAAATTTCTACATGCCTCCAAATTTTCCAAAATTTGGAAATTTCCACAATTTTCAAGTTCATCAAACTATTGGAAATTCATCTAGTAACGTTCCTTTTCCTCCGAATTATTGGCAACCTATGCGAAACCAATTTTTCATGCTGTAAGGTCCGCCTCGTGCATTTTCTCCATTTCACATATCTTTGAAATACTCACGAAGAACAAGTATAGATGCAACTTCGTCATAATTTTTCCGCAACACCATCATCGGTTCCTGAGATACAAATAGTATGGGAAAACATTACATGAAGTGTTTGCTTGTTGTGGGGTAATAGTCAAAGGGTGAAGATTTTGCACTTTTTTTTATTTTATAAGGATATGTATTAAAAAACAACGCCAAAAAGAAGGCACAACCATGTACATAGGTCGTATACAAAACCGAACTACACAAGACTGATACTATTAACAAAGTCCACAAAAGAATGATTTATGAAATCTGCCTCCCCAGCCTCATAACACCATTGAAAGAGATAGCGCAACAGCTGATCCTTTAATTGGTTCATCGTCCTTTCTACACTATCAAATGCCCTACTATTTCTCTCGCACCAAACAGTACACCATAAACCAAGAGGGGCTGCCTCCCAAATGGAATTTCTCCTCCAGCGATTAGATAAAGGCCAACACAAGAGAAGCTCCTTCACGTATCTAGGCATCACCCACTGAATATTGAACAACGTGAACACCAAATTCCATGGATTTGTCACAACTTTACACTGTAGAAGAAGATGATTCGTGCTCTCGCTACTGTCTCTAGGCATATAGCACCAATTGACATAGATCTATCTTGCCCTTCCACCTAAGATTATCTCCCGTAAGAATGGCCTCAAGACAGACCTCCCACGCAAAAAACTTCACTCGGGCAGGGCAGGAGACTTCCAAATAGGCTTCCATGGGAAGAGAGGAACCCTATTCCCCGTGATCATCAAACAATAAGACTTGATAGAAAAAACTTTATCTTTCAAAGAACCCCACACAGCCCTGTCATCTCTGTTGTTATCTACTTGGAGGGAATATAAACGAGCTAAAAATAACATACTAGATTCAAACTCCCAGTCTTGAAAATTCCTTCGAAACACTGGATTCCAAACCACGTTACCATTATTCACCTGAAGCGCATGAGCTTACCATAATATCTTTATCTACAGCCAAATTAAATAAATCCGGGAAAAGCCTCCAAAGCTCCACCTCCCCACACCAAACATCTTTCCAAAATCTGATTTTGAACCATTGCCTAGATCGAACAAAATATTTCTATCAAACATCCCCTCCCTTTACAAATCCCTTTCCAAACTCCGGAACCAAAAGAACTATTTATTATATTCGGGAACCACACATGCTCCCCCTCCCCATATTTGCCGGCCACAACTCTCCAACATAAAACATTAGGCTCCACCAAATATCGCCACAGCCACTTCCCAAGAAGAGCTGCATTAAACAAGCTTAAATTTTTCAACCCTAAGCCTCCTTCCTTAATACCGGTACACACTGACGCCCACTTAACCAAATGATATTTACGCTCTTCCCTTTGCCCTTCTCAAAGGAAATCCCTCTCCAACTTTACTATCCTCTTGCGAACCGAGTCGGGCATCACAAACACTGATGAAAAGTAAGTTGGAATACCTGACAGAGAGTTCTTCACCCTGGTTAACCTTCCGGCTTTAGACAACAATTGTTTCTTCCACCCCGCCAAGCGCCGATCTACTCTCTCTACCTCAGGATTCCACATAGCCTTATCCTTAAAAGGAGCTCCAATCGACAAACCTAGATAGGACGAAAGGACCTTCGCGTATATGCACCCGAAAACTGAAGTCAAATGCTCAGCCACTGTCCCTACCGGGGGAATGCTCTTTGCTATATTGACTCTTAAACCCGACACCATCTGAAAGAAAGAAAGGATCAAGCAGAGATACCCCAACTGTTCAATCTCAGCGTCACAAATGATAAGTGTGTCATCCGCAAAAAGAAGGTGAGAAACCAATACTTCCGTTCCCCTGAGCGTCCCACCCTTAAAACCACTTATGAAACCCCCCGCCACTGCTCTATCTAAAAGTCTACTCAGCGCCTCCATTACCAAAATAAAAAGAAAGGGAGAAGGAGGATCTCACTAGCACAGGCCTGGAACTCGAAAAAAAACCCGTAGGTTCCCCATTAATCAACACTGAAAAACGAATCGTAGAAATACAAAACCGAATCCACTCAATCCATTTATTGATGAACCCCATCCTTTCTAATAAATACGGCAGAAAATCCCAATTCACATTATCATACGCCTTCTCTATATCAAGTTTGCACAAAAGGCCCGAAACACCACTCCTTAATCTAACATCTACGACTTCATTAGCTATAAAGGAAGCGTCAATAATCTCTTTACCCCCTACAAACGCGTGTTGAGAATCTGAAATCAACCCCCAAAATCTACCTTAATCTCAAAGAGAGAACATTAGCTAACAATTTATAGAAACTGCCAACCAAACTGACCGGTCTGAAGTCCCCCACATTAGTCGCTCCCACTTTCTTCGGAATTAAGGTAATGAATGTAGCATTAAAACTTTTCTCAAAACATTTATTCTCATGAAAATATTTAAAAACCTCCATACATCAACTTTCACCACCTCCCAGCACTATTGAAAGAACGCCATTGTAAACCTGTCTGGACCGGAGCTTTATCCCCGCTCATGCTTCGCAACGCAGCCACCACTTCCTCTTCAAAGAAAGGAGCCTCCAACATACTTCTGTCAGCATCTCCCAAAACATTAAACATGAGTCCGTCCAATTTCGGCCTCCAAATCCCCTCATCTGCATAAAGACTTGCATAAAAATCTGCTATACCCTCCTTAATGTCCAGCTATCCTCCAACAGAATACCATCAATCGAAATATTTCTGATGTGATTCACTCTCTGATACAAGCTCGCCATCTTGTGAAAAAATTTGGTGTTTCTCAAAACACTTCGCCTCGCCTCTTCCATCTCAGTTAATCCACCCCCCAAACCTACCTTCTCATCCAAAATTCACACCTCTTCCATCACTTGCTTAATCGTAATATATATCCTCCTGAACACCTCTTTATTCCAAGTTTTAAGGTCTTCCTTGAGCAACTTTAACTTTTGAGCAAGAATATAATTAGAGAATTACTGATCATATAAGAACACCACTTAGAACGCACCCAATCAAAAAAACCCAGCTCACGCAGCCACATGTTCTCAAATCTGAACAGAGCTTTACCTTTCTTCAAACCACCACTCTCCAACAGTAAAGGCGAATGATCTATACTGGGAAGAACCCCTACAACCAACGTCCAATCGGCGGAAAGGAGAAACCTATCTATTCTAGAAAATTGCTACCTATCTCCATGCCTTAACCAAGTGAAATTACCTCCGAATAACTGTAAGTCCACTAAACCCAAATCGTTAATGAACTCATTAAAATCCGTCTTGCGCTTACGGAAGCTATGCAGACTATTGGCCAATAGTTGGTAATACTCAAAAGAGCACGCAATATTAAAAGCGTGTAGCTGATGATTACAACGAACATCGCCCAAATGAATCAATTCCAAGGGATATCATAGGCTCAATGAATTTCGATCCACTTGATTGAGCATATATGGTGTCGCTACGATGACAACTAGTGATTAATTATTGATGTTTTTATGTAATTCTAATTATTAAATTGTTTTTATGTAATTTTTAAGTATTCATGTTTTATGTAACTTTATCATTATGTTTTTTTTCAATTTTAACATTTTATGTAATTTTCTATGTATTTTATTTTACGAATTATGTATAATATGTGTTTTATAGATAATTTAATAATTAAATTATAAATTATATGAATTATGAGTAATTTATTATTTATATTAATTAATGTATCTATTTATACGGAATATTTAAATATGAAATATATTAAATAAAGTTAAATACATTTATTTGTTTGAGAACTATAAAAATAAGATTGAAGTGCAAAGTTAATGTTTTTTTATAGGTAAGTATGACCCATGTTGGTACGGAGATTAGAACCAAAGACCTCAAGGTCTTTGCCTGGGTACCCTTGTCATCTCTCCCGCCCCTTGGGAACCCAACTAAAAATGTGTAAGAAATTTATGAATGGGAAGATGTATTTTTAAATAGAATAAGAAAGAGAAAAGTAGATAGGTGGCGATGGGACACAACTAAGATGACATGTAAAGAGGATTATGCATTGGATGCTCTAATACTAGAAAAAAAATCTAAGAATGTAAGGTTTCTAAATGAAAAAACATTTCAAAACCTTATGTACACTCAAAAAACTAAGTTCTTTTACAGCCATTCAGTTCAATTCTTATTTAGGAGTTTTTAACATATACCAACCAAACAAGAACTGAACTGTCGTTTTGGATAATAAGAAAAAAGGAAATGCTTATTAGCATTTTTTTGATATATTTATTAGCATTTTGAACAAAATTCGGTTTTTTTTCCTTTGCAGAACTCTAATTGTCTCAAAAAATAAATCAAATAGTAAGAAGCAGCAACAATAGGCGCGGCTGTATAATAGCAGCAGCCGTAAAGTTCAAATAACCATCATAAACGGTAAAGAAACCAAAGTAGACCAGTTTACAACTGTAGTATGATCAATAATATCACATGCAAGCATGACCCAACTGCAAATTAAAGTAAGGAAAACCAGAACACATAATATTGTTTAATATCTAATCTAGAGCGCCTAACCAAAATTCGACTAACCCAGAAAAGTATAAAAGTGGGGCCACTTACATCTTTAAACCCAACTTGCTTAGGGTTTTAGAGTCAGATATCCCAGAAATTGACCAAATCATGAAGCTCAAAAATTGTCTCTTATCAGTTATCAAGAAACCCAACAGACATGATCATCTTCATTCTTCGCTTGGAGTTATCCTGACTCTCAAGGGCCATAGATCTGGGTAATAGAAATACCCATTTCTATGAACCCTAGTGTCATAGGTTGGAGAAAAATTTTGGGTGTGGAAACTTCTAGAACAAAGGGTAAAGATGGAAAATAAAGAAAAATGATTGTATTTATAAAGAAAAAGCAAAATGCATCATAGTCCTTGTATTTGTTTATTTTTATGGAATTGGTCCTTGTAGAAAAATTTGCAAACTATACTTTTAAAGTATAATAATTATGTAATTGGTCCTTTTATTTATTTTCATCGTATTTTACCATTAAATATGAATATGTGCATATCATTACATGGTATTTTAAGGGAATTAAATAGTCCAAGCTAGTAATTCTCTGTTCAAAAACTAGAAAATGAAAAGAGAAATTAAATTCAAGCGTCTTCTTTTCCAACAAGTGTACCAATCCATCACGCCATAACCCTTGATGATATTTATCATCTATAGCCACCACTATTGATGTCAATGGGTTAGGTTGGGTAGGGTCGGCTCGTACCAAGCTTACAGGCCAAATGTTGAAATTAGGTTAGACCAAAATTCCATCGGATCGCCAAAACTAAAGCTCAAACCCACCCAAAACATCAGGCTGACTGGCCTCGCCCATGGGCCAGTTCATTAAACGTGTCAATTTTGTCTATTTTCACCTATTTTTCTAGCTTACGGCAAAACTCACCCGGTCTATGGAAACTAAAGCCCAACCCAGCATAATACGAGATGGGCTAGGTAGCGCTAGGTCGGGCATGTTTTTGAAAGCTCTATCCACCACCACCAATGTAACCTTTAAAATATTTTCCAAGGTGAAACAAGAAATCAATCATATATGAATTCGTTAGCACCACGCATTTTCTTTTACCATGAAATATAGTGTTATTCAACATGATTCATGTATTGACCACAATTATTAGAAAATACAAAAGAAATTCCATGATGATTGCAAAAAATAAAGATTATTCAAGTTTCAATCTAGCCACCCAAGAAGAATGAGATGTATTCGCCTAAAACTTACATTCTTTATGTAATCTTATCTTTTATGTGAATCAATCTAGTTGGTCAACCAAAAAGAGTTGGATACATTCATCTACAGCTTATGTTTTTTTTTAATGTAATCTTATCTTCCATGTAAATCATGTAATGTGGGAATGAGAGACAGTGAAGATATTTTTTATTTATTTATAAAACATGGATTAATCTTGTAGCTTTGTGCTCTCTTAAGCAGGGGTGGCAATTTGTGCTATCGTGTCGTGTTCGTGTCTTATTATCGTATTTTCATGTTATCTATCGTATTTGATCGTAAATATAACAATAAATATTATTTTAAATATATTAACAATTTTGTGTCTTTCGTGTCGAGTCGTGTCGTGCTGGTCTTATCGTGTCATTTGTCTCTGTAATCGTGTTTTATACTTATGTCGTGTTGGTTCGTGCTATCGTGTCGTGTTAGTCATTGTCACCCATATCTTACGTTATTTATGTATAGCTTAGGTGGATTCTTAATTAGAGTGGTGAAGTAGCCTTCAACTCTATATCTTTTTGGTGAATTCCACTAAGTGATGGGTTTCCTAGTCGTAAATTATTTGGTGGATTCCATAGGTGACATTTTCATATTAATTTCCGTTGTGCCAATTTTGTAGGTATTATTTGCTTGCAAACTTCATAATTGCGATACCAAATTTGAATACTAGAAACTAGTTGGGTGTTTTTGCAAATACATAATATTGAAATCAAATTTTTGATTCATCATATATCTTCACACTCTATTTGAAGTTTCTTAAGCCAAATATTCCATTAGGTTGTAGAATCTGGTTCTTTTTTTTTCTTCAAATTAAGTGTAAAAAAAAGTGTTTGAGCTTCATTTAAATGCATGATGTTGATATATTCAACTATTGAAATCAACCTGGAGGTCATCTTAAAACTTTCGTCTAATTTTTAACTTTATATGATCAATGGATCATGAAACTGTAGGAAGTAGGATGACTGGATGAGTTAGTGACGATGACTCAAGATGGTCCAAAAATATTGGTGTGAAGGAAAATTGATCGGCTTACTAATATATATATATATATATATATATATATATATAATCATGTACATTACCCTTATAAATAAAATACCACTTAAAGGTCAAATGCTTTATTTAAAAATAAATGATTTATTTTGTGTATATTCAACAATTTTTTTAAAAAAAATCCATTGTACAATTTTTTTAGCAAAACTGTTATTTTAGTTTTTAAAAAATGTTGCAATTTGTCAAAATCCGTAACTATTATCCAATTCTTAACAAAATAAATTTCAATCACCTCCCCTGAGTTTTTATAAATAGGTTAGAAGATTCTTAACAATAACCGATGCTCGAAATTATGGGGCGTAAGTTAAAATTATTGACGGATGCCAATCTTCTAAATGCAAATTTCAGAGCAGGGTTTTACTTTAAAGTAATACATGTATGAATTATTAAATTAAAAGATAAAAATAAAACATTGTTAAAAAAAATAATTCTTATTTGAAAAAAAAAAGAGTTTTTATCATGACATAAAATTTATGTTGGCTATTATATGTTGATTTCAAACTTTTTTTTTTGTGATCATATGTTTATAATTTCAATTAAAGCAGGATTTTGAAAATGTTAAATACATAAATAAGTTTGCATTTTTCTAGTTAATTATCTTCATAAAAATTAATTGCAACTAACAAATGAATGTCACCGACTAGATTCCATTTAGTTAGGTTATTCAAAATTAGTTAACTGATTGAATTTTGTTAAACTTCAAAATATTTTGTTTAGTATTATTTTATGATACAATAAGACAAAATGTATTGAGTAATCAATTTAAATATTTTATTATGGTTGATTGGATAAATAAATATACAAATGTTTCACATTCTTTAAAGATATGAGCTCAAAACACTATTTTCAAATTATGTGTATATTAATCTGCATTGATTTAATAGTGGGCCCAACTATTATAACACAATCATTGGAATACACTATATCCGTCAATTTCATAGGGATCTGAACAATTCTTCAATATTGCAAATGTATTTGTGCTTTTGAACCTAAATGTTGTTGACTAGAAATAAATGAAAAATTGTATAGAAACCCGAATAAAGCAACAAGTATAAAAATGTGCATTTCTTCAAAAGACTCTCATTGCCAACAATCAAGTACAATTGGTAATTTGACATATAGCATCCAAGTAGCTCTGTAGAATGTCTCCACTTTTTAGCTTAGTTTGAGATATTAAACTTATCAAAGCTGCAATGGGCATGAAAAGTGTTAGTTTGTGGTTATAGCATATCATTATATGAAGATAATTCAACTATCTTCTGTTTTGCAATGCATTTTTTCAGACAAAGAAGTAATCGTTTATAACGTCAAAATATTCATATTTCCAATCTCTATAGTTCATCAAACATATGCATTTATCTTTTTAGTATGTAAATCTATTTTGTATATATTTTTAGTTGTTCGTTAGTTTAATTTAAAATCATACCATATTTAAAGAATAAATGTTGATGATTATGGAATGATTATTGCATATGTAGTGGTAAGTCTACTTATCTTGCAATAGTTTTTTTCTTCCAAATCAACACTCTCAGATGTATCCATCTTGCTTATCAATGTATGCAATTGTAAATAGATATTAACTTTTCTAACACACATGCATAAAAAGTACCAATTAGGTATATATTTATTTGTTGATAATGAAATTAAATTATATCTTCCTATTCTTTATCTGCTAATAATATAAAAACAATAAAAATAATTAGTTGACAAATTATTTCATTCAGCTGTATTTGAATGCATGGGGAAATGGATGGACAGTCCATATGATCATCTAATTACATTAATGTCAAGCATACCAACATAAAAAATTAACAGCATAATCAACATGTTATATACATTAAAGTTAAATTATGAGTAGATCTATCATAACTAAAACTAACAAATTTGAAATTAAAGTACCAACAGTTTAATGCAACCATAAAAAGGGCCTATAAATGGAAATTTATGATTTACAAGTAAATTTCAAATTGCCTACAAATGTAATCTATAATACAATATAGCTCATAGTCGCACATGTGTAATTGACTAAAGCTATTTAGGGACTGAGATTGATTCCTTTACTGAGATCCTACGGTCATTATCACTCCCCGAGTTCACATGTATGAACGGCGGTTGAGCAACTACCCCCTCTCTCTCCAACTCCCCCCACTATTCACGGTTGGTGGCCGCTAATCCTTCCTCCACTAAACCCACGTCCCTTTTCTTTTCGATATTTTAATTAATTAATCAATTTTATGCAAAAGAAATCGTAAGTTGTGTAATTTGAAATATTTGTTTTTTTTTATTTTTAACTGTTATCGTAATTAACTTAATCAATTTATTTTTTGAAACTGAATCCCAATTTAATTTATGTCTATGTTTTGAATATTTCTATTTTAATTTTTTTCTTTTTAATTGTTATCGTAATTAACTTAATCAATTTAATTTTTTTCCGGCCTGCAATTTCGTATACAAATAATTTTAAAAAAAATCGTAAGTTTTGTAATTTGAAATATTTGTTTTTTTTTCTTTTTAACTGTTATCATAATTAACTTAGAAAAATTATAAGTAAATATTAATTCATTTCTACATTATCTGCTTCATGTATTAATAAAGGATTAAATAATTTTTTGGTCATTGAACTATACCAATACTATGTGTTTGGTCCCTGTACTTTTTTTTAAATGTGTTTGGTCCCTCAATTCGATTTTTTTGGTCAATTCCCCCTTCCTACCGTTACCGTTACTAAAAAAATTAACATTGACTAACTTTTCAAAATATCCAAACTACAGGGGTTAACGTGTCAATTGAAAAATAAAACAAGGATGGCATGTGAAATTGAAAGCCAGATAATTTCTCTTCCCCAACTAACCAAATTCACGAAAAGTCGATAACCAAATTCTCAGGTCCGGTCAACTCAGAGTCTCTCTCTCTTCCGGCCATTTCTCTCAAGCTCATCAATTTTTGGATTCCGGTAGATCCAAGCTTGGATTTCAGACTCAATCGAGCCGGTGACCCGAGAGATCTCGTGGGAGGAGGCACGACGGCTAGGAATGACTTGAGACTGAGCCGGCCGGAGGAGATTTGGAAAGTGTCGATGAGTGACTGGAATTGTCTGGGTGCCGGTGATAGACTTCATCTAGGTGTGACTGGAATCGGGTGCAGAGGAGGAGGGGGTCGGATGAGTTTGAAAATTTCCTGGTGGGCAAGGCCTCGTAAGAGCTAAATTTCCTGGTTAATCATGGGATCAGCTCAGAGCACATTGCAGGAGTGAGAAGGATCTTCTGGGTGAGTCTTGTAAACCTGAAAAATGGTTGAAATGCAATGAAGTTTGATGAGAAGAGTATACTTGATTGTGAGGATTCTAAACTAATTAAGCCCTTAAGGCATGACGAGCCTATAGAGACGATGTCGGTCTTGTTGGTTTACTGTGTTGGCCTTCTACCCCGATAATCCGAAGTGGTATGACTCCATGTGGATTGGACTCGGGCACAGATTGCGGCGATAGTGGATTCAGGCATGGTGAAATTGTGTAGAGTATTACAGAGATGGGTTAAGGGCGAGGGCGAGGTCGGCGATGAAGAGCCTGGGTTGGCAGGCGAGGAGGAGGGGGTCGGATGAGTTTGAAAATTTTGAATATGCACACAAGTAAATTATGCCCAAATATTACCAAAAGCTTAAGACTTATGTAAATTCATACTTGTTAACAACCCATTTCAATAAATCGTAGTAGGCTGTAGCCAATGAGGAGGGGGTCGGAGTAGGTAGAGATTAGGGTTTGGTGGGACTGAGCAATGAGGAGGAAGATGATGATGAGGTAGAGCTGTAGGTTGGTGACAGAGCAATTAGGGTTTCGCCTTTGATTTTAATTTTGATTTGAGGAAGAGAGAGAAAAGGGGGAATTGACCAAAAAAAAGTTACTTTAATTGATTGTTTAATTTTTCAAATTACACATTAACTCCATATGGTTTGGACATTATGAAAAGTTAGCTAATGTTAATTTTTTAGTAACGGTAACGGTATGAAGGGGGAAATGACCAAAAAAATCAAATTGAGGGACCAAACACATTTCAAAAAAAGTACAGTGACCAAATGCATAATATTGGGATAGTTCAGGGACCAAAAAATTATTTAATCCATTAATAAATTCACAAATTGGCACCGAGTCATCGGCACGGGCAAGAGTACTAGTTTAATTTTATAATAACTCAATTACAACCAACTAATAATACAAACAATAAATCAATTTGTCTAACTTCAAACTGCATATTAAAATAGTTGTAAGTTAAAGAAAAAGATATTTGTCAAAAAAATTCATTTTAAAATTGTAAATTAAAGTTATTTCGGAGTTTAAAAAAGCTTCGATTTGCAAGTTGAGATAACAACAAGTTAAAGTTTATCAAATGTTTAAATCACGTGTCGGCTTTTGAAAAAGTTTTTAACTTACGGAGTAAGCAATTAAGAAATGCTTATCCTCAATTATATCAAACTTTGTCATGCCTGTATTTACAAAACATTATTCGTAATATACATTTTTTTGAGGTTGTTGTCAATTGACCACCCAGTATCATTACTATAAATAAACTTTTAACATAAATAAACTTCTTAATTTTTAAAAATAAAGTACGAGTAAGGGAAATATATCAATTTATTATTATATTTTGTAGTTATTATATGAAAAAAAAATTACAAATACGCAAAAAGAGTACATTTGTAGTAAGATTCTCCTAAGGGACCACTCTCCAAGTTTGCTTGCTATGAGTCAAGCAGTTTCAAATTATATTTACTAAATTTTTTAAGTTCGCGGACAATATCTACATCAATAAAAAAGTGGGTTAGTTGTCTAAAGGCAACATAAGCAAAAGAATGAAACCACTATAAGTTTACAGAACAACAAGAAAGATAAAAATTAATCTAAATGTTCATATGACTAACATAAGCAGATATATATATATATATATATATATATATATATATATATATATATATATATATATATATAAAGTTGGTGAGGAGCACTATGGTTGTGTCACCTTGCCCTCTTTTGTTAAATCTCAATTGTGAGTGTATAACTCTTGATTTTATGAAGACTTTTTGCATTCTAACCATTAACTAATATTAATACTTAGTAATAATTAATATAATAAGGGATATTATGATATAGGTATATATATTAGCATAAGTCTTTTAACTAAATATTTCTTCACAATAACATTTGCTAAAAACTCTAGCTAATTGGATCAATAATTTGAAGAGTTTGATATTGTGTATTTAAGTTGACAAAAACCAATGTCAATACGGGGGGAAGGACCTTTTGCTAATATTGATCTCTAAATTTGAGTATTTTATTGATACATGCATAAGCTTATGAGTGATTGAACATATCTTCTTTTGACGATTTTTTTTCACCATTCGTTCTTACGTTTTGTTGGCTAGCATGGTGGTCGTGATGGAGGAGTTTTGTGTACTTCACTTTAATTTTCATTTTAATTTGCTAATCTCAATTTCTCTTACTCGGGGAGCCCGTACTCCAAGAGACAATTGCCTTCTTCCAGCAGCTTTTGATCAGGTAGAGACATCACTAGAGAATTCTTTTTTCTCACCTTGCTCCTCATATCATAGTTAGATTTTTCAGTTTTCTTGACCATATTTATTAAAGATGATTCTTTTAAACTTTCTTCGTGGGATTATAATCTTTTAGATTTGTTTTAGGTTTCTATTATATATATGGTTTATGGTTCTTGATTTTTTTTTTGTTATAATAGTATTTTTTTTTATTTTGGCTTTATTTTTTGATTTTTGATTTTTGATTTTTGATTTTTGATTTTTGATTTTTGATTTTTGATTTTTGATTTTTGATTTTTGATTTTTGATTTTTGATTTTTGATTTTTGATTTTTGATTTTTGATTTTTGATTTTTGATTTTTGATTTTTGATTTTTGATTTTGGATTTTTGATTTTTGATTTTTGATTTTTGATTTTTGATTTTTGATTTTTGATTTTTGATTTTTGATTTTTGATTTTTGATTTTTGATTTTTGATTTTTGATTTTTGATTTTTGATTTTTGTATTTTCCATCTACTTGGGTGATAATATATTGTTTTTAATTGATTGTGATCTTTAGTTTTCGCATTGATTTTAGTTTTGTTTTGATTTTTGTATAATTTTTTATTGTATTGGTTTTTGTTTACCCTCTCATTATTAACTTATTAAAAATAGATTAAATAACAATTAGTCAATTTTAAATGGAATTACAAATTATTTTATCATATTAAATATTAGTTAACCTATTATAAATATGATTACACATCATTTAACGTATCAAAAAGGGATATTACAAATCATTTAAAGAAAGAAAAGCTATATTTATAATTAAATAAAAAATTAACGTATTGAAGTATTGAATATGCAATGTCATACTTACCCATTTTCTTTGTGATTGATCATCATAACAATCTCACAATCACTAATAGTAGAAGATATTAATCATTTTGGTCGCATATAAAATGGTTTTTATTTTGCTCTTGATTTTAGCATTTTATTTATTTTTGGTATTGAATTTCTTGTGTTTGATTTATTGTGAATTATCCATAAAAATACTTTTAATAAATTAAAATCTCTACATATTTGTTTAAATTCTATTACTTACAAGCAATACTATCAAAAGTATTTATTTTATATAGATATTAACGCATAAAATAACAAGTATACTTGATTTTATTTTCCTTTTTTGCGTGGGGTTGTAATTCCATATTAATCCAAACCAATCCATATGCTCTCATTTTTAATAAGATTTCGACTAAAAGCATACAAGTTCTATAATGAACTTCTCCATTGGTCTTTGACAACCGTGTGTAGAGGTAGAATCAGCGATTGAACAAAATTTTAAAAAAACGAATATAAAATAGGATTTCTAAGGGAATAGAATACGGACTCAAAACTCTCATTAATAGAAAAACATAAACTGTGAAAATGAAATGCAAAGGGTCTTTAGAGAGAGGAGGATGAGAGAAAGAAAAACAATAATTTGGTTATAATTATGTTATTAATGTGACATTAAAATGACCATCAATTTTATTCATTAATGTATTGAACATGTACAATTTAAAAGGAAACCTTAAGAATTCTCTTAACTAAGTCATGTAATTATATTATAACAATTATTTACTTTTTATTTGAGTACTAATAATAATTATAATAAAATAAACATAATCAATTACAATTTTTTAATTGACCAAATTGAGATATGTTCAATCACTCATAAGCTCATGCATATATCAATAACATGCTCAAATTTAGAGATCTATATTAGCAAAAGGTCATTCCCCCTTCTATTGACATTGATTTTTGTCAACTTAAATACACAATATCGAAGTCTTCAAATTCTTGATTCAATTAGCTAGAGTTTTTAGGAAAGATTGTTGTGAAAAAGCTTTTAATTAAAAGACTTATGCTAATATATATACACATATATCATAATACCCCTTATTATATTAATTATTACTAAGTATCTACTATACAATACAGCTCAGTCTTATAAAGAACAGCTGAGATTGATTATTTTACTTTATATCAAACGGCTGTAATTTATTCCGTCTGGCACACGTGTCCCCTTGAATCAGGACTGTCAAGAAGAGTTCTAATCTAATCTAAACTGTTTTTATCTCATATATAAATCTCATCTAAATTGTTTTTATCTCATATAACTGATTTTAAATAGGTCTCTATTTAATTTACGACTTATTAAATCGACTTATTGGATAGTCAAATTTCAATCTGACACTTGCACAATGCCTTGAGATCTTACTTAATAGAGTCCAAGATAGATGAATAAATTAAGTCATTCATTCTCTTTTGAATAAAATTTTGATAAGAGAAATTACGTAACGAGCGAATTTGACGATAAATAAATAAAATAAAATAAAAAAATTTAGATAAGAGAGTTTTGTAGATATCTATTATACAATACAGCTCAGTGTTTACTGTTTTACGGTGATCCAACGACCCTTATTTCCCTCAGCTCTTACATGTGCGAATGACTACATTATTATTTTACATTTACTCTTTTACTGAGATTTTACGGTTTTACAGTTAATATTTTACGTTTTTATAGTTTTACAGTTTTATGATTGCAAAAGTTTGTATTTGTATTTTTTTTCTTTTTAATTGTTATCGTAATTAACTTAATCAATTAAATTTTTTTTCGACCCGTAATTTCATATACCAATTTAAAAAAATTTAAAAAAAACGTAAGTTTTGTAATTTGAATTTTTTAAACTGTTATCGTAATTAACTTAAGCAATTTAATTTTTGTCCGGCCCATTTTGTCCGGCCGCAATTTCGTATACAAACTTTTAATTAATCCCTCTGTTCCGAACAAAGAGGACCCGTTTGAAAGTCAATTTTTTTAAGAAAATAATATTTTTAATAGTTCATTTCCATAATATATTTTTGTCGGCCCGTTTTGTCCGGCGGCAATTTTGTATACAAATTTTTAATTAATCTCTCTGTTCCAGGCAAAGAGGCCCAATTTGAAAGTCAATTTTTTTAAGAAAATAATATTTTTAGTAGTTCATTTCCACAGTATCTGCTTCATTTATTGATAAATTTTCAAATTGGCGCCGTGCCATCGGCACGAGCAAGATTACTAGTTATTATTAGTTAATGACTAGAATACAAAAAGTCTTCATGAAATCAAGAGTCATACCCTTACAATTGAGATTTAACAAAAGATGGTAAGGTAACACAAGTGTAATGTTCATCACCAACTTATATATATAAATTTAGTGAAATTAAATAAAATTGAAATACATATCATACGTACATTTATATCATATACTATATTTTATAAAATAAGAATGTACCATATATTTATAAATTTAGTGAAAGAAAAAAATAAAAACCTACCCGTGCGAGCATGGGTTACACACTAGTTTTCATAAATTGAATGCATCGTATATATTACTAACTCCTAAAACACTTATAAAAACGATAAATGTTTCCTAAATTGAACTTCCTGATTTAACTAACTGTTTTCTTTCGTGCATTACCAAACTATCCTATAGCCACCTCGAGGGGGGGGGGGCAGAATCGTGTAAAAAGAAACTAAAAAAATCATATAAATACTAAACAATGCAAATTAAAACCCTAAATTATGACTGAAATTTTCACTATTAGTTAAGCATGCAATTCCCCCACTAGAAACGAAGAATTTGATATATTCTATCAGATCTTGAACAAGAATTAAACAAATAAATCTCAAGTGAACATCAAGCAAAAAAAACGAAAACATAATTATACCAAACAAACCTCCAATCAAGATTCTAAAAGTTTCACACAATCTAATAGGTGCAAATCTATCTTAACATACAAATCCATGGATTCATTTTTTACCATAAAAATGCTCAATCATATTAAACAACGATCTTTGTGCCATTCTCGAAATTAATCAGACAAGAAATTGAAAAAAATAAATGAGGATGATGTATCATAAAAAATCTAAATACACCATACTAATACAATTGGATATCTGGTTTTCAATCTATCCGAATATGAGGCCCAAATATGTCAAGAAACACCCAAAGCAAACGTGAACTAGGTAGAGGCTTTCCCTGCAAAAGCACTCCAGTGTGATAATTAGTAAACTAGCAAGTACATGTATATTTTGACAGAGTTTCAGCCTATATCAAAGTGAGCGTACCTCTTTCTTCTGAAGAAGGAAGGTTTATATAGAGCCAACCTTCAAGGCTGAGAGCTGGACATTGATGACATGGGCATGAAAGGCGGGCACGTTTAGGGCCACGTCCGGAACGTGGGAGCGGGTTTCCCGACATTAATTCCTCATGTTCAAGACGATCGTTATCAAGTAACTAAACGGGATGAACGTGCTCGCCGAGACCTCTTTGCCTGCTCGCTACACTCTTGTCCCCCTGACTTCAGGCAGGAGGCTGCTTACTTGTTGTGCCTAAGCGGTTAGAGATCTGTTCTTGCTTGCTTATGAACTGAGCTCGGGTTTTGATGAATGCTCATGATCTACTTATGACCATGAAGACGGTGGCGGGGCACGTGACCAATGTTTGGACCTTTTGGGCCAGGCAGCTCAGAGGATATTTATCATATCTTGAGCAAGGAAATAAGAATTTTATGAATTAAAACTTGGCTAACTGTTCTTGAATTTTACCTAGGGATTAGTCAGGGCTTCTTTTCCACTTCTTGCCTAAAGCGGAGTGGTGAAGGAGTAGTGCATTCCAGTTGGGGCCAATGGGTTAGGAGTGTAACAGTTTGGTTCGATTCGATTTAGGGCCAAAACAGCAACCGAACCGCTCATAGTGGTTTCATTTTTTTGCTAACCAATTCGAATCTCATAACACTTGGAACTAAACCATTTGGTTTGGTTTGGTTTGACGGTTTAAATAAAAATTAACAAATTAATTCTAACTATTACTGCTCATGATTTGGTTGAAAGAACCACCGGCTTGGATCAATAGACTTAGATCGAGAGAAAAAGAGGTAGAAACAGATCGATTGAGACGGATGGAGAAACAAATCGAGATAAAAGGAACCAAAAACAAATCGAGAGAAAGGGAACCAAAAACAAATCGAGAACGTGAATAGCCTTAGGGATTTCAATTCAAAGAATTACGAAAAAAGACAGAGCTTGAAGTAAGGACAATAGATCGAAATAAAGAAAGGGAGAAACATATCGAAAGGGAGAGAGGGAGGGCAAAATAGATCGAGAAAGGGGGAGAAATTGTGAGCTTATCGGTGGCGACAACAGAAAAAATCAATCGATGAAGTCACGTTTGGAACACTCAAGACTGAGTGGAGAGGGAGAGAAGAAAAAGAGAGAGAGAGGGGGGGCATGCTTGCATGCTTGGTAGCCTTGGTCGAAATGGTGAGAGCACCTACAATGGAGGAACATGGGGGGAGCCAAGTGGGATTCTTTTTATCCAATGAGGGAGCAAGGGGTGGCTTAGAATAAGCTTTTACCTTTTTGGTAGCTTGTAATGCTACGGGAGCAACATCTCTTTTTTTTTTTTTCCCAAAAAGTGTATTTTTTTTCTTGGATTTGGTCATTTTTCATAAAAAAATAAAATTATTTTTAATTATTTTTTTATCTTTTTAAAATGCACATATTTTTTTTAATCTATAAATAGAGGACTTGTTTGTTTCATTTGGATATCAAATTAATTTTCTACAATTGCATAAATAATACTCCCTCTATTTTCAAAATATTGTGTACTTTGACCCGGCACACCGTTTAAGAAAAAATAATTGACTGTATTTTAAATATTGGTTAAATGTGTGGTTTCCTTTAATACCCTTGAGTATGTGACCATAATTAAAATATGTAGAAAAGGTAAGGGTAAAGTGGTAAACGTGTTTTCTCAAAAGGGAAAGTTTTTATGGAGAATAATTATTTAAGAACGAACGAAAAATGAAAGGTGGTCGATAATTTGAAAACGGAGGGAGTAATATTTATTATTGAAATAAAGATGATGAGGTGTGTAAAGTTATTGAAGTTTGTGCCACCGTTAGAAGGGGCTTTCTATTGGATAACTTAGAGTAGTTTAAAGATGTTTTTTAATGATGCGGGTAGCTTGGGGGAGCAACATTTGCTCCCCCATTGTACATGCTCTAAGAGAGGGAGACCTATCTCTTCGTATGGAAAGAAGGAAGAAAGGGTAAATTAGAAATGAGTTTGAAAAGGGAAAGAGGAAAGTAAAAGAAGAAATTAGGTGGATGCCAATTGTCAAGTCACAAAGTGACGATTAACTTTTATTATACATATTATAAAAATATATATTGATAATTCAATTATTATTCGATTCGGTTTGACACAAAAAATCATAAATCAAAACGAAGTGAGTGGTTTATTGATTTTTCAAATCTGAACTGAACCGGTTTAACCAAAAACCGAACCAATCGCTCGATTTGATTTGATTATGCAATTTGGCAATTTGAATGTATATATTTAATTTTCCTGTTTATTAATTTTTTTTATTTTGTTCAAATTAAAAAAATTAATTGTATATTATTTGACTTTAATTAAATATATAATTTTACATCCGTGTACAAACCGACAATGCACGGGGCATCACTAGTATATATATACATATATATGTAAATATAGTCTTTCTTGTTTTTATGTTTATTTTCTTTCATTCT
The DNA here is from genome assembly GCA_013146195.2 of Codonopsis lanceolata. Taxonomy (NCBI): domain Eukaryota; kingdom Viridiplantae; phylum Streptophyta; class Magnoliopsida; order Asterales; family Campanulaceae; genus Codonopsis; species Codonopsis lanceolata. The sequence continues at coordinate 28,399,308 of CM028378.1, read as the reverse complement.
TTCCTTTTTTTTCCTTTAAAACATCTTCCTTTTTTACCCTTCAAAAGAAAAAAAAAGACTTATTAATAATTTATAAAACCAAAAAATCATGTGCTTTCGAACATTAGTTATCATTATGGATCTCCATTTCAAACTACAGTGACAATTTTGTTTTAAAAATAGTGCATCGACATATGCTAAAAATTAGAGAAAATTATTGGCCGATCATTTTAGTGAATTTTCAACCGCTTTAGTCTACAATAATATTATCAAATCGCTAAAATTCACTGAACACATCGCGGTGTTTTGATAAGACGATACATTGTTTAATATCGGTCAATGCACACATTAGTCATCGCAACACATCGTTTGTTAGATTTTTCAATATTACAAGCATTTATTTAAACACTAATAATTAATCTAATCAATAAAATGTTATTTGAACTCCAAGAACCAACCAACCAACCAACTGGTGCGGTTCAGTTTAGTTTGATTTGGAAAATTAGAAACTATGGTACTGGTTCATAATTTTAACATAAATCAAACCAAACCGAATAATGTACACTCTTTTAGTACCCCAAGAAATTAAAAAAAAAAAAAAGGCAACACAGGGCAGAGTGGTCACAATTCAAATTTTAGTCACTCAAGAATTCAACCTAAATAATTACTCCCTCCATTCCACACAAAGGTCAAACATAGCGCAACTAATATACTTACAACACAAGTGAGTAAAAATGAAAGACTGAAAATAAAAATAAAAATAAAATATGCATGTAGTCGTTAATTAGTGTTTAGAATAAACTGGTTAAGTGATTGTGTTAAGTTTAAGCAAAAAATGTTACTCCATAACAAAGGATTCGCAAATGATAATTTCATCAAACGCCCAATTTGTCTTCTTCAACGTTTTCAGTCCTTTTCATTCATTTTTTTCACGTTTCGATTCTCCTGTTAGTGTTACGCAGCGCAGGCATTAAAAACAAAACACAGAAAAAGCCATTTCAACTTGGTACGGTATGGAGTATGGACAGAAACTGGCACTACAAGCAGAATTCATCTTGTTTTACCAGACCACCAGTTTACATCAACTCCATCTATGATACTATGCATAGTACATGAACAAGCTATTTCCAGATGAACAAGCTATTAAATTGGTTCTTGGGTGCCAAGCTAAATGCAGCAACTTGGCATTAACGTCACAACCTGATTCATTATTTCCCAAATCAGATGAATCATGCCCTGAGAAAAATGAAAATTGCAGCAAGTCATGGTGAGATGCAACTAAAACATAATATATATCAGAATTCAGAAGCATGAATAAGATGAATGCCGGCTAACCCTGTCGGTAAAATCCACGTGTCAAGTTACTCAGCGACGATCTTCTGGCCCTAGGAGCTGCTTGATGGCGTTTCCTAAGATCAAGGCCCGTCATGAGTACAAAGAGAATGACCTGACTGCTCAAATAACATTGCTATATTTTATCTTATTGGGTTCAACTACCATCCGTCCGTCCCTATAAACCCTCATGGCTAAGGGTATGGCCAGTGGAAGACTTGGAGATCACAAAGTGTGAGGGCATCTCTTCCCATGCCACCCCCTTAGGACGTTGCAGCTGTGACTGCTCTTTCTTGATCTACCTAATTGGCTGAGGAAGCTTTTATGATGGTATGCCGCCGGTACTTTCAACTTCATGATTGTACTCCAGGCTGAGCATAAAACATCGGAGGCTCCCTATTTAGTGCTATGCATGGTTCCTTGGTAACCTCTAGTTTGAACAGGGAACCACAGAATGTGAATATGGTAATGAAGGCTACAGATTCGGTCGCAAGGAAGAAACCACTCATGGTTATTTCGGCCAATTGATTTTCCAATATGCTAGTTCCAACAACTCCTCTTCTTGCAGTACATATCTGATTCACTGTTTAGGACACTTTGGCTGTTCCTGATTAATTGCCTCCATTTTTTCAATTGTGGATCCTGATGATCCAGACTGGGAGTAGCTTTGAGATACTCGAACTTTATAAGTTCAAAATGCCACCAGGCACAGAAGGTTTACGTTCCTTTTTCCTGTTGGGGAAGTGACGGGTGAGGAAGAGAGAGTTAAGGCCAAACAAGGTTGATTTTATTATAGCAGAGCCTACAATCTGTCCTTGGTCCTATAAGTGATAATTATACCTAATAATGATAACAAGAGGTGAAACAAATTCTGCTAGAATACAGGAAGAAGAACAAGAAAATTTGTAGTACCGAAATGAATTTTTGCCAACTTCAAATGTTATTCCTTCATCCTTTCCAACTCCACGAGAGAATATTCTCAGATGGTTGCTAAGTTAAACAAACAAATATAAAGAGCTGCTTGAGTTGACAGGTCCAAGTGCACAACAACAAAACCTTCTGCAGGAATTAAATGCAAACTGGGACACCAGTATAAGAAATACCTATAAGATCCAGTTGCAAAGTGATGTCCATCTCCACTAAGGCAGCAGTCAAACTTATCAAATATGGTGTCATTGTTATACAAATCACATAACTGTGCACAATGTGGAAAAACGTTACCACAACAATACAAAGCTTGAATAAAATGATTATGATAAGAACTCGTAATGAACTAGGATCAGAAACTGCCATCCAGTGCACAAAAAAATAGATTATCATAGCAAGGATACTGTAAATTAGATGCAGCATACATTCTTTAGGCCTGAGAAAAAATAGTAAGAAGACTACAGACACTGCCTTCTGCAGCAGAACAGCAGGCACTGAGTTAATATTGAACACAGTAGCCATTCATATTTCCCTCATCTTTTATTAGAATCTATGCCTAATTCAAGTAAGTTAGATCATAGATGTAGCATAAAATATTGATGCAATAGGAAAATGAATATATTTCTTTCTTCGTGTGTTGAGAATGGGATGGTTCGATTAACCAGACAGCAGGGTGGGAACTGGCTAGGGCAGGTAGTAGGACTTGATTGGACCTCAAAGGGGGGTGCGGGGGGCGTAGCCCCCTGGGGTACGGACTATACGGGTTTTGGACAAGAGAATAGCAGCATTTGGGCCTGGGCGATCGCTCAGGGTTTTGGCTGGGCGATCGCTCAGTAAAGAAACTTCGAGCTGTGCCTACTGCCTTTTGTGCGGTCGCCCAGCGCATGGGCTGAGCGACCGCTCAATCCCACTTTTGTTGTTTTGCTGCTTAGTCTGTTTTATAACCTTTTTTGGGTTTTATGGTTTCTATTGTACACATAAATAGTTGTATACCTAGAACGATTAAGGAAGTGTCTCTAATAAAATTTTGATAGTCCGTTGGCCCCTATCTCTCTCTTTTCTTTGTGATTGATCCTATTATACTTTGTTAAATTGTTTGCTAGTCTTCCGCTGTGCACAACAACTGGTATCAGAGCATAGGTCAACATGTCTGCTTTAGGATCATGTTTCTCTTCTTCCAAACAAGAAGTTCAGAAGTTCGATGGAACGGGGAATTTCGCTTTGTGGTAAAGAAGGGTTAAGGATGCCTTGGTGCAGGCTGGTTTAGGGAAGGTTCTTCGGAACAAAACTAGACCTGAAGATGTAAAGGAGGACGATTAGAAGGAACTCCAGTGGAGGTCCGTCTCAACAATTCGTTCGTGCCTTGCGGACGAATTGGTGTATCCTGTAATTGATGAAGAGTCGGCTACACAGGTATGGGAAATTTTAGAGACAAAATATATGTCAAAATCCTTGTCAAATAAACTACATCTCAAGCAAAGGTTATATGGGCTTAAAATGGTAGAAGGTGCTGATCTCAACGCTCGCATAAACACGTTTACGTTGACGTGGGTGATGTTTGAGGAAGAAGACAAGGCGTTGATACTGCTAAACTCGTTGCCGTTTTCCACAACATATGAAAATCTTGTAACTACGTTGACGTGCGGGAAATATACTCTTGAGTTGAGACCTGTTACAGAGGCTCTCTTAGCTTTTCATCAACGAAAGAAAACAGTTGTTGATGAACCGCTAGGAGAAGGGATGTATGTGAAGGAGAACAAGGATCGTGGGAGGTAGAGCTGTCAAAATGGGTTGAGCCCGTCGGGTCAGCCCACCCCGCCACCTAAAAAAGGTGGGTTGGGTTGAGAAAATATGAACCCAATTAGAGGCGGGTCAAACGGGTCGAGCCCACGCGGGTTACGGGTTGATGCGGGGCGGGTTGGGCACGGGCCGGCCCGCCACTTGTGAAGACATAAATCCAAATTAGTAATTAATACAAGTTGTATTGCATTATATAATCTATATTCAGATCTCACGGAGAGACTCAAACCGTCAAACAAACACAAACCCTTAGTTGTCTCATCTCAAATTCTCGAATAGTCTCGAAGTCCTATTAGGCAACCCTTCGTCTTCGATTTCGATCTCGCACTCTCTCACACACGACATGATAATTACGGACTTTGGCAATGAATTGTATTAGTATTAGTATATTCTAAACCTAAGTAGCCGTATGAAGAGAGAGAAATTGAGGAATCGACATGGAAAGGAAAAGACCAATATCAGAGGTAGCGATCTCATCGGCCAAGTGAGCTATCCACACCATCTTCGCCATCGACAATGTCACGCTTGGTGATTGCCGTTTGTTTAAATTAATTTTTACAAAGCGATTAAGACCCAAAAATATGAGCGATAATTGATAAACCACTCTACATTTAAAACCGTCGACAACATAATGAGATGAGAGATGTTTCTGGCGTGAAGGATTTGGATTGCTTGTTGTTTGTTTGTCTTAGTTGGCTTCTAATTTGGTTTTCATTTTTTGATTTCAAGGCAATTTGGTTTCAATTTCATAGGTTGGTGGGTTGCGCAACCCATGATTGGGTTGGGTTGGCATTTCTTAGGCCCGCCACTTTGGCGGGTTGACCCGCCCTGTTGTGGGTTGGCCGCCAACCCACCTTGGGGGAGGACACAATCCGTAGACAACTCAAAGAATTATCGAATTCAGTCGCATCAAGGAAGTGGGAATTGCTGCAAGTGTGGGAAGAAGGGGCACAAGAGGCAGGATTGTCCAGAGAAGGGCAATAATGGTGTTGGTTCGTCAAAGTCGGCTAATGTGGTTATGGATGGTTCAGATGAAGATGGTGATATGCTTTCAATTTCATCAACGAGACCGCCCGATTTACGGATTACGGATTCAACATGCTCGTTTCATGTAACGTCCAATCGTGATTGGTGTGACACCTACAGGTCAGTTAATTCTGGAGTAGTTACTATGGGTAATGGTGCATCTTGTAAAATTACTGGCATAGGTACTATTAGAATTAAAATGTTTGATGGTGTGGTACGAACGATGTGTGATGTTAGACATGTACCGAAAGTTTCTAAAAATCTGATCTCATTGGGTACTTTAGATTGTAACGGCTGTAGTTATAGATCTAAAGATGGTATGATGAGGGTTTGTAAGGCTGCATTGGTGGTGATGAAGGGTGAGAGGGGATCCAAAAATATCTATAGATTGCTCGGTAGCACTGTTGTAGGCGGAGCTAGTTCAATAGAGTCAGAACCTGAAGTCGATGAGGCTACTACTCTTTGGCACATGAGATTAGGTCACATGGGGGAAAGAGGTATGAAGGAGCTTCATAAGAGGAATCTGTTGAAGGGTGTTAAAACTTGCAAACTTGATTTTTGTAAGTATTGTGTTCTTGGAAAGCAAAACAAAGTGCAATTCAAGACGGCTAAACACACAACAGTGGGAATCCTTGACTACATTCATACTGATGTTTGGGGCCGGTGAGAACAGCATCAAGGTATGGACATTTGTACTTCGTGACATTTATTGATAACTTTTCGAAGAAAGTTTAGGTTTACTTCATAAAGCACAAGAATGAGACTTTTGAGAAGTTCAAATTGTGGAAGGCTGAAGTGGAAAATCAAACGGGCAGAAAGGTTAAATGTTTGAGAAACGACAATGGTACAAAGTACACGTATAAGGGGTTCAAGAAGTTTTGCACGGAGTATGGAATGAAAAGACACTATACAATACGCAGGACATCACGGCAAAATGGTGTGGCATAAAGGTTAAACCTATCTATTGCGGAAAGGGCTCGGTATCTACGATTGAATGCACAATGCAGGGTTAGCAAAGTGTTTTTGGGCAGATGCAATGAGTATGGCTTGTTTCTTAATAAACAAATCACCAAGGGTGTCACTAGATTGCAAGGTTCCAAAAGAGGTATGGACGGGTTCTGAGGTAGACTACTCTGATATTCGGGTGTTTGGGTGTCCATCCTATGTGCATATACCTATTGAAGAAAGATCGAAGCTTGATCCAAAGTCCAAACAGTGTATCTTTCTCGGTTTCACGAAAGGGGTAAAGGGTTACAGACTTTGGGATCCCAAGTCAAGCAAGGTGGTGATCAGTAGGTATGTGGTTTTCGATGAGAAAGCTATGTTAAAATGTATTCATGAAGAAAAGGAGAAACAGGTGCCAGAAAACGATAGGGGTAATGAGCATGTTATTGAGGTGAAGCTACCGGAGGTGGATTTGGATCGCACTCTTCCCGATCCCGAGGTAACTACACAAAGAGTTGAAGAAGAAAATCCTTCAAATGGAAGACCCAAGAGAACAATCAGACCACCAGTCAGGTATGGGTTTGAAGATTTGGTTTCATATGCTCCTGTTCTTAGTGGTGGAGATCCAAATACTTATCAGGAGGCGATAAAAAGTACAGAAAAAGATAAGTGAGTGACTGCTATGGTGGAAGAGATGGAATCACTTCACAGGAATAACACATGAGAGTTGGTGGAACTTCCCAAGGGGAAGCGAGCAATTGGTTGTAAATGGGTATTCAAGCGAAAGGAAGCAGTATCAGAAACAGAGAGGGAAAAGTTCAAGGCACAGTTAGTGGCAAAGGGGTACTCGCAACAACAAGGGATAGATTGTAATGAGATTTTTTCGCCGGTTGTGAGACACATTTCGATCAGAATTGTGTTGGGTCTTGTAGCACACTATGATATGCTGTTGGAGTAGATGGATGTGAAGAATGCTTTTCGACACGGTGAGTTAGAAGAACAGATCTTCATGGAGCAGCCACATGGGTTCAGTCATCCTGGACAGGAGTCATCTTGGACAGGAGTCATCCTGAACAGGAGCATTTAGTTTGTAAACTGAAAAAGTCACTTTATGGGCTAAAGCAGTCTCTGCGACAGTGGTACACCAGGTTTGACACTTATATGGTTAGTATTGGCTATAAGAGGTGTGAGTATGATTGTTGCGTGTATGTGAGAAGCCTTGATGATGGCTCTATTATTTTTCTGTTACTGTATGTGGATGATATGCTTATTGCTAGTAGAAGTGTTAATGAGGTCAAGAAATTAAAGACCTTGTTAAGTAAGGAATTTGACATGAAGGATTTGAGGGCTGCCAAAAAGATTCTTGGTATGGATATTCGTCGAGACAGAAAATCTAGAAGATTGTGGTTGTCTCAAGCCGACTATGTTGAGAAGGTGTTAGAGAGGTTTATCATGGGAAATGCAAAACCAGTGTCAACACCGTTGGCGAATCACTTCAGTGTATCTACCTCAGATTCCCCAACTACAGTTGAAGAAACTCAACACATGTCAAAGGTTCCATATGCAAGGGCAGTGGGATGTCTCATGTATGCCATGGTAAGCAAGTATATGGCTAATCCAGGTAGACAGCATTGGGAGGCAGTCAAGTGGATTTTCAGATATTTGAAGGGCACTATGAACTATGGTATTATGTTTGAGAAGCAAAGTGTGGGGCTTTCAGTCGTAGGGTATGTTGATTCAAATTATGCAGGTGATAATGATCGTAGGAGATCTACCACAGGTTATGTGTTTACCCTAGCAGGTGGACCTATATGTTGGAGAGCTATGCTGCAGGCCATTATTGCATTGTCTACGACCGAGGCGGAATACATGGCAATTGTTGAAGCTACAAAGGAAGCCCTATGGCTTAGGGGCTTAGTCAAGGAGTTGGGTGTTCAGTAAGGTGGAGTTCTGTTGCATTGTGATAGTCAAAGTGCAATCTACTTAGCGAAGAATCAGATTTATCACTCAAGGACGAAGCACATCGATGTGAGGTTTCACAAGATTCGTGAGTTGATTGATAATGGGGAGAGAAGATTCACACCACAGATAATGCTGCAGACATGTTGACAAAGCCAGTTGTAACTAACAAGTTCAAGCATTGCTTGGATTTGTTGCACATCGCTAGTTGTTAGAGATGTGGGAGGTCCAGTTCTACAGGTGCTCAAGGTGGTTTCGGGTTCGTGTTCTTTGTCTTGTAAGGGGTTGGGTGAATACTTGCTAAAGGTAGAGATTGTTGAGAATGGGATGGCTCGATTAACCAGGCAACAGGGAGGGAACTGGCTAGGGCAGGTAGTAGGACTTGATTGGACCTCAAAGGGGGGTGCGGGGGACATAGCCCCCCGCGGTACGGACTATACGGGTTTTGGACAAAAGAATAGCAGCATTTGGGCCTGGGCGATCACTCAGTAAAGAAACAGAGCCGTGCCTACTGCCTTTTGCACGGCCGCCTAGCGCATGGGTTGAGCGACCGCTCAACCCCACTTTTGTTGTTTTTGCTGCTTAGTCCGTTTTATAACCTTTTTTGGGTTTTAGGGTTTCTATTGTACACATATAAATAGTTGTATACCTAGAACAATTAAGGTAGTGTCTCTAATAAATTTCGATAGTCCGTTAGCCCCAATCTTTCTCTCTTCTTTGTGATTGATGCTACTATACTCTGTTATATTGTTTGTTAGTCTTCCGCTGTGCACAACACCGTGCCATAAAGATTGAATCATTGAAATCAATGGCTTTTTTCTCCCTGAAGCAAGAAAGATATATACAATTCAAAAAATGCATCCAAAGAATTGCTAGTGACACTCCTATCAGCTGCTTATTTTGTTAGGACAGAGGGTGCCATCATAGACTACATACAACCATACATGGTCAAAATGAACTATAAAGTGAAAACTCAAGGAGAGAGCTCGTAGGTTTTGTAGAGTGCCAATAGAGCTATATACTGATCCATGGTAACTAGCGGTACAACTATTTGCCATGAAATTAACTCTTACCCTTGAACGAAGATGCTCATGAATTTTATACGTGGCAACTGGAGAGGTTCCCATATGCATATCCCACAGCTGAAAACAAGCCAGGAAACTTCCCATTAGTATATTAATATTTAAACAGAGGCATTTTTTCCTTTTATATTGAAAAAGAAGCATTGTTAAAGTAGAGAACTAAATACAGTAGACAAATACAGGAGGACAAACTTGGACTTGGTGAATTCATGTTAAATTTCTTGATTTGAAGATGATTTCAATCAGGTGGTTACCAGACCTTCAAACTCATGTAGTCGCGACTTAATATATGCCTTCCGTCAGTTGCAAACTTAATATCAGATATGGACGCAATGATTTCTGTAAAAAATGTTTTCATCCCACGTGGTTCACCATCATGTAATCTGTAAAAAGTTTTAACACAAGCATCAGAACATCCATATATAATGTAAGTACGGTAATTCTGAAATGTGACTTGCTGAACATAGCAGAAGTCATAACTCACAGACCTGAGAAATAATATATAAGGATCAATAGCAACTCACATAATAGCACTATGATCACACAATGCTGATTGTCGCATGTCTACAAGCCGAATAAAACCTCTTGAACTGCTGTAAGAGAGCAGATTACAGTGCGTTGGATGGAATTCAGCCGATGTTATCACCTCTGAATGCAAAGCAGAAAGATCAACATGTCAAACAGAAGGAAAAACAGACTTCAGAAGTCATATTTGTTCTCCTCTTTGATTGACGAATAGTAGGTATTCTTCTTCTTTTTTCTTTTTCTTTTTTCACCAGTCCTTTTAGGCCCCATTGTACTCTTCATTTTCTTGGACATGCTTGTGCGTTTGGAGAAATATTGGGTGCAATTGGTGCATATGAGTGTCTATGACAAGTGTTAATTTATTAACTCATCTAAAAGCTTAAACTATTAGAAAGAAGCCTGACAGTGTATGTCAAACTTGACACTGCCCCTCACGTATGATCCACTCACGCACAGATGCCTTACTAGGGTATCACAAACCAAATAGGGTGCCAACATGTGCGCTAACGATACCTCAGGAAGCAAATGCATTCGAAAAGGTGTGTCGCTAGAGTCAACACAAACAAAACATGGTGCTAACTTGTGCAATCCTGATGCCGCAAAAAAACAAATACACGTGAGATGACTTAAACTCAAGACATTACCAAAATATATCATGTTAAGTTACTAATTCACCTATAATCTAGCTTAAGATCTTAAAGAGGAGCCCAACAATGCATATCAAGCTTGACAGCTGCAATGATGAGCCGAGATTATTGGCAAGTTGCTAACTGGAACACGGCTCTTGGCTAACATGAAAGATGTATCAACTTTTGCAGCTCAAAGCAAAAGTTCTCATCATTATAAGTGAGAATCAGGTAAATCTTGATTTTGCATTGTTCTTTGTAATGATTGAAGAAAAAGTCAAAAGATATAGAGGGAAAGCTAGTGGAACCAAAGAGAGTCTAAAAAACCACAAACCAAGTCACTAAATCATACAAGGAGAACAGACCCTTAAGTAGGTTCCATAATTATAAATCAGATGAAACTGCTACTCCCATATTGATTGGATGGTGACATGGCAGGAGGTTACTATGGCCCAACAGACCAACTAATACTTTCTTAATCTGTGCTACCCAAGGCATCAGTATATTTTTCAGTGTATTAGTTTGCATTTCAATCGAGGATTGGATTAGGACAAAGGATACTGATTCCTCCAAAAAATAAGGTTTGGTGGCCAGCCTGCCAACCACCTTATTACAAATATCAGTTGTAGACTAATATGATTGTAAATTAACGGAGAAGAGAAGAAGAATATATGATTTGGAAGCCTTAACCCTAAAAAGGTTAGGCTAGGGTATTTATATATACGTGCATATTAGACAATAATGTTACACATAACACCCTTCATAATACCCTTTATTCGCTAACACTCCCCCTCAAGCTGGAGCATAAATGTCATGCATGCCCAGCTTGTTACTCATATAACACAACCTATTTCCAACCACCGACTTCGTCAAAACATCAGCCAGCTGATCACCGGACTTGACATAACTTGTGACAATAATCTTTTGTTGTAGCTTCTCGTGAATGAAATGACAGTCAACCTCAATGTGTTTTGTGCGTTCATGAAACACAAGATTCGATGCAACATGGATGGCTGCTTGATTGTCACACCATAGCTGCATAGGTGTTGAACTACCAAACCCCATCTCCTCAAGTATTTGGCGAATCCACATCAACTCACAAGTCGACTGAGCCATAGCTCTATATTCCGCCTCCGCACTGGATCTCGACACAACTTGCTGCTTCTTGCTTTTCCAAGACACTAAGTTGCCTCCAACAAATATACAATATCCTGTGGTTGACTTCTTACTAATAGGACATCCAGCCCAATCAGCATCACAAAAACCTTCAACTCTCATGTGCCCATGATCTCGATAGAGTAACCCACAGCCTGGAGCTCCTTTGAGATATCGGAGCATTTGTACAACAGCCTCCCAGTGAGTAGATCGTGGAGACGACATAAACTGATTCACTTTGCTTACTGCAAATGCAATGTCCGGTCTAGTCACAGTTAAATAGTTCAACTTCCCTACAAGCGTACGATACCTCTCCGGATGATTCAATTCTTCACCATCATCACCTCTAAGCTTCACATTAGCATCCATAGGAGTCTCAGCTGGTTTTGCCCCTAACATCCCAGTGTTAGTAAGTAAGTTCAGTACATACTTTCCGTTGAGAAAGAAAGATGCCTTGTTTCGAACGGGCAACTTCAATTCCCAAAAAATACTTGAGGTTCCCGAGATCTTTTGTTTGAAATCTTTCTTGAAGGAAAGACTTGAGAGCATAAATTCCCACACTATCTCCGCCAGTAATAACAATATCATCAACATACACAACCAAGAGAATACACCCTGCTTCAGACTAACGATAAAAGACTGAATGATCACTGCTGCACCGCATAAGGCCAAACTCTAACACAACTTCACTAAATCGACCAAACCAAGCTCGATGAGACTATTTCAGACCATACAACGATTATTTTAACTTGCACACCATCCCTGACTCCCCCTGAACAACAAAACCAGAAGGTTGTTCAAGATAAACCTCTTCGTGCAGGTCACCATGAAGAAAAGCATTTTTGACATCTAGTTGGTGAAGCGGCCAGTGGTATGATGCAGCAAGAGAAACAAGCAACCGAACAGAAGCCAACTTCGCAACTGGAGAGAAAGTTTCTGAATAATCCACACCATAAGTTTGGGCATAACCCTTCGCAACCAGACGTGCCTTCAACCGAGCAAGGGAACCATCAGGATTCACTTTCACTGTGAAAACCCACTTACAACCAATTGCCTTCTTATTATTCGGCAAAGGTATCAAATCCCAAGTCTGATTCTCCTCAAGAGCCTTCATCTCCTCTTCCATAGCGGTTCTCCAACCAGGGTGAGCCACTGCCTCAGACACAGACTTAGGAATAGGGTAAGACTCAAGAGAATTAATTAAGGGAGAAGTAGCAGAAGACAAACCAGAGTAACTAACATAGTCAGCAATGGAATATTGTGCACAACTACGCTTACCTTTTCAAAGTGCAATCTGAACATCTAGATCAGATAATGGTGGCACCGGAGTGCTAGGATCTGCAGAAGAGAGGAATGGCTCGGTAGGGACCACATCAGGAGGTGCAGAAGGAGGTCCCTCTCGTGGACGGCGAGAGTAAACTTGTTGAATGGGGGGCGATAGGGAGGTACAGGAGGTGGTACAGGGGCTGTTTCAGACCGTACAACGTGATAGACAAGGAAATCATCATTTGAGTCCGAAGAAGATGGGTCAACAGACGATAGAGGATAGAATGATTGTGATTCAAAAAATGTGACATCAAGAGAAACGAGATCACGATTCAACTCGGGAGAAAAACAACGATACCCCTTTTGAGACCGAGAGTAGCCAAGGAAGATACATTTGAGGGACTTAGGATCCAACTTGGTTATATGAGGTCGATGATCGCGAACAAAGCAAACACAACCAAAGGTCTGCGGTGACACGGAAAACAACGAACGGGAAGGATATAAGACACGATATGGAATCTCGCCCCAAGAACCGAGGATGGCATCCTATTAATAAGATGACATGCAATCAAAACTGCATCAGACCAAAATTGCTTAGGCACATGCATTTGAAAGCTAAGAGCCCTAGCACTTTCCATTAGATGGCGATTCTTTCTCTCCGCCACCCCGTTTTGTTGAGGTGTATCAGTGCAAGAGGATTCATGAGTCATGCCATGGTCATGCATAAAAGTAGAGAAAGGGGTGGAGAAATATTCTTTTGCATTGTCACTACGAAGAATTTTAATAGGCACACCAAACTGAGTATTAATTTCAGCACAAAAACCACAAAATCAGAACGATTTCTCATTAAGTAAATCCAAGTTACACGTGAAAAATCATCGACAAATGTAACAAAATAACGATAACCAAGTTTCGACACTACCGGAGACGGACCCCAAACATCAGAATGAACCAACTCAAACGGGACACAAGCCCTTTTATTGACTCTAGGAAAGTATGAAACACGATGGTGTTTAGCATACTGACAAGCTTCACAATTTAATGTAGACAAAGACTCTAAACTAGGACACAATTTCTTCAAATTCGAGAGACAAGGATGACCCAAACGACAATGAATCGATGCGGTGTAAGGGAAGTGACAACTGGAACATGCAACGGGTGAGACAACATCATCCAACAAGTAAAGCCCTCCTGATTCGTAGCCTCTACCAATAATCCTCTTCGTCGTAAGATCCTGAAAGACACAAGAATCAAAAAGGAATGAGACACTACAGTTGTAATCACGAGTTAATTTAGTGATGGATAGTAAATTGAACAGAAAACCGGAAAGGTATAGGACAGAAGACAACGATAGAGATGGAGTGATATGAGCGATTCCGCTCCCCTGAACACATGCAACAGACCTATCGACTAACGTGACACTAGGCAATATAGAAGAGGTAAAGGAAGATAAAATATCTGCATCACCGGTCATATGATCGGTAGCACCAGAATCAATGACCCATTTGCGACTCGAGGAGGAAAGACACGCAGTGGGTTTACGAATGGACAAGAGTGGCGAGAGAGGAAGATGAAGACGGTTGAGAGACAAACTGGGTATACCTAGCATACTCTTCATCGACATCATAACCATCTTCAGGTCGGTCGAAAGGAGAGGACCGACTAACGAGGGTCGGGATGAGTAGCAACATTAGCAAAGCGGTTACTAGTCGGTTTCCCATGTAACTTCCAACAATTGCGTTGCAGATGCCCCGTGTCCCCACAATGGTAACATACCTTGACATCTTGATTCCCTCCACGTCCATGTGCATCATCACCACCACGACCACCCCGACCTCCTCTACCACCTCTGCGTCCGCCACCACCACAACCACCATGTGCGGCAAGAGCAGAAGACTCACCCGCATCCCCCTCAACTGGAGGAGGCTTAGGAGATGTGCGTAAAACCCGAGAGAAAGCCTCAGACAAAGAGCAAATGTCAGTACCAGACAAAATCCGCGATCGGCAAGAGCAAACTCAGTCGCAAGCCGCCTAAAAACCCATGACAAGGAGTTGTTCACCAGTTGTGCTCGCATCTCCTTAATATCGGCCGTAATTGGAAGCAAAGTGCACCATTCCTGAGACAGTTTCTTAAAATCTGCAAAGTACTGAGTCACGGTGCAATCTCTTTGATTCTGTCGAAACACATCAGTGGACAAGTCATACAAACGATTCAGATTATCACGACCCAAATACAACACCTCCAAATACTCCCAAAGATCTTTGACTGTTTCGGTATGGGAAACTAACTCTGCAACAGTATCAGTCATGGAATTCATCATCTGGCCAAAGAGTAATGCATCATCCTGAATCCAAACCTTCGCACTTTCACCAGTTTTAATATCCGTGAGATGATCACTTTTTTCCATGCCAATCAGACTCTTACTAACCACCTTACGCCACATCATATAGTTTGTACCATCAAGCTTTTTATCTGTAAGCTTATTAGGAGTGGTGATCACTGCCAAAACAGTCTCGGATGACGACATAACACGCAGAACAGAGGAGTCCCAACGAAAAACGGTAACAAGAAACCAAACAAGCAGCAACAAAGTCGCAACACACGTCCAAACCAGAAAACTAACCACACAAGTAGACTACCTGGACTGGGGTGAACCTGACGAGGCGAATATTCCGGCAGACGCGCTGGCGTGTGGCCTGAACTCCGGCAATAGTGAACTTTTTCGGCAACAAAAACAACTCCGCCGGTGTCGCCTAGGGACGGCGAACAGGTCTGGGTGGCGCGTGGGTCGCAAAAGAAACAATACGATGGCTAAAAAGCTTGGCGCACTCAATCGTCTTTGTCGAGAACAACAAAGCCGATCGGCGATCTGCGAAATCCCTACGCCTGTAAACCTTCGGCGACGCAACTGGCACACCACAACCTGGGCTGGCCAATCAATCAAGGTTGCACACTCCGGCAACTCAAAGCATCGCACACCCTGGCGACGCAAGAAAGGAACGCGACGTCCTTACCTTTGCATGTAGAGAACAGAAAACTTAAAAAAAAGAACAATAAAAAATAAAATAAAATAAAAGTGGATCAAACCAAGTTTTTTTTTTTAATGGAGAAACCTGCTCTGATACCATGTAAATTAACGGAGAAGAGAAGAAGAAGAATATATGATTTGGAAGCCTTAACCCTAAAAAGGTTAGGCTAGGGTATTTATATATACGTGCATATTAGACAATAATGTTACACATAACACCCTTCATAATACCCTTTATTCGCTAACAATGATCACTAGTCTTCTTGCCTCAAATTAGGGGTTTTGAAAGTTATCATTTGTTATACTGATGTTTTGAATTCCCGCTGCCATTATGATTAATTCCACTGTATAAACTTCTCTAAATGGACAAGTGTGCCACTGTCAGGCACATGTTAGCTGACCTCTAAGCAAATAGTGGGAGTAAACAGCCGAATCACGCACATGCCAGAATTCACCAATAGATAATATATAACGTTCACTACGTCCCAAAATGAGAGTCCGTTTTTAGGTTTTCAAGAAAATCAAGGAAGTTGATTTTTAGGCAATTTAGTAGCACACACACACAATAATTAGGAGATGATAGTTTGAAAACATGAATTTTGTAAACTCATAAATAAATAAAAAAGAGGGAAACACATTTTTGGGACCAGAAAATTTTGAAAAAGGGGCACTTATTTTGGGACATAGGGAGCAGTAAACAGCCAGGTTTACGTTGAAATACTGATGACTGACCATTTGTTTAATTACCTGTGAGATCCTCCATGTTTGATGGCTTCATGTCAATAATATTGAAGCACTGATCACTGACCTCAAGGTTCCACCAGTTTATCCTAAGGTCGTCCGCAGAAACAAATGTCTCACCATCACTATACAAGGATTACAAAACCAGATCACCGTATAATGAGCTGCAGTCATTCATCCGACGTCAATAACTAATGCGTTGGTAACTTCTTTTTCTTTTCCAACAACAAACATATGATTTAAGTGAAAAATCAATGTTTAATGACAGACCAGGTTAACATCAGATCATGTAAAAATGAAAATTCAACGACAAACTTATAACAGCTGTACTGAGGATACAAAAATGCCTAAATCCTCAATTCCACCACGCAGCAAAAAAGTAGGTAAGCTAGGAGAGTTAGATACACCTCTTACCTATTATTTGAGATAGAGTTAATATTAAAATCATGGGCATGTGCATACACCTTTCGACATCTTGCGTGAGCAGCATCTCCAATATCCCCCACCTAGTTGTATAACAAAAAGTTTACATGTTAAAACACTATTCTTGGAAACCCATGAAATTAAAAATCAAGGGACATAAACAGGTCGCGAGTATATTTATGATATGTGAGTACTTACATTTGTATGCTCTATACAAGAAGCACCGGTGCTTTTTTCCAGATTCTCCGTCCATTCTAGACTATAACCATTAGCCAATGATGATTTAGGCTGCCCACTAACAAAACTCCTTTCAGCCAAAATAGCATTTTCTGAGGAGACAAATCGATTAAGATCCATTTCTTTGACTTTTGTCAGTTTCCGTTCCTTAATCTGGCTTTAAAAGTAAAAAAAAAAACTTATTAGAATCATGCATCATGTAATAGAAATAGTCAATATAATATCATGGAATAGTAAATTAGATAACTGGAGGAATCAACAACTCAATGTCCTAACGCAGGTTTAAGCAAGCCATCGATCAAACAGTTTGGGGTCTTTAGGCAAATTTACTTGCTGTAAATATTAACCACATTTTCCGTTTTTCAGCATTCTGTATAGATGGGGTATTCGGCTAGTTTGTTTGTAAGAATGGAAGAGTTCATTCCATTGAATTCGTTCACATTTGTAAAATCAAACTACAATCACATAAATTCAATCTTTTCCAGAATGGAGGTCCGCGGGGTGCTACGACAATACAGGATTGTAAGCCTTAAAGCACAACCCCTTGCAGCTAATGTATCAATCTATCACCTTCTTAGAGCAAGATTTAAGTGAAAACTTCAAGAAGAACTTTAAATTCTCCCTCCCTCTCAATCTCTCAATATATAATTATACAACAACCTCTTTCTTCTTATTACCTTCCACATGCCAATATCCAAGTAACATGGACTCTCCATAACTGTTTCCATGACAGGATGCGGACATGGGTGTGGGGTGCATGTTGGACTCTGCAAGGTGTACCTCAGACACACCAGCTAATGGTTTTCAGTCAAGTTCTTAAAATTAACATATATTCAGCTTACCATTGTCAACTATTCTTTTTGGACAGCTAAAGGTTTTAGTATATTTCACCAATTCCAATATACTTATCCATTATGTATAATTAAAACATTCCCCGTGGAGTATAAAATACACATCCATAGGCCATGTCAAGTAGTCGCACCCCATTTTTGGTTCTTGCTGAGCTGAGTGCATGTATCCTGAAATTCATTGGTTTCTGCAGATCCAACTTCTATACAAGTACTTGCCCCGACACCAGCAGCCGAGCAACATAGGTAAACATGCATGATCATTTCTCCTCTTGTTTAATACATTTGTTTACGACTGCTAGAAATTTCAAACGTCGTTACAAAGATGAGTGCACCACTAAAAAATCCTTATGCCTACTCAGACATTCAAATAGAATAAAATAAATCCTCACAGCTAAACTAATAGACTATGTGCTGTAGGAGCAATGAGGATCTTGTAATAAAAAATATATATATAAAAATATTTGGAGATGTGGATTCAGGCAACAGAGTGTTGGAGGGCAAGTGGATGATTAGAGCGCAACCAACATTTGGTATGATCAAGTTCTAACAATACAATGGGGGCAAGCATCAATTTAAGAATGACGCCTAGGCCTTGCCAAGCCACCTAGAGGGGTTGAAAAACCAAGGCCAAAATACGAAAAACACCCTGAAGTTTCCACCAAATCCCAAAACGGTACCCAACCTAAGGTTTGTGCCATAATCATACCTGACATTGCAAATTATCCCATTTTGCACCCTAGCCCTAACGGGCGTTAGAAAACTAACAGAAAGCTAGCATGTGCATCTCACATGCAGGGGTAATTTAGTCCTTTTCATCAAAAAATTCTTTAATTATAGCACTTAGATTAGCTTGTCTTACATACACTCCCACACGCACACCCACACAAAAACTTGTCTACATTTAGGATACTGTCTATCTAACGCAAATCCTGAACAGGAAAACTAATTATAGAACAATTGCAGATAAAAGACGGATTCCTAGGCCAGAGGAAAACAGAAAAAGAGAACCACTGGTCCCTTGCATTGCCGGCTTGCCTTCAGGTGGGGATCTCCTGGCTTGTCTCCTCTTCCTTCTTCTCAGAATCTCAGTTTTGCCTCAGGTCAGGTCTGGTCGTGATTCGGTGCCGGTGGGCAGTGCTCGTCTTTGGCAGTAACCTAGTTGCCGAATACACTCCCACACACACACCCACACAAAAACTAGTCTACATTTAAGATACTGTCTATCTAACGCAAATCCTTAACAGGAAAACTAATTATAGAACAATTGCAAATAAAAGACGAATTCCTAGGCTAGAGGAAATCAGAAAAAGAGAACCACTAGTCCCTTGCGTTGCCGGCTTGCCTTCAGGTGAGGATCTCCTGGCTAGTCTCCTCTTCCTTCTTCTCAGAATCTCAGTTTTGCCTCAGGTCAGGTCTGGTCGTGGTTCGGTGCCGGTGGGCGGTGCTCGTCTTTGGCAGTAACCTAGTTGCCGAATGTCAAGTTTGTTTGGAGATGGAGCTGCTTGCAAATTGCGAATTGCGTTGCTACTTAGGTAGTTTTAGGGCTTTAAAAAATTAAGAATAATAGAAAGGGAAGCTGTCACCTCCTTATGGCTAGGCCGGCCCTGTCGTAGGGCTCAAAAAACCACATTTGCAAACAAGCAGATTGACATGTCTACCGCTCAAATTGAGATTTTCTATTTTCTATCAATTAGTAGTGGTTCAATTTATGGTTGTGGGGGAGGAAGAGAAGAGGGAGAAAGAGAGGGAGGAGGGGTAGAAGATGAATTAAAGAATTTTTTTTGATGAAAATGACTAAATTACCCCTGCATGTGAGATGCACATGCTAACTTTCTGGTAGTTTTCTAACGCCCATTAGGGCTAGGGTGCAAAATGGGATAATTTGCAATGTCAGGTATGATTATGGCACAAACCTTAGGTTGGGTACCGTTTTGGGATTTGGTGGAAACTTCAGGGGTGTTTTTCGTATTTTGGCCAAAAACCAAACTGCTCAACCAACTTTATTGAAGTTAGACAATTACTAGCGCCTTGGTGTCACTCAGCATAGCAAAAGTGAAAGTTACCAAAGTACAGTACTGTAATATAAAAGCCTCCCTTGGTGTGTATTCATTCCATCTATTTTGTGCATTGCATGAGTTCTTGAAACGGAACCGCCAGACTTCCCCAGAAAAGATATTGTGGAAAACACAAGGTTAATATAGACGTATGTTTATTCGCAATATATTAAGCTATGTGCAAATTTACTTGGTGAATCATTTATTTGAGTAGCTTTTATATCAAAAGGGTAATAATTATTATGCTTAGAATTGGGAAATTCATACCTTCCAGAGTTTTATGGTCTTATCATTAGTTGAAAGAATGAAAAGTGATCCGTTTGGGGTTGTGCACCATTTCACCTTGTTGACCTTTTCTTCAATTTCCATACTTTTCAAGTAATCAAACTGATAAAATAAGGAATACCGTCAGAATCTACAATGCAACATAGAAACTTAAAACATATAAATGAAAAATCGTGATTTCTGCCCACACAAGGGGTTAACTAAATATAGTACATACCTCAGGTTCATGACCCTGGAATTCAGTCTTGTATTGGTACTCTGGATGTTGCCGGACCACAAAATCCAATTGCTCCAATGTATTTCGAGAATGGTGCTCAGTTAATACCTATAATGTCAATTACTTAAAGGAACAAATCAAAAACCTGCTCATGACTGTAGAAAGTAGAATCCAATCAGCTCAAAGTAAATCCACAACATGACATCAATAAAAATCATAATCATATGCAGTTGATTCGCACATCTTTACCAGCCTTCTTTTCAAATACTACAATACGCCCACCTCGATCTCCCACAGCAAGATAATCACCCGTCTTATTGAACTCAATTGCAGATATGACATCAACTAAGCGAAAAGAGCAAAATGTAGGAGTCAAAAATCTGATCACAAATCTCAAACAAACTAGTCTTAAAAACAAGATAGAAGAAGAAGGCATCGTCCATAGTAACTAAGGGCAAAGGCAATAAAAACACTCCTCTATAGCCTATACAGTGTTATTTTTGTAAGCGATGCTGTAAATGTCTGTTGTATATATTTAACATTACTCTTTCGAAAATGGGTAGTACTAGAAAAGGTTTTGGGCCACTTCTTGAGTGTCTACTTACCAAAAAGTTTTATATTGGGAATTCACCCCCATACATAGTGAGATTCCCATGTGTGATTAGCATTCTGAATTTAGAACATTTCTGAAAGTAGGAAGATTTAGGAAAGAAAGAGGGACGTGGCTTATAAAGATTATAACTTTCTCTTGTAGTTTGTCAAACATCGATCCCCCCGCCCCCCACCAAAGAAGAAAAAACATTAACTTATTAAGAAGCCCAGTGGTGTTTTTGGAGAAAGACAACTTGTGCTCTTCACCAAGTCAAGACAGTATTAGTGTATTCCTTGCGTTCCGTTTGCGTCCAAAAAATGAACGATTTTTTTTCTTTTCACATTTATAAAATTTAATAACAATCCTCCATTATTCTTTCAAGAACTTCTCTTTACAAAAACATGATATGCATCTGTCATGCAAATAAAGAGAAAATATAAACAAGTAAAACTAGGATAGTCAAAAAGTTTGACACGTCGGATACCGACTTTCTTTTAGAACGGGGAGAGTATTCGCAAGTAAACGCATAGTGTGTGTGTGTGGGTGTTTAAGGAGTAAATGTTTTAGAGAGAGAGAGAGAGTACTACTGTCTTGGACGTCTTCTCCAGGACTTCGCTCGCCGAAAACCTGAGAGAATTTCCAATCTAAAGGCGTAGGGGACGACTCCGTAGTGAAAGTCATGGCAGTCGTCGACGCCGGAAGTTCAGAGCTTGCTCATATGATCGCCGCCTTTACGACTGACTCCCAAACCAAACGAAAACGCAAAGACGTACAGCGAAGCAAGCACCGGCGTAATTTCAATTATTGGCTAGATTCTGTTTCTGATTCTCTGTGATTTTTCTCTTATCCACTCGTTTTTCCCGGAAAATGTTTCTAGTTGGCCACGAATTCTCTCTCTATCTACCTTTTGTCTCATTCTTACGTGAGTCTGCTAACTTACGCGGTCTATGCTTGTATGTAGAAATGATTTTGCACGGGCCTACGCCTCTGTCTACGGCGTGGTTTCGGCTAAGCACAACCACTCTATCGCCCCCCAACACCTCGGTTTCTATTTCCGTTACACTTTTTCAACCCTATTAAATTGAGAAAAATACGAAAAATACGAAAAATTCTCTATAAAAAATTTCATATCTATAAAATCCCAAAAATACTTCTTGTTCCCAAAAAGTCACAAAATAAAAAATTTAATAACACAAAGTTCAAAACTTAACGTGTCTACGAACGTCGTTATGCTAGAGGTTTTCATTTGAACGGAAACTTATTTTTTTCATTTATAAAAATGATGATAAAAATTGTATTGATTATTATTATTATTACTATTACTATTACTATTATTATTATTATTATTATTATAACAATAGTAAAAATATTATCTTCATTAACATTATTACTATTAAATATCAAAAGTCTATTTAAGAAATTCATTTCCCAATGATCTCAAAACAACCATTCAATCCATAAAATCTCGAAATTACGATTTTCATACCAAAAATTCAAAATGTTAAACTTTACACTTTTATGAAATTATGGTAGTAATATTAGTAGTAGTAGTGATAATAATGATGATGATGATAATAATAATATTAATAATAATAATAATATCATTATTATTATTAACTATTAATAATAACATTATTATTAATAACAATAATATTTTTTTTGATGTTATTATTATTAATAATAGTAAGTTATTTGTTGGTGTTGTTGTTGTTGTTATTATTATTATTATTATTATTATTATTTTATCTAAAATATTGAATCATGAAAATCATTGAAGTTAAAAAAAATATTTTCAAATAAAACCTCATACTCTAACGATGCTAGTAGACGCATTAAGTTTTAGACCTTTTGATATTAAAAGTTTAATTTTGAGATTTTTTAGATAGAACAAATATTTTTTGAATTTGTTTGGTATGAGATTTTTTTAGTAGGACTTTTTGATATTTTTCCCAAAGAATAACTCCAAATAGCACTATTTACACATTTTTTTAAAGAACGGGGCTAACCACACCCCAATTTTATCTAGGCTTAAATAACAATTTGGTGACCTTATTTTCATACTTTTTTCGTTAAACTCACTGTATTTTTTCCCTCAATTTAATGACTATACTTGGGCATAAGTGTCACGTTCATTACTCCATCCATATTTTTGGATAGAAAACTTAAAACTTACATCAAAACCCTAAAATACCTTTACTAATATTTTCAAAATAATTTCTAGCTTTTAAACTAATCTCACTTTCATCTTCATACAAAACTAACCTTAGCGGACATTGAAACAAAGCCTAAAAAACTCAGAAAAAATTAGAGTGATCCTAAACGCAACACCTAAATCCCTAAACGCAACACCATTTAATACATAAAATAACGTAAATACCCTTATGTATAATTAATATGAAATGTTACAATTTAATCCCCTTCATTTATTCTTTCAACCAACCACCACCCTCTCCCAATCCAATACTACTACTGATACGTCCAAAATCTTCTGGATACACTGGACCTTTCCAATCTGGATACCTGGCTTTCAACGTATCCAATGATCCTTGAAACCCAACTCTGCAAAAACACCAACAAGCTGTGAACTAGGCAGGGGCACTCCCTGCAAAAGCCCTCCGGCGTGTGAATCAGTACAAGAATTCCAGAGAGTGAATTTCGGCAGAGTTTTAGCTAACAATGTAAAATCACGTACCTCTCCCCTTCATTTCCCGGGGATTTTATAGTTGCCGGAAGGTGTAACTGCTCATAACCACCCACTAACACTCATGGCATTAATGGCGGGCATATTAAGCGCCCATTAAGCGTCCCCATTAAACACAACGGTCAAATGGAGGATTTTCCGGACGTAACCGTCCTCAACTGATTGTAACTCCTGAATTCTCAAGCATAACACCTTGTGCTCGCAACATACTCTTGCTCGCTAACAACTCTTGCTCGATAAAAGTAGGAAACATGCTCGCGACGTGTCAGAACCCCTTAATCCTCTCTTCTCAGTCCTGACTTTAGGATGATCACTTGGCTAAATTGCGAACATGTGCCGGACATGTGACTTATGACTTGGGCCAATTGGGTCGGGCAGATCAATAACCCCCTATTCCTTGTCTACCGAGTATTCATGCTCGTGGCAAGGAGAAGGACTTTGTAATGTGTGCATCAAATTACTCACAACCAATGCATAAAGCGGACAGTTGCCCTAAAAGGCTTTCTAAAAAACCGTGTTTAATAGGCCGAGCCGTCAGCCGCCACTTCTTTTGAATGGACAAGCCCGTTTTTCAACGAAGCATTAATGGCACCTCGGTCCAAGAGCCTCGAAAACCGAACCTTAATGATGGGCGGCCATCAAACGCCGGCTTCGCACAGTATAAAAAATGGAAGACCCCCCTCATTTCGAACTTTACCATTTTCGAGAACTTTCTTAGCTTGAGAGAAAACTGCCCTTCGCATCTGCAAGCAACGACGAAACCAGTGACAAGATCCAAAGCTTCAACAGTTTTTCAAGATCCCAAACCAGTATCTCTTGACGAACGTATAACATGTACTTTCTTCAATTTCCCTTTCTAATTTTTCATCGCATTTTCATCATTTCTACCCCGAATTAGGGCTTCTGTATCATTCGACCCTTTAAACCCAGTGAATTGTTCGAACACATAGATTTATCGGCTCCAACCCTTTCAATTCGTCTTGCCTTCCTTTCTATCACCCAATTACTCCAAACCAAACCGTGGGAATCGAGGAATTCATGATCGGTGCCCTGTTCACCGATCTCATAACCGGCTCTTGCCATGAATTTTAATTCCATTTATATCTACATGACCGCCCCGAACAGGGTTTAACACGCGTTCCTCGATTCCTTTTTCCTGTAGGATGTCTAGTGAAGATACCGTATCAGAAATTGAAGGTCAGAGCTACGACCATGGCGCACCAGAAGAAATTCCACCATCCTCGAGTTCAAGCTCGGAGGAAAACGAGCAGGAAGAAATCCCTCTTATTCCTCGCCGATGAAAACCCCAACAGTCAACTGAGCAAGGAACGAGCAGCGGCAATCAAAACCCTTCTGCAAATGACCAAGCAGGAAGTCTTCCTAGCACGAGCAATCACCAGCCCGGGCAAAACCCAAATTCTTCTACCCACATCGCTCCGCATATCCCACCCTCAATCAAATCTGAAGATGAAGTCAGTGCTTGGTTTTATTCCCTAGGAATGGATCCCAAACATTACCGAGTCCGCGCCTTCGACCTTGATATCGACAAGAAAGGACATAACTTCCAAGGAGATAACATGGTTTTCTATTTCGACTTTTTCCTGGTCGGACTTCGCCTTCCTCTTGACCCCTTCGTTGTAGAGTTCTTAAACGAATCCAACACCCTTCCATGCGACTTAACCCTGACAACAATAAGATTCCTGATGGCCTTCATAGTAGCTTGTAGGTTGCTCGGATTCGAACCCGACATGACCATATTCAGAAAATTCTTTCTTTTTTTCTTTGGACAAGAAGTCTGGGCGTATCACCGGCCGGTCCAACCCGAACTATTTCAAACTTCTCAGCGAGGGCCCGAACAAAGTAGATGGGTGGGATTCAAAAGCTCTACTTGTCGAATCAAGTTTCGGCTGGCCCTTCGCCCCTTATCTTACCGACTATGGGCTCCCTGAATACGATAAGAACGCTTACCGAGCTGGCGAACCCATGATAGCGAGGGCTTTCAGAACTTTGCTCGGAGTGAAAGAAGGATGAGATGGCCGGGCCGGTCAGGATTTCGTACTCGACTGGCGGGCTCTCACCTCTGATTTAACTCTTCTCCGACGAGCTGGAATCCTCAGCTGGCCCCTGGAAGGAGTCGAACCCCGAGTTACTATTGATCCTGAACTTCCACATCCATATTGGGGTCCATGTCACGGCAAAAAATTCCCCAATGAATGCGATGAGTGTGCGCGAACTGGAACTCATTGCAGACCTTCCTTCTCTCTTACTGGTCTACACTTTTAACTATACTTCTTTATATCGAACTTGCAAACTTTGCTTTCTTCATACTTTAATGCTCGTTTTCATTTTTGCAGACATGAGGCAATTGACAGATGTTAATAAGTTCCTCCAGGCCGCCAAAAAGGGATCAAGTAAACGAAGCAAGCACCTCTCAACTCAACCGGCTACTAGTCTTCCAACTGTCCCGTCCAGCACCACTAGCCGTGGTACTAAACGTAGCCAACCCGAACTCGACCGCTCATCACTCCAATCCCTACCGCAAAGGTCGAACCTCCCCACCCATCATCAACCTCACTAAACCGAGCCAGAGTCCCAAGAGAAGTAAATGCCGAGCAGACAAGGCCGTGCTCGAGGAAGCCACCCCTTCCATACCATCATGGCAAAAGGAAAATTTCCTCATGCCTGATGACCGGGACAAAGTTGTAGCCCTCATTGCTGAACTTGCCGACGTGCCCGATCTTGACAATATCAATATCTACAAGCGCAGTGGATTCCAAGCCACCACAGGTCTTGGATTAATGAAGAGGCTTCATCATGGTGGGGTTCGAAAGAAAAGCAACGACCAAGCGAGCTCAGTTTTGATAGGAGAAGTCGGAATGTGTCTAACTGAGGTAAAGTCTTTCCTTGCAGTCCAACGTTCCTTAACACTCCACAACTACTGATTATATCTTTTCTTGTAGATTGCAAACAAATCAGTACTAATGTACGAACGATTGGTGGACAATCTCAACTCGAACATCGCCCTAATAAAAGAAAAGAACCAGCTGGAGGAAACCGTCAATTCTGTTCGGGCTAAGCTAAAGTCAACTGAGGAGAGCCTTACAAGCAAAGTAACCGAGCTCTCCAAGATCGAAGTGGAGAAGAAAACTTTAGAGTCTCATCTGGCCTTCTCCAAAAAATCTGAAGAAGCTGCCTTAAACAACATCACTGGGGTCCGGAAAGATCTTGGAGCTAGCCAGGCCGAACTAGAAGGAGCCAAAGCTACCATTGCCGACCTGGAAAGAAAACTGAGAGAAGCAGAGTCTCTACCAAGCGAGGAGCAAAAGCAGAATATCATTGAAGACTACAAGAATTAAAACGAAAACTTTGTCGTCTGCAGAGAGTGAAGCTTATCCTTTCTTCCTCCAGGAGTGAATCATATATTAAGGCAAATTTCTTGCAGCGGCTTGGAGATCCTGCGAGCGCTTGCGAATGGGGCACCAACCTGCCATTCTGCTCCTCTGCTCGCCCTGGTCATGCCATTGTGCCATACACCGAAGACGGGCTAGAATCTTTGGCTGAGGCAGATGCAGAGAAAGGTCTGTCTCCATGGAACCCTCCCCCTATTGCCGAAAACAATGTCAGCGAACTCATGTCCCAGATTTGGAGAGCCCAAGCGAAGCCCCAAGAAGATGCATACACTTCCAACCAGGCCGATGACAATGAAGTTGTTATCCTTTAAGATGCCACCGAAGAAACCAATGAACCAGACCCAGCAACCCAAAGCAACATCCTCCCGAATGCATGAAATTCTCATCCTCGCCCTGCGTGCCATGATCTCAAAAACAATTTACTTTTATGGCTCTGTAACATTTGATACTGCTTCTTTTACTTGTTTGCTGAATGCTTTTTATTTCGTTACGCCTGCTTGCATTTCAACTAGGAGTTACTTAAACTTGGATGTTTTAACTCTTTTCTCAAGCAAAGGCAACCTTTGCTCGTGAGAAATAACTAGACAAACAATCTCACTCGAACACCAACTCTTTTCACGAGCATAAACCACTTTATGCTCATAAAAGAGAATAATCGAGAACACAAAGAAAACAACTATCTCGAACACCAACTCTTTTCACGAGCATAAACAACTCATGCTCGCGAAAGAGAATAATCGAGAAAAACAATTCAACTCGAACACCAACCCTTTGCACGAGCACAAATAACTCATGCTTGCGAAAGAGAATAATCGAGAAAAACAACAAAAGCAACTGACTCAAACACCAACTTTCAAACTAAAATTGAAAGCATAATTGAGCTTTGCCATTATCATTTGCCATAAAAAGAAAAGATCAATGAATTACATACTGCCAATGCCAATCACCAATAATATTTCTTCAAGTGATCTGCATGCCATGGATGTCTCAGCTCGTCTCCATCCTCTGTTCGTAACATATAGGTGCCCTCTTTAATAATTCTAACAATCTGAAAAGGCCCTTCCCAATTTGGTGAAAGCTTCCCCCACTCAGCTCGATGACCCGTTGCTTTAATCTTACGGAGAACCCATCGCCCACGGCAAATGACCGACCACGAACCCTTTTATCGTGATGGGCCTTTGCTCGCTGCTTATAATTGGCCATCCTTATCTTAGCCTTCAATCGCTTCTCCTCTAACAAATCCAGATCGACTGACCGAGCTGCCTTATTGGATTCAGCGTCATAATGCAAAACCCTATGATTGGGCAGATATATTTCCACTGGAGCCATAGCCTCAGACCCATAAGCCATAGAAAAAACTGTTTCCCCAGTAGGGCCTCTGACTGTTGTTTTAACCGCCCACAGAGCCGAAGGCAATTCATCTACCCATCTTCCTGCCTTATCCTCCAAGTTTCGCTTAAGGACATGCAAGACTTGTTTATTTGCGGCCTCAGCCTGCCCATTGCCTTGTGGATATGCCACCGATGACTGCCAATGTTTCACGCGCATCTGCTCGCATGCTTTGGTGAACTTTTTAGAAAATTGGGTCCCATGATCGGACACAATTGCTCGCGGAACTCCAAATCGACACCATATATGCTCGTGAACAAAATCTATCACGTTAACTTCACTAATGGTCGCCAAAGGTTTAGCCTCCACCCACTTAGTAAAGTAATCCACAGCGACCACTGCATACTTAAACTTTGATCGAGCTATTGGAAACGGGCCAATGAGATCTATCCCCCACATATCAAATGGCCACGATGCAACCACAAGAGTCTGCTCAGTAGAAGGTAAGCGAGGTATGTCTGCATGGCGTTGACACTTGTCACATCGCCGAACATACATTTCTGCATCCCGCCTTAAAGTTATCCAATAGAAACCAGCCGCCAAAACCTTTTCTGCTAATGACCTTTGGCCAGGATGACCGCCACATTTACCTTCATGTATTTATCCCAAAATACCCTCAGTCATCTCTGGTCGCACACATCTCAACAGTGGTCGGGTGTAAGACCGCCTATAAAGTATGTTATCCAAAATAACATATCGGCATGACCACTTCTGAATGGTTCTGGCTTCCGTCTTGTCCTCGGGCAAGGTCCCCTGCTCGATATAAGCCTTCGAATCATCTATCCAACATTTTGAAGCCGGCTCAATATCCATGATCACTTCCTTTTCTATAACAGGAACCTCCAAATGTTCGATCATAACTCCCGGGTGCAAGGACTGAATCTCATCTTCCGCCATTTTGGATAAGTAATCTGCCCGCATGTTATCCTCACGAGCAATTCGTACCAATTCCCAATAGTCGAAGTCTTTTAGGATCTCTTTCACCATTGCACAATAACGAACCAAAATTGGATGATGAACCGCATAATCGCCTCTGACTTGGTTCACAACCAATTGAGAGTCACAATATACAATCACTTCTCGTACTCCCACATCCTGCGCGAGCTCGAGCACTGCGATCAACGCTTCATACTCGGCCTGATTGTTGGAAGCTGGAAATTTAAAGCGCAATGCTTTTTCAAACTCTACATCCTGCTCGGGTGGGACCAACACCAACCCGGCTCCACTCCCAAACCTGCTAGCCGATCCATCAACATGCAACTCCCAACAGTACTCTGGCTGGGGTTGTGAAATCAGTGAACTCGTTGATGCTGTCTTGGAAGGAACCTCCTCCTCACATGGATAGTTGAAGCTAGTTTCTGCTACAAAGTCTGCCAAAGCATGTGCTTTAATTGCTCGCCGAGGTTGATAATCGATATCAAACTCAGTTAGTTCGATCGACCAAGTGAGTAGACGACCAGAAGTGTCTGGCTTGTGCAGGATCTTTCTAAGAGGCATATCAGTGTATACAATAATCGAATGTGCAGAAAAATAAGCTCGAAGTTTCCGAGCAGCAACGACAAGCGAATAAGCCAACTTTTCTGCATTAAAATACCATCCCTCGACAGCAGTGAGGGCTTTGGACACATAGTAAACAGGCTTCTGAATATTACATTCTTCCCTAACTAACACAGCAGCTACAGCTTGCTCTGTGGCCACTAGATACACAAACAATTTTTCACCAAGGACCGGGCTGCTCAGCAAAGGAGGACTCCCCAGGTACTTCACTAACTGCTCGAAGGCCCTCTGACATTCATGTGTCCATTCAAACCCTTTGTTCCCACGAAGAACCTTGAAAAATGGCAAGCACCTTTCTACCGATCTAGAAATGAAACGACCAAGGGCTATCACCCTACCATTGAGCTTCTGAACGTCTTTAATGCATCGGGGAAGCTTCATGGTGACCAACGCCTTGATCTTTTCAGGATTAGCCTCGATGCCCCTCTCAGTCACCATGAATCCCAGGAACTTGCCCGCTTTCACCCTGAACACACACTTGCTCGGGTTGAGCTTCATATTATTGATTGGCAAAAGTTTCGCCCAAGTCCACCGTATACTCGCGCCCTTTAGTCTTGACCACCATATCGTCAATGTAAGCTTCAACATTCCTCCCGATCTGCGAGCTGCATATCTTATTCACCATTCTCTGATAAGTGGCTTCTGCATTTTTCAGACCGAATGGCATCATCTTGTAACAGTACAGCCCCCCTGCTGCTCCGAAAGCTGTCAGAGCCTTATCCTGCTCATTCATCTTGACTTGGTGATACCCAGAATAGGCATCAATAAAACTGAGGAGCTCAAATCCTGCTATAGCATCCACCAGCTTGTCAATTCGTGGCAAAGGATAGCAATCCTTCGGGCAAGCCTTATTCAAATAGTGAAATCCACGCACATCCGCCATTTGCCGTTGGATTTCTTAACCATAACTACATTATCCAACCAAGTTAGGTAATGTATCTCCTCAATAATGTCCGCGTTGAGCAGCTTCTCAACCTCCTCTCTGATCGCTTGATCCTTCTCCACATTAAGTCGATGCAAAGCCACGGTCTCACTCACGCCATACATGTCCTCTGGCCTCCACGCGAAAACATCCAAGCTATCTTGCAACTGCTTAATCAGGTTTGCACGAGCTTCCACCGACAAAGCCTTTCCAATTTTTATTTTTTGCTCGGGGTAGGCAGAGTTGATAATCACCTCCTCGAGCTCGTCTTGAGCCGTAAACTCTGTCTCATCTCGCATTTGGAGTGTATCACACTCCACCTTCTCCTCTTTCTCAGCTTGAGCCTCAACCGCGTCAAGCTGATCTACATCCATGTCCTCAACTTGTTTCACTGGTCCCTACGACGTCAATGCCGGCAAAGGATCATCAAGATTCTCACCAGCCTTTCCTGGATTCACACTTGCCCCATCATGCTGCTTAACATGCTCCCCGACTTCAATGTCGGCAAGGAGCAAATGATCTCGCCATCAATTTGACTCACAGGCAAACTTACACCATCCTCGTGCTCGTCCAGCTCCCCCGACTTCAATGTCGGCAAGGAGCTAGCATCCATCTCAAGGTCTTCATTCACCATGGCTACTACTGACGGCCCTACAGTCACATGAGATGTTTCCTTGGAACTGACAGTTATTTTTTGCTCGCCATCCTCCAGGGTCAACTTATGTTTCTTCCGCTGGCTATCGCGCGCATACTCAAGCACTGCTCGGGGCTGACTCCTCAGTACACCCACTCCCTGATCAGTGTAGAACTTTTCCCGTTGGTGTGGGATAGATGCAAGCATCTGAAATTTGGTCATGCTCGGGACACCCAAGATAATTTTGTAGGGAGACTTCAAATCGATCACCATGAAAGTGATCTTCTCAACTCGCGTCCGGCTCCCTTCACCAATAAACACCTCTAACTCGACCGTGCCCTTAACTGGCACCTTATGGTTAGTGAATCCCTCCAATGTTCCAACATAAGGCTTGAGTCGATCATCACTCAGCTCCAAGCCCCGAAAACACGAGTAATACATCACATCCCGATCCCGACAAGCGCAGGTGTCAACCAAGATTCTGTGTACAACCCATCCATCCACCAAGGCCGAAACGATAAGGGATTGCTCGCCCGCCACATTACTTGCCAACTCGCTGCGAGTGAATTGCATAGCTTCTTCTCCAGCCTGCAAAGCAGTTGGGCGATCCACAACCTTCGACAAAGAATAAATTTGTTTACCGAGTTGGGTCGGAGTGGGCTCTTCATCCATTATCACATTGATCACCCCTCTAATCGGCGGGGCATCCCTCCGAGGAGCATTCCCCCTATTTCCTCCGTCTCTCTTGAAGCGGTCCAACCGCCCTTCATTAATTAATTTCTGAATGGCCTTCTTCAGCGGCCAACATTCCTCTATCGTGTGCCCATAATCGTCATGATAGGCACATCTCTTCGTCTTATCCCGAGCATCAGTTGTCTCTGGATTCATGCGAGGTGGGCGAGGAAGCTCGTCTCTAATTTCGTACATGATGTCTTCGCGCAACGTGTTAAGCGGGGTAAGATCTGCTTCACGAAGAAATTCCTTTGGCCGATCGTATCTCGATTTGCCTTTATTATAACCTCCGCCCACTGTCTGACCATTCCCCTTTGAATTTCCAGCAGGTTCATTATTCTCTTTCTTCTTTTCCTTTTTTGCCGTCTCCCCGGCACACCACTTCTGAGCCCGCATTAGCATTTCTGCCAGCGTTTTTGGCTCACGCATGCTCAATTCTGACCGCAATCCTCCCTCACCTTCGAGCAAGCTTGTTTCAAAGCATAGAGTCACCTCCTGCTCGGTCAACCCTGGGACCTGCTCTAGCACCTTGGTGAATCGTTCCAGATAACTAGGCATTGACTCATGTGCTTCCTGTTTGACTTTCGACAAGTCAGTCCTTGTCTTTGTCAATGTGCCTGCAGTTCCAAATTCTACCAGGAACTTTGCTCGCAAATCGGCCCAATTGTTGATTGATCTTCGTGGCAAAGCTCCCATCCAAGCTAAGGCCTTCCCTTGCAAAGCGCCCACAAAAGCCCTAATCTTTACGGCCTCATCTAAAGTCACTAAACCAATTTGTGATTCAAAGGACATCAACCAATCCCTTGCCTTCGTTTTCCCTGTGTACTCATTAATGTTCAGGAATATGAGCCCTTGTGCTGGCGGCGCATTTTCAATCCAGGGCGCCAACGGGCTAGCTGAAGTACCCAAAAAATTTCCATCCAGAGCTTTACCTTGCTCCCAGGCCTCCATACGGGGTTTCAATTCTTCAAAATCCTGCATATTTATGGTTGAAGGCAAACCACCCGGCTGAGGCTGTACCACAGGCATAGGAGGGACCTGTGGGGGACCCATAGCTCTTACGGCTTGTGTTACCCCCACGGCCTGCGCCACCTGAACCTGTGGCACCCCAGCGAGCTGAGCAGCTGGTTGATGCAAATCCTTTTTTTCCTGAGAATGATGCGATAAATGCCCTTGGGATCTCCTGGGAGATGGAGTTCTATGTCGTCGAGCATAAGATCCCCTTGGAGATGGAGAACGACGACTGCGAGCACACGATCGTCGTGGTGAGGGTGAACGAAGCCTACGTGCATGAGACCTCCGCGAGGAAGGTGATCACCGACGACGACGGGATTGTGCAGAATCATCCCCCACACGCGGTCCCAGCCGCGAATGAACACTGGGCACAACCCTGTGGCTAGCCATACTAC
This sequence comes from Codonopsis lanceolata, assembly GCA_013146195.2. Taxonomy (NCBI): domain Eukaryota; kingdom Viridiplantae; phylum Streptophyta; class Magnoliopsida; order Asterales; family Campanulaceae; genus Codonopsis; species Codonopsis lanceolata. Next base: position 28,365,503 of record CM028378.1, on the reverse strand, counting down.
CTTCTGGTGGATCGCGTACCCTTAACCCCTGGACACGCGGCTGAGAAGGAATGATCAATGGGTTTAGCTGGTTACCCCCAGTCCTAGATCCGCCTGCCGCTTGACTTGGAGCCGTCAAAGCTGGTAAAGGGTCCACTTCAATGGGAAAAGACGGCTTACCCATGGCAATCAACTGCAAATTGAGTTGATGCATTTGCCCCAAGTATATAGCTCTTTGACGAAGATTTTCTTCCCTGAATTCATGTGCCAAACCAACTGCTACCACGACACTTCTTGCCAAAGAATCTACTCCACGTCTTTGATTGAGTTGATGGCGAGCATCGTGTGGAGGAGGAGGATTATTCCCAGCCAATTGATTAAGACTAGGAGTTAGTTGCACCTCTTCCCGATGACTTCCACTAACACCATTAACACCATTTTCTGCCATTGTCAAAGCTTACGAAGAACAATTATCAAAACACGAAAAACTGCTACCGCAAAACTACTACGCTTCCCGGCAACGGAACCAACTGATACGTCTAAAATCTTCTGGATGCACTGGACATTTCCAATCTGGATACCTGGCTTTCAACGTATCCAAAGATCATTGAAGCCCAACTCTGCAAAAACACCAACAAGCTGTGAACTAGGCAGGGGCACTCCCTGCAAAAGCCCTCCGGCGTGTGAATCAGTACAAGAATTCCAGAGAGTGAATTTCGGCAGAGTTTTAGCTAACAATGTAAAATCACGTACCTCTCCCCTTCATTTCCCGGGGATTTTATAGTTGCCGGAAGGTGTAACTGCTCATAACCACCCACTAACACTCATGGCATTAATGGCGGGCATATTAACTGCCCCATTAACTGTCCCATTAAACACAACGGTCAAATGGAGGATTTTCCGGACGTAACCGTCCTCAACTGATTGTAACTCCTGAATTCTCGAGCATAACACCTTGTGCTCGCAACATACTCTTGCTCGCTGGCTGAGCCCCCAGCTCGCTAACAACTCTTGCTCGATAAAGGTAGGAAACATGCTCGCGACGTGTCAGAACCCCTTAATCCTCTCTTCTCAGTCCTGACTTTAGGATGATCACTTGGCTAAATTGCGAACATGTGCCGGGCATGTGACTTATGACTTGGGCCAATTGGGCCGGGCAGATCAACTACCAACTTTGAAAACACTCTCATTACTCTCAATCTATTCCTCCCTCACAATTCTTCATTAAAAAAAAAAACCTCTCTAAACCCTCCACCCAACTCATAATAGGTTATGATTATAATCCTAATGAAGATGCAAATGCTAACAAGGATGATTATTTTCAAGTAAATGTTGATTTTTGAATGTATTTTAACTAAAATTTTGAAAAAATTTCGTAACTGGGCAAAACATCTGCTAGGGCACAGCGGATGTATAGCCCAAGTATCGCGACTTACAAGCGGCTGTTTTATTAAAATACCGCAACCAAGGAGCGGATGTTTCTGTGTACATACGTTTTATAAAAATGGATGTTCTTCAATAGGTCTGCTTGTCAATAGCGGATGTATTTGCTTAAAACCGTCTGTCAGTAGCGGCTTTATATATAAATAACTGCTACTTTGTAGCGGCTTTTTTGGGAAATTTGTTTTTTTTTATATTATTAATTATTAATATGGTTTTATTGTTATTTGTTGATAGGATTACCAGTTTGAAAACGAGAATAATTTATTTCCGGATGTATCTCATTTTTTTGTGACAGATGAAAATTTCATTGATCGAGAAGTAGCATAAAAGTGGGTTAGAACCGGACGTGCCGATAATATGTACTTTTACGTGTCCAGAAGTAAAACTAAATTTGATAACATTTGTAAAATTTGGTTGAGTTGTGAGAATGGTGGAAAACCTCGGTACGATGGTAAAAAAGATTTGAAAGATGTAAAGAAAAATGGTTCGAAAAAGTTTTTTTGTAAATTTGAAGTGTATTTACAGGAAGTATAAGATGTTGGTTGGAGAGTTAAAGTTAGCGAGTTTAACAATGCTCACAACCATCCACTTTCAATGGGAGAAAAATGGCACACTTCTGCATCGAAGTTGACAAAGGCTGAGATCGAAAGGGTTGATCAACTTTATAGTGCTAATGTGAAGCCGAAACAGATATTGAATCTATTGAAAAAAGGAAAATCCTGATAACAGAAGTTCGAGAAAGCATGTAGAGAATGTTTTGGTAGGTATAAGAAAAAAGAAAATGGGAAATAAATCAAAAATGAAGTATTTTTTAGATGAGATGCGTCGATGTGGATATATTTTCTGGTTCAGGTCAAAGAAACTTACACAAAAAAAACAAAGCTTTATTGACTGATGTTATGTTTGCTCATCCGAAGGCTGAAGAGATGTTGGCCTTATTTCCGTATGTTCTCTTTATGGATTCAACATACAAGACTAATAAATATGATTTACCGTTATTGGAAATCATTAGAGTTACATCTGTGGGGAAGAATTTTCATGTCGCATTTGCATTCTTGAAGAATGAGAAAAGTGAAACATTTGGTTGGACATTACATCAGTTGCATGCTTTATTAGTTCATGTTCGCCCACCGGATGTCATTGTCACAGATAGAGAATTGGCTCTCATGAATGCAATACGAGATTACTTTCCAACGTCTTAACATATGTTGTGTAAGAGACACATAACGAAGGATGTCGAGAAGTATGTAAGGAACCTGTTAGGAAGTAGGAAATATGCTGCAATATTTATGAGGAGGTGAATAGATATAGTTGAGTCAAGAACTGAGGAAGAATACATACAAAATTGTTGAGATATGGAAGAATCGTGGGTAAATATTCAGGCAGTTGTTCGATATGTTAATTCGACTTGGTTGGAGCCCTATAAGAATATATTTGTTTGTGCTTGGACCAAACAATACATGCATTTCGGCAATCAAACGACGAACAGGTAAAACTTATACGTTTATGAATGCAATATATTTATTGTTTATGAACATTATGTAATTTTTTGTAACTGTGCAATATGTTACAGAGTTGAGAGCGCACACTCCCAGATGAAAAGATGGTTATGCACGTCAGCTAGGGGTTTCGATCATATATTCGATCAAATCCACGATGCTATCGAGCTGCAGTTCAATGAGATCTTGGCTCTATTTGAAAGGTCTTTGAATGTAGCCCATCCTTTGACATCCTCAATGTTTATTCTCCGTCGATTGAGATATAAGGTATCTTCCCATGCCCTTGAGTTGCTAGAATACGATTGGAATTCGACATAACGTATAAAGAATCCAGTGCTGGGTGATTCTAAAAGGTGTGGGTGTTTGTTGATGACACGTTACAGTTTACCATGTAGTTGCCAAATGTGGCACATGGAGCAGGCAAATGTCCCGATTGAACCCCATCAAATCCATGTGTTTTGGAAGACGTTATCTATGGGCGGAGTTCAAGATATGAGTACATCAAGGGAATATATGGCTGATTTGATTAAAAACCTATTATCAGATATGGACAGGACTTCTGAATCGCAACAATATCACTATGCTAAACTGTTTTTTGATGTTAAGGTTTACTACCTTCTTCTAAATGAATTTTATGCATACACATAGAATGACTAATTCCTTTCAAATCTGTTAAAGACCAACCTATAGCTTCTCTATGTGTCCATAAAACTTTTAACAGGCTTGATTCTTGTTCTTCTGTTAAATCCGTAGCAATTATAACAGGTAAAGTTTTTCCTTCCCCTAAAAATGCATATTTTAAATGAGACGGTAATGGCTTTAATTCTATTTCAGGAGAGGATTAGACAGACGGAATAAACTCAGAAATTTTAGGTTTTACTGTCTCTTCTTTATCTTCCTCCTTAGAGTTCTCTTCTTTTTCTTTATCCATTTTTATATCATCAAAATCAGACTTTTGATTCTTCATATCTTCTTTATCATTTTTATCTATTTCTATTTTATCAGAACCAATTTCTGATTTGGAATCTTCCATTTTGTTCTTATCTTTACTCTTAAGAGCTTCGAGTCTTTCCTTCTCTTTTATTTCAGCTATTAGAGGATAGAATGTTCTATCATCATATCCTACATACATATCTTTCTCATAGTCATCATCGTGTAGATTTTCTTCAAAAGTTTGGGCTGTAAGATTTTCAATTTCATCAATTGAGAAACATGCATTTGTGTCACTCAATCTATTTAACACATCAAAAACTAAAATTTCTATAGTTTCGCCCATAACTGACATTGAAAGTTTCTCATTCTTAACATTAATCATTGTATTGACAGTGGCCATAAAAGATGTACCTAACAAAATAGGAACTTCATTGTTTGTGCATATCTTTCTTTCCATCTCTAGAACCACAAAATCAACTGGGATGATTAATTTATCTACCTGTACTAGAATGTCCTTTACTATACCTAAAGGATGTTTAACTGAACGGTCAGCTAACTGTAAAGACATAGTAGTGGGTTTCAGTTCACCCAACCCTAATTGTTTATAAACAATGAAAGACATCAAATTAATGCTTGCTCCTAAATCTAACATAGCCTTCATCTTTTTAGAACTACCCAAGGAGACTTAGATATTGAAACTACCAGGATCTTTCAATTTAGGAGGAAGTTCGGGTTGTAAAACTGCACTCACATTTTCAGAAACAATAATTTTTTCATTCTTTTCAAATTTGTGTTTTCTAGAGTGAAGATCTTTGAAAAACTTAGCATAAGACGAAATATTTTTAATAACATTAAGCAAAGGGAGATTAATGTTCACTTTGGATAACATATTATAAATTTTCGTAAATTGCTTATCCATTATGTTTTTCATAAGTCTACCAGGGAATGGTATTGGAGGAACGTATGGTGGTGGTGCCACATAAGGTTCCTCAAGAGGTTCTGCCTCTTGCTCTTTTTCTTGAGTAACTTCTTCTTGACTATCTTTATTTGACACTTATTTTTCTATTTCTTTATCTTTTTCTTGAATATTTTCACTTTTATCTTATTCTACTTCTTTGTCAGAATTATGTACTTTATCAGGCACATCAGAAGATTGAATAGGGTTACTTACCTCTTCTCCAATTACTTTACCACTTCGCAGAGTAGTGATAGATTTTGCTTGTTCTGTCTGATTAGGGAACTTCCCTTCTTCTCTTTCTTTTTCTTTAAATTTTGCAAGTTGATTCCTTAAATTTTCCACTTCTTCAAGCAAATATTTGTTAACAACAGCTTGACCTCTGCTCGCTCCATCTAACTTTGGAACTTCTTCAATCTGCAATTGTCCTTGCTTAGGAAACTGTTGAGGTTGTAATGGCTTATTTCCTCCCCATGAAAAATTAGGATGATTCCTCCAACCAGGATTATATGTGTTGGAGTAGGGATCATTCCTTTGTCTTTAAGGGTACATGTTCATGGCATTAACCTGTTCAGGATATATAGCACTAGAGGGACACAAATTAGTAGCATGAGAATTTAATCCACAAATAACACATGCTTCTTGAATTTGCCAACTTTCAAATTGAGCTTGCATATCTGGTTTTTCTTGAACTTGAAATAAACTTCTACTTTTACCTATTGTACTTTTCTGTTGAGAATTTGCACTTAGCATCTCAAGCAAGTCTTCTAATGCAGCCGGTGTCATTCTATTAATAGAACCACCGGCCGCACTATCAACCATAGTTTGTAAAGCAGGCGAAAGGGCATGATAAAATTGAATTACTAACACATCTTGAGATAGATTATGATGAGAACACATGATAAGTAAATTTTTATATATATTCCATGCTTCATGAAATGTCTCTCCTGGTTCATTTTGAAAAGACATAATTTGTTTTCTGTATTCTGAAAGAGATGCATGTTGATAAAATTTGCCCATAAGCAAATCATATAATTGAGTCCAAGTATAAACACTTCTAGGTGTTAGGTTCATAAATCATATTTTCACCAAATCTTTTAATGCACATTTAAATAATTTCATTTTTATCTGATCTTCAGTCAAACCGCCTAATGGGAAAGTTTCAATCATGAATTTGTATTCTTTAACAAAATTTATTGGGTCTTCAGATGGCAGTCCATGAAATGAAGGCATCATATTATAATAATAACCTTTAAGTTCGAAATTTCTTACCGCTTTTGGTAAGACTAAACATGATGGTGTTGCATTCAACATAGGACGACCATAATCACTTATAGTTCTTTGATTGATTATTACTTCCATATTTCTATCAACACGTTCTTCCATTCTTTGATTCACATTTACCGGAGGAACCGGATTTTCAGGATTTTGATTATTGTTATCCATTGGAGGATCAACCAGAGGATCCTCTTGATTCAACTGCTCTTGATTAACAGGCTGGGTTCCAAATTATCAGGGTCTTCCTGATTCTTTGTATGATTATTTATATTTTGATTTAATTCTACCAGCTTAGGATTTAGAGATCTACGACCGTGCATAAAATAAATAAAGCAGATAAAACAATTAAAAAGTAACAAAGGTTTATCTTGAAGTTGAGAAGTATCGCTAATCCGCACTGTTGGCTCTCGGGTAGAGGCCGACATATAGTATGCTCATTCTGGTCGCTCAGATCTCCAAATAGTTACTGCTTGTTAAGGCTCGTAGTGTGCTCGAGCACGGTAGAGCTGTTGGGGAAAGCTCAGTGATCGTGTCTTATTTTAATTAATTCCTTGCAAGTGGACAAGACTATTGTAGAATAGCTTTGGAAACAAGGGTCGAACCACAGAGATAAGAAGAATACAAATAGCAGAATATCGGTAGCAATTTTAAACTAAGGGGGTTTTGTTTATTGATTTTATCTAAACTAATTATTCTACTAAAACAGTAAATTTAATTAAACTAGGCAGTAATCACAGTTGTAAAGATCTTATGGAAGAGGGAAATCTAGAATTAGGGTTTCACTTGTATCTATTCTATAGCTTATTTAGATAAAGTATCATTCAATAACTTGAGTTCGTTCACGAAAGATAGATATAGCCTGTTGAATTACCATTCAGTCTCCATCTCCAAATAATTCATCCATTCTATATCCTAGGCACAAGAACATATATATGGATCCTAACTGTCACTTAGGTCATATATAGAACCTGACCCTAACTTATCACTCTCGTGTATCGATAGGTTCAATTTATCATGATGGTGAGCGCCAGTGTACGACATATGCATATGGCCGTGCAGTTATCCGCACCTCTAGGCCTTTATCACTTGCGATTACATTCATTTATTCAAAGCTAGATAATAAAGGGGTTGATAAACATCGTGATCAACAAGAATTGAATGAATAAAAATATATATTAAGCCGTAGATTCGATACAAGTTACCTCCCAACTCCTAAATTAATGGACGTTTAGTTCATCCTTGAAGATGAACTGCACAATGAGATGAATGAATACATGGATCAATCTTCAAAACTGTAATTACAACAACTAAACTACGTAATACAATCTAAATCCTACGCTAAAGCTGTTTTCTAACACTTCTTGGACGTCCTTTGGCTTTGGCTACCGTCCTTTATTTATACCAATGAGTTGTAGGAGAATAAGAGGTTCAATCCAGTTCAAAAACCCCGTAAAGTCGGTTCTGGGGACCTTGCAGCCGCATTGGGTCTTGACCTTGCGTCTGTAAGGGTCTAATTCTGGCTGGCCGTCTTTCTACCTACCTTGCGAAAGCAAGGTCTTTTGACCTTGCGGCCGCAAGGTGGCCAGAATTTTCTTTTTGCCTTTTTTTCCAATGTTGCACTTTGCCCCCTTCCTTGAAATCTTCACTAAAAGCTTCATAAATCTCAAAAACATATATCAGTAGCCAAAAGCCTTATGGAATTGCTCACTTTAAGTCATAAAAGTACCCGATAAAGACGTATAAAATACGTCTATCACCTAGGCTTTGTTGACATAGGCTTCATACCTAAAGCCTTATGTGCATCATTTGCAAATCAAACATATTTTTCCATTTAATAAAATTGGGGTTTGTTTTGTGCATTTAACTTATGTGAGCAAGAAAACAATCACGTTTCTACTCAACACGACCAAAAAATGATGTAATATTATTATTTTGATTCATAAGCAAATAAATCATGTTATCTCGTGCACAATGTCAATTAAGTCAATAATTCAAAGTATATTTGACGTATTTAATGCAATTTATATATGACATGAATGCTCCTCATAATATCATATATTGCATGTCATAATTGGTGACTTAATCACATTTAATTTACTTTATGCTAAATAATAAATGTCATGAGTAATTAACCCAAAATTAAATAACCAATAAATCATAATCATGACCCCACAATTATGATAATCAATAATTGATGACTTAAGCACATTCTATTTTTGTTGTAAACCCGTACAAGTTGCAGTAGTCTTGAGCAATCAAACGATTTTTCATTTTAACTTAACTTTAATTAGTTCGGCGTATAATAGCTACCCGACAAGCAGAGTAACGCGAGCAAAATTCGTAAAAAACTGAGAGAAAAAGGAAAGAGAACACCTGAGAATGGTGGGAAATGGGAACCAATCTGAACGAACCCCGAAAAGGATGAATAGACCATTCCACTCCTTCTGCGAACCAAGCCGGTTACTCACCAAAACTGTTACGCCTTTTAATGCATCGTAACCGACGCATGATAAAGGGATTACGTGGAGCGTGTCTCCGGTGCGTGACTGGCACGTGAGGGGCCAACTACTACCACTTTCGTTGGTAGCACACGTGAGTATCATTGGCTCATTTGACAACGATTCTCACATTGCTAACAATTTTCAGTTATAAGTGAGGCTCCACAAACTACACAATGAGCGGAGGAAAAGGCGGAGGAGAAGACATCGTCGCCATCTTCTATTAATTTTTAGGAAAGAAGACCACGAAATTGAAATTTTGTTTGCTTTCCCTTTCAGCTCCTAATTTTTTGTTGAAACTTCAAATTCATCCATGCTCCGCTGCAATATTATGATCTGGGTTTGCACAGAGTGAAAGATGTTGAGATGTTCTTCTGCTTACCACAACCCCTCATGGCGATGCATGTGAGGTCGAACGATGGTAGTTGTGGTATCGCCGGCATCGCTCTGGTGAGACGAAACCATCTGTGATGCCAATTTTGGTTTACTGCTCAATGCTCTCCAAAAGTGAGAGAAATCCTTCTGCGATGTCAGCGGCTTTCCTCAAATGATCCTCTCTGTTTTGTCATAATTCATTCTTTAAGCATTGTCTCGATTTTTGTTCCCCTTCAACCACTCAATTTTTTCCATTATTTCGGTTTCCGGCAACGGAACCAACTGATGTATCCAAAAGAGCATCATATCGGGGGTGCCGAAGGAAGCGGTGGACGTGGGTCGTCGAAGTTGCCATTCGACGGCCATATTGTTGTCGGTGGTGGATATTTAGCTATATTATCTGTAAAATAAACACTGTGAGTCGATGGGGATGGCCCCCATCTAAAACCCTCCAGGGTGTTTATCACTACACGTATGAAAAAGAGGGCGCGTAGCCCCCAAGTGCGTGTGTGATTCTCAATCAGAAGAAGAGAGAGCCCTTTTCACTATGGACTATTGAGGTTATTTATACCTAGATGGAATGAGCCTAGCTCGTGGATTATCTATCGGCCCAAACCTTCTGACATTATGTAAAATATAATGGGCCATTAGTTAGGCCCACACGCCATTGAGGCGGATCCAAAATGTGCACATCAATATGATTTCAGTTTAAAATTTTATTTTTAATTGATTCCTAGAATATTTCTTTTAGGTTTCAGTTTTGGTTCATGTTTCTTGATTAATATCTTTGTTTCAATTGTGCTTTTGATTTTTAATTTGCTTCTATTTAGATAAAATTATATTGATTTTGACTGATTTTAATTTTTGGTTTTGGCACCGATTTTAGTTTTATTTTAGATTTGTGTATTGGTTTTGATATTTGATTGTTGCCTTTGATTTTTTAACGGTTATTTTATTTTTATTAATTATTTTTTAGTTATAATTTTATTTGTGTTATTTTCTTTCTTCGATTCGTATTAATTTCAAATCTAATATTTGCTACTTGATATAAATTGGTTTTTTATTTTGCTCTTAATTTGACATTTGATGTATTACATTTTGATCACGCAAAATTCGTGGTGACCTTGTCGTTTTGTCCACGTAGGAAGCAAAGGTGGCTGGGTCTCAGTTGGCTCGTCCCTGCGTAGTTACCTGCACAAGATAAATAAGAAACGTCGTTAAGGAGTCGGGGTATCCCGATTAGAACCCTCTGGCGTGAGAGTAAGGTTTCCGGTGGAATGGATAATGAATGAGCCGTAATAATAGTTGGTCCGATAAGAGGGTTTGATAAGTGAGTTAGGATATCTGAAAAATGACTTGTCCTTGAACAATGAGGAATCTCCCTTATTTATACCTGGTTTGCCTTGTGACGTGGCGGCTTTTGATAGGGGAACAGGTTGCAGCGGGCATTAAATGTGTTACAGACTTTATCAGGAATGAGTGGGCTGGACGCTGTCAAAGAGTTGGTGATTGCGTGTGGCGGTTTCAGCAGGCCTTGGGAAGCTTCTTGTCAGGCCTGGTGATCATTGGTTGTTTGCCGAGGCCAAGAGGCCTGAGTGCTATGGATTTCTGTATCCGAGGCCGAGGGGGTTGAGGGCCACGAATCTCGTTTGCTCCTTACCTCGGCTCAATTGTTTTCATGGTGTTTTACCCGACGAGCTCGCATTGGCTCGACTGCTTTGTCGAACCAGTTTTAACGGCTTTTATCTCGCACGGGTTGCGTAACTATGCCGAGGTTGATTTCCGCGGTTTCATCCTTTCAACGGCCCCCTACTTTTTGGTCGTGTTTATTGACATAAGGCCGAGAAGTAATTTCCAAGGTTTCATCCTTTCAGCTACCATGCCTAGGTTGATTTTGAGGTCTAGGCCGAGGATAGCAGAAGGCAACATGATGTTTTGGGTAACCGTCCAATCATGATGGTGTCTTTTCGGTGCCTGATGCGGCATTAAATGCAGGCTTTTGGCGGGTTTTTGAATTTTTTTGGGTGGCTTTTTGAATTTTGTTTGGGTGGTTTTTCGAATTTCGAAACAGCTTTATTGCCACTCATTTTCCCAGATCCAAAAAATATCTAGGGAGAACGGTGTTGTTTCAGGGGGGGATATAAGGCCTTTTTCAACTTTTACTTTTCACTTTTCACTTTTCACTTTCTCACTATTCCTCCGGCCTTTCCTTTGTTTCTTCTGGCGATTTCCAGCGACATTTCCGACCATCCTTCCCGTGACTCCTGTTGTCTGCATCGTAGGTTTGTTCTTCTTTGTTTTCTCTTGTTGTTTCTGGTGGCTTTCTTTATCACCAATTTCTTTTCTTTTTGGCACTTGTTTTTTTTGTCCGGGGGGTTTTTTCTCTGTTGGTTAATTTTCCGGCATCTTTCTGGTTTTTTCAGGCTTGTCACCATTTGTTTATTGATTTCTCTGGTGTCCTTTCAAGCTTCATTCCTTGATACGGTATTTCTTCCTTTCTTTTTGGAGTATGTCTCGTAGATTTCCTTTTCCTATTTTTTTCGTCCTCCTCTTCCAGTAGCTCCTCTATAGAGCTGATAGACTACTGGAATAGGGTAATTCGTATACCCCTATCGGTTAGGAGTCCTCTTCTTCCCCTTCCTAGTAACGTAGTCAGGGCTTCCCCCTTGGCCGAGGATGTTTCTGGTGCGTCTCCTCGTGCCGAGGTCTCGCCTCGTAGTGTGAATAGCCCTTGTGCCGAGGTTCCTCCTTAGGCCGAGTTTAGGGAGAATCAATCGTGTGATGACGAGGCCGAGTCTATTCCTCGTGGCCCGACCTGGAGAGGTGTTGAAGTGAGTGTGTGTTTAGCCGAGGAGAGAGTGGTAGATAACAATGTTCATGTGGAAAAGACCGTGGGCCCTCTAAGCTCGAGTACTTCTTCTTCGTGCTCGATCTCCTCCGTGGATTTTGATGACGAGGGCCCATTTCTAGAGTCAGTTTTTGGCAAATCTCTTCATGGGGGCCCTATGTATAGGCAGTGCCAGGGTAGGTGGGTAGCAGTTACTCCTAGGCAAGCGAGGTTCCTCCTCGCGAGCTATGGAGTGAAGGTTAGCGTTCATTGGAAGTTTGGTGATGAAGTTTTCTCTGTTCCAGATTATCCTCCTAGTATCCCTATGAGGGTGTTCGAGAGCAGAGACCGTATTGCGCTAAGTCTGATGACTCAATTTTTCACCAGGGAGAGAGTTATGTATTTTCGTCAGATTAAGAGGATTCTGCATCGTTGGCAGCTTGGAAGAATAGCGAGCGAGCTTGAGGCTTCTGTATCCGGGCGAGCTGTTCACGATGGCGAGAGGGCTCCTCGTATCTTGAAGCCTTTCGAGAACAGGATAAGCTCTTATGACGTTGGGGAATGGTCTCGGGTCTACGACTTTGATTATATCCCGAGCTTAGGTCCCCGATTCTGGTTTAGGTCTTCCCGAGTTGCACGGTCTTCGCAGCCATATGGGCTTTTATTTGAGCCTTTTTGAGTCGTCAGGGCTGCGTCTTCCCCTCAACCCCTTTATTTGGGAGTTTTTGACCCAGACGAGCTTCGTTCCCTTGGATCTGATTCCCAACCTGACCCGAGCGCTGGTCAGCTTTATAATCTGCACCCGATCAAAGGGGTTCGAGCCCACCTTATCACTCTTCTGCTATTACTACAAGGTTAGTATATCGATGAATCGGCTGACCGAATTTGAGGCACGTGCAAGGGTTTCCCTTGTTGGCTAACTTTGGCAATAAGGATCACCGGTGGTCGGATAAGGTCCTTCGGATGAAGTCAAGCCTAGGGTGGAATTTTGAGATTCCCGAAGGGAAACCTCACGGCCTCCTGAAAACTAAGAGCCTAAGTGCTGCCGACGAGGCTATAAAAAGTGCTATCGAGGCCCCACTGTTTAACGCCGAAGGGGAGCAGGTTCGCTCCTACAACTGGAAGGCCATAGTTGGGGATGAAGGCCTGTAGTCCAAGTTCCGGGTCTCTGCTGCCAGTGTCGAGGGGGTCGAGAGGGCTTACTCGGATTTTGAATATGTGAGCCGAGATGGCTGGGCCCTGCATCGAGGATGGGTGTTTGGCTCAGAATGTCCGGAGTGTAGGGGCATAGGCGGGTCTGGGTGCTCGACTCCAGGTTAATACTATGTTATTTATGTCTTGTTTACTGTCTTTTAGTTATCTCGGAATTTGTCCTTTGGTTTCTGATGTGAGCTTTTTGATTTGCAGACATGAGTTTGACATTTGATGTTATTATGGCCCGAAAGAAGGCCGAGACAGAGAGAAGGGAGGCCGAGCTGAAGGCTTCTCATGAGCGAGATCTGGCTCGCGAAAACCCTGAGTCCTTGCCCTCAGTGGGCGTATTGGAGGATCCCTCCAAGGCAACATTTGCTCCAACTTCTTCGGCCCCCAAGGCGAAGGGCAAACAACCCGTTTCTGACGTCCCAAAGCCCAAAAGACAGAGGTTGAACTCATCTCATGGTCAGCCCACTCCTACCTCGATTTCTACCGAGCTTCCATTGGCCTCGACCCCTGACCCTACTCCGGCTGCCGAGGATGCGAACGACAACGACTACATTCTGGGTCACCTTTACAAGTCGGTCAATTCCTTCCCTCCCACTTTCATCGGTTATGGGCGAAGGTTGATGGCCTAGAGCGTTCCTGCCTAGTCTGTGGAGATGCTTGTTCTGATTAAGGAGTTCCAGCTGAATGATCTTAGTGCCTTGGCCATCAGCGAGGTATGTGGATTCGTTTTTTCTTTTTTTGCTTTTGCCCCTTTGGTTTTGTTTTGTTTTGCTTATTGCCTGTCTTTTGTTCTTACAGCTAGGCATTTGTCTTGCGTCGTATAATGCCAAGTTAGGCCAGGCTGTCGAGTTCGTGTCGGGCCTAGAGCGGAGGAGAGATTTCGTCTTGATCGAGAGGATAGCGTCCACGGAAGGCGTCACAGAAGGGCGAGCTCTCCAAGCCCAGGCAAGAGGGCCGGGCGAGGAGAAGGTCTTGAAGGGGGCGATGAGAGGATCGTCGAAGGGGTGGTGGCTGACCTTGAGGCCAAGCTAAAGGGCCTTACTAATGATAATGCTCGTTTGCGAGCTGAACTGGCCGCGAAGCCTGACAGTGACGAGGTCTTAGAAAGGCATCGGGGCTCGCAAGCATATGAGGAGGAGGCTCTTAATTATATGGAGACAAGTCGAATCCAGACTTTTCGGGCAGCGGTTGCGATTGTTGTGCTTCTATCGGAGGTGGTGAATGGTCCAGAATGCCGAGGGGTCTCCTCCCTAGTTCCCTTCGATGATAGCGAGCTCTGCGAGATCAAGGTTGCGGATGTTTTGGCCCAGGCTCCTGAATGGCTGCCCGCCCCTATCGAGGTGGGGAATCTATTTGCCCTGATGGATCATGAGCGAGTTTGGTTTAAGGAGAGCTATCGCCCATACACGGCGCCGAGGGCTGTTCCTCATTCTCAGGTCGAGTATGTCGGGGATCGGCTTATGGAGGAGCTTGAAGGCCAGAAGACCAGCCGAGATGAGCTGTCCAAGCGGCAGTGGGAGTTTGAGCAGGTGGCAACTCGCGAAGAGGAAGCTCGTGAAGAGGAAGAGAGGGGGTAGAGTAGGTTTTGAAAAAAGATACAATGTTGTTTTTTGTAACTTATTTGTGATATGGTTTTAATGTTGGTCTTTCCTTCGTGTTTTTTGTTTTCGCTGTATTACTCGGTATTTCCTTTTTATGCATTAGAGCCTGTCCTCTTTTTGGCACTAAGGCCTGGTCTCTCCTTGGCTAGATGAGGAGGTTTTGAAGGCATTAGAGCATGGCCTCTCCTCGGCTAGGCGAGGAGGATTTGAAGGCATTAGAGCCTGGCCTCTCCTCGGCTAGGCGAGGATGGTTTTGAAGAAATTGAGTGTTTTTAGGTGAAGTGTGAAGAAGACATATTTCTATCAAGCTTTTTCTTTAGAACAAAAATAAGAAGATTATTGGTAGTACATTTTCAAGTGGTCTGAATGCCAGGGGTTTTTTAGTGGGGTTCCGTCTGGTTTTGCGAGCCTGTAGGTTCTAGCTCGGATGATGTCTGTGACCTGGAATGGTCCTTCCCAGTTGGGAGAGAGCTTGTTTCTTCCTGGCCGGTTTCTGGTGACCTCGATTTTCCTTAGTACTAGGTCGCCGACCGAAAATATGCGGGGATACATTCGTTTGTCATGATGAACCTTGGCGATCTTTTTGTTGTTG
This sequence comes from Codonopsis lanceolata, assembly GCA_013146195.2. Classification (NCBI taxonomy): domain Eukaryota; kingdom Viridiplantae; phylum Streptophyta; class Magnoliopsida; order Asterales; family Campanulaceae; genus Codonopsis; species Codonopsis lanceolata. The sequence goes on along the minus strand of CM028378.1, from coordinate 28,350,320 downwards.
ATGGCTTTAGCCTGGCTTCCAGTCTTCTTTCTTCAAGGTAGTCAAGGTCCAGCCTCCTTGACTCAGTGTTTGCTTCCTCATTGAAGTGGATGACTCTTGTCGTGTGTAGGGCCATTTCTATTGGGGCCATGGCCTCGGTCCCATACGTCAGGGAAAAAGGTGTTTCTTCTGTTGAACCTCGGCGGGATGTTCTGATTGCCCATAAAACGGCGGGAAGCTCCTCGAGCCAAGCGCCTTTCTTCTCGTCTAGCCTTCTTTTTAGGGCATAAAGAATTTGTTTGTTTCCTGCCTCTGCTTGGCCATTTCCTTGAGGGTGTGCTACCGAGGACTTCCAATGGCGGACCCCTCTTTCCTCGCAACTTGTCATGAATTTGCTGGAGAATTGCGTGCCATGGTCCGACACGATTGCCCTTGGTATTCCATATCTGCACCAGATGTTGTCTCAAACAAAGTCGATGGCCCTTTGTTCGGTGATGCTCGCTAGGGGCCTTGCCTCGATCCATTTTGTAAAGTAGTCCACTGCAACTATTACAAATTTGTTCTTGCCCTTGGCTAGAGGAAATGGCCCAATCAGATCGAGTCCCCACATATCGAATGGCCACGCTGCTATTACAGGGGTTTGAGGTGCCGAAGGTAATCTTGGGATGTTTGCGAATTTTTGACATTTGTCGCATTTTCGGGCATATACCTCGGTGTCTTTCCTCAATGTGGGCCAGTAGTATCCGTGGAAAATGATCCTGTCGGCCAGCGTTCGAGCTCCCGGGTGGCTTCCACATCCCCCCCCGTACGGCCAGCAATCCTTGTGTGAATTCCGGGCGAACACACCTCAGGAGAGGCTTTGTGAAGGATCGTCTGTACAGTACATCCCCGATTACGGTGTATTTGGTCGATCTTCTCGCCATGGCCCATCTTTGCTCTTTGTCGCTGGGCAATGCCCCTTGGTCGATGTATTTCTTGATGTCATTGATCCAACGTTTTGTGGATTGTTCCATCACCATCATTTTTTCTTTATCAATGGCCGGGGTATTGAGGATCTCGATCCATGTTTTTGGAAGGAGCTCGCCGAGCTCGCTAGTGGCCATTTTGGAGAGGTCAGCCTTTATGTTCTCGGCCCTTCCTATTTGCTCCAGCTCCCAGTATTCGAATCGGGTGAGGATGCTCAGGGCGAGTTCTTTGTATTTGTCCAGTGTTGGGTGGCTGACCCCATAATCCCTTAAAATTGGCTTCACGGCGAGTTGGGAGTAGCTGAAGATCAAGATTTGAGCTGCTCCAACGTTATTCGATCTTTGGAAAGTTCGGTTGAGGCCCATTTGCTATTATCTCCGTTCCTACGTCCGAGTAGGATGCCAGCTCCGTTCCCATTTTTGTTGGATGACCCGTCAACGAACAATGTCCAGGACTGAGCGGTCGTTTTTTACGAGACAACTCTTTCCTGGGCACTTGTCGTCCAGCGGTAAGGATACCTAGCTCTCACCTAGGAGACCCGGGTTCGATTCCCGGCAATGGAACCAAACTGATAACGCAAAATTCGTGGTGATCTTGTCGTTTCTGGCCACGTAGGAAGCAAAGGTGGCGGGGTCTCAGTTGGCTCGTCCCTGCGTAGTTACCTGCACAAGACAAATAAGAAACGCCGTTAAGGAGTCGGGGTATCCCGACTAGAACCCTCCGACGTGAGAGTAAGGTTTCCGGTGGAATGGGTAATAAAGGAGCCGTAATAATAGTTGGTCCGATAAGAGGGTTTGATAAGTGAGTTAGGATATCTGAAAAATGACTTGTCCTTGAACAATGAGGAATCTCCCTTATTTATACCTGGTTTGCCTTGAGAGGTGACGGCTTTTGATAGGGGAACAGGTTGCGGCGGGCATTAAATGTGTTGCAAAATTTATCAGGAATGAGTGGACTAGACGCTGTCAGAGAGTTGGTGATTGCGTGTGGCGGTTTCAGCGGGCCTTGGGAAGCTTCTTGTCAGGCACGGTGATCATTGGTTGTTTTCTTGAGGCCGAGAGGCTGAGTCTTTGTGGATTTATGTATCCAAGGCCGAGGGGGTTGAGGGCCATGGATCTCGTTTGCTCCTTACCTCGGCTCAATTGTTTTCATGGTGTTTTGCCCGACGAGCTCGCATTGGCTTGGCTGCTTTGCCGAACCAGTTTTAACGGCTTTTATCTTGCACGGGTTGCGTAAATTAAGCCGAGGTTGAATTCCACGGTTTCATCCTTTCAAGCTATTTTTGGAAAGTGATTTTAGGTAGGAAATTGCCTAAAATAACTGTGATATACTAATATGTGTTTCTGTCTTTATATTATATATATACTATGTTATACCCGTGCGATGCACGGTTTTAAGATATATTTTATTTTTTGTAAATATAAGAAGAGCATTTTCTAAACTCCTTATAATTAGAATATTTTAAACTAAACGAAAAGGGTAAATACTAAAATATATATATGAATGAGTAATATAAAGATGTACATTGAAATTTGCTGCAGAAAAGAGAAGTTAAAAAACAAATGTTGTTGTTCATTAAAACATAAACCATGATCGCAAATAATATAATAAAAAAGAAAGAGATTTAAGCGAAAGAGATTTAAGCAAAGACAAAGTATATCCGAAATATTAAAAGCAAAAAAATATAAAGGAACAAAGTTTGCTATGAGAATATTATCCAATAAATGTACTCCAAGAGATATAAATGTAGATGGATATTTATATTTAATTAAGTAGGTAAAAAGATGAGATATGATAATCTCGAAGATTGCTTTTGGTATACAAAAATTTATATACTCATTAAGTTTTATTTACTTATTCTTCACAGAGTCAAGAGGTGTGGGGGAGGAGCGTTGGGAGATTTCTTAGCATGCGAACAACTTTCCTCATGGTAAACCTGAATGCAGCCTCATTCTCAACCTACGTCATTGCAATATTGAATGGTAACATCTTCCAAATGGATAAGTTCAAACAGTAAGCATTGAATCCAACATTGCTAGCTACCACCAATGTAGAATCAGATGGCTGAAAGAGTTTTGATGTCATCTCCTATATAGTTTTTGTTACCAACATAGCTATATATGTTCATAACATCACCAAACTCACCCACATACATTTTTGCCGGTGATAAGCTAAAGGATTACTACACTTTTCTTTTTTATAATTAGTTTTTTATTATTATTTAAATGCCTTGAAAGGCTACAATTATAGATAAATGTCTCTGGTGAGGCTTTGAACACCCAAACCTCTCAGTTGAGAGTAGTGATGTATCAGGGTACCTCTCCATTAAGATAAGCGAACAACTAAATGAGGTCTTTAGCTAAGGCTTGAACAACAATGTTGCCTCTGAAAAGGCTTGAACATCCGACCTTTCTATTGAAAGTTGTAAAGTTCAGGGTGTCTCTAGTGGAACTTAAATACCCGACCTCTCCGTTAGGAGAAGTGAGTAGTACCAGTTGAACTAGAGCTCGTTGGTAGCTAAAGGATTACTAGCCAGTAGCTATAAACTTCACTTTTCTCATTCATTTGTAGCATGTATGTGTATTATATTATAAAACCTGGGAGGAAAAAACCACAATTAATCAATTTGAAAAGTAAGAAATTTGAGAGAGGTATAGTTAAAATTTGAGAGAGGTGTCGATAAGTGGATTAAATTACAATGGTTAAAATCTTTTGTAGATGACGGAAGATTATAAATTTCAATTGTCTAACATTATTTATAGATCAAGGAACAAATGTTGTTTAGAGTAGATACACAAAATTTGAATTTGAAAGAGATTGTTTAGAACAGATAAACATAATTTGAAGGCCAAAATATGAAAATCACCCCAAAGTAACCACCCAATCCCATAATGCCCCCCCCCCCAATGTTAAATTTTTCCCAAGTTCATGTCTGATGTTTTCATTTGTCCCATAGTGCCCCCTCCCGTCACTTGTCGTTTACAAAGGTACGTTAAGTGGCACATGTTCATACACGTGTTGGACAAAATTGTCTTTTCCAACCTAATTAAACTGAGATAATATCGTAAACAGAGAAAAAATCGATTCAAAATACTCTATCAAAAAAAGCCCTAAAATTCGAGCGATAAAATTCGAGCGATTGTTGATTGAGCGATAAATTTAGGGTTAGGGTTTTAATCTAAATTGAGTGAGTGAGTTGTGAGAGATTGAAGGAATATTGCGGATTGAAGGTAACAATGAGTGTAGAAGGAATATCGCAGATAGAAGACAACGATAGACAAGCTTTCCATTGTAAGATTTCTATTTTGTTTTCATTCTTGGTTCATTCCTTTTTTATTCTTTTTGATGTCTCTGTTTTTTATTCTTTTTCTTCGTACTGATCTATGCGAGTTATTGACTTAGAAAATATAATTTTTTGTTGACTTTATGCATGATTTTATAATATTATTTAATGATGTTTTGGCTTCATCTGATTTTTAGTGTTATATGTGACTTTATAGGAATGATTTAGTGTTATATGTGACTTTATAGGAATGGTTCCCCTTTGTGGTTTATAGGAATGGTCCCTTGTGTGATATAGGAATGGTCCCTTTTTTAATGCATTTTTGTTTCTTTTGTTGTTCTGTAGAAAGTGTACATGTGCATGTCTTGGTAGGCTTTTTTAATGCATTTTTTTGTTTCCTTTGATGTTATGTTCTTTTCCAGATTTAGATGCAGATTATGTTGTTCCTAGAATTCATCATGGTGGTGAGTTTACTTACCACCCTAGAACTGTGTATTTGGGTGGTGAAATGGAAACAATGGGTAGAGTAGCCAAGAATACTATGTCAATGACCATTATGAATAGTTTTTATAAAGGATTTGGGTATAAAGATTATGCTAGCTACTACTATCTCTTACCCAGCAGGCAAATGAGTACAGGGTTGGTGTTGATGTCCACTGATGAGGCAGTTATAAAAATGTTAGAAGATATTGATCCTAACAATAGGATAGTTGATATCTATTGCAAGCACAATGAAGAATATCAGGGGGTTCAAAATCAAACTGAGAGTGTTGATATTGTAGATAGTGAAATTGAGGTAGAAAGTGAAACTGAGAAGCAAGATGGCATAGAGGATGATAAGAGTTCAGGATATAGTGGCAGTGCATATGGGGAGAGTGATGATGATGTTAATGATAAAGAGTCGTGTGTGTCTTATGGAGAAAAGGAGAAACAAAAGGCAAAAGAAAAAAAGAAAGGGAAGACAATATGTGATAAAGGTATAAGGCAAGAAAAAAGGTGTATACATAAAAATGTCACAAGCTTTAGTAATTCATGACAATGGGGATGATTATAATGTGGAATCGAGAATATGAAATTGGATCTGATGACTTTGAAAGCCTTGATGGGTCTGAGGATTTGGAGGAAGATGACCCAAGACAATGTATGGGAAGGAAAAACACCCCAAAATTCAAGAGATTTCATCCTGCAACAGAAATGGGTGACCCTAAGTTTGAGTTGGGAATGGAGTTTACAGATAGTAAGGAATTCAGAGATGCTGTGAGAGCTTACTCAATAAAAATTGGGAAGGGAATAAGATTTGTCAAGAATGAGAGATTAAAGGTAAGTGCTAAGTGTAAGGAAGGTTGTCCTTGGTATATTTATGCTTCACAGCTTTCTAGTGAGGGTAATGCATTTAGAATCAGAACATTTGTTGATAATCACACTTGTGGTAAGGAGATAAAGAGTAAAATTGTAAACTCTAGGTGGATTGGGAATAAATACTAGGTTCTTTCTTGGAAGGAACTTGGATATCAAGAATAAATACATGAAAAATAATCAAAAAATAATGTATGAACAATGAGGGATTATAAGGAAATTCAAATTTAAATTGTTGGTTGCTTTGTGACCATGACAATGGGAAACCTATGTTTAAGAGAATGTATATATGCCTTGGGGGTTTGAAAAGAGGTTTCTTAAAAGGATGTAGAAAGGTTGTTGGGTTAGATGGTTGCTTTTTGAAGGGACCAGTGAAAGGGATGATTCTTTCAACTGTTGGGGTTGATGCAAACAATGGGATGTGGCCTTTGGCTTATGCCTTTGGCTTAGATTGTTGAGGGAGAAAATAGAGAGTCATGGACATGGTTCTTGGAGTTGTTATTGTTAGATATAGAATGTGTCAATTCATACCACTGGACTTTTATGTCCGACAAACAAAAGGGCCTTGTTCCTAGCCTAGAGGCACTTGTCCCTAATGCACAGATCAGATTTTGTGTTAAACATCTTCATGATAATTTCAAGTTGAAGTTTAGGGGTAATGTCTTGAAAAAACAACTATATGCATGTGCTAAAGCCTCTTATGTTGAAAAATTCAACCTTGAGATGGAGAAGATGAAGACATTGAGTGTAATGGCTTATGATTGGTTAGCTGCCAGAACACCTGCACACTGGAGTAGAGCTTTTTTTTTAACTGATCATTGATGTGATATGTTATTGAATAATTTGTGTGAGACTTTTAATTCATGTATTCTAAAAGCAAGGTCTAAACCTATTTTGGATTTGCTTGAGTGGATTAGAATGTACATGATGTCAAGGTTGCAAAAGTGTAGGGAAAAGATGAGGGGATATCAAGGGATAATATGTCCAAGAATAAACATTAAGTTAGACAAGTATAAAGGAGAATCACATGGGTTTATTACAGTTTGGGCAGGGGTTAGAAAGTACCAAGTGAGGGGAATGTATGGTGACCAGTTTGATGTAGATTTGAATACTCAGTTGTGTTCTTGTAGAAAGTGGCAATTGTCAGGCATTCCATGTCCACATGCAATTTCTGCCTTAAATTCAAACCAACTTAATCCTGAAGAATATGTGGCTGATTGGTATAGAAAGGATACTTACATGAAATCCTATGAGCACATAATTTATCCTTTGAATGGAAGAGACTTATGGCCCAAGACTGGGTTAGAATTGTACCCCCCATTTGTTAAAAAGATGCCTGGGAGGCCTAAAAAGAGAAGAATCAGGAAGCTTGATGAGGGTAAAGGCAAACCAAACAAATTGAGAAAGTACCAAAATACTGTGAGGTGTAAAATTTGTGGTGAAGAGTATCATAATGCTAGAACTTGTCCTAAAAAACCACCACCAACTGAAACTGAAGAAGGAACAGAGAAGGCCCAACAAAATGCAAGAACAGAGACATTGGAAGCTAGAAGTACAAAGGTACTATATTGATTTTAGGGCATTCAAGTTAATACATAATGATTGAGATTGTTACTTTTGAAATTATTTAAGATATACATACACTTTGTATTTCCAGGTGCCTATGAATTCAAGTCAGAGGGATGATTTGAATGGTGATTCAATCAGACCAACAGGATCAAAAGATGCTGGAAGTACAATGCATGTACTATATTTACTTTCAAAATTCAAACAGATCACAGACTATTATACTTTCATACTAACATCTATAATATTACTCTGGTAGAAAATTGTCACAAGTCCAGGAAGAACAAAAAAAAAAGTGCAATGAACTGGATTAATAGATGTTTTTATTTGTAAAGTTGGTATAGCTCTTTTGGTCATTGAAACATGTTGGTATAATTCTTTTGCACAGGTTGGTATTTGGTAAATGTATAGACCTTTTGGCCATCTTCAAACTATAGATATGTGAATGTAAATGTCCTTTAAAAGGACCAACTCTTACATTGGTATAGCTCTTTTGGTCTAGTTCACACTGTTTATGTATTACCAACTATTTTCAAGTTGTGAATGCAATGAATGACAATTTACATAACTTTATGTTGTTATGTACTCTGTAGTTAGTGTCTTTGTTTTAAATGTTTATAAGTTTCAAGTTGGATGGAATGATGGGTGCAAACAATCTTAATCGATGAAGGTTCCTCGCTTTCCCATATTCACATTTGCCATGCCAACCGATATCGGATGGTTCCTGTCATCAAAACTCTTAGGTAAACTGGCTACATCAGAGTGAAAACTAGAAGCATTAACAGAGCATTATCATTCACCAAATTTGTACATCAATTCACCAAGTTTGTCTTAACTGAGCATTATCATTGACATTCTCATAAACTTTCATAGCCATAAATAGAGTACATAGATCCTATTACATAACCTTACTTCCCTAATGAACTTACATTTCACAAATCCCTCACTAATCATAAACAAAAACAGAGGGCAATCACAACTTTTTTTGTCCTCACTAATCATAAACAAAAACAGAGGGCAATCACAACTTTTTTTTGCCCTCACTAATATTAACCAAAAACAAAGGGCAATTGAATTCCTTCATTTAGACAATAACAAGAAGAAACATCAACAACACAATGAAACATCAACAACACAATGAGAACTAAACACCCAACCAGGTAGACACATGAAAAATTTCCATTCTCTAGCTTGGGTACGATTGATTTTCACTTCTTTATGTTCATTGATAGATTGTAGAAGACACGGAATAACAACTATCGATCGAGGGCACATTGGGGGATCGTACCAAGCAAAGTAACGGCATCCGTTCTATAACTCATTAAAATTAGAAAAGAGAAGAAAGAAGGTGTATTCATTTAACTAGGGCTTTTTTTGCCCTCACCCAGGAAAAAAAACCTAAAATGAATCACTTATCGGGTTATCCATTTATAAACCCTAAAATAATGTTAAACACTTACATAGCCATAGTTTGGGCAGCCAAAAAATCTTCGATCAGGATTTGTACCAGTCCATGCCGTCTTGAGCACACTACATTGACCACAATAGCAGCTCGCGTTTGACATGGCTTCTTGCTGTATTTTTCTTGTACAGAGAGAGAGAGAGACGAGGTAGAAGAAGAAGTGATATTGAAGGTTTCACAAGCTTCAGATTCTATATAATTAGGTTGGAAAAGATAATTTTTGTCCAGCACGTGTATGAACATGTGCCACTTAACGTACTTTTGTAAACGGGTGACAGGGGGCATGGGACAAATGAAAATGAAAATATCAGGCATGAACTTGGAAAAAATTTTAACATTGGGGGGCATTATGGGATTGGGTGGTTACTTTGGGGTGATTTTCATATTTTGGCCTAATTTGAATTTGAAAAATATTTGTTTGTTAAAATTTCATTATTAATAATAATAAATTCATAGAAATCTGCTCATAGAGATTTTATCCTTTTTTATTATGCACAATTTATAGGTGATAAAAAAATTATTGGTAATTTTTTATCTGTAAAAACTTTGAAATCAAATATGATAAAATTTATCCACAAAAAACCTTATCCTAACTAAAACTTTTACCAGTAACATTTTATCTGTAAACATTTGAAATCAAATGTGATAAAGTCTATCCGCAAAAAAGCTTATCATAAATAACCGTATAAAATCAAATGTGATAATTAAAAACTTCTATCAGTAACTTTTTATCTGTAAAACTTTCAAATCAAATGTGATAAAATATATCGGCAAAAAAATGTATCCTTGCTAACCGTATAAAATCAAATGTGATAAAATTTCATAAACTAATTACAAAATCAAATGTGATAAAAAATTTATCAGTAAAATAAAAAAAAAATTACAATTTATAAGAGGGTGACACATGAAAGCATTAAATTCTTTAAAAAGTTTAAGCATTTAATAGAAAGCCGTCACGTGGCAGCAACGACTTCTGTTTTACTAATATATATATATATATATATATATATATATATATATATATATATATATAGAGAGAGAGAGAGGTCTTGTTTGAGTGTTAAGAATGGAGAAAATAGTTGGTTGTATTAGAGAATAAATATTTGTAATTATTATTTAGTAGTAACTACCATATATAGTTTTTCTTTTTATAGTTCTTACCTTATTAAAATTCATACCTTGTATAGGTTTCTTGTACTCTACTCCTTGTAACCCTAATTGTAACTCCCTATAAATAGGTGATTCAATCAATGGAAAGCTTAAACCATTATTTATAATTATTGTGAGTTTCTACAAGGTATAAGAGCTTTGCTCCTAAAACCTCCCTTCCTCCCTTTGCCACCGCCGCCCATCTTCCACCTCAATGGCTTCCGATAACCAAACCATCACCATCCAAAATCTCTTTGATCTAAATCAAACCTTTCAACTCATCAACATCTCCCACCACAACTTCACAAAACTCACCACCACCAACTACATCGCTTGGAAACTCTAAATTGAGACAACTCTCATTGGTTATGACCTCTAAAAGTTCGTAGATGGCTCACATCCATGTCTGCCTAGTGGCGGACTGGCATTAGAAATTTTCCCAACCCGGTGCACAACAAATTTAATAAAGTTACAAATCATAATTGTCCCTACGCTGCTTTTCATACTTTGAAAACGTTTAATTACATCATCATTTGTAACGTTCTTAATCAAATATTTTTCAATAAAACATTCAAGACAATCATTTATAAATTGATCACAAATTTGGTTTCCGTTTAAAAAATTTTCTCCATAAGCACTAAAACCAAATTCCTTCAAATCAACCACAATTTGGAAATCTACACAAATAAAAAAAAATCTCATAAATCAACTACTTCAACCCCCAAATTAAAATGATCTAATTTCAGATTAAATAAATATACATTTCCTGCCAAGATATTGAACACACAAATTTAGGAAATAAAACAATATTATCATAATATCAATATATCATCTATCACAAATTCATAAATCATAATTCACAACAATTACATAAATTAAATACTCAATTATGACTATTTCAAAATTATGATTATTTCAAATTAGGGCTATTTTAAAATGAGGGTTATTAATTTTTTAAAAATCTAAATCATAATTATAATTTGTTTTTTATTTAGGTGGGGGCAAATTGTAAAAATTTGATTTAGATGGGGGCAAAATGTACAATATAACATATTATTATTATTATTTTTTAAAAATCCTTTACTGAAAAAACCCCCAAGTGGGGGCAACTGCCCCCATACCCTATGCCCTGGGTCCGCCACTATGTCCGCCTCCCACCATCCTTTCGAAGGATGTTCAAACATCCAAGGATGTTCCTACGCCCAACCCACAATACCAACCCTGGATCCTGCAAGACAAACTTTTTGTTTGGCGCCCTTGTTGGTTTCCTTTCTACTCCCTTAGTTCCCTTGATCCAACAGACCACCACTACCCGTGAAGCATAGCAAACCCTTGCTCACACCTATGCTTGCCCAACTTGCGGTCATATCAAGTAGATCAAGGACTATCTCAAGCGAGCTTCCAAGGACACTCAGTCGATCTTAAATACATGTAGTTCATCAAAGGTCGTGTTGATGAGCTCGCTGCTCTTGGAAAACCACTCGACCACGAGGATCTCATTGAGATCATCCTAGGGGTTTGGATGATGACTACATCCATATTGTTGATGTGGTCGAAGGTCACATTTCCTATCTTGTTTGATGAGCTTCATGAAAAACTCATCAACGACGCGAGTCTCAAGTAGTCATAGGTCGCGCCCCCTCCTTCTCGCATCCTGCTCGGCTAATCTTGCTACCCCAAGGACCAACAACTCGTCTTCTCGGTAACCATCCTTGCAAGCTCAACAATTGTCCTCGCAACCTCGGTAACCCTCTCAGTCCTAGGCAACTGCTCATCGACAACAACGACACATATTTGGAAAGTGGCAAGGATGTCGCCAACAGGGACACACGGTTGCTCGTTGCCCCAGCTATCAACTGGTAGCTAGCTACCACACCTTTGCCCATTGCTCCTAACTCAGCCAATGGCTCCAAATGGCAACCACGACCATACCTGGCAACCACAACAAACACAAGGACACCGAGATGGCTTCTAGACAGTGGAGTGCTTCTCACCCTGTCATCGGTGACCTTGGAAACCTCTCTACACTCTAACTACGTGGGCACATGACGACATAGCCATTGGTGATGGTACAAGGTTAACTATCTCCAAAGCGGTTCTTCTTCTTTTCACACACCATCACACACTTTTGCCTTGCATAATGTTCTCTTTGTTCCCATAAGCGTAACCTCAAATCCATATTTTAATTTTGCACCTCCAATAAAATATCTATTGAGTTCTCACCATCTTTTTTTCATGTGAAAGGTCTGGCCAGACGAGGCATCGCGCTAACCGAGCACTCTAAAGATGGTGGCATGAATGGACGACCATCAACCCTCCTCGTCATCCATCGCCTTAAGTTTTACCACCATTGGCAGTCCCAGGACCCTCTCAGTTTTATCTAGTTATAGCTTTATACATTACTCGATGTCGAGACCTCTCCCATTCATTAAATCGATGGGTTTAAATACTATGTGATTTTTATCGCTCACTACACCCAATATATGGCTCTGCAGTTTAAATGGAAGTCTGAGGTAGCCACCATATTTAAGCTTCAAAGCCTTGTGGAAAACTATTTCAAAACAACCATTGGCCTACAATAGGCTAAAATAACTTGGCTCTCATCTCACCTTGCTCTGGGTTCTCGGCGTCGGCATCACCACATTGTTGATACCCGGTCTCTCTCTATTCTCTCTAAAGTTTCTCTTCATTGCCATAGGACCTCTTCATAAATCGGCAACCAACACTTACACTCGCACAACTATCTCCTATCAAAGCTGTTTGGGTCTCCACCTAACTACTTCAAACTCCGTGCCTTTGGTTGTCATTGTCTACTTTTACTGGCCCTTATGCCCACAAACTTCGTTGCTTCACTCATTGTGTCTTCTAGGTTACTCACTCACTCCAAAGTGCCTATCTATGTTATGATCGAGTACCACCCAGTCGTTCATCTCGCATCATGTTCGGTTTGTTGAGTCTACATTTCTCATGTCAACCATCGACACCGCTGCTCGCCTAATGATTCCACTCGAGCCACTTGGTTGCAACCATGACGCTCCCGGTTCATACACAGCGCGGATGCCGATTCTAGTGACTCACGCCACTTGCTTCTAGCACTAATCGGATATGGTTGATCTCGGCTCCCCTATACACCAACCTCGCCCAACCTTGCATTGCGCTTCACCGTCCACATTATTACACTACTCGGCCTCTGACTAGCAGCTTTGCCAGAGGACGCAGCTCATGCGCATCATGCCTCATGGTTAGAGGATAACAGTGTCAACTACTCATTTTCCTCGGCACCCTGGTGAAGATAATCCGATGTCCGTTAACTCGAGGGGCGTTCCCATGCCGTGGCGGCAGCCTTGCCTAGTTCATGTGCCATATAACTAGTACCTCATCCATCGTTACTGCCCCAAAGAACAATATTTACAAGCCGGTCACCAAACTCACTCTCGGCTCAACTAGAAGTTGGACGGTGAACCAACATGTGTCACTCGAGGTTCTCAAAGATGTCAAGTAGTGCCGGTCATATGCAGAAGAGTATGATGCACTAGCTCGCAATGCTACTTGGGATCTGGTTTCCCCAGTCGGGGCTTGTTGGCCGCAGAATGGAACTTTCGTATCAAACGTCATCTTGATGGCTCCATTGATCGCTACAAATCTCACCTAGTTCTTGAGGGGTTTCACATGTGACAGTGATTTACTGCTCCAGCGGAATGCAGCCGAGGATGGGCTCTTCGGCGGCTTCGATGTGAACAATGTATTTCTCCAAAGTACTCTCGGAGGAGGTATTCATGGCACAACCTCTGGTTTCATTGACAAAGACAACCCTCGGTATGTATGTCGACTTCACGAGGCTATCTATGGTCTCCAACAGGGCTCCCTAAGCATGGTACAATGAGCTGCGCCAGTTTCTCCTTGCCTCCGGGTTCAAAAACTTCGTAGCAGGATGCACTTGTTCATCATCTTTAATGAAAGGGGCACCATCATATATCTCTTTGTCTATGTGGATGACATTATCATCACGAGAAACGACATTCTTTGTTGCACCTTCATCTCCGCTCACGCTCACTTCTCCGTTTCACTCAAGGACCTTAGTGAACTTCATTATTTCATTGGTGTTGAAGTTGTTAAGCGACCAAGTGGTCTCATGCTCTCCTGAATGCGGTTATATATTTTTTAGATATCCTTTCGCCTTCATGAGTTTTAGTGTGATTTGAAGGACGCTTCGGTATATGTCTCTCACCATACGATTTCGCCTATGCGGTCAACAAACTCTCTCGGTTCATCATAAGGCCGACCACCGAGCAAGCTTTGGAATCACGGTCAAAAGCGAGTTCTTCGCTATCTATGGGACCATTGATGTTGGAATTCTCCTTCATCGTCGTCTCCCCAGCCACTCCATGCATTCACTGATGTCGACTAGATGGGCAACAACAATGACTACACCTCAACCAGCGCCTACATTGCCTACATTGACAACAACCCGATCTCTTGGAGCTCCATCCAAGAAACAACGCATTGTTGCTCGCTCCTCGACTGAAGCTGAATACTGAGTTGTGGCTGCCAATGCTGCTGAGGTCCGTTGGATTGTGTCTTTCTTCGACGAGCTAGGTATCTCCTCGCTCGACCCGTCATCTTTGTGACAATGTGGGCGCCACCAATCTTTTCGAACCCGGTTCTTCTATACTGCATGAAACATGTGGCACAGACTTTTACATTCGTGACAGTTCGAGAGCAGGCTCCGGGTTTCCCATGTTTCCTCGGCTGATCAGTTGGCCGATGCCTTTACAAAACCGTTTACTCGCCAACGGTTCCAGCAAATACTTCTCAAGATTGGTCTCTCCTCTAGGACGTCCATCTCGCGAGGGCATATTAGAGAATAAATATTTGAAATTATTATTTAGTGGTAACTACCGTATATAGTTCATTTCCTTGTATAGTTCTTAACATATTAGAACTTCTACCTTGTATAGGTTTTTTGTACTCTACTCCTTGTAATTCTAATTGTAACTTCCTATAAATAGGTGATTCAATCAATAGAAGACTTATGTTGTTATTTATAAGGGATATACTATTTCCACTAAAAAAATTTCTTATCTACTACATCCTTAATTATTGCATTAAATAAATACATGCTTGCACAAAACTACCCCTTTTAAGTTGACTAATCAAGTTACTTTCTTAATTACCTTCTAACATTATTTTTTTTGATCAAACATCAATGGACACCATAATTATTCTATTTATATTCTTAACATTTTAATTCTCAACAAATAAGGTACTTATTTTTTTCGTAATAAATATGTTTAATCAATTTTCTAATCACTCGTGTTTCATATTCCATTATCATAAAAATAATATGATTAATACATTTTCTACAATTTTAGATTATATTGGATATTTTATTATCAAAAATTAATATTCTAATTTAGTTTAAAAATATTATTTTAAAATATCAATTCAATTATTGTGGTAGATATTAAAGTGAATATTTGTTTCAATCAACTCAAGAATTAAATTTTTGAATCAATTATAAAGGTAGACAAATTAAATATTTAAATATTTCGATACTATTTCATATTATGATTTTACTATTCGATTATTTTACTATTACATCCTTTAAATTTCATTTTAAAATTTTTCCATAATCAATAAACATATATTTACTCAAAGTTTGGTAGATAAAATTTCCTTACGATACTTTTTAATTATACTATATAACTTTAGTCATATGATTAATTGATAAAGTCATTACAAAAAATAAAATTAATAATAGAATAACTATATTATTCATAAATGTTTAAACTAAAAAATATTGTTAAAAGATAATTAGGAAAGTAAGTTGATTAGTCAACTTAAAATAAATAAATACTTAAGGAATACATTTTAAACTTATTTATTTGATGAATTATTATTAAATATGAAAAATTATAAATAAAATAGTCTTTCCTATTTATAATTATCGTAACTTTCTACATGTTGGTTCAAACTTCAGAAGGTAAAATTTGGTAGCCTTTATTTAGGAGTGCGGGTCTTTTGGGATTCTGCGGACACTCTGGTTTTTCAGAAAAAGTAATTGTGAGATTAA
>CM028378.1:28282879-28334386 GCA_013146195.2 Codonopsis lanceolata | reverse complement strand
ATTTGGTGTGGCTAGAACAAATGGTGCCTCCGTGAGGCTTTTGAACACCCGACCTCTCGGATTAGGTGAGCGATGTACCGTGGTGCCTCGGTAGGCTTGAACACCGACCTCCGTTAAGATAAGCAGCAGCCTAAATGGGGCCTTGAGTAAGGCTTGAACAACAACGTTGCTCAAGAGGCTCGAACAAATATCGACCTCCTCTATCGAAAGTTATAAAGTCCAAAGGGTGTCTAGCTGTGGGATCCAATAATCTCGACCCCCTCCTTTCGCTTATGAGGTATTCAAGTATTTCGTATACACCTAATTTCGCACTCGGTATGTAACTCGCATGTGATATCAAGACTCGTTAAAACTTAACAAATGTCAAGTTACGTGAGTAAAAATGCAAAAGGCAAAGCAGATGCCAAAACAAGAAACGCAGGGCTAAAGTCAAAATAGAAGCTGGAATACCGGGCGCTGCTAGAAGGGCCCTTTCGCGACGCCCAAGTAGGGTTACGGCACGCCAAGTGTGCAGTGTTGCTACAAGGGCTCCTCAGCTAACGCATGCACAATTTTCAAGCGCTTGTACAAGGAAATGAACAAGCGAGAGAAAAAAATCCCCGATGAATCCCTCGCTTGACCTATAAATAGAGCCTTTGGGGTTCGCTTTCAGTACACCGATCATTGATCAAAAACTCTCCTCGTCGTTGTTACGCTGCGAGATTAGTGAGTGAAGTGAGATAGGGAGCGATCCTTCTATAAAGCCTCGAAGCCCTGCCAAAACTCCGCCAAAAGCAAATCCAACTGGTCAAAGTGATCCCTAGCCCTCTAGTTAGGTATCCACCCTATTTCCCCGGTCCAAAAACCTCGGAAAGAGCAGTTGCTCTGCCCGAGTAAAAAGACCAAAACCACAAAAAACAAGCGTTACTGCGCGGCGGCGGCATAAAAAGACTCCCTCTCTCGAGAAGGACAGAGCGAGCACACCACGCTCTAAAAGGTAAAGCCTTTAAGAGCATTTATTTATAAAATTTATTTTCAAATCCGGTCCAATGTAAAAATATAAGCTGTTGTGCTGCCCGGATTTAGTTAGGAAATACTATACAAAAGAGTCGTTATTCTAGCCAAATATTTTTAAATGTATTTGTAATTATTGTAAGGAGACGGCTGCAAGTCCGTAAATAATGTAGCCATGTATGTATTTGCTTTTATTTCATGTCTTTTAATGCTTTATTTATTTGCTAAATAAATATAACAAAAAGCATACTTTAGCCAAAAACCGCTTTTGAGACCGAAAGGGCAAGTTGGGGCCTAGCACCTTCCCAACTCGTAACTTAGCCTCCGAACCCGTTTTTGCAATCTCTGGGTTTTTTTTTGGTTTTTCTTTATTTCTTCCTTAAAATAACGATGACGACTCTATAAAACATTTTGGATCCAGTGGGGCATCGCAACACTTCTTTCTTGCACTTTTATGTTTTCCCTTAAAAAAGGGAGAATGTGAATGAAAGGGTGATGTATTCCTATATCCTGGTATCCTCTAAAAAAGGATAACTTGATATAGAAAACCCAAAGCACCCATAGTGATCCGAAATAGGCATTAAGACAATTTTCATAAAATTCATAATGGGGCCTCGCAACATTCTTTCTTGCACTTTCCATTTTCCCTTAAACAAGGGAAAATGTGAATGAAAGAGTGATGTATTCATGCATCCTGGTATCCCCTAAAAAATGGATAACTTGATACAGAAAACCCAAAGCTCCCATATTGGACCAAAAATTCACTGAAGTTACCGAGACGTATTCAACGCGCTTTCTGACAGCACCCTTTCCGCATTTTTAATTTCGTCCTCCCCTAAACAATGGAGGGTGGAATGGAAAGCGTGGTGTCCCGCTTCCGCAAGTATGCGCACCCCTATCCAAGGGAGCGCGGGGCGCGGGCGCACTCCGGGGAACCTACAGTTCGAGCGTCATTTTTGAGGACTCCTACCCCACTTGAGGTCATGTACTTAACCCTCTGGTGTGTCATTGAGGTGACCATTCGGAATTTCGCTTGGGACGGTGCACCGAGGATGGCATTATATGGTGATGGGAGGTCGAAGACTAGGAAGGTGACCTCTTCGCTTCTAGCAGTGTCTCCCTCCCCTAGGTCGACTTTGAAGGCTACGGTGCCTTTTGCTGACACTTTATGGCCCGTGAATCCTTCCAACTGGACTCGGCTCGGTGAGAGGTGAGAATCACCGAGCCCTAATACTAGAAAGCATTTGTAGTACATCATGTCCCTTCCCGCACCTCTATCTATCAGCACTCTTTTGACGAGGCTGTTGTGGATCCCAATTTGCAAAGTCAAAGGATTTTGCCGAACGGATGTGTTAACGGCTAGCTTGGTATCTTTGAACACCATTTCATGCTCAACTACCCCATCCATCATGCTGTCGACCTAGTTGTTCAGACTGTTAATCGCATTTTTTAGTTGTGCGATACTCTGAGCCTCTTCTCGGATGGTATTGACCACTGGTCTATCATTTGGTTGTCCGCCCCCCGGAGCCCTTGGTCCAGGGGCGCGATGGTTTGGCTCTCTTGCTTCGAACTTCCGATCCCCCTCGTTTATGACCCGTTGTATAGCTCTTTTGAGCTGTATACATTCTTCTGTTATGTGGTCGATCTCGTTGTGGAAGGCGCATCTTTTTCTCGGATTTCGGGTTTCGAGGGGTGACTTCATGGGGAAGGGTGGTCGTATCTTGTTTTCTGTGAGGAGGACGTCCATGATGTGTTCCCTTGATGCATTGAGAGGGGTGAAGTCTTCTAACTCGTTGTCTCGCCTCGGGCCCCTGATCTCGCCGGTGAACTTCGCACCTCGTTCTTCCTCCCTCTTTCTTACGGGGTGGATCTTGGCCTGTCGAGTCCTTCCCTGGTCTTTTTTTGTGACCCTTGTCTGTGTTGAGTGGCTGCTCGGCGACGTTAGTTACGCCTTAGGAGGACATGACTAGTCGCGAGTTTGTGATGGCGGCATGCTGTTTGCCGTCTAGTAGAGCCACTCTCTGTGCTGCTAGGAACATCTCGACAATTGTGTCCCGAGGTCTCATGAGGAGCTCGGTCCGGCAATTTCCTCGCTGTAGGCCAGCTTCGAAGCACATTCGTATCGAGGTATCATGGATGTCAGGGATCTGATCCAGGACTTCCTTAAAACGGGACATGTACGAGAGCACCGTTTCTCTAATCTCCTGCTTCACGCTGCACAGGTCTGTCTCGCTTTTGGGGAGGGCTCCTGCCGAGGCAAACTTTTTCAGGAAGGCCCCTTTGAAGTCATCCCAACAGGTGATAGAGTTGTGGGGTAACCCATTGTATCACTATTGGGCCTGTTTTTTCAGGGTTCCTGCGAACACTAGACACCATATGTCATCAAGCCTGGTTGCGATGATAATTTTCAGCTCGAAACCTGATACGTGATCCAGGGCGGTCGTGGTACCATTATAGTCTTCAAAGTATGGGATTTTTACTTTTGAGGGCACGGCTACCTCCCTGATTTGTTTTACGAAAGGGCCTCCTATCTTTTTGTAACGACCCAAGCCCGAAATCCCGGTCCGCTATGCGTAGCCCACACACTGGCCCACTGAGCACGCAGCACCTTGGGTCATCAGGCCCACCACAAGCCGACCCAAAAGTCCATGGATGATATTGGTGCCCAGTAGTAGCGCATGTCTATCTTATAAATCAAACACAAGTCTCACATCTACCTGATGTGTGATTGGGGGTATTACAATCTCCCCCACTCAAATCCTTGACGTCCTCATCATACCCCGGGCGATGCAGGAATCAAGAGGTGGCTCCCACCTTTTGCGGTGTAGCACTTTGGACCGTATAGCACTTTGTTCCCACATTTCTGGCCGGGACCCGCTCTGATACCATTTGTAACGACCTGAGCCCGAAAGCCCGGTCCGCTATGCATAGCCCACACACTGGCCCACTGAGCACGCAGCACCTTGGGTCATCAGGCCCATCACAAGCCGACCCGAAAATCCATGGATGATATTGGTGCCCAGTAGTAGCGCATGGCTATCTTATAAATCAAACACAAGTCTCACATCTACCTGATGTGGGATTGGGGGTATTACACTTTTTAATGCCTACGTTCGTCCCAACGTTCTGCCAAGCTTCCAGCTTTTCCATCCATTCCCTTATCTCGGCATCCGTCATGGGTTTATCGCCTTGTGCCGAGCCTACAGTCGGCGTAGGCATCCCGTTGGCCCCCCTGTCTGCCTGAGGTTCCTCGATTTCCTCTTCGGTAGTGTTTCTTATTGGTGATCCCAAGCGAGGCTCCCCTGTGAGCTAGCGGGAGGGATGTGGTGATTTGGTGGCACCTTTGTTGGTTGAAGCCTGAGCCCAAGGTTGGGACTCTCCTTCTTCGCTGTGAGCGGGGCGGTTTTCTGTTTCGAGGGGGGAACCTTAGGCGAGAATGGATGCTCATCCTCGACCCCTCGGCGGCCACTCTTTTGTCGAGCCTTGATTTGACGTTAATGGTGAATCTCGTCCTTTTGGGTTTTGTTGTTCCCATCCTTTGCCATATCGAGTTGGAGCGAGCTGGTGTATTATGCACGTTGATCACGAGCTCTGGACCTGGGACTCGGGCCACTTGTCGTAATTCGTGCATCCTGGCCTCGGCCTCCTGTATCTTGGTGTAGAGGGTTCGCTGATGCTCCCAATATGCATATTCTCGGTCGATTTGATCCTGGGTAATAGGGTTCTTTATTTTGGCAGGGGGTTGCTCCTCCTCCCCATGGGCTCTTGAAGACTCGATGTCCGTGAAGCGACCATCCCTGGGGTCGACCTCCGACTCCTTGTTCTTGTCGCCGGAGATTCGCTTTGCCATTGCGAGCCTCTTCTGAGCCCTTGCTGACACTTCGAGTACCGAGGGGTCAGAGTCCTGCCTCGTTGAGAGAGCATGACCCTTCGCGCCTCTTCCCTCGTTGTGTTCTGCGGGCTCCTTTTCCAGGTGGTTAGATGCGGCGGGGGTGACGTTCTTGGAGGCTTGTTTTTTGGATTTCACCATCTCTGCTCTTTCGTGGACACGGTGTGGCAGAGAAAACTAGTCATCTCCCGGCAGCGGAACCAAACTGATCACGCAAAATTCGTGGTGATCTTGTCGTTTTGTCCACGTAGGAAGCAAAGGTGGCTGGGTCTCAGTTGGCTCGTCCCTGCGTAGTTATCTGCACAAGATAAATAAGAAACGTCGTTAAGGAGTCGGGGTATCCTGACTAGAACCATCCGGCATGAAAGTAAGGTTTCCGGTGGAATGGATAATAAATGAGCCGTAATAATAGTTGGTCCGATAAGAGGGTTTGATAAGTGAGTTAGGATATCTGAAAAATGACTTGTCCTTGAACAATGAGGAATCTCCCTTATTTATACCTGGTTTGCCTTGTGACGTGGCGGCTTTTGATAGGGGAACAGGTTGCGGCGGGCATTAAATGTGTTACAGACTTTATCAAGAATGAGTGGGCTGGACGCTGCCAAAGAGTTGGCGATTGCGTGTGGCGGTTTCAGCGGGCCTTGGGAAGCTTCTTGTCAGGCCTGGTGATCATTGGTTGTTTGTCGAGGTCGAGAGGCCTGAGTGCTGTGGATTTCTGTATCCGAGGCCGAGGGGGTTGAAGGCCACGGATCTCGTTTGCTCCTTACCTTGGCTCAATTGTTTTCATGGTGTTTTGCCCGACGAGCTCGCATTGGCTCGGCTGCTTTGCCGAACCAGTTTTAACGTCTTTTATCTCGCACGGGTTGCGTAACTATGTCGAGGTTGATTTCCACAGTTTCATCATTTCATATTTTGTTCATATGATGATTTTGATATTATTTTTATTTGTTATTTTATTTTAGATTTAAATATGGTTTCAGTTTTAATTTTTTGTAATTGATTCCTAGATTTCTTTTAGGTTTTGGTTTTGGTTTATGGTTCTTGATTAGTAGCTTTGTTTCAATTGAGCTTTTGATTTCTTAATTTGCTTCTATTTAGATAAAACTAGATTGTGTGCCCGTGCCTATGGCACGACGTTAATACGTGAGCAGATTATTGGAGGCTCGTGTTTAACGTATCCTAAATAAAATTCAACAAAAATATTAAGAAATAAGAGTGGGGGAGTTAGAGAGAGAGAGAGACGGGTAGTTGCACAACCGTCTTCGCACATGTGAAGGTAGGTTTTAATCGTGACCATAAGATTTCAGCAAAAAAATAAATCTCAACCTTTAGATAGCTTTAGTCAATTGCACATGTGTGAGTATGAACTCTATTGTATTATAGATTATATTGATTTTAACGGATTTTAATATTTGGTTTTGGCACCGATTTTAGTTTTAGTTTAGATTTTTGTGCAAGTTTTTATATTAATTTTGATATTGATTGTTGTTTTTGTTTTTTCAAAACGGTTATTTTATTTTCATTAATGTTTTTTGATTTATAGTTTTATTTGTGTTATTTTCTTTCTTCAATGTCGTATTGACTTCAAATATAATATTTGCTACTCAATACAAATTAGTTTCTTATTTTGCTCTTGATTTTGGCATTTGGTCGATTTAGTTTTTTTATTTCAATTTAAATTTTGATATATAATTTCTTGGGTTTGATTTATCGTATAACAACCTTAAAATACTTTTAATAAATTAAAATCTCTACATATTTGTTTAAATACTATTGCTTACAAACATTACTAACAAATGTATGTATTTTATATAAAATATTAACACATAAAATAACAAGTATACTTGATTTACCTTTTTTTTTTTTTTTTAAATTTTGAACTAATACAAGGAAAAAAACTAAAGTCAAACACAATGTCATTTCACAAGTAGGAAAATATATACACATAGATTGATAATGCCAAGATCGATACAATAGTTGACGTGCTACTACTTGCAAGAAAAATAAAATAATGAATTATACGAAAATGGAAATATAAAGGGTCTTTAGAATGAGGAGGGGAGGAAGAAGAACAATAATTTGGTTCCCATTATGTTATTAATATGACATTTAAATGACTATCAATTGCATTCATTAGAGACAATAATTAAGGGTATTGCAACAATAATTCATGTAACCGTAAGAATTATTAATAATTTTCTTTTTATTTGAGTAATAATAATAATAATAATAATAATAATAAAGTGAACATAACCAATTACTTTCTTAATTGAAAACCTTTTAAACTACATTTTACTAATTTGTGAGTTTTTTTTGTAATTTAATTTATTATTAAATGACATTAACATACCATTCATGTTTCAATTAATATATTTATATCATATTATGTCTCATATTTAATAAATTTAGTGAGAAAAGAAAAAGCTAACCGTGCAAACGGGTTACACACTAGTACTAAAGAAGAGTCGTAGGGTTTTACTTGGTATACAACCATACATGACTTCTTAATACAAAAAAAAAAAAAAAAGAAGCTAAATACAACATGTAGATATTTTTTTCTTCCAATTTTCCCTTGTTAAAATGTTAAAATACCCAAATCTGCCGCCACCCACCCTCCTGGCCACCATCAAAACCCATGAACTCTGGGCATCCTTCCTTTATTTTTTTTGAAAAAATTACGGACCGGTACATCTTTTAAAACATGTTTTCAAATGAATCAAACTATATTTTGGACATATATTTTAGGTACAATTTTGAGGCGAAACTACGTCGCTACCCTTAAATCTCCTAATCTCTGAATCTCAAGACGTCGTAGCCGGTGATGGCACAACAACCGTCGTCGTCATTGCTGGCGCTTTACTGAAACAGTGTCAAACCTTGCTCAACGCCGGGATTCACCCTACCGTGGCTTCAGATGCTCTTCACAAGGCGTCAATGAAAGCTGTTGATATATTATCCGCGATGGCTGTTCCGGTCAAGCTCTCAGATCGGGAGTCTCTGATCAAATCGGCTAGCACTTCGCTTAACAGTTAGGTAGTTTCTCAGTACTCCACCTTTTTAGCACCTCTAGCTGTTGATTCTGTATTGTCTGTAGTGGACCCCAAACAACCCGATTTAATTAGTGGATCTTCGGGATGTTAAGATTGTGAAGAAATTGGGTGGTACAGTTGATGACACTGAGCTTGTCAAAGGTTTGGTATTTGATAAGAAAGCGAGTCACTCTGCTGATGGCCCAACCTGGGTTGAAAATGCAAAAATTGATGTGATTCAGATCTTTAGATGAGCTTGAAGCTGAGATGCTGAAAGGGAAGAAGTTACAGGTAGATGGTGAAGATTAGGAGTAACTGGGAATTGGGGAGGGGGGGGGGGATTTCATCGGTGGTTATGGCGGATTGGAGGAGAGAGCTGGGAGGCCATGGGGGGTCACTGGGTTGCTGAGTGCAGAGGATTTGGGCGAAGGAAATTGGGAAATGGACAAGAATGGGTTTGTTAACCTGATGCCAAGAGCATTTGGCATCAGCAACCTGATGCCTGGATTATTGGATTTTTTTCACTTGATGCCAAGCATTGGCATCAGCTTTTTGACATCAATTTTTTTGATTTTTTTTATTTGAATAAACTGTGAAATTAATGTTGATGCCAAACTTTGGCATCAGCTTTTTTGAATTTTTTTTTCACCTGATGCCAAGTCTTAGCATCAATTTTTTTTTTGATTTTTTTTGTTTGAATAAACTGTGAAATCAATGTTGATGTCAAACCTTGGCATCAGTCTTATTAGATTTTTTTCACTTGATGACAAGCCTTGACATCAGTTTTTTTGAATTTTTTTTTTGTTTGAATAAACGGTGAAATCAATGCTGATGCCAAGTTTTGGCATCCGTTTTTTTTTTTTTAGGTCGAATTAGATGAAACTTCACAATGTGTGAGGTCTCAGGTTCGATCCCTTCCCATGCCCCCCTTAGGAGAAAAAAAAAGATATGTTTTTATTAATGACATTTTTGTTATTTGACAACCAATTTATAATTACATGAAATGTCCAAAAAATTGATGGTCCTAGATGAAAACATGTTTATAAAATTATACCCATTTAAAATTTGGCCATTTTTTTTTTTGAATAGTATGAAGAAGGCGGGTCCAAAATTCCAGTCATCTCCCCTATCACTGCCGACCAACCCTCCCGGACACCAACCCATGAACACTGGCCCACCGTCCCCACCGCCCCTCAAACCCATGAACTCATGACATCCTTCTTCGATTTGTCTTTTGAATTGTTTGAAAAGGCCAGCCCAAAATTCCGATCACCTCCCTATCACCGTTGCCCACCATCCCGATCACCACACCATGACTGCCGGCCCACAATCCCACTATCCCACTATCCCAGCCACCCTCCCATGGAAGCCGACCAACACTCCTAGGCTCACAAAGAAAAAAAAAACAATCAAGCACAAGGCTAAGGGCATTTTGGTAAAAAAATTACGACGGGCTGTATTTAGCATTTTGCGAATACTATATCTAGCATTTCCTATGGTAAAAAGCCACCTCTGTGCCTTCTGCCCTCTAGGCTGCCCATGAATAATACTCCAGCTAAGGAGAAAGTTTAGTAAAGTTTAATATTACATTATATATTTTTGTTTATTCACAATATTATCAATTATTATATCAAATAAACACATATCTAGATTAACTTACCCCCCATTACTTGCCAATATTAAGTCACTAACAATGTTACTTTTTCAATTACCTTCCTACATAATTTTTTAATTCAAAAAATATCATATTTGATTACGGTCCACATATACAAATTAATGATTATTTTTTTAAACATTTAAACAATAAGATTTATGGCTAGAAGCATGTTGCAAAGTAAAAAATTAATATAAAGAGAACATTTTTTTTGTCAAAACCCAAAAATAGTGAATCCAACTATCTAGGCCAAAATACAATTTTCCCTCTAAAGTTATCACCAAATTTTAGTTTGTCATTCATATTAAGGTTTGTATTACTTTAATATTCAAAGTTGTCATTTGTTCCAATTAATCATCTCCCATCTATTACCGTTTCAAAATAAATGTTAAGATGCAAGTGATCTTCACGTGTAGGGTTATTTTTATCTTTTTCCATCTTTCCTTGACCGGTCTTTATAATAGTCGATAGAGCTGTCAAAACAGGCTTGCGGGACGGGTTTTCCTGCGCGTCCAAAAAGCTCGACGTAAACGGGCCAAGGCGGGAAAGCCCGCAAACATAACGGTCCTAGAAACTCCTAGCTCAACCCGCCTCACGTAGGGCCGTGGACAAAACGGACAAGCCCGTGGTTTATTTAATTATTTATTTATTTATTATCAATTTACTCTTATAGGAGCCATAAGACAAATTGCAGTAGGGTGACACTAAACGTCGCACCATTTTAAATGGCCATATTACAATTACACCCTTACTCCCCTTAAAACAAAATAACCCACAATTTTTCAATCATTTTCCAAACACCCCCCTCCCTATACAAATTAGCAATCACGCCTCTAGGCAGCAACAAGCGTCTCACACTGCCCTTCTTCTCCAGCAGGAAAAATAAAAATTAGTATCAGAAATAATCTAAAAGAAAAAATTTTAAAAAATATTTTTTTGGGCTAATTTTAGCTTAAGTTGCCAGGCAACGTAAGCTTAAATGATTAAAAGTCATCAAAACAGTTAGACTTGCAATGTTTCAAGTCCAAAACCCTAGTGGACTTAATGATTTTAAGTCCACATACCCTGGCGGCTACATTAAGGTTTTCAAGAAAGTCGTCAGACCAGTTAGACTTGCAATGTTTCAAGTCCAAAACCCTAGTGGACTTAATGATTTTAAGTCCACATACCCTGGCGGCTACATTAAGGTTTTCAGGAAAGTCGCCGGACCAGTTAGACTTGCAATGTTTCAAGTCCAAAACCCTAGTGGACTTAATGATTTTAAGTCCACATACCCTGGCGGCTACATTAAGGTTTTCAGGAAAGTCGTCGGACCAGTTAGACTTACAATGTTTCAAGTCCAAAACCCTAGTGGACTTAATGATTTTAAGTCCACATACCCTGGCGGCTACATTAAGGTTTTTAGGAAAGTTGTCGGACCAGTTAGACTTACAATGTTTTAAGCCCAAAACCCTAGTGGACTTAATAATTTTAAGTCCACATACCCTAACGACTTCACTAAGGTTTTCAAAATTATCAAATCGATAGTGCATTTCGAGTTATATACGTGAGAGTTGAAATGCGATTTGGACTTAAATTGCAGTAAGTCACCAGGGTTGATGGACTTATAAGATGTAAGTCTTTCGACCCTGACAACTTGTTTGAGGACAAGTCACTAGACTCTGGCGACTTAAAGCAAATAAATCATTCTGATTTTCAGTTCTGTATTTAGACTATAAAATAGCAAAAAAAAAAAATTAAAAAAAATGTTGAAAGTATCGTAAAATAAGAATCTATATGATCATTGTTGTTCGGTTTCGCTTTATTTTGAACATCATGAGGATTGCTGTCGGGATTCGCATTGTCAACGAGATTATAATCTATTAAAGAGTAAAATTTGATATTGGGAGAGTTTATTGTTGAAAGTGATAAAAAAAAAGGAGGGAACAAAAGAATCTATATGATCATTGTTGTCATGATTCACTATATTTATTGTCGTTAGGATTCCCATTGTCGTTAGGATTCACATTATTGTTGAGATTCTCATTGTCGTCAGGAATAAAATTCATTGAAGTGTAAAATTTGATAATGAGAGGGTCTATTGTTGAAATTGGTGAAGAAAAAAGGTGTGAAAGAAATAAATGTTATTTTTTTCATAAGGATATTTTTGTATTTTGGTTTTGAACCGGGTGCGAAGCTTAGTGTTTGTAGGATGCTACGTTTAGGACTTTAGGGTGTATGATTGCAGATCCAATTAGTCACCGGTGCTGTAAACAAATCAAAACTGCAATTATACACAAAACGTTTAGAGTTATCTCGGGAATAGGGGTGGCAAAATGGGTGTTTTGGATCAATAGATAATAGGTCATTATCCATGGATAAAACTCGGGAATACCATTCTTTAGTCAACTCGGGGTCTTGTTCATAAAACATGTGCACTCCATCCAACATTTCCTTCAACACACCAACTGGGATGCCATGATTAACCACTTGGAAGAACCCCCACGACTCCGAAGCTCTCTGAACTTCCTCGATGATCTCCTGGCGACGAATTGAATCTTGATGGAGCAAATTAAGGTCTATGATCGGAATACTGAACTGAGTTTCTCCAGAACTAGATATGTCAGTCGAATATTCATCCGGTGATGGAATGAAAATTAAATACGTGGGACATGGGTGACTCCGGAATCAACAAGTCCTTTGACACCAATTCTGGATTCATCAAAAGCTGTTAATTCACTGGTCCGATCATAGTTTGAAGCTTGACCTTTAGCTGGGCTAGCAATCACCATTTTCAATCCGGAGATGATACTAAGAATTCTATAAGAGTAAATTGACATAAAAAAATTGTTTAATACCGCTGGGAATGATGATTAATGGTTGTGCAGCTTTGCAACTTCCCATAGATCTTCACTGCCCCTCAACTTAGCAATCTCCTTTATATTCCTGTTGGGCGATATTTTCGAGATTGGCAAAAATGTTATACCAATAAAGAGAAAGAAAAACAAAAATTGAGAACTTATCTGGTGATTTAAGGCATTTGGGAAGAAAGAGACGGATGATACTCACTGGTCAGGATCGCCAACAAAGGGTGCTCTTCCAGTTATCAAGTTATCTGGTGATTATGTGGGTTGTCCGCGGCCCGCCACACGAAATCCGGCAGACAAAGCCCATAAAACCCACATCCTAACTGACATTGAATACACTAGCCCAAACCGCTCCTCCTCGTAGGTGGCAGGAAGGACATTCCCGCGTGCTTTTTCCCTATTTGATTGCTCTATTAGTCGACACTCTCTCCAAGATTTGATCACTCCCCTCAAATTCAATCCCCACTCCACGACCATGGAACCACCACCGCCGGCGGCACCCATGAAATCTTACTGGCGTTTCAGCGAAAAAGACTTCTTCCCCAAACCCTCTTTCCAAAACATGGCCGCCTACAAGTCTATCCTTTCCCAAACATGCCTCCGTCTCAAGGACCGCACCCTTGGCCGCTCCACTGACGCCACCGAACTCATCAAGCTCAAGAAACATAGTGAAAACGAAATGCGCCGATGCATTGGCTTACCTGGTTCGAGTTCAAATTAGGGTTCTTCAATTCTGGAAACTAAAGTAATGAAGGCTTCAAAAACTGAATGAAGATTTTGGAAATTGGGAAATTCTTGAAATAGTTTAGAATTTTGAAATTAGAGTTCTCCAATTCGAAAGAGAGAGGAGCAATTCACAGTGATGGTTAACTCATTGACGTGATTTAAAGACACTGGTTATGCTTATTGAGATTGAGTTGGGTTAGCTAGATCTGGTGGCTTGGGTTTCATGGGATTCTATAGGTGAAAGAGAGAATGAGAGGGAGAAAGAGCCGTAAATCTGTCATATAGTCGTACAGAGATGACGACGATGGCGAGGCTATGTGTTTGGCACAATTGTTGGAGTTGAAGTCATGGTTTGAAGATCAAACAAACTTGTACTTCTATTCATGTTCGGTACTCTTCATTTATGAAAAAGAGTCGGTTTGTAAAGGGGTGAGCTCAAATGCAGAAGTCAACCTTATTGATTTTGCGCATGTTGTCGATGGTAGGGGCGTGATTGATCATAACTTCTTTGGTGGACTCTGCTCTTTGATAAAGTTTATATCAGAGATAGTTACAAGCCAAATGATCCCATACCAACAGTTGTTTGAAAGGAACAGAAAGGAAATGGCTTCCTTCTGATAATTACATCGATGCTTATGCACCATAAAATCTTATCTTTTGAAAATCTTTTAAAATACCCTTTACATAAATTCATTTTAAAATTTTTTTTGTTAAATTTAAATTAATGAATTTTGTTTTTTTATTAAATTTAAATTAATGTTAAATTTTATATTTTAATTTAATAATTAATTTAAAATCAAATTGAGATTAAAAAAATGCTTAATAGGGATTGGGTTGAAACCAGTCCAAATGGGGGTGTTGGGTTTGGGACTGCTTGGGTAGCAGTCCAAAACAAGGTTGGGTTGGGGCTGGGCGAAAGTGACTGGGCTGGTGGCAGTCCCAAAGGGGAGGCCTGGGCGAAGGGCACTGGGCTGGTAGCAGTTGGGTTGGGGCTGGGCGAAGGGGACTGGGCTGGTGGCAGTCCCAAAGGGGAGGCCTGGGCGAAGGGGACTGGGCTGCTGGCAGTCCCAAAGGGGAGGCCTGGGTTTGGGACCGGGCTGGTGGTAGTCCAAAAAGGGGCAGCTGGGTTGAGAGCTGATCTGGGCTTAATGGGGGAAATTCATGGGTTTAGGACTGGTTTCAATCCAGTCCTTAAACTCAAAAGTTTTTAAATTTAAATATAATTCAAATCAAATTAATTATTAAATTTTAAATTAGCTAATTTAAATTTAATAAAAAACAAAAAAATATAAATTTTAGTTAATTTAAATTTAATTAAAAAAACAAAAAAATAAATTACCCAAAAAATGTTTTTTTAACATATTTTTTTACCCCAAAACTTGTTTTTTTAATTTAAACCTAATTCAAATCAAATTAATTATTAAATTTTAAATTATCTAATTTAAATTTAATAAAAAAACAAAAAAATAAATTTTAGTTAATTTAAATTTAATT
Organism: Codonopsis lanceolata; assembly: GCA_013146195.2. Taxonomy (NCBI): domain Eukaryota; kingdom Viridiplantae; phylum Streptophyta; class Magnoliopsida; order Asterales; family Campanulaceae; genus Codonopsis; species Codonopsis lanceolata. The sequence goes on along the minus strand of CM028378.1, from coordinate 28,319,755 downwards.
AAAAAACAAAAAAAAATTACGTAAAGGGTATTTTGGTCAAATATTTTATAAAAGTGCTGTATTAAGCATTTTATAGGTGCTGTATTAAGTATACCCCTAAGGATTATTGATGATTATAAGGAATAACTAGTTGAATACTTGAATGTTTAATCCCATCTATCATTGCTGCTGATAGTTACCGCTGCTTCCTCGGTTTGAGGTTAGAGGGTCAACATTTTATACCGGTTAAAGGCAAGATGTAAAAAGACGAAAATAACCCCATACGTGAAGATCATGCGTGGCAGTTAAATGAGACAAATGGTAACTTTGAATATTAAAGCTGGAAAATTGGGATTTGGTGTTACTTTGGGGAAAATTGTATTTTGGCCAACTATCTATCTTCTATACTAAAGTTCATATAAAATATCTGTTCAAACTTTCATCCCATAATAAAGTGTAAAGACAGACTAGGAACTAGGGAGAGCCATCAGCAGTAGAAATTACATCAGCGGTTGTGTGCCATTCTGAGGAAGAATCTTTGGTCATCGTGGACGATCTGGTTGCTTCATCAGAGGCTAACAAACTAGAATTAAGGAACGGAGGTTGCTTCGGTGGAGGAATCTCAGCATTTTCTGGTTTGCCGGTTAGCATCTGAACTACTTCAGTCATGGATGGTCGCAGTGCAGGAGAAGATTGTGTGCAAAGTAGGCCAACTTGAAGCACGTTTGACGCCTCCTTTTCATGAAAATCTCCATGCAGCCTGCTGTCAATGCTATCTGTAACTTTACTCGATTTGTATTGCTCCCATACCTGAGTCATTACATAGAATATTGAGAATTTTGAAACAAACAACCAGAAGTGGCTATACATGAATGATGACACTTACAGATTGTAAAACTGAGCTTGATTCATCAAAGAGAACGTTGTTTTTCCTACCACATGTAATCTCTAGAGCCAACACCCCGAAAGCATATACATCTGCTTTCTCTGTTAATTGTCCCCTAACAATATACTCGGGGGCCATATAACCACTGCATCACAAATGTGGTTGATAGAGACAATTACTGCTAGGAAGTTGATGCGCAAGAATGATAAATTAGAAAAAAGGAGCAAAATGTGTGATTGTGGATCGATGCACTTACAGGGTGCCTGCTATGGCAGTGCTAACATGAGTTCGATCAGGAGACACACATCGAGCAAGCCCAAAATCAGCGATCTTTGGAGTAAGATTATCATCTAGAAGAATGTTGCTGTTTTTCATATCTCTGTGGATAATTGTCGACTGACAACCTCCATGAAGATGCGCAAGCCCTTCAGCTATTCCTAATATGATTTCAAATCGCTTCTGCCAACTAAGTGTTTCCATATTGTTTTTATCTGCATGCAGTGAAAGAGCATTAATAGAATCTTAAGAGATGTTAACATTTGGAGGGAGAAATTTATAACCACATCATTCATCAAGTAGAGTGTTTACCGAAAAGGATTTGATTGAGGCTTCGGTTGGGAACAAATTCATAAACAAGAAGGCTTTCAGGACCTTCGATGCTGCAACCTAGGAGTCGTACAAGGTTCTTGTGTTGAATCCCACTGATCAAATTGACCTCATTGAAGAAGTCATCTGCCCATGATTGCCTTGTTTTGAAGAACAATCTTTTCACAGCAACAGTTGTTCCATCAGGAAGAGTCCCTTTAAATACGGAACCACCTCCTCCTTGACCTAATTTGTTTAACGAATTGAAACCCCCGGTTGCTTGCTCAAGGGTTTCATACTCGAAATGCAAATTAGACTTGCTAACAGTGGAGGGAACCTTATCCCTTTTTTTGAGCTCTGAGGTGAAAAAAAATCATATCAGCAGTCTTGAAAACACTGAAACGGATTTTCGTTTTCGAACAAGAGTTCACCTTCTTTTCTCTTTGAGTATTTCTTGTAGCCTATAAAAGCACCAACGGCAGAGAACAAAAGAACTGTCACTGCTACTACGACTGCTAAAGCGATGATCATGCCTTTTGATAGCCGTGACTGACCTGGAAAAAAGAGAGGATACGGAGTGATCAGACTTTATTCATTACAACTGTCAAATTTGACTTTCAGGATCAAGGAAATTAAAAAATAAGCTACGGGAGAAGTTCATTTCCTCACCGAAGTGCAAAAAACACAGATTTTACACAACCTTAGGTGGGAAAAGAACACTAAGCATGCATAAATCACGATACCCTAAAGTTTGAATCAAAGCTTAATTTAACTTGACTGATTAAGGAATGACACTGAGCATTTAACTTAGGTAAGAAAGAGAAGGCAACAAATCTAAGTACTTGAGCAAATTCAAAATGTGGAATCTTAGTACAGATACATAAAGCATCGGTCCCAATTCCCATGATCAAAAGCTGCAATTAGCTTGAGCAAGATAAAAAAATAACAAGAATCAAATAAACCCAAAAAGAAACAAAAGGTACTACTTCAGGAACATTATGAAGAACACCAAATACATAAAAACACGTTTAAGAAATGGGGAGAGGGGGCGGGGAATTTCATGGTGATTTCTTACCGTCATTACTGTTCGCATGAAACGTTTTGCACTCGAAGAATTTCTGAGTAGAATATCTCAAATAACAACCAGCATGCATAACTCTGCTTTCTGCACTTGGAAGACACTTCCTCAACTTCTCCCCTGCATTCTTCAAACACTCCATGCATTCTGTCCTCTGGATCGTCTCCCAACACTGGCCCAGCGCATAAGCACTTTCCAATCCATTTTTCACCGCCGCTGTCCCAAACCCTTTATTCCCCCCTGCATTGATTGCAATGTTGTAAATGGCTTGATCGCGCTTCTGAATTAACTCCCTTTGAATGTAAGGATCATTAAGTTCTTGCTTTGGATCTCCGCACACGGTAATGTCAGTGTCTTTAACAATACTCTCATTAAGAAATGGGTAGCGGTCATACCGGATAAAGCAACCATCTAAATAGACTCTGCCTGAATTGAAGGGAAGACATCTTCTCAGCTCTTCTCTTCCTTGATTAAAACAGGAGACACAATCTTCATTCGAGAGGTCACCATGGCATTGAGCAAATGCCAATGTGAAATTTCCAGAAGATTCAATGGAGTGCCAAACAGAATGATTGTTGGCAATTTTTTCATTCAGCACTTTCATCAAAGTGGCGTATTTCCATATAATTCCAATATCGTCTCCAAAAGGGGAAATATTGCATAATACTTCGGCACCAGAGGCCCGAGGATCAGAGAAGGAAGGGGAGAAGAAGACAATTGAAAATACATAAACAATCAAAATAAGATAATGAAGGATCAAGGTTGATAGAAGCATTGGACCCGAGGTGGTTTGGTTTTGCTTTTGAAGAATCCCCTGTTTTAGAATTCAATAAAAAATAGAGGATGATTAAGATTTACTCTGTTAAAGATTAGAAAGTTTAGCTACAATAGATATTTCTTCTCTCTCAGTAGAAATATTTACGTGTGTATGAAGAAAAAGAGGGAGAGTTGAGGGACTCTATTCCTCAGTTTGAATATATTATTTCAATGCATATGAGGAAAACTTTGAATAATCTCTCTTTCCTCTCCCTCTATTATCTCCTCCCGCAATAGATTGGGGACTTCAAAGGGAGAGAGGATGATGATGATGATATGCCTTCGATGAGATACAGAAATACAGATTGAATTTATATTTTGCTCTGTTTTCTGCCAACCATGATGACAGGTTTCCTTCTTGGGCTTCCGGGAGAGTGCAAAAGAAAGAGAATGAGATGGGTGAAGTTGACTGGGAAGATTGGTTTTGACTTTTGACATTTGTGGTGGAGACTGAAGAACTGGATACCCTGAATCCATTTCTTTAGGAGAGCCAACCAACCATCCAACCTGTTTGAGAAAAAACAGGACTTCTCAACTTATTGTTCATGTTAATAGTCTGATAGACGTTTGCTGCTTGACCAAAGGTGGGAAAACAGAATACTACACTTTCCACCCTCCAGGTTTGGAAAAATAAGTTACCGAAGCTTGATTAATCTTTCTTTCTCGAATTATTTGATTATTGGCACTATATTATTTCCTGATAAAATGTTTGTTTTCATATTTACTTGACCTTTCTAATCACAAAAGTTTAGGATCAACTTAGATACTATTGAGAAGATGAGGAGGCTTAACAATTTTATTTTTTTATTGGTAAGTGTGACCCCTTATTGGTATGATGATTGGAACCAAAGACGTCAAAATCTTTGCCTGAGTGCCCTTACCCGGTCAGCACTCTTATTTATTTATTTAAGCATTAAGCATAAATTGGCTTCACAAACATAGCATTGGATTTTGATACTTTGAAGAATATTCAGACCAAGTTAATGAACTCATTGTCTGAGTAGTTTGTGAAGAACTACTGAGTAATTTACTTGAAACACAAGAGACACCTAAAATTTAAGGAAAAGGAAAAGGAGGTAGTACCATTACCATTTAGGCATTTACCATACGGTTAAGGAAACATAAAATTTATAATACATATGTGAACTTGTCACTAAAGCTGTCTAATCAACCAAGTCAACAGATAACAAGCCAGACTTGAATACACATCAAAACTTGTCAGTTGGTTGAGCTCACATCCATAAGCTAATAGCACTGTTGTTATAGGTTAAGCTAGTTGAGACTTGATAAAAAGCTTGGATCGGTTGAACAAGTCCAGCTTAATTATAACTGGCTTTTCCATGCTCGGATTCGGATACCATTTAGACTTTCACACTCCCTACATATCACAAGGTGACAGGTGTAAAATTACTATTAGTAATAAATAATACATTAAATTAAATTAATTTTTTACAATAATTCTACATGAATGACCAGGGGCACCAGGCCTCTCGCATGTTGAGCCGGTGTGCTTACTAATTTAGAGCACAGTTTATAAAACATAGATTTTGCTGAGTGAGCAGGACTAACATTCAATGCAACCTAATTCTGAAAGTTCATTGACCTGTGCATGGTCATCAGAAGACATGTTCAAATATTATGCTATGCGCCCCCCCCCCCCCAATACTAAATGAAGTTTCACAAGATAAATCAATTAAAGTAAGGAGTATTAATTGCTTAATATAAATGAAAAGTAAAATATTAGACAATGCATTTAAGGCTACTCCTAAATATCCAAGTGTATTTTTGCCTACAGGGTAATATATATGAAACGGAGGGAGTAATGTACCGCGGTTCAAAGGGCATATGTACACAAGAAATGTGAGAAGGAGAACCACCTCAAGCACTGTTCATGTAAATTGAGCCATAAAGGCTGTCCATGTCGGCAAACTGCATGTTTTCTGACGGTTTCCAGTGACGCTTCCGTTGGTTTATAAACCAGTTGTTTATCTGCTTTTGGTCTAAGCCTGTTGATTCAGCCAGAGCAACCTTCTCCATTTCCTGCATGATCAATTAGCACAAGGATATATATGTTTTAGAGCCCCTGATTAAATTAAACATGTGTTACACCATTGGAGCACAGTAAAAAACTATGAAGCTAACAACCAATTAAGCAGATATCTACAGAACTGAGACATGTTGAATAAAGGATAAAATAGTAACAAAAGATTTCCGACACTAATACTCTCACTTAAAAGTGAGAATCTACCTACGTATATTTACTAAAGAACCGCAAGCTTGTGACAGCCTGGCAGGGCAAAGTTTCGAATATTTTTCAAATTCCACACAATCAATTCATCATGTGATGCCTAGTTTTACAGACTTGTGAAATGTGTAAAAGGTTTAATCATAAAGCTTCGAGGGAATACTTGCCGTTGGATATGGCCATTTATAATGAAGGTTCCACCAATCGAGCAGTAATTGCCTTGCTTCTTTGGGTAGTTTTCCTTTCTTCTTCTTATTTGAAAAATCATGCTTCAGGGAGCTTATGTAACCCCTATACTTGCGTAAAAGATTATCCTTGAGCTCCCGATCGTTGCCTGTTTGGTTAGATTCTTGTACCAATGCCTCTCCTGAGCTCAGATTCTCGTCAGATGATCCAGCAACTTCCTCTGGCACAAAATTTTCATGAATGAATTAGAATTGAGAACTCCTCATTTTTAATTCAGTTTTCTAATTAGCCAACTTTGGATAAGTCCTGTTGACAAATTCTTTTAACCATGTTAACTTACATTACTACAATGGAAATGGGACACCATGATGCCTAGTTCCAAGCACAATGTCCTAGAAAACCAAATATTCTTGTTTTATTATTACAGTTGAAAATTCATCATGAAATAATCCCCATCAGTATCATCATTTACATATTTAAAGCATGAAGGTTAACTAAAGTCCGCGCTCTTGATAACTTATCCCAAAAAGGAAAAAAATTACGTCTAAACAGGATGGAAGGAGTACTACGCTGGAGCATATAAACCTTCTCATAACTTGTTAGTAATTTGGAGCTAATTAAGGAGCAGGTGTTAGGACTTTTTAAATTACAACTCAGATATAAGAGAGTGCTACACTGAAGCACATAAGGCTTTCTGCACGGTTGGACATGTTCAAGGGTGGTCAAGTGGTGGTAGGATGTGAGGTCCCACTTTCGATCTCTTCCCAAACCCCACCTAAAGAAAAATATCACAAAAACATAATCATGTATTTTTATGATTAATGGGATAATGGGATTGGGAGGCTACATTAATTACTGTCAGAGCATACGAGATCATAATATATACTAATACACATACAATGTTGCATTATTTAGGTTTAATAGGAAACATTTTGGCTTCCGTAGTAAGCATAACCTAACACTTCGTAGTATATATAAGATGTACCAAAGCTTGAGTAAATAGTAAAGAAACATACCTCTTACATGGTTAAAATTTTGAAAAGGGTTAGGCATCCTTTTACAAATTAGATTAGTCTCATCCGATGGTTATGAGTTCTGACCACCTTCCCACATTATACTCACTTTGTCCAGTCATAGAAGTTTTTGTTTAGATTAAAGGGCTTTGCCCATTGTATCCAAAAGGGGAAACTCTCCCCACGAGAGCCCCCACACCCCAGCCCCATGAGAATGTGAGAGGGAAAATCACGGTGACTCAGCGATTAAGTAACTAGGAGCGCCCATGATTATATTAATAGGGGAGAAAAAAAAGAGAGTACGGCCTAAATACGGGACTACTTAAAAATCCAGTTATGGAAGTTCATCTATGGAGTATCCAGTTCAAAATTAGGTTTAAAGACCTATCATCTATGCAAGGGGTAGGAAGGGAGGACTGCATTATTGAATTGTTTCATCTGATGGTTCTTTACCCCATAAATTTGAGAGTGCTTTACAAATCAAGGCGAAACCTGGGCTTGGAAATTAAGGTTTTACAATGTACAATCTCTGGATATAATCAAAGAAAGACTTCTCAAGAACTTGAACATGTCCTCTTAACTTCGCATCAACTTTTCATACCAACAATGAATTAGAAAGTTATCTTTTAACTGCTCCCTGTTGGCAAAGTGTTAACTATACTATTTTGCGATGTTTTACTTTAAGAATCAACTATAAAAAAAATATGTTTACAATTTCTATAACATTTCGTCTTTACCCTCCGCACATTGTTTATGCGTAAGTATTTTTGTAATTATGACCAACTCTACTGACATTAATTGTAATACCCCCATTCCACATCTGGTATGTGTGGGAATTGTTTGCAATTTATAAGATGATCACACTCTACTACTGGACACCAACATCATCCATAGACTTTTGAGTCGTCTTGTGGTGGGCCTGAGCACCCAAGGTGCTATGTGCTCAGTGGACCCATTATTGAATTGTTTCATCTGCCTCAATCCTCGTCTTCCCTTCTTCAGCACTTTTTTTTTTCTTTCTATTTTCTTACTTGCCGGAAATTTTTTAGTCTCACTTTCTTCACCATAGCAAGAATCGGTAAAAGAAACTAGGAAAGAGAGTGAGAAGTTAGAGTCGTGAAAAAGAATGGTGGTTACTTTCCTCCTCCTCCTCTTCTTCTTTTGATACATTTTGTGTTACATCAAATTGGAATGAACAGTTTCGTCTTCGTTGTTTACTCAAACGCCTTGAGATTAATCTTTCTTTTCCCTACCACTTTCGGCTCTCACAAAATTAAACCAATCACTCACATCTCCTTCCCCATTGTCTACATAATTTTTTTCTTGCCCTTTGCAGGTACGAGAGAGACTCATTTTGAAACCAAGTATGAATAAAACAAAATTTTATTTCCATGAGTATCTAGTAATCCGTGGTGTTTTCATTTTTGATTAAGTTCTGAGATTCAGATATTCATAAACACGCAAGAATTGGGTACATCTCTCTAACTTTGTCCTCTACAATTTCAAATTTCACCCCTGCTTTTACCTTCTTACTTGTCAAGCTTACCAGACATCTTTATTCTATCTTTCTTTCATATCTTCAGTTTAACTTCAACTATTCTTCTATTCTAACTAGAGAGACATTAAATCTGCACCAAATACATGCATGATGGTGTACAAAATTTGGACTAATCTCTATAATAAAATTTCGAAAAATTTGTGATGCAAAAAAATCGATGCATTAAATGAACAAATGACAAACAGGAAAGAAGCAATAGAATTGATGCATCAAACTTCCAAATAGTTGCATCGTTAACCAAATCAATGCACCGATTTTGGAACGGCGATGCATCGATTTTAGACCCCGATGCATACCAATTCTATTTGTGCATTGCAATGTATGAACAACAACTTTGTGCGCATGCCTTTGTTCATCAAAGGTACACTCGTTATTTTGTAAAAAAGTACATTTTTTTCCGGTTAATAAATACAAGAGGGTACTTTAGCGGTTGAAATTTGTTTAAAAGGACCGACCCAATTATCACCTTTTATATATCCTCTTAATAATAACACTATTCGAATGTGGAATCTTTGTTCTATCTCTCTCTTAACTATTTCTACAAAATGAAAATTTAAAATTTAATCTTAAAATCACCTCGACAAACATATCTCTAAAATACTACTCTTTCCTACAAAGTTTAACTTTCAAACGAAGACTCTTGAGTGCAATTCAATTATGAAGTAATATTACTCGTAGAAATGAAGGCCAAAATACGATTAGCCCCCCAAAGTATCCACCCAATTACATAATACCCACCAATGTTAAAATTGTCCCAATTTCATACCCAATCTTTCCAATCGTCCCAGTTACCACCCTCTCGTCACTTGCCGTTCACAAAGTCCAGTTAAGATGCACGTGGTCACACACGTGATGGGTAATTTAGTCTTTTCCAACCCCTAAAATCTGACAAACTGAGGTAAAAACCTGGAGGAAACCTGGGGTGGCTGTGATTTAGGGGAGGTGGAGATTTGAGTAAAAATGTTTCCTCTTTCATAAATTCGGGGTGATCCTCACTAAGATCATGATTAACATAATTATTTTGAAATGGGTTTTGGTGGATTTTTTGGATTCGATGTTCATTGTAGAGGATAGAGGAGATTATGAAGAGGAAGAAGACTAATGCGATAAATGGGAGCTGGGTGGTTATTTTCATGTGCCATCTCTGCTGCATCATGAGAGAGAGAGAGAGCGAGAGAAGGCGAGAGAGAGAAAGAGAGATTGAGTCAATTATTGGAAAACTCGTTGACTATCCCACGAATACAAAATATTTATCTTTATATAGCTCTTGTACCATCTCCCAATTGAAGGATAAAGATGAAAGATTATGAAAATATTATAAGTATTTTTAATGATTATTTATGTAAACAAAATAATATATGAGAAGCATTAAATAAAATTTAATAATTAACCATACACCAAAAAAACCATTTGAGTTTCCCTATCCCACTCCAGATCCGCCATGGCTACTGTACCACTCCAGATCTGACATGGTAGCCATAATTCTTTTGCTCCGGGATCCCTCCTCCCCCCCCACACTCTATCTCTCTCTCTTCCCACTCAGTTTGAAGCCAACGAGCCCTAGTACAAAATAGGTAGAAGGTGTGATCTTTTGATTTTACATTTTGATTCCCCAAGGTCTGGGTTTGGTGTCTTCCTGACGTCTTCACCGACAATTTCCTGATATGGGTTTCAAGTTTGTTCATCCGGCTTCTTCTCTGGCCAAAGACTCATGTACGTCTAAATTTAATCTTGGGTATTGAAAAAAAAAAGGCTAGGGTGAACACTGAACAGACAATGCACACGAGAGAATCGTGCGAATAACAACAGACTGGAGAGCGATAAGGCCGAAACCGGGCCGGAGGTTAAATGCGAACGGAAAATTGAAACGTCTCCCGATTCATCCGATCTATAGATTGAACCCTAGGGAAAGAGATTTGACTCCGATAGGTATTTCTAATCATTGTTTAATTCTCTCTTTTTTCTTCCTTAAGCTACGTGCGCAGTCGATGATTCGGTCTGAATTTTGAATTTTTAAAAACTTATTAGGCCGATTTCATACCCTAGTTTTGGTGAGGAAGTCTATATCCAAGCATCAACTGATGTTGTTTTTCTTTATGAGGATTATTTCGCTGCAAATTGCACGCTAGTAGCCGAAAACTTGGTGACTCAGGTTTCTACTCTCAGTTTATCAGATTTTAGGGATTGGAAAAGACAAAATTATCCATCATATGTGTGACCACATGCATCTTAACGAGACTTTGTGAATGGCGGGTAACGGGTGGCTGGTAATTGGGACGAGTGAAAAAATTGGGTATAAAGTTGGAATAATTTTAACATCGGAGGTATTATGAGATTGGGTGGATATTTGGGTGACTAATCCAAAATTTTAACTACTCAGAAATATATAAGGCTTTTCACATAGACCAAAGAAATATATTGAATACTAAACTCACCCTATCCACATTAATTAGGTGTTTTGATATTCTTACCCAATGAGCCAAACACTCTCAATAAATATGGGAGAATTTGAGTTTTGAAAATTACAAAATGTCATCTATTTTCAAAAAATTATCCCCACGTCATATATTTTCTTCATTGAAGATTGGTTTTTTTCAAAAAATTTGTTCCAAAATTTAAAGATACCTATTTATTATTTTGGTATCAAATGATCATCTCCAATTTTTGGGTATTAAATTGATTAAGAGAATTAAATTTGGTAAACAACTCAACTCATATCATCACTACAATGATAGTATGCTTTCCCATTTTTCCCATTTTCTTTTCAATTAATTTACAGTGTATCAAATTTTTTTTGCACTATACCATTTATCTTTACATTATTATTTAAAAAAAATTATGGGAAATTACAATTTGTTTTTATTTATTTAAATAAAATAATTTATATAATCAAAACATTCATTAATATATTTTTCATTTAAAATATAAATCATTTAAAAATTGATCGGACATTCGATTTAGTAATGAAAATAAAAAAATTTAAAAATAAATTTTTTAAATTCAAATATCAGAAATTTATAATTTTTTATTGGTGTTGAAACTATGTGGATCCGCCCCTAATTATGAGATTGGGTGGATACTTTGGATGACTTAATCATATTTTGGCCTAGAAATGAATAACGACGTCATGGACAGCCGATTAGCGAAGGGGGCGTGCAACCCAGGCGGTCTTACCCTAGACCGAGAGACCATAATCATGTAATCTTTCATGTTTCCCGGGATGTGATTAGACAGAGAAAAGAAAAGTTTAGCTCTTGGAAATGGGCCCCGCAAACATCATACTGACACTGAAGGTACGATGAGTGAGTGAAATCAATAATAAAGGCAAAATATTCAGTTGAGGAACAGATCAGCAGATGGGTTGTTCGTTATGTCGAATCGAAGGCAGTGTTAGGTTTGCGTCATGGATGATACGGAAAAGCTTTCTTTAGAAAGTGGAGGTAACCCGCAAACCACGCACTGCTGCCACCCACTCACTACTCTACCACCCATCCCCACAAACTGACTCTCTCAACCCCGACCCTACTTGACTTCAAATCATCCCCACAACAATTTACAAACCTTCTCAATGACCCGGACTAACCCGGACTTCCACTCCTTTATCTTTCCCCAAAAAATAGGCACTCTACTTTAACTTATTTTTAGCTTTTACAACCGTACAATTTTCTAAGCAAAATTTTCATATAATAATAAAAAAAATACAATGCAATTTTACTACTCCGTATTTCCATAACTGTAATTTAATTCTTTACACAACTTTATTATAATCATATCTCTTAAATTTTTGTAAGTAAATTCAAAATCCATTATACTCCGTAATAACTAATGTTTGACGGATGTCAATTGACTCATAAAAAATTGATGAACAGGCTATTACTTTTAAGTAATCCTAATATAAATTGTTATATGAAAAAATGAAAAATAAAACATTGTTGAAATAATAGTTCATATAAAATAAACAATTATTCATGAAAAAAAAAGTTTTTTTAACATGACATAATTTTTATGTTGGCTATTCAAATACCCCATACTTATAAATTTTTTTTTGTAATTTTATGCTTATAATTTCAGGATTTTTAACGAACATTAATATAAAATTAGGTTTACAATTTTCAAGTCAATTCCCTTTACTATAATAGAGTTACTTTCTACAGATGAGTATTGACAGCTAGACTCTAGGAATTAACTTCCCAAAATTAGTTAATTGACGAAATTTCTTTTAAACATAAAATAATTTGAATTTACTTTGTTGTTTTGTTTTCTACATTACAATGATACGATAAAACATATGTAGAGTAATTAATTAAAATATTTTTCTCACATTTTCCTTTTTGAATAATATATTTTTTCATTCTTGTTTTTATATTTATATTTTATTGTTTTTTTCTATTTCCTAAACATCTTTTTCTAACGCTCAAAAGAAAAAAAGACTACTTAATAATCTAAGAACCAAAAAACTATTAATTATTAAAAAAAATTGGACGACAATTAAGAATCATAACAAAATTATATCTTATTTTAAAACTACAATTGAAATTTTGCTCCAAAAATGGAACAATGGTAAAATATAAAAAGTAGTCAAAGTATCGTGGAAAATTTAAACTATGTTTCCTCCTTGACCTTTAACTTTTTAGAAAATTACTTGGACAAGTATATCTGAGTATGTTTCGTAGTTTGTGGATTTATTAGTTTCAATTTTACAATTTGATCAAAATTAAGGAGCATAATAAAAGAAATTTAAAAAATAGTAAGACCAATGGAAAAAATAAAAAAACCTACTAGAAAAATCATAAATCACACTCAAAACCATGAAACAGATGGCAGAAGTGCAGAATTCAATCGAGTCTCAAATCAACAAGGAGTACAAATCAAAGCCCAATTAACGTTTACAGCATCATTTTACCATTATTAAAGAGAGAAAAGGCGGCAATAAGATCGCTTTGAACTAGGCAGAAAACACTTCTATGAAGTCCAACAAGGTCAATTTGAACATTAAAGAATTTATGTACAAAATAAAAATAAAATTATCTTGCATCTACGTATTTAACAACAAACAAATTAACGAAAGGGAAATTTTTTGATTAAATTTAAAACCTCCCCACAAAATTCTATTAAAAGTATGCTCGACGAAGTTGATGGGAAGCGGTTTCTTGCAATAAAATGGTTACTAAGGTTACCAACTTTTCTTGTACCATCCAAATCAAACGTTCGACTTGTACTCACAAAACAAAATAATATCGTCGCTTTTTGCACTCCTCAGTCCTCATACATGCACTGAGTCACTAAAAGTCAAAATATCTTCACATCGGGATAATAGAAAGTGCACCAACCCCCATGCGAAGATTGAGGTCACATTGGATCATGCAGTACTGCTAACACTGTACAGTGTTCACTTCTTATATACAGCTAAGGATGACAAGCAACTAAAAGAGACAGGAGCAATGTACTATAGCGATAATAAGTCGAAGGGTTTAGGGTACAACGGATTTTACTTATCAATGACGATGAAGAATACCTCTCACACTTTCTCACACCCCAAAATTTACTAGGCCTCAGTGCCTCACGCTTTACGACTAATCCCAAAATTTATTTCAACCTTTTTCAACTCAAAATACAAAAGTTTTGGGAAGATTAATTATAGCCCAAGGAACAAGAAATTCCTACTTCAATTCTAATTTGCGAGAAAAGCTGCCTTAACAGCTCATTGCTAAATAACTTAAAGGGAGGTAGCACTTATTAGGTAACAAAATTATTTATTATTGTAATTATTGTTTAGTAGTAATTATTTTGTATAGTTCATTTCTTTTCATAACTCTTTCCTTGTAAATGATTCCTGTAACCCTAATCCTAGCAATCGCTCACAGAGTGTCTATTCATCTCGCGTCATGTTTGGTTTGTTGAGTCCATTTTTCCCATAGCCAACATTGACACCCATCTGACCCCCTTGCTCGCCCTAATGACCCCACTCGAGCCACTTGGTTACCTATGCATGAACTGCTTCCGGCTTCATACACACCGTTCGCTGCCTGCTCCAGTGACTCCCCGCCAGTTGCTCCTAGTAGCACGCGGTTGATCTCAGCTCCCCCATACACCAATCTCATCCAGTAAGTACCTTGTCCACTCTCAGTACTATGCCTGCTACCAGTCTGCTCAACCCTCCTCGGTATCTAGCACCCTGCCTGAGAACAACTCTCTACCCGCTGCTAGCTTATCCTTGGCACCTTGCAACCTGGTCGAGCACAATCGTGTGCCCACTGAACCCAAGGACATTCCAATGACTCTTGCACAATTCATGTGCCCACTGCTATTGGTACCTCATCCATTGTTACTCGCTCCAAGAATAACATTTACAAGCCGCTCACCAAACTTAGTCTCTCGACTTAAATAGCAACGGACAGCGAACCCACATGTGTCACTCAATCCCTCAAAGATGTCAAGTGACGTCAGGCCATGTCCAAAGAATATGATGCTCCGACTCGGAATGGTACTTGGGATTTGGTTCCCTCGGTAATGGCTCACAATATTTTTTTTGATAAGTAAGTGTATGTAGGGGCTCACAATATTGTTGGCAGTAAACGGTTCTTCTGCATCCAACGTCATGCTGATGGCTCCATTAACCGCTACTAAGCTCGCCTAGTTGTCAAGGGGTTTCACCAACGACCAAGCATCGATTATTATGAGACCTTCCGCCTAGTGGTTAAACCCACCACTGTGTGATTAGTTATGTTGTTGGTCGTATGCCGAGGATGGGCTCTTTGACAGTAGGATATGAACAATGCCTTTCTCCAAAGCACTTTATCCGAGGAGGATTTCATGGCTCAACCTTCTGACCTCATCGATAAGGACAACACTCAGCATCTTTGTTGACTTCATAAGGTTATCTATGGTCTCAAACAAGCTCCGTGAGCATGGTACAATGAGTGCGACAGTTTCTTCTCACCTCCGGGTTCAATAACTCTGTGTCCGATAAGTCCTTGTTTATACTTAATGTAGGGGCACCACCATATATCTCTAGAGTTGTCAAATAGGGTTAAAGCCTGCGGGCATGCTTGCCCCGCCACCTAACAGGGGTGGGTTAGGATAATGAATTGAAGGACTATTTGGAGGCGGGTCTCACGTGCTGCAGATTTTTGTAGTGCGTGGCGGGGTGGGGACGGGCTGCCCATCATTTTCTTTTCTCAAGTCTCACTTGATTTTTTCACATTACTTACAAGCAGCCCAACGGCCCAAGTGGAGCGACCCAAGCTTAGAAAATAATAAACTAAACCTAAAAGACCAAAAGACTAAAACTCTTCGATCATCGGTCTTCATTTCTTCCTTCAATCCTTCTCGTTCTCAAATCGTCTTCATCTCTTCTTTGAGTTCCCTCCGCCAAAGCCGAGCAGCAGCTATTCGACTCTGCTAGAGTCTGTGCGTCTCACACTCATTCTAGTTCGTCTCTCTCTCTCTCTCTCTCTCTCTCGCTCTCGCCTCAGGCCTCTCGCACATAGTACAGACGCACAACCTCGATCTCTCTCTCTTGCTCTCGCACAGTCTCATTCAGTCTCACAGGTATTTCTCCTACCTTCGCTCTCTCAAACTCTCACAATCTGAACTATTCCATATAGGTTTTGATTTTGATTTTTTCTCTTTTGTAGTTTCGTTCCAACTTCCAAGAACGAGCATCTTCATCTTCATTTTGAAAGCTCTAAGCCTCAAGCCTTGGACTTTAAGATATGGGTTCATTTTGTTTGAGGCTTTGAGTTTGAGCCCTAGTTGTGTACAAAGTACAGACTCTACTAATAACAAATTTACAATGATAAAATCATAAAATTAAAATAAATTATAATTTTGCGAGATTGCCCGTTTTGCTTGTGTTCCAACGCAGGCTGGGCTGGGATAAGGTTTCCTAGGACCATTATGTTCACGAGCTTTCCCACCTGGCCCATTTCATTGCGGGTTTTTTCAGTCAGCGGGCCCGCCCTATCGACATGTTTTGACAATTCTATGTATCTCATTATCTATATGGATGACATCATCATCATCAGGAACGAGCCCGCTGCTGTTCGAACCTTTATCTCGTTGTTCGCTACTCGCTCAAGAACCTTGGTGATCTTTACTATTTCCTTGGTGTTGAAGTTATTAAGCGACCAAGTGGTCTCCTACTCTCCCAACGCGATTACATTGCACATCTGCGCACTCGCACGTGCATGACAAATGCTCTCCCGGTGGCTACTCCCATGTTACCTCGCCTACTTTGACACTACAGTCGGGTACTGCTCTTACCGAGCCTACAGAGTTTCGAGTTATGAACGGGAGTCTTTAGTATCTTTCCCTTACTTGCCCTAATATCGTCTATGCAGTCAACAAACTCTCTCAATTTACGCATAGGCCGATAACCGAGCACTGGAATACAGCCAAATGTGTCCTCCGTTATCTATATGGATCCATTGATACTGGTATACTGCTTCATATGCATTCAATGATGCCGACTGGGCGGGCAACAAAGATGACTATACATCCACAAGTGCCTTTGTAGTCTACCTTGGTCGCAATCCGATCTCGTGGAGCTCTTAGAAACAACGTACTGATGCTCGCTCCTCGACTGAAGCTAAATATCGGGTTGTGGCCGCTTCAACTGCTACATGCTACATGCTACATGCTGGATCTCATCTCTTCTCGGCGAGCTGACTTTGCTTCCTTGTCTCTGCTTGTTTTCTACCGTGACAATGTGGGTGCCATCGATCTTTGCTCCAACCCCGTCTTTCATACTCGCATGAAACATGTGACACTTGACTTTCACTTCATTCGCCAACAGGTCCAAAATGGCAGGGCAGCTCAAGGTTTCTCTTGTCTCCTCGACCGACCAAATGGCCGATGCGCTTACCAAGCCGCTTGCTCGTTAACGGTTCTAACACTTACTTTACAAGATTGGTCTCTCCTCATAATTGTCCATCTTACGGAGGCATATGGGAGAATAAAATTATTTATTAGTAACAATAATCTTGTATAGTTCATTTTCTTGTATAACTCCTTCCTTATAAAGGATTCCTGTAACTCTAATCCTAGTGTAACCATAATTGTAACTCCCTATATAAATAAGTTATTCAATAAATAAAAAGATTATGTCATTATTCCGATCAATTGTGTATTTCTACTGCACTATTCCTAACCCAATTTTTAACCAACCAAAGCACTCACTACATAGTGTAGAGAGCATCTTATACAAGTGAAATACGGAAAAATTCATCCCAATAGAGTGCATTGGTTGAAAAGTCAAGTGGGAATAGTGATAGCCATGACTTAAACATGCATGAGTATCTAAAGAGCAACTCAAATATAACCTGGCAGGACAGTAGGGGATACACTAGAAATTAGGGTAAAAAAATAAACCCTTAGCCCGACTTAGTTACGTTAGTCCATTCAAGGTACCATGTGTATTCTGCTCGCTCGCTGTATGACCTGAAATGGATGTAGAGTCTTCCGAGAGTCAAGCCTAACATGAGTGGCATTGAAGGAGCTCTATCTCATTGACTAAATCAGTTAATTTGATATTAACACTATTGATGAGGATGTCAAATACTTGCAGAAGAGAAGATCAACAAAAATGAAAAATGTCACCTGCAGCTATAACTAAATTCCAAATAAATTTGAGGATGAACAGATTTTAATTTAAAGCCTCACACTTTCGTATCATACAATGCAACGCAACCAAATCTACAAACTCATGAAATATAACATATACCATGCATGTAAATGTGCCATCATTTCTTCTAATATCTGACACAAATAATTTGATGATGGGTTCACAAGTTTATTTTAGCTAGAGTCCGCCCTCCTCCGTCCCATAAAAATATTTTACTTTCCAATTTAGTTTGTTCAAAACAAGTCCTATTTTCTAAATTTCAAAGAAATGAATTTTCATTGCTTTCCAATTTTTTTTGTCTCTTCATAAACATGATGTTGCGCTTATGCTTCATTCAAAAAGAGATGTAATCGTTAGTGCAATTTCAAGAAATTACATATATGAAAGAAAAAATACATTGAGTGCCAACATAACACTCTTTTACTCTTTTTATCTTGGATGGAGGTCGTAGTTATTGAGTGCCAGAACGACAAACATCATTTAGTATATAAACGGCACACCGATCTCCATATTACAGACAATTGTTTTTAAAGAAAGTCATTTTTCACAAAATACCCATACATGATAGCATATATACTAAATGCAAAATATGAACCCAAATAAACTCAATCATATATGAACAACAGTAACAGCACTTTAATTGTGTTCTCTGCGTGAGATACCTTACAAAAATATGTGGTAACAACCCCACTATACTTTTTCTGGAACTAATTTGTAGACTTGAAAACTTGGAAATGCTTTCTAAGAGAGCGCAAGACAGTTCAATAACTTAACTTTTGGCCACAGCCCCAAAGGGAACTTCCCACCACCCTCTCTTTTCCCCCTCTTACCAGTTACCACCTTGCACCGGTATGACCTAAGATATAGAAGACACTGGTCATAATTGTAACTAGAGTTGGCAATATTTGCCCACGCCCATATCGCCCACTAAATAATGAGTATAGACACACTAAAATTCTAAGTGGGCACAAATGGGTGTGTCCATTTGTGTAACACCCGAGGTTTTAATAAGTTTAATTATCTCATAATTATCTATTTTAATGCATGTTATAATTGATTGAATAATACTTTATTGATTTTTCTTAATTATATGGTATTAAATAATACAAATATATTATTATTATAATAAATTTAATTAAGTTACATAACTGACAATTTTTATAGTATCAAAATGTTATATTGACCGAAAAGCTATAATTATAATAACCGAATTGTTAACATTTAAAAACTAATTTTATATTAATTGATATAATTTGAATAGTCAATATTTGTTTTACTTTAAAATAATATTTTAGTTTAATAACAATAACATTATAATAGTATTATATTATATTCCATATTTAAGTCATTTGCTGTAGCTTAGTTAATAGGAATGAATTTCATATACATTTCCTTAGCACGTGCCGTGTATGACCTTGCCGAAATGTTGACTTCCATTTGCGCTGGCACGTAATACTTCTCTTGTCATTTTGTGAATACTTTCTTTTTTGTCATTCAGCCTGTAAGTGAGAGATATAGAGGAGTGTGAGAACGGGAGAGTATATGGAGGGTTCGTTTTATAATTTTCGGTTCCGTTTTATAATTTTCGGTTCAAATTTATTTCTTAAATTCAAAATTGGGAAAGTTTATGGTTTAGTTTGTGGGTTACTTTAAAGTTATTTTGACGTATTTTAATTAGGTAAATTTACACTTTTTTAGTAAGAAACTACTTGATTATATATATTTATTGTTGCATGGTCAATAGTCTATATATTGTAGTCAATATTCGATACACGTATAATTAAATCGTTACTTGTGGTTAATTTATGATTAATTGTTTAAATTGTTAGTTATTTGATAATAAGCCGCACTTTCGAATATGCTTACAAGTTGTGATTGTAACTAAGTTAGGATAAATTGAAAATGTATGTCAATCTTATATCCTTAAGTGTGTAATTCTACTTTTATGTGACACTTTGTTGATTAAATATGAAATAACATGTTATAAACTCTCTATAAGAACTGTCATCATGACACGCTTGATATGTTGCATCCATTCATAACATACATAAGTATAATGAAACCTTATTGAGTTAAATCGCATTGTTTGTTTATTTGTTTTCCTTATATCACAGCTAGGTAAGGAAGTGATCATGAGTTGTGAGCTGTTCAAACGTGCCAAAGAGTACATGGTTATTATTTTGAGTAGTTCGTCTTGTTGACCTACCTTTGTATAGAACTCTCAGTTGTTGAGTTGTTGTATAGAACTTCTTTTGGTAGAAGTCTGGATGTCTTCCTTTTGGTTTGGTTGGAGTTTGTATAACTCTGGATAGTACTTCCTTTTGGTTTGTTGTATATAGTAGCGCAAACTGGTTGCTGCCGGTCTTCTAGTTGTTGTTGGTTTTTTTGTTTTACAGTTTACGGTTAATAGCAAACCCATCATGCCCGATTTTAGACTTCAGTTTCGGGGTTTTAATTTTGGAGCGTGACAATTTGGGACCATTAACTCTGATGGACTAAATAGGCGCTTACTTGGGCACCCACGCTGAAAGAAAACCTAAAACACAATCGTTCGTGACTTGCATTTGCTCTCCCAATTCCGCTCCCGTCCCTCAACGAAAGAGACGACAGTCTTCTCCCCCATCTCTCAACCGGCGCTCTCTCCGGTCTCTCCATTCAGACATTCAATCTCTCTCCATCTCTCTCCTTCACGTTTCTCAATCAAGGTAGTGCATCTCACGCTACTCCCATTTCCCCATTTTCTTTATTTTTCTTTGTATGCTCCCATTTTTGGGTTCTCGATAATTTTTCAACCTTGGCTTAGAAAATTTTTGGTTTAGTAGATCTCTGCTGAATCATGAAAGAGGATTTAGCTGACCCCAAATTATTTAATCCTTGTTTGATGAATATGTTGAAGTAGACTCTGGGTTTTGCTTTTGTTTCATCGTTCCCGGCATGAACGTATACCATAACCCAACAATTTATTTTTAGTTTTAGGTTTCAATCTTTTGACATTTTGTATAATAACAAATCCCTGTATAAATTGAAAATTTATGTAGTTGTCAAGTGTTTTGGTTGGCTCCTTCAAATGTAGACTTAGAGTTTTAGGAAGAGATGCTTACATGGTCAGTTCAATTATGTGGAATACTGTTTGAAGTTTTGATGGGTCATGCCGATGATTTTCGTGATAATATATATATATATATATATATATATATATATATATGAATTACATTGTCATTTTCTTCGGTTGCTGTTAGTATATCATCTCTTTAGTTTATCGGCAAGTCTCCTGCAAGATCATGTTACAGGATCTTTATTCGTAAGACGAAACTCTACTCTCTCACAGTTTAACCTACCAACAAACAAGGTCGGATAAAGAGAATCCGTCTTACAAAAACTATCTCTAAGACCGTCTTACCTAAATGTTTGCCTTAGTTTAAATATTTTTCTCATATTATGTATATGAAATAGTATAATTCTTAATTGTTGTGTATTTTTAGTTAACTGCTGCTGCTGATCTCAAAGAAGATTAATGAATTTTTTAGTATTTTTTGTAAAAGGAAATGAATCTTTTGTATTTAATTGATAATTTTATGTTAATGAGTAAATAAGTGCTTATGCCCATTTGTTGCCCACCCATTTATGTCCATATTATTAAATGAGTACTCACTCGTCCACTCATTTCCCACATAGGCACCGCCATACTTGCCTGTTTGCCCCCTCTAATTGCAACGAGGCAGATAAAGACTCATAGTCCAATTTTCAGGTTGAATATCACTATGGTGTTGCAAACTAAGAACTTTTAAATAAATGAATCATGTAACAAATGTCCAGAATGGGAATCCTTAAACAGCCGCTAAGGCAGTCTGCCAATGTTATAAATGGTGAAAATATGCAAGTTCGGCAGCACATTCTACTAGTACCAATACCATGCATGTCCAATATATTGTACAGACCAAATCAAGAAAAAAAATTATAATATATAGGTCCTCTAGACTGGTTCAAAACATTATTTCACTATGTGTGAACATTCTTAAACACTATTAGATAAACAACTAAACCAGGCTAGAAATAAAAAAAAGGAAGGATAAAGATATCAATGGAATCAGAAAACCAACGCAAGCAAACATAATATTTTGGGAACCTAAATTTTGTACTTGAACCTGCAGTGATATCATGTGTAAACCGAAAGATTCGTTAAGTATATATTATTTCTTTTTATGATGAGATTTAACCTAAGATTGTCTTGTACACCCCTAAGGGAGTGGCCCAGTGGTAGACATGGGGCTTCACAAACTGTGAGGTCTCAGGTCCGATCTCTTCCCATGCCCCCCCTTAGGTGGAAAAAAAACAAAGATTGTCTTGTACATTTGAAATTGTACATAACTCTGCCGGGGAGTTCTTTATGAGCAAAGGAAAAAATATATTATTCTTATATTAAGCCGGCCTCGGTAGTAAGCCCCATAATAACATCGGCACATCGCAATGTTCTTCAATATTGTAGTGGTCAAAGTTAATAAGAGAAGTGCTATTTGTGGAACCAAGAAATCAAGAAACACTCTTACCTCCCCATTTAAAGGATAAATAAATCATAAGTAATAAATTCTGATACTATACAAAAATGGTCCAACCTTTTCAATTAAGCGAATATTAATAACAGCTAGCTTTGTCTTCAGATGTTAGCCTAATCAAGCTTACTTACAAGTTACAAATGCCCATGATTTATAGAATGACTTAACTTTCTCCTATATATGTATCATGTCCCATTGTACACTTGAAATACTATAGTGTGAACACTAATAATATGTACATGTCCGACTAGAATGATCTAAATATTAATTTGCTTAATTTTTGAAAAAAGAAAACTTAAATAGAGACTCAAGTAGTAGTTCATAAAACAAATACACAGGTAAAACTTTTCATATATTGTTGGCGGTGCCCTCTCACGTTTGCTTTATCAAGTAATTTCAAGTAAGAAAATGATAGGACCTTAACTCTTTTTGATAGGTTAGACATTACATTAATTCCAACATAGGCATTATCATGTAGATTAATTGGGATGGAAATTTCCTACTTGAAAATAACTACTGAAAGCAAAAAATGAAAGAGCACTCCCAAGAATTTCAGGAAACCAAAAAAAAAAAAAAAACAGCACTTTTTCATCAACTCGTTGGCCTTGATACTGGTAGTAAAATGCCTTAGAATAGCCCTCCTATATCCAAAAACATTTTACAAAAGGACAGATTATCCCAAAAAAAAAAAACTAGAAAGCTGAAGGAAAGCCATGCAAGGGCTAGTTAAACCCCCCCCCCTCCCCCAAAGATGTGGGGGGGTTGCATACTTGCATGTGCGTTATAATGTGTCCACGATCGGACCAGACTTAGCATGTGACTTACATCCCCTTCTCTTTCCTCCGTAAGAAGAGGATAAACTAGAAGTCCTTTTGGAAGACAAATGAGTGATTAGCTAGGGTTTTGTACTAGTGTATTTATACCGCTCAACTCTATTAACAATTTATATGTAAATCATTATGGGTAAGTATAAGTTGATTAAAAATCTTCAACTGTACCAAATAGCCAAATTTGAAGCTGGTTCTGCTAAGATGCAAAAGTGAATGAACTGACACCGTTACAAACATGGATCACGAAAAAGATGCTGCGATTTAGATAGAAGAAGATGAAATTCGAACCGCCCAAAAATTAAGGAATTAAATAATTCAAAGTGTAACAAAACCGAAGACTAAATGTCGGTTTAATATAAAACTTGAGATAATAATTAAGTAATACTTACTATAAACGTATATAATATAAATGTATAACGAGAGCGATAAAGACCTGAAATGCTTCTGGAAGTGCCAGCGTTACAGAGAGTGCTGAGTTGAGTTTCTATGTTGTGCAAGAACATAGTTGCGTCGTTGTAAGGCCTCTCGAGATCTGATTTATACTTCATCAACACCTCGCAGTAAGATTCCTTGAGGAAGAGAAAGAGACCGAGACTGAGAATAAAGCATTGTTGGAGGGATAAGCCAAGGCCAAAACGATTACTACTCCTATATATTAAAAAATAATAATAATACTCCAATAGGGGAAGAGACCATGAACTCATTGAGCTCAGGATCGTCGCCCAAGCAATCAGTAGAAGATGCGGATCTCCAGGAAACGTCTTTCTCTTGGAAAATTTCATCAAACAGATTGACTATATCCGGTGGCGCTCCCACCTGTAAATCAACCGAACCGAAAGGTCACCTATAACACCAAAAAGCCACATTGAAAAAAATATATACATATACGGAGCAGCAAAGAGGATTCCATGGCGTGACATGCAGTTACTCTTGCCTAAATTTGAGAAGATCTAAACGATAGATTGGCGAACTCTTTCGATAATTAGATTGATCCATCAGAAAACAATAAAGGTGGCCCAAAATTGTTAAAAGTTAATTTTGTTGTAGAAATTGTTTGAGAATGAAGCAAAAAGCATAAACAGCACGATCAGTCATTTCGGAGTTAAAAATTGCATAGTTAAGAAGAAGAAGCAATATATGCAGCCACAGGGTAGAGAATATTTATTGAGAATCGCTCGGATCTGACTGCAACAAAAACATAACGTGAACAGTGACTATCTGTCGATCTAATGCTGAAGAGCTTTTGAAAACTTCTGTAAATACACACAAACACACCTAGAGCCAAACGTGCAGCAAAAACTCTATCAACATGTACCTTCTGACAATCGATGTAAGTATGAAGTAACTTTGGATAGAGAGGATGTGATATGATTTTGGCTTGAATTGCACTGGACGTCTCTTCTACTTCTGATCCAGTACTAGTTGACATGGCTAACGACGAAGCCGCTGCCGACAGTATATCATAATTCGCCGATCGGAATGCTGGATCAGTCCGATGATGGAACGGAAGTTGAAAAACCTGGTAATCTCTTGCCGGCGGTGGCGCCATTGATACAGATTGATGGTAGAGTCCGCACATTTCCTCCATTAAATTAACATCTTACCTAGCAACTGTTATATATTATTTAGCTAGGCAGTGGATAGGTGTGTGTTTTGCATTGAGGACTTTTGGGGGAGAATATAATTGGAGTGTAATCTTGGAGGGTGTGATTCTAGCGTACAAACAAGGAGAAGCTCAGGCAACTGATCATCGCATTTCTTTCTTTCATTCCACTCCCGTCTTTATTAGTATTATTAAATTAAAGCATCCCTTCTCTTTCCTCACACGCTC
Organism: Codonopsis lanceolata; assembly: GCA_013146195.2. NCBI lineage: Eukaryota > Viridiplantae > Streptophyta > Magnoliopsida > Asterales > Campanulaceae > Codonopsis > Codonopsis lanceolata. The sequence goes on along the minus strand of CM028378.1, from coordinate 28,294,570 downwards.
TTCTACCTCGCGTCCCATGTACTTACCTTCTACTATTACCGTATTACGCAATCAAAAAAGAATTTTGCATATTTTTTACCAATTGTAATTATCTGATACATTGTGTGTTGGTGAATTAAACTATAATTATAAAAGAGTGAGACTTTATTTTACGACTCCGATTCACTTTGTATTGGTGAATTGAGCTATAACCCTAAGAAAGTGGGGCTTTATTTTAGGACTTCGATTCACTATATGTTGGTGAATTGAGGTATAACAGTAAGAAAGTGTGACTTCATTTTACTACTACAAGAAACCTACTCTTAGAGCATCTCCATAATGTTGTTATTCTTCCCTCAAAAGTTTAGTTGAGTCCTACTGGCACCTACCCACTTTTATCTTCTATCCACTTAATCTTTTTAATGTCTTCTTAGTTGAGTCTCACTCACTATCAACTCATTAACTTTATATTTCTCAACAAATAAATTTATTTAATATTATTTAATATATTTTATATTTAAATACTCCGTATAAATAAATAAATTTATAAATTAAGACATATATTAATTTAAAAAATAATAATTATAAATTATTAAATTTATAAGTTAATTAGTAAATGATCTATAAAACACATATTATACATAAATTTGTAAAATAAAATAAATAGAAAATTACTTAAAAACGTTAAAATTGAAATAATTACATATAATGATAAAATTACATAAAACATTCATAATGAAAGTTACATAAAAATATTCTAATATTGAAAGTTACATAAAAAAATTAATAATTAAACTTACATAAAAACATTCTAATATTGAAAGTTACATAAAAACATTAATAATGAAACTTAGATAAAAACATTGTAATATTAAAAATAGAGTTATATTAAACAACGAGCACTAAAATTCATACACTTTCTTCTTTAATTGCACCTTTATTTGCTCACATTCATGTTGATACATGACAAACTGTGTTGGACTCAAGTGGAGAGATATCTTGACAAAGAAAAACAATGTCTTTCACGAGCCTTTCGCGCTCCTTTCTTTCTTCTCTTGATCGTTTAGCTTCGGCTTCAATTTTTTTTATTTCAAATTCTTTACTTTTCATTTCAACTTCAATTTTTTTTTTCATTTCAAATTCCTGTTTTTTTTTATTTTCGAGTATTTATCTGGCGACAACACCATCTGAGAAGAAAGCGTATGCAACCTATCTACATCTGAAAATGTTTCGACTTTTCCTTTAGCTTTAACTTTTCTCTTTGCCGCTTTTTTTCCAATCGGACGAGTACGTAAATTTATTTCTTCCACATCTTCAACATCCACACTAGTCTTAGAAGAATCGCCCTCAGATTCAAACGTCTTAGACTTTTTATTAGTGTGAAACAAATCTGTTTGTGGAAAAAATGATACAGAAGAATTTTTTAACATATCTCAAACATGATTAAAAACATAGTGATGACCTTTTTTATGGTATAGCTCCCTTATATTTTTCATTAGAATATCATCGCTCCAATCGTTGTATTTAGCATTGAGAAGTCTATTGTAGATTTCGTTAAAGCTTCTCACTGATGAAGCAATTCTAGTTGACCAACGTGGTATCAACTTTGTTTTATCTTTCGGCATCGAATTACTTGGGCGATGTTCGTTGTAATAATCAACTACACGCTTCCAATATTGCGCACTCTTTTGATTATTATCAACTAGTGGACATTGGCCAATAGTCTGCACAGCTTCCATAAGCGCAAGATCTTCATCTTTGGTCAATTTTGCACGTTTAGCCTTGTCTTTTCCTGGTACCGGTTCCGCTTCGTCGTCCAAGTCAATTGTTTCTAAATTGATTTGCGCCTCAGAAACCGATGACGACGTTGCCGAAAAATTACCATACGAAGTCTCATCTACACTTGTTGGACGTGAGTCATTTGAAGATATGTAAGGTTGAGAAATTGCACGAGGCGTACCTTGCGGAGTGAAAAATTGGTTTCCCGTAAGTTGCCAATAATTCAGAGAAAAATAAACATTACCAGATGAATCCCCAATAGTTTGAGGAACTTGAAAATTCTGGAAATTTCCAAAATATGGAAAATTTGGAGGCATGTAAAAATTTGGATGATTGAACATTTGGATTGTTGGAAAAATTATGCTGGTATTGGGGGGAATAGATGAAAATTGAGAATGTTGAACATTCTCGGGAACACGAGAGTTTTGAGTATTTTGATTTTCTTCAATATCGAGATAATTCAATAAATCTTGGTAAAAACTAGTACATCTTGAATACATTTGGAATATAAGTATGTAGAAAAAGTGATTTTTTAGAAGAGATTATGAAGAAATAAAAGAGAGGATGAAGAAGTTGTGGAAAAAATAAAGAAGGTTGAGGTGGTTTATTTGTAGGAAAGAAAGAAGAAAAGAAAAATAAAAAGGTTTTTTAAAAAATGCAACCGTTGAACACACACGCACACCCCCCCAGTCGGACCTCCCCCCACCCACCCCACCCAACGACTACAAAATAAAGTCACACACGGTTGGATTTAAAAAAAAAGGAAAATGAAAAATCAAATTTTAGACAATTGGCAGATAGTTGGGACCCACCATACACAACCTCTCACACAATTCTTCAGTGCGTTTGGTGCCATGTCTGAGGCAGCAATGCACCACACCGACCCTCCTACGCTTGGAATTCTTCCTGGTTGGTTTTATTTTTGCACAAGAATAAAACTTATTCTCTCTCCTCTAAGAATAATCCTCACATTGTTGGTTTTTGTATTCTTAGCTAAGAATAAATCTAAGATTACCAAAATCTATATAATGGTGATGTTTTTAGTTAATTAAGTTCTTACTAAATTTTTTTTCACACTGTACTCTGTCTTACGAATTAAGATCCGTAAGAAGGTCTTAAAGGAGACCTACTCTATTTGTTAAGCACACTTTATAATTTTTTTCACACTGTATTTGGATCTAAATATCACATTTAATTATCACCATGTCTAAAAATTTGGATGAAAATCTGAAAACATTTACAAAAGCCTGAAAATACCCTTACGGACATCAACTTTGTGTGCTCCTTAATAATACTTATAAACCCAAAGCTACTTTGAATAAAATAAAATACAAAATGAATAATTGAGAAAGCAACTGCAGATCTATACATACATGTATATGGATAATATACATGAAAACTCTTTCAATAGTTAATGTATATGTAATACTTATGTTCTTCACTCTACCAAACGTAATTTAGTAAGAGTACGTCTTCTGAGAAGGTCTTACGGATCTTAATTCGTAAGACATAGTCTTACTCTCTCACATCTCAACCTACCAATACACAGTGGATCGAGTAAATACGATCTGTCTTACAAAAAATATTTGTAAAATCGCCTTACCCAAGTTTTTACTATTTAGTAAACCCCTGACAATGGAAACAAATCCATTGACCATTCAAGTAAAATACAATAGAAAAGCATACATTAAAAAACTTGTATGTATAGTTTAATTTACATTTTCAATTCATCATGTTGTTAATTTGAAAAGCCAATAACATTTATAAATTATAATCCCTCTCTCAAACCCTAACCACTCTCATCCAAGTCAACCAATTTTCTTCATCAAAATTTCAATTCATTTAAGTTAGATCCTCATTATAACCAAAAGTCCCTATAGCTAACCCCACCAGATTAATACTTATATGTTGATGGGACAGTAAGAAAGGTTGGGAGCATAGCTGGCATCCTTTTCTCATGGCTCCTACCAGATTACTCAATTCGAGTTAGCCTTACAGTTCAAATTCCAAGCCTGCCATAATGTTGTCGAGTATAAAGCAATGATCGCTAGACTTGAGCTCGCAGAAGATATAGGCGTGGAATTGGGTCATAGTGTATTCAGATTCACAGCTTATAGTGAACCAAGTCCAAGGGGAGTATATGGTGCATCACCCTTTTCTGGTCAAGTACAATGAGTTTGTCAAAGAACTTTTGAAAATTTTCAAGTTCTGGGAAATCATCAGGATTGATCGAGTAGACAACATGCGGACATACTACTTGTCAAAAATCGATGAAGTAGACCTTGCAGTCCTGAACCCCTCGGTTATGATTGATCACATTGAAACTCCAGCAATTGATAAAGTGATGGTCATGGACATTCAACCAACGAGCAGAAGTTGGGTTAACGATTACACGGATTACATTGAGCAGGGCATCCTACTCGTGGACAAAGCAAAAGCAACAACGGTCAAAAACTAGGCTAGCCGTTACTCGGTGGTCGGGGAAATATTAAACAAACGATCTAAGGTTAGACATATGTTTTATTATGTTCCCCCAGATTTAACTCAAGGAATCATGTACGAGGTTCATGAAGGAGATTGTAGCGGTCACCCGGGAAGCAGAACCCTTGCAGAAAAGGTTTTGAGTGTGGGATATTACTGGATCACACTTAGAAGAGATGCAATAAAATATGTACGAGAGTGTGACTAGTGCCAACGATCCGCGGACATACCAAGGCTGCCTTCTACCGGGCAGACTCTTGTGGTCGTTGCATGGCCTTTCGATAAGCGGGGGATTGACTTGATTGGTCATTTTTCATTTGCTCCCTCAAAACACAAATAAGTCGTGATCGTCATCGACTACTTCACCAAATGTATCGAGGCCAAACCATTGGCCACTATTTCAGAAGATAACATTATCAAGTTAGTGCACGATCAAATCTGGTGTCGCTTTAGGTTAGCAATCGTCTACGACCATTGTACTCAGTTCTCAGACAAGTTTTCCATGGCCTATGCACGCTTAAAGGCCAAACACTGGCAAATATCACTAGTATACCCAGCAGGTAACAAGTTAGGTCGAGGCTGCGAACAAGCAAGTCATGCACGCGTTTAAAAGATACCTTCAAGGGCTAGCACGAAAGTGTTCAGAAGAGTTACCAGTAGTCCTATGAGAGGTCAGAACTAATGTTCGTGGTTCTCGCTGGTTGCCGGGTCGCGCGCCTGCCTTGCGCGCCTCGATGTGGTGTGCGTGACGCACGCGAGACACCATTGCCTCGCTCCACCCTCCCTTTTTGGGAAGACGAAATCAAAAGTGCAGAGAGGAGTGTTGTTTCAAGATAGCGCATCGGAATGCGCCATGCGGTTGCCTTTAGTGGATTTTTTATCCAATATGGGTAATTTGGGTTTCCCGCATCAAGTTATCCCTTGTTTTGGGATATCGTGATATGAGAATGCATCACCCTTTTCATTCCCATTTTCCCTTTGGGGAAAATGTAAAGCAAAAAGGATGTTGCGACGCCCCCACTATGGATTTCATAAAAATAGCCTTATGGCCTATTTCGGATCGCTATGGGTGCTTTGGGTTTCCCGCATCAAGTTATCCCTTGTTTAGGGGATACCATGATATGGGAATACATCACCCTTTCATTCTCATTCTCCCTTTTTTAGGGGAAAACGGAAAAGTGCAAGGAAGGAGTGTTGCGAGGCCCCACTGGATCCAAAATGTTTTAGAGTCGCCATCTTTATTTTAAGGCAAAATAAAGCAAAACCAAAAGAAAAGAAAAACCAGAGATTGAAAACGGGTTCGGAGGCTAAGTTACGAGTTGGGAAGGTGCTAGGCACCCAACTCGCCCTTTCGGTCTCAAAAGTGGTTTTTGGCTAAAGTATGCTTATTGTTATATTTATTTAGCAAATAAATACAACATTTAAAGACAGGAAAATAAAAGCAAATGCATCCGTGGCTACATTATTTACGGACTTACAACCATTTCCTTACAATAATTACAAATATATTTAAAAATATTTGGCCATTATAACGGTTCTTTTACATAATATTTCCTAACTAAATTCGGGCAGCTGTAGACACCCCAATTTCGTACCCCTGGTATGTGACATGACATAAAATATCAAGACCTGTTAAAACATTAACAAATGTCAAGTTACAGGGTCAAAAGTGCAAAAGGACAAAGCAGGATGCACAAAAGGACGAATTGCAGGGACCAAAGTGCTCAAAATTGGCCAAGTTTGGAATTGGGCATGACCACCCCCAAAATTGGGCATGGCGCCCAAATTCCATGGGCTTGGCGCCCAATTCCCTCAACAGTACACTCTCATTTGCCGTAAACACACAACTCACTCAGCGCAATATACAATCGGTTGGAGCATGAAGAAGGAAATTTATTTCCTTCCGTGTCCTCACTTCGGCCTATAAATACAGAGGCCCGACTTCTCATTTCAACACATTTTCTTTCGACAAGCTCCGCTTCGGCATCAAGAAATAGAGAGCGTGTGAGATAGTGAGCGATCACCTCAAAAAGCCTCGAAACCCCGCCAAACCTCCACCAAACACAAAACCAATCGGGTAAGTGAACCTTAGCCCCCACTAGGTATCCACCCTTTTTCCTGGCCCAAAAATCGTGGAAAGAGCAGCTTGCTCTGCCTCGATGAAAGGCCAAATCGCCAGAATAAATCAAGTTATTCTCGCTCGATTTCACCTACCTCGAGCCAAGAACAACCAACACAAAAGCATTTCCGCCAAATCCCTTAGGCCAAAAGTAACTTTCGTAGCCACGCCGCCTAAATTCACACAACACACAACACACAACACACAACAACAACAACAACAAAAAAGACCCTCTCTCTCTCCGAGGGACAGAGCGAGCACACCCTAGGCTGTCTATAAGTTTTATTTTAAAGTCTTTCATTTTGTAAAAGTATTATTACTAATCCGGCCCAATGTAGTCATATAAGAAGTTGTGCTGCCCGGATTTAGTTAGGAAATAGTACTAAATGTAGCCGTTATTATGGCCAAATATTTTCAAGTATATTTGTGATTGTTTGTAAAAGAGACAGTTGCAAGTCCATAAATAATATAGATGTAATGGATGTATTTATAGGCAGTTAATGCTTTATTTATCTGTTAAATAAATATAACAAAAAGTATACTTTAGCGTTTGATAGGAATCTAAAAATCAAGTAGTCTTTTTTTGCCCTTTCAATACTTCCTTTAATTCTTTTCTCATTCCATTTGTAACAGAGCGAGCAGGATCTAGACATCTAGTAGATGAACTTGAAACACGAGATGATTCATTTTGGTCCGGTAAATTCTTTAAGGAAGAGTGTCACTTTTTAGTATTAAGAGTGTCACTTTTTATTTTTAGTATTAAGAGTGTCACTTTGTAGTATTAAGAGTGTCACTTTGTAGTATTAAGAGTGTCACTTTTTAGTATTAAGAGTGTGTTGAATCTTGAAATTTAAGAGATTTGCTTAAAACATTTTCACTTGATTGTCAGCCAGGACAAGCAGCTTAAATTTGGTCAGCTGATTATTATTTTTGTCAGCTAATCTTCTCAGCTGATCAATACGTTGCTATGAAATGAGTTTATCTTTTCCTTATTTGTTTAAACATACTCTAGTACTAACTCTTTCCTACTTTGTGTTTATGATAGATGTCCTGCCATATAATATCTCCCAAGATCCTTTACGATCTTACACATGTGATAACACATTTTCAAATTCAAATGTGTTCCTAACGGGTTGCTCACTCAGACTATCTATATATATACCCATTGGAAGCATTGGTGAAGATAACGAGTCTGACGAATTGCAAAGTCAAGAAACTTTTTACTCACAAGCTCTCAGTCTTCGTCTTCATTAAAACTCTAGCTAGATACCTGTCTTTGAAAATTTTCTTTCTAGTTATTGTTTAGGCAAAACACTGAGTACTTCAGTTGAAATTATTTCTAACTCAGTAAATTTGTCTCACGAGTTTGATTGCTTCTCAATCATTCTCCCAAACACCGGTCTTATGTTGTACACTGATCCATTAGAGATCAATTAAGATTTTTAATAAAATTAGTGCACTTCAAAAATCCAAGTCTGACCAACTTGGTAGTGGACGTAGCAGTTTATCTGTGAACCACTTCAACTGAATTGTCAGCCATTTCTTATATTTCTGCTAACTGACATAACACTTAAGAAGTTGTTAAAACTAATTAAGTGTTAGCCAGTTAACAACACTTGTTTGCTTACTTGTTTAGTTAACTTGTGTTTGAATTACTTCTCCATATTCAGTGATCAAACTTCAAAACAAATTTATTTTTGAAAACCGTTGTGTCAGTCAACTGACCAACTCACTTTAGTTTAAGAAATTTCTAAAGTGTCGCCTAACCGACCCACTTTCAGCTTGATCGACAAAATCAAGTTTTCCGCTGCCAATATTTTATGATTTTCAAATCAATCACTAAAAGTTTTTTAAAAGGCTATTCACCCCCCCTCTAGCCTTATCTGTTGCCATCTGGACTTACAATTGGTATCAGAGCTAAGCTTTTTTTTTGAAAAATTATTTTCCAAGCCTAACAGCTTGAAAGCTCGATCATGGCAACTCTAAAAGCTTTTCAATCAAACAATGTCACTCAAGTTCCCATTTTTGATGAAGATCACTTTGATATCTGGAAGGAAAGAATTACAAGATATATGAACAATATAGACAAACGGTTGATGGAATGTGTAAGAGGTGGTCCTATGCAACCAATGAAAATAAACACTAAAGTTGGTAAATCTTCGCCGCAGATGATGATATCAGAATCCTCTTGCTCCTCGCCGAAGAAGAATATGTTCTCAAACCTCAAGCGTAATGGACCGAGGAAGATAAGATTACCGATGGATGGATGCCGAGTCGTACATATCTCTCGCTCCATGGTACGATGAAAACTACAAGCGAGATATATGATCGTGGATCGCCAAGGAAATTTGGGATGCTCTTGTAGAATATGTAGAAGGAGATCGAATACCAAGGACAACAAACTATACGATCGCATACAAGAATTTGATGCATTCAAGAAGGACCCAAAAGAATCCTTAAAAAATGCCTACGATGCATTTCTCGAGGTAAGTAAATGATGTTCTTCTCTTGGCAAAGTTTATAGTATGAAAGATTTAAATATGCTTTTCTTAGCTTAGAAGTAGATGGCATGTAAAAGTGATCGCCATAAAGGAAGCTAGAGACTTGAACAAAACTCATATACGTAGTCTTGTTGCAAGTCTAAAAATTTATGAAAAGAAGTTCTCAAAACTCAAGAAATTGAGAAAAATTTCAAGGGAATATCTCTTCAAGTCGAAGAAGAAGAAACATTAAAAACTTCTACATCTCGCCGATGATGACTTTGATGAAGATGAATTTGTCGCCTTTGCTAGACAATTTAGAAAATACAAATCTTTCAAAAGAATTTTAAAAACCTTCAAAGAAATTTTCAAAAGTCTACTTCAAATTATCAAAAACCTTCTCCAAGCTTCCAAAACCATCTACTCCAACTTTCAAAAACCTTACTTCAAATCAAATGAAGACAAGGTTGAGAAAGAAAAACCGTTATTATGCTTTAACGCAGAAGCCTGGTCATTTTGCTTCAAACCGTCCTTTTACAAGAAATGAGTATTATAAAAGAACTCCCGTAAATTTTGAAAAACAAAAAGGTTTGGTTGCGTAAGATCAAAATCTTGCAACTTGGATTGAAACAGCATCAAGATGAATCTGGCCGATTTTGAGCAAGAAGCAAATTTGTGTCTTGTAGCGTAATCGCTATATATGATTCGAAAATGAGCTTCCAAGTCCTAAATACTCAAAAATGCCCGATAATGAGTCAAGCTCACCTATTACAAACCCCAAACCGACAAAGGTCATCAAACCCGATCGCGGTTTGTGGTTAAGAAAATAGGAAATGGATTTTATGGACAAGGAATAATAAGTCGCCCGAAAAGAAAGTCAAGTCGCCTTCTCCAAGGACTGCTAAAATAACTCATGATTCAAAAGGCGGAGGAGAAGATTACCGACTCAAGTGTTGATGATTTATTGAACAAATGCAAGAAATGTATTCCAAGTTTGAAACACTTAAAAGAATCCATTTTTCTTTATCTAGTGACTTTGAAAGAATTTCTGAAGAAAACCGTGAGCTTAAGAAGATCAATGAACTTTACAAAGTTCAGCAGAAAGAGTTGCTGGAACTTAAAAGTCTCAATGAAAAATATGAAACTCAAGCAAAAATCTCGATGCCCAAATTGTCGACCTTGTAGAAAGAAATCTTCGATCGACCAATGTTGTTGATACTTATTCAAAGTCAAAAGCTGCTGTAGAAACTATCATCGACAACGAGAAAGATCATGAAGACCAACATGGTCTTGGATACTCAAAAAAATGATGAAGGTTGTGAGATCGCATCAAAAGGTGAACCTAAGATTCGAAAAGGACAAGGGATTAGTCTATAATGCCTTTGTACCATTTACTTATCCCGTAAACAAGAATCGGCACAAGAGGAACATCAACAAAAGGATAGGGTGAACAATGAAAGTTGTCGGTCTTGGTCACAAACCTCAAAATCGCCGCCTAACTCAAAATCGACAAATGTCAAGAATCGACAAGTGTCGCCTAGCCGACAAAAGAGGAGGATTCGAAGGGCAACCGACAAGTTCAAGCCAATAAATTTTGTTGCTGCTAAGACCTCAAAGTTGAATAAAAAAGAATCAAAGAACTCACCTCAAATGATCGATGAAACCTGGTTATCACAAATGTACTATTTGTTCTATGTTTGGTCATCGACACATGAGTGCTTATATAGATTTAAACCTATTGAAAGAATTAAAAGCCCAATTTCAGTGCAAGTGTCCGGATGCCGAAGAAAACTAACCCTTTGGACCCAAAAGTATAAAGGGTACCATGATTTAAATATTCATATTTCGTGTATGCTTAATGGCGATGATCATTCAATCGACGTATGGATATTAGATGCTGGATGCTCCGACACATGATCGGATCACCTGAACTTTACTAACATTATTGCAAACAAAAGGACCTTCAGTAATCTTTGGGGACAATTCAAAAGGAAAAACTATTGGGATATGGATCCATTATCGAGGATCTATAATAATTGAAAATGTCTCTTTGGTACAAGGTCCGAAACACAATCTTCTAAGTATCTCACAATTCGTGATAAAGGTATGAGCCGCTTTCATTCTCCTCCACACATTGTTTCATCAAAAAATGATCTCACCAATGAAATTTTGCTTACTGGTACTAGAAAAGAAATGTTTTTGCTATAGATTTACTTTCCTTAAATAGCGAATAGCGCTCAAATTTGTCTAGTAGCAAATAATATTTCCAAAAATTCATGGCTTTGGCACAAAAGGCTTTCACATTTAAACTTTAAGTATCTTTCAAAACTTTCAAAAGGAGATTTGGTAAAAGGTTTGCCTTCCATAAATTGTCCTCTCGACAAAAAATGTGATGCCTGTATTTTGGGAAAAATAACAAAAGTCCCTTTTAAACCAAAACCATATCTTTCTACCAAAAGAACTCTTGAGCTTCTTCACATGGATTTATTTGGTCCCAGAACTACCGCAAGCTTAGGAGGAAGCAAGTATACATTAGTTGTTGTGGATGACTATTCTAGATATACTTGGGTTGAAATGATGCAAACCAAAGATGAGACTTACAAAGATTCTCACTTCCCTATTCGAATCCTTCAAACTCAAAAAAGAATGTGAGATCATAAGTGTTAGATCGACAATAATGGTACGTAATTCAAAAATCTTGGGATGGACACATACTGTGATGATCATGGAATTGATCATAACTTTTCAGCAGAAGAACTCCAAAGAAAATGGTATAGCTCGAAAGGAAGAACAGTGACTTTGATCGAAGGTAAAACAATGTTAGTAGAAACAAAATACAAAATATTTTATGCG
>CM028378.1:28238151-28282779 GCA_013146195.2 Codonopsis lanceolata | reverse complement strand
TGGGCTATTTAGGGAGTGGGTTAGTCATAGGAAAAGGAAGGTCATTTGGGTTGGGTGTTTGGGAGAATATATTGTGGATAAGGCGGATAGGGTAGATATTTGGGTAATAGGGACTTGGTGGAGGATTGAGATTTGGGATAATGGTAGTATTTGGTGGGTTGGTGTTTGGGGAGTTGGGTTAGGAAGCTTTGAGATGTGGATCTTCTTGGGGAATAGTAGGGGAAATTCACCTCGCGGCTGGATTTTAGACTACGTACCGGACTAGCCATCGACTTATGTGCACCAACCTTTGGTCAGGCTCATTCTTGCATCGCGAGGCGGAATATCTGGAGCCCAGAACACCCATTAGCGTTGTTCACTTTCTTACGCCATCTTGCTCGGATACATTTCGCAGGCGATTACCCTCGTCGATCTGAGCGATACCCTACGATCGATTTACATACTATCTTCGAATCAATAGGCGAGTGCTATCTCTGCGTTTCCAAATTCGGGCGGTCTCACGAGGAAAATGGGGGTTTGGTAGGTATCAGAAGGCTAGATGGAGGTTATACGGGCTTGAAGTACAACGTGCCTTTTTATTAGTATTTTATTATTAATTTATTATTTCATTCCCTCTGATTGGCCAGGATAAGCACTGCTTTATTTTGGCGGTCTCGGGACTTTCAGGAATAGTGGATTCTTTCTCGGAGTATAGGACCAACGTATTCCACACGCCTTTCGACTCCCAGGGCTGGTCGAGGCGAAGGGGCTATACTCTTTCGGGATCCACCATCGAAATGGTCTAGGTCGAGCATCGAAGAATTATAAATCGACCCACATTTATTGTTTATTGTCTATATTTTTTTTGTGCGCACTTATTATTATTTTTAACTTGCGCATTTTTTTTTTTGACATATATATATTTTTTCGATTTTTTTATGATTTTTTTTTTTTTTTGACGGTGACCCATAATTCAAAAATGCAAAAACCGGTCGATCTGAAGTGTCTGAAAAACTATATGCATTCTAACGTTGGCTTATGCGGTAGAGGTAGCCATGGTGTAGGGTAACTGATTCGGAATATATTTACATGCGTGCACGTGTGTGCGGTATCTAGAAAACTTGATAAAATCTTTATTTATTTCTGAGATATAGAAAATAAAACAAATTTGGCTGTCTTCTTTGTTTGTGTGGATTTTCTCGGCTTTTTAGTTTGGCCTTGAGCAAGCTAAGCAGTCACATTAAGAAATAGAAAGAAAAGGGGGAAACTATCTATCCTATTAATTACAAATTTTGGTCCTATGCCCCCAAAATAAAATGACATAATGAATCTTTGAGATGTACAAATATCTGATTCTGAGAATAAAGTGAAAAAAGAAAAATGTCTTGAAAGAAATAAATGAAAGAAAATAGAGCGGAAGTAAAGCCCAGGCCGGCTCTTTTGTTGTCTTTGCCAGGAATTTATTTGTAAAATATATAATATATATATTTTTTCTTTTTTTTTTTAAATTTTTTTTTTATGTATATATATATAATAGTGTTTGAAGGCTTTGATCGACCAAATGCGTGGCGTTGTGTGCTCGGCGATACGGACTCTATTCGAGAATGCTTTAAGGGTATCAATGGGTTTCAGCCAATATACTTAGACCGCCTTATATATATACATATATATATATATTTTTTTTAAATTTTTTATTTGATTGATTTTTTTAATACTCGAACATGCATAGCATGTGAGATATCGGAGCGAGGCTGGCTGCCCGGATGGAGGATCATATCCACAAATATAGCCACGGCCATAATGGGAACACTTTATTGAAATCGTAAATTAATATAACGAGCATATTGCGGCCAAAAACAGAAAAGCCAAAAAGGTTTTATTTTATGAGTCTAGCCCTCCATTTTATTTAAAATAAAACAACATCCCGGAGAGTCGCCTTGTGAGGTTCGGGACGTGCCCCCGCCCAGCGCCGCCTTGGATATTTAGGGGTGCGGCGTGCGTCGGATCGCGGACACCAACGCTTGCTCGTTCCACCCTCCCTTGTTTAGGGGAAGGCGAAATCCAAAGTGCGAGAGAAGTCTTTGTCTATATATAGCACGTTGGAATGTGCCTCGGTTGCCTTGAGTGGATTTTGTATCCAAAATGGGAACTAAGGGTTTCCTCATGTCGGGTTATCCCTTATTTCGGTGGATAACGGGATATGAGAATGCATTACCTTTTCCATTCTCATTCTCCCTTTTTTATGTCGAGGGGAAAATAGAGAAGTGCAAGAAAAGATATTGCGGCGCCCCACTTATGGATTTATTAAAATGGCCTTATGGCCCAATCGGATCGCTATGGGAGCTATGGGTTTCCGCATCAAGTTATCCCTTGTTTAGGGGATACGAGGATATGGGAATACATCACCCTCCATTCAGTATCTCCCTTTTTTAGGGGAGAACGAGGAAAGTGCAAAAGGAATGTTGCGTGGCCCCATGGATCGAAAGTTTTAGAGTCGCCACCTTTATTTTAAGGCAAAAATAAAGGAAAACCGGAAAGAAAACCGAGATTTTTAGAAAGCGGGTTCGGGGGCTAAGTTCGAGTTGGGAAGGTGCTAGGCACCCAACTCGCCTTCGATCTCAAAAGCGTTTTTGGTGAAATATGCTCATTGTTATATTAATCTAGCAAATAAATAAGGTCTTATTTTGACAAGGAAAATTAAGCAGATACATTCGTGGCTACATTATTTACGGACTCGCATTTGCCTCCTTCCAATAATTACAAACACATTTAAGAATATTTGGCCATTATAACTGGCTTCTTTTACATAATTTTCCTAATCTAATCTGCGGCACAACGGCTTATATTGGCTACATTGTGCGGATTTAAAATACAACTTTTGAAAATAAATAAAAGGGAAAAAAATACAAATGAAATAAAAAATACGCCTTAAAGGTATTACCTTTTAGAAGCTGGTGCTCGTTCTCTACGGAGAGGAGTCTTTTTGTTTTGAATTGAGCCGGGTGGAATTGAGCCGGATTTGATTGAGGTTTTGAGGTAGTCAACTCGAGGCGAGTGGCACTATTTGGGTAGAGTTTTGGCCTTTTGGGCGGAACCTAGACTTAAGTTTTGATTTTTTTAGCTCGTTAGGCGCGAATTATTTTGGGATTTTTGAATTTGGGGTTTTAAGGTGGATACCTAACAACTAGGCTAGGGATCACTTATAACCTATGGGTTTTTGATTTAGCGAGAGTTTGGATGGGGTTTGGAGATTTAGGGGCTTCGCTCACCTCTCGCACTCTCGCTATTTTAAGCGAAGAGCGAAGGATCGCTGACCATTGCGATGAAAAACCTTCAGCGTAAATTGAGCGAACAAAATGAGAGGCCGGGGCCTTCTATTTATCTTGAAGGCTGGAGGACATCGCTGGAATTATTGAATTTCTCTCAGGTGCGCGGCATGTACATGGCTGAAGACTTGTACCCATTTGATTTCGGAGAGACGAATGATAAGCTTAGTGCCACCAAGCTTATGCTTGGTGCGGCACCAAGCTGCCTTGAGGGCACCAAATGCTTTTTGAAGTTTCAAATTTTGACACTTTCCCCCGTAGCGCATCTGCTTTTCCTTTCGCATTTTGACCTGAACTTGACATTTGTTAAGTTTTAACGATTCTTGATATTTTATGTCAGTTACATACCAGGGGTACGAAATTGGGGTGTCTACACTAAGGTTAGACATATGTTTTATTATGTTCCCCCAGATTTAACTCAAGGAATCATGTACAAGGTTCATGAAGGAGATTGTAGCGGTCACCCGGGAAGCAGAACCCTTGCAGAAAAGGTTTTGAGTGTAGGATATTACTGGATCACACTTAGAAGAGATGCAATAAAATATGTACGAGAGTGTGACTAGTGCCAACGATCCATACCAAGGCCGCCTTCACGGAGACTTCGCGTGGTCTTGCATGGTCTTTCGATATGCGGGGGATTGACTTGATTGGTCATTTTTCATTTGCTCCCTCAAAACACAAATAAGTAGTGATCGTCATCGACTACTTCACCAAATGTATCGAGGCCAAACCATTGGCCACTATTTCAGAAGATAACATTATCAAGTTAGTGCACGATCAGATCTGGTGTCGCTTTAGGTTAGCAATCGTCTACGACCATTGTACTCAGTTCTCAGACAAGTTTTCCATGGCCTATGCACGCTTAGGCGTCAAACACTGGCAGTCATCACTAGTATACCCGCAGGGTAACAATTAGGTCGAGGCTGCGAACAAGCAAGTCATGCACGCGTTTAAAAGATACCTTTAAGGGCTAGCACGAAAGTGTGCAGAAGAGTTACCAGCAGTCCTATGGGAGGTCAGAACTAATGTTAGGCTTCGGGTTCCTGGTCGCGGCGTGCCCCGCGCCCTTGATAGGGGTGTGCGATGCGTGCGTGCGATGCGAGACACCATTGCTCTCGTTCCACCCTCCCTTTTTTAGGGGAAGACGAAATCAAAAGTGCGAGAGGAGTGCTGTCTAAGATAGCGCATTGGAATGCGCCTCGGTTGCCTTTAGTGGATTTTTTATCCAATATGGGTACTTTGAGTTTCCCGCATCAAGTTATCCCTTGTTTAGGGGATATCATGATATGAGAATGCATCACCCTTTCATTCCCATTTTCCCTTTAGGGGAAAACGGAAAAGTGCAAAAAAGGATGTTGCGACGCCCCCACTATGGATTTTATAAAAATAGCCTTATGGCCTATTTCGGATCGCTATGGGTGCTTTGGGTTTCCCGCATCAAGTTATCCCTTGTTTAGGGGATACCATGATATGGGAATACATCACCCTTTCATTCTCATTCTCCATTTTTTAGGGGAAAACGGAAAAGTGCAAAGAAGGAGTGTTGCGAGGCCCCACTGGATCCAAAATGTTTTAAAGTCGCCATCTTTATTTTAAGGCAAAATAAAGCAAAACCAAAAGAAAAAAAACCGAGAGATTGAAAACGGGTTCGGAGGCTAAGTTACGAGTTGGGAAGGCACCCAACTCGCCTTCTGTCTCAAAAGTGGTTTTTGGCTAAAGTATGCTTATTGTTATATTTATTTAGCAAATAAATACAACATTTAAAGACAGGAAAATAAAAGCAAATACATCCGTGGCTACATTATTTACGGACTTCTGACCATTTCCTTACAATAATTACAAATATATTTAAAATATTTGGCCATTATAAACTCTTTTACATAATATTTCCTAACTAAATTCGGGCGTAGAGACACCCCAATTTCGTACCCACAGTATGTGACATGACATAAAATATCAAGACTGTTAAAACATTAACAAATGTCAAGTTACGAGGTCAAAAGTGCAAAGGACAAAGCGAGGATGCACAAAAGGGCCAGTGCGAGGGACCAAAGTGCTCAAAATTGGCCAAGTTTGGAATTGGGCATGGCCACCCCCAAAATTGGGCATGGCGCCCAAATTCCATGGGCTTGGCGCCCAATTCCCTCAACAAGACACTCTCGTTTGTCGTAAACACACAAACAGCTCACTCAGTATGATGTCTGATCGGTTGGAGCATGAAGAAGGAAATTTATTTCCTTCCGTGTGTCCTCACTTCGACCTATAAATCTGAGAGGCCCGGCTTCTCATTTCAACATTTTTCTTTCGACAAGCTTCTCGCGTTCGTTATCTTGAAGAAATAGAGAGCGGTGTGAGATAGTGAGCGGCGATCACCTCAAAAGCCTCGAAACCACGTCAAACCTCCACCAAACACAAAACCAAGCGGTGGTAGAACCTTAGCCCCGCCTAGGTATCCACCCTTTTTCCCGGTCCAAAAATCGTGGAAAGAGCGGTTGCTCTGCCCGATTTAAAAGGCCAATCAGCTAGAAATAAGCCGTTATTACCTTTGATTTCGGCCTACCTCAAGCCATAAACAACAAACACAAACATTTATTACTCGCCCAAATCCCTAGGCCAAAAGTAACTTTCGAGAAGATCCATATTTGCCCAAATTCACACAACACACAACACACAACAACAACAACAAAAAAAACTCTCTCTCAGGACGAGACGGCACACCCCGTAAGTTTTATTTTAAAGTCTTTCATTTTGTAAAAGTATTATTATTAATCCGGCCCAATGTAGTCATATAAGAAGTTGTGCTGCCCGGATTTAGTTAGGAAATAATACTAAATGTAGCCGTTATTATGGCCAAATATTTTCAAGTATATTTGTGATTGTTTGTAAAAGAGACTGTTGCAAATCCATAAATAATATAGATGTAATGGATGTATTTGTAGGCAGTTAATGCTTTATTTATCTGTTAAATAAATATAACAAAAAACATACTTTAGCGGCTTGATAGGAATCAGAAAAATCAGTAGTCTTTTTCTTGCCCTTTTCAATACTTCCTTTAATTCTTTTTCTCATTCCATTTGTAACAGAGCGAGCAGGATCTAGACATCTAGTAGATGAACTTGAAACACGAGATGATTCATTTTGGTCCGGTAAATTCTTTAAGGAAGAGTGTCACTTTTTAGTATTAAGAGTGTCACTTTTTATTTTTAGTATTAAGAGTGTCACTTTGTAGTATTAAGAGTGTCACTTTTTAGTATTAAGAGTGTCATTTTTAAGTATTAAGAGTGTCACTTTTTAGTATTAAGAGTATCACTTTTAAGTATTAAGAGTGTCACTTTTTAGTATTAAATGTGTCACTTTTTAGTATTAAGAGTGTTATTTTGTATTTTAATAAAAAATATAATAAATTTTCATTTATAGTATCACTTTTAACATTAAAATGTGTCACTTTTGTATTTTTAATGTGTCACGTTTGGTTTTAAATGTGTCATTTAAGCGTTTAAATCAGTTAGGATCATCAAGTATCAAGATAATTGATCTTAACGAATATTACGGGCCGACAATGTATTAAACTGAAGAGCCCACACATCCACCTGAAGAAATAAAATCATTTGAATACAAAGTTAGTTTGTCATGCACCTCTACCCACAGAAAAAGTAACTATATTTATCACATTAGAACACATAGAACTCACCAAAAAAAATACTTGGCTGCTAAAAACTTACACATAAATCTAATGGTTCTCGGGTTATACTTACTTTCTTGCTACCAAAATTAATTTGTCAATAATACACGAATATTGCTACTATAAGATCCATGGTACTTCTATCACTTATCTAACCCAGTAATTTCCATGGCCAATTTTCTCAACAAGAAAACATTGTTAATATACAACAAAAGACCAACAAATACAAAAAATTACCAAGCCGCTACTTAAGAATTATGAATGAGCATTAAAATTTAATTTTGTAGCTGGAGTGTGTCAAATCCTTGACCGCCCCCTAGTGTAAACCTTTAAGGTTCGTCCTTCGTCAACTCGGCTAGCCAATTTTTGTGATTTTTTTTAACAGGTTCGGCTATTAGAAATTTTAAATGGAGCGTCCTACACAAGTTTTTGCCCAAATTTATTGGTCTGAGCATGCATTCATAGTCCAGTTAGGAAGGTCCTAGAATAGCCTTTTTTCCAAATGCACTTGGTCACATGGGAATAGATCATTCACGATCAGGCTTTTCGGCGAAATCCACTTATCCGATCAACGTCTGGGTGAACATAGCAACCATTTCTTTCTATGAGAAAGTTGTCTTCATTCTATAACATATTCCCGGGCCCGACCCACCTATATAATTTCACTCAATTCATTCTATACCCCCTGACTACAACTATTCCCGCACCTAAGGAGCAAAGCTAAGAAGGTTCATCGAGAGTATCTGGCTACGCAACTCCTGGAGAAGATAGAGTGCTCAAAGAATAACGAGCTTACCTAAACCAACGACAAGGTTGGAGGAGACCACCCAAGACGCCTAACATCGACTGGAATTTCGCACAACTTAACGTGCACCTCGTGCCTTCTCTTCGGCCATAAATTTAGGAAAACATGGTTCGTCGTTATAAATCCCACGCCTAACTATCTAACGGTAATGTTTTTGGCGCCTATTTTTGTCTCAATTAGTACGTAGCCGGGCCATGATAGCCCCCTTTTCAATTGTACTCCCTCCGTCTCCAAAGAGTGTGAAAGTTGACGTTTAGGTATTGCAGTGGTATTTCAATTTTACGTCTACAATCTGTTTGATGAAATGCCCAACTCATAGTGACTTGTGTTTGCCTTTTGGGGTATTCCCTTTAGGTATGGACGTGGCGTACTGCAACCTAGATGGCAATGCCGATGTGGTAGAGTTCTGTCCGCACGATTCTTTCCTCCATGTTCTAGCTGCTTCAACATACACACTACAAGAGGGTGATCAGCCGAGTCGATCCGGTAGCATATCACTTTTCAATGTGGATGCTGATTTGGGTCGACTTGAGTTGTTGCATAAGTTAGACACATCGGGTATATTTGATACCAAGTGGAATCCAGTCGGGGGTAACACAACGAGTCCCTTGCTTGCTCAGGCTGCTGCCGATGGTTACTTGAGGGTTCATCGTCTTGAAAGTTCCACGGATGGATCAGAAAGCCATGGTATGCTCATTTCCACCTTTTTGGCATATTAATTCAAGTTGTATGCATAATAGTTTCAATTTTGTTGAAGTACCTATGATTTATTAATGTGATTGGGGTATGTTATGGTTCAGAAAGCCATGGTGTTTTTTATTTTTGGCTCTGCTCTGTTCCTTGCTGGGATGCTCATCATGCTCTGCTCTGGCAGCAGCTACAAATATTGTTTTTGGGACTTCATTGATTTGTGTACGCTTTCGTGTAACTTCATAATCTTTATAAATGTAATTCTTAGGCTTTTTAGGACAAAAAATTGGAGGGACTCTATAGGCAATATTAGACTCCATGGAAACTTGTAATCATCCTGCAGGCTTCTCATCGACGGGTAGGATATCGTTAGCTTTTTAAACAACACTAGGTTATACCGGTGCGATGCACGGTTTAAAGTTTTTTTTTTGCAAAAGTTGCTTATAATAAAAAAAAAATTCAAACTCATTATAATTAGAATATTTTGAACAAATCTAAAATAGGGGAAATAATGAAATTAATATATGAATATTTAATACAATATCAAAGAAACCTTATCAAAAAAAAAAAAAAACAATATCAAAGAAACAGTTTAATTAAATTAATATATTATTTATGAAATTGTTGAAGATACATGCGGGTAATATGAATTTCAAATTTACATAACCAACTAAAACTTGATCAACTTAATTTACTTCAAGATAAAATAAAATAATAAAATTAATAGTTTCTTAAATTTATCAGAATAGTTAGGGCATGTTTGATATGACTTATCTGGAGGTGCTTAGCGTTTGATTTCACTTATGGTAAGATAAGTCATAAATCATGTATAAGCTACTTAAAGCACATACAAGGCCATAGGTTGTAAGCACTAAGCCTAGTGCTTAATTCTACTTTTCAAAAACATGTGAGTCCTCTTCTTTATTGAAATTTTATATATTCCAAGATTACCCTTTTTAATAATAATAAAAAAACAAAAGGTAATAATAATAACTTATAATAAATAATAATAATAAAATGAATTATAATAATATTAATAAATAATAATATGAATAATGATAATTGTTATAATAATAATAAAAATAATAAATATAGTATTAATAATGATAAATATAATAATAAATTATTATTATTATTAATACTAATAATAATAATAATACTAAAAAGTAATATTAATAATAATATAGTAAAAATAATTGTAATAGTACTAAGTAATAAAAATAATAAAAGTAATATTAATACCAATATAATAATAATAATAAAATATAATATTAATAATAATAAAATCAATAATAATAATATAAATAATAATATAAATAACATTATTAATATTATTAATATAATAAAATAAATACTAAAATTAACAAGTAATAATAATAATAAAGGCAATAATAATGATAATAATAATAGTGATGAAATTTGTATTAATATTAATAAAATAATAAAAAAGCGATAATAATAATAAGAATAATAAAAAATAAAATAAATAAATAATAATAATAATAATAATAATAATGTAAATCATATTTTGTGATGATGCTATTTTAGTCTTTATATTTGATTTCAGCAATATTTTAACTTATTAATCAAACACACAAACTAACTTATAAAAGCTAATCAGTACCTTTAAAAAGCTAAATCAAACATCACCAGTTATTAGTCATCAGTCACAAGTCATAAGTAATAATTTATCAGTCATAACTCATAAGTAATAAGTTATCATAACATATCAATAAGCTAAATCAAACAAACCCTTAGTAATTTATAAAAAGTTAACAATTGAATACTTTCTATCTTAATTTTAAAATAAATAAAAATTGAAATAGTAGCAAATTGATTTTTTTTATAATTCCTAAAAATAATTAGCTTTTTTAATTATGATATTATGTTATTATCCAAATTTGTGACCAATGTTTAAAGATTCTTAATTGAAACAACTTTATTTATCAAAAGTTTAAGAGACCTGACTACATGATCTTTACATGTAATATAATATTACATTAATTTTTGCTCTGTTTCTAGTTGTAAAACTTACTAAAAATGGACAAAGAGATATAAGATTGTAAATGTCGATTAACTTGGTTAAAATATGAAATTCTTGAATATTATATCCTTTTATATACAAACACGTAGATGAATTTAATACATACAAAATGAAAATAATATCAGGCTTAACAACATCGATAATAAGAAAAATAACTTCGGTATATGAAAAAAATAAAAAAGGAACATTAGAAACATCTTATGTTTTTCTCTTTATAAGATTTTGTGGAATATGTCATTATGATCAAAAAATTATACATACTAAACATACTAAAAAAGTAAATAAGTGAAATCCTAGGTGATATATGCATGTCCAATTGTCCATAATTGGCACAACACTTAATCTGTCTTTGTTTCTGATGCATGTCATGTTGAAAGAAAACATGTATGTATAGGCATGATTAGTTAAAAAAAAACACACGTGCATTAGCCATATAACATTAAAAATTCTAAATCATGCTATAATTGGTAAGTTAATTTATTACTCCCTCCGTCCCTAAATTATCGTCCTCCTTTCCTTTTTCGTCCGTCCCAAAATAATTGTCCACTTTAAAACTTACCTTTTTAGAACATCGCTTTTACCACTTTACCCCTACTTTTTCACCTTACTTTAATTATGGGCCACATATACATGGGCTTTAAAGGAAACTACACATTAAACCAATATAAATAATCAAGTCAATTGTTTTTTCTTAATCTGTGCACCGGGTCAAGCAGGACAATAAATTAGGGACGGAGGGAGTATATTGTAAAAAAAAACACACACACAAACATGTGCATACTTAATTTTATCATTCACTTTTAGCATGTATGTGTGTTCTATTGTTAGAGGTGGCAAATGGGTGGGCGTGGGCGGGCCCAAATGGGCGCTCATTTACTCATTAACATGCACTTATCAAATAAATACAAAAATTGCAAAAAAAATAATTTCCTTTTATAAAAAATTATCAAATATATATATATATATATATATATATATATATATATATATATATATATATATATATATATATATATATATATATATATATATATATATATATAATTACAACCACAATAATTGGAAGAAGACCAACATTTTTTGTAACATTTTAACCTCTGTCACTATTTCCAATGCAACCAAATTCTAAAAAGAACTCAAAAACTTTACATGACGTGTTAGTGTTGGTAGAATCATTAAATAATATCAAAACAAGAACATATTTTCACTATGTTTTTCAAATGGAAATCTGATATTTTTTTTTTCATAACCAGAAAATATGTAATTGACCATATATAAAAAGTAATATGATATCGAAAAAAAATAAAAAAAAATGGTTAATTTTTTATTCTTAAAAAATAACGGTTACTTCCACCATTGCTGACTATTTCTTTGGTTCTGAAAACCAAAACCAGAAGAACAAGTAGTAGCCATCTCTCTCTCTAGTTTCTCTCTCTACCCCCACACTCTCTCTATCTTAATGAATGGTTATTGATAGAAATGTAAATATAGAGAGAGAAATAAGTTTGAATTATCAGGTATACAGAAAAAAAAATTGGTCGTGAGAGTGAGAGGTGAAAATGTAGGCGCCCATTTGTGCCCATAAAACTTAATGGTCTAAGAGGGCATGCCCATTTGTGCCCAGATTAAAATTTAAGTGTGCCCAGATTAAAATTTAAAGTGTGCCCATATTTTTTAGTACTTTAATTATGGGCCACATAAACTGGGTTTTCGTAAATTTTGCCACCACTATCTATTGTAAAACCAGCGAAGAAAAAAAAACACAATCAAACAATTTGAAAACTACGAAATTTGAGAGAGGTAGGAGTTAATTGGTAGATAAATAAATTTAAATTTGAAAAAGATTTGTTTGTTAAAATTTCCATATTAATAAAATAAATAAAAATCACAGAAAGAGATTTTATCCTATTTGATTTGCACGGTTTTTACGTATTTATTGATGAAATTACAAAATAGAATAGAAGAATCCAACACTTTGGTAATTCTAGTCATTGTGGGGAAATGAAAAGGATGAAGTACTAATTGAGAAAAAAATAAATTAAAATCAAAATATCGGTAGCCAAAAATGGTAAAGAAAAACTTTTACCCTGAGAATTTAGGAGTCCTAATCAGGTGAAACACATTTTTAAAATCTAACTAATTTTTGGTTGCAAAATAAAAAAAAATTACAACTTCACAAGAAAGCGACATGTGGAAGCATATAAATTCTTTTAAGGTGTTAGCATTTTAACAGAAAGCCGCCACGTGACAGCAACAACTTCTATTTTAGTAATAGTTATGTGACAGCAATGACTTCTGTTTTAGTAATAGTTAATATATATATATATATTACTTAACCAAACGAATTTTTTTTTCTTTCATTGTTTGTTTATTTTGTTTATTTTGTTTTGTTTATTTTGTATACTTTGTTTATGGTTCGGTATGAGATTAGTTCATAACATACTTACGAATTAATTTGAACCGTCAGTTGTGTTTAACACAATTCGATCGGGGCACCGGTTAGACCCTGAGTTCTTTTATAATATAGCTTTTGTTATAAAACTTAATGTTATTTATACACGTATGGAAGCATGGACTGATTGGATGCTACAAAAATATATGTAACTCAGTACATATATCGAATTGCCAAATACGTATACGACATTAATGAAAGATAACAAATACCTTCCACAGCATAATAGATTTAAGTAATTTTGGAATGTACAATCTGTGGTTAGTTTCATTTCCTATCACAAACCTACTTTAAGATGTCTGTAGTTCAGCGGTTTTTCAACAATCATTTGGTAGGAGAAGCTAGAAAGTATAATGTTTAAAAGTGACTGCAAATAAAGATTTTGAGTGTGATGCAGGATATTTTCTGAAAGAGGTGTATAGCGAAAAAGTCAGTTCATCCTTGTGCCTTTGCCTGGACTGGAACCCCTCAGCCACGTCCATCTCGGTGGGCCTTTCAGATGGTTCAGTCTCGATAATCTCCCTATGCGAGTCTGGAACAAGTATAGTACAAGAATGGAAAGCACATGATTTTGAACTCTGGGCAACTGCCTTCGACCCTCACCAACCACAGCTACTGTATACAGGGTCAGATGACTGCAATTTCAGTTGCTGGGATTTGCGCAGTTATCCTTCTAACTTGTCTTTCCAAAACTCAAAAGCCCATAAGATGGGTGTCTGTTGCATTGCCAAAAACCCCAGTGATCCAAATACTTTACTCACTGGCAGCTATGACGAGCACTTGAGGATTTGGGACGTCAGATCAATCTCAAAGCCTATAAATGAAACTTCAATTTGTTTAGGTGGAGGAGTTTGGAGAATCAAGTACCATTCCTTTGTACCAGGTTTGGTCTTGGCAGCTTGTATGCACAATGGGTTTGCTATCGTCAAGGTTAAGGGGGATAAAGCTGAAGTTGTAGAGACATACAACAAGCATGAGTCACTTGCCTATGGAGCAGATTGGTACAAAGGGAATCTATCTCAGGTAGACAAAAGAAAGAGCACTGTGGTTGCCACTTGCTCGTTTTATGACAAGCTTCTTCGGTTATGGATGCCGGAAAGTGATATTTTCACACAATAGAGATAGATCCTAAGGTATGTTGTCTTTTATGAATTTATAGACTGTTGTTCTCTTAAAAACTAATATCCAGCTAAGAATATATTTGGTTTTGCCATATTTAAGGATTTGCCTACGTTAATTGCTGTGTGAGGATAGGGGTAACATATAGCGTTATGCAGATCAAAGCGGCTGTTTCTTGAGGAGAATGATAATGTAGCAAATCTGGCAATATAGCCAGTTCAGCAGAACCCTTGGGCATTTGGCAATTGCTCTATATTCATACCAGAAGAATTACTAGACATCAGAGCGTGACGGATATTGGTATTGTTTTCTTGTTTCTCTTCTGAATTTTCGAATATAGATTAGCCCAATAAGGTTCTTGGCTAAATCTTTGGACTGAGAATGGTCTTGTTTGCTTCAGAACTGAATTTACTTGGGCCTGAAGAGGCTAACATCTAAACATTGGCATTTGTGGTGGTGAATTATTCCTTTTGTTTCTTTCATCAGCAAATGAAGTGGTGAATTGTATGGTAATTAATGGTTGAGATATTTTCTGTCAATTCAGATAGATACTATCCTTTTGAGGAAATATGAAAAATGGAGTGGTCTTCTTTTATTCTCAATGAAGCTGAAGTTATTCTGGCTACAAGATAAAGTTAATTTGGGGATTATGAAGATTATGGGAAAAAGCCTGACCATACTTTTATGGGGGCATTGCATTTTGCAGCATTCCTCTTGATTGAGATGTCTCTTTTCAAGTTTTGTATTTTCTCTCCAGTCCCCCATCTCACTGGAATAATTCTTCAGTCACCAGTGATAATGAACCACCATGACTAGAAGAAAATAAATCCGAAAGTGACAGAATGTTAGAGAGGGAGAGAGAGAAAGAGTGTTTATTTATAACTTTTTTTTTGTGCTTGACTAGAATAGTAGTGAGAGTGGTAGTTTAGGTTTGTTGCCAAGGCAATTCCTCTAGTTGGATCGGAGGTAATTCTTAAAATTTAAATACATAAATTGAGCATTGGGAGGTGTTGCCCTTGGACTCGCTTGAATGTGTGGATTAAGTTGTGAAGTTTGGGAGTTGGCTTGAAGGAACCACCTCGTCCAACCAAAAGAGCTAAAAATTGGAAAGAGAGGAATGGACATGTTTCTTTGACAGAATTGACAAAGCCGTGGTGGTTGTTTTTGAGTGTGTGATGGAAGATTCTTCTTCTTCATTCTAGTGTAGCCTCATAAACATTATCTTTTCACATATTACTGCCCATAAATTTAAACATCCCTCTCAAGTTAGTTGCTCTCAAAAGTGGACTAGTATAAGTTTTTGAAAGAGACTGATCAAAACAAAAATGCTACTAATAGAGAAGTTACTTCTGGAAGCTGCAGTTAGAGATGCACAAACGCTAACCGTTGAACTGGACCAGCCGCAAATCGGAAAATGGTGAAACCGGGGGTTCACCGCTTCGGTTCAGGTTTAAATAATTAAGTGTTTATTTTCTATGCTTATTATAAATTATTTTATACTCCCATATTTACTATTAAAAAATTACATTTTATAATTTATATTTTATACTCCAAAAAAAAAAAAAAGTCTTGGACAAGGAAAAGGGCAAGGCCACGGAGGCCCTCAAGTAAAGAGAGATTCCACAAAATCATCCCCTCTTCCATGTGAATCTTATCTTGTAGTAGGTCTCGTTTTAAGTGAATAAATTGGATACTTTGATGAAGGACAAATGATGTGGGGTCCAACCGTTGAAAATTATTTGATTCCAAGTTTTTTGATAATTTATTCACTAAATGATGCAACAACCTATTTGCTAATTAATGAAAAATCTATTTCACTAAACCTACCCACAGGAATGGGTTCACATGACATAGGTTTATTAGAAGAAAAGGGTCAGCTGCAATGGGTTCACACGCTCGTCAGTTGCAATGCCTACTGGAGAGTAGTAGAGATTGAGGACAAACAGAATAATACAACTGAACCAAACCAAGAATCATACCCATGTCTCGTTGAACAGAGTCTTTTCCTTCATAAATTCTACAATCATTATCAACAACTGCTCTGCAAATTTAACACCAGTTTTGGAACTCCCAGTTTACTTAAAATTAGGGGCCCGTCCCTTTTCAAGAATTTCTAACCTTTTACTCTTCAATACTTCATTTTAATCTAAGGAATTATTATACCATTAATAAATTAAACACGTGTTTAAAGTATCAATTTATACATCTTGATGCACGTTTTTATGGAATTGAATCGCAATGCAAGATTTTGATATATGATTATGTGCATTGCAATGCATGATTTTGAATCTTAATGTGTAATTCCAAATTGTGTAGCAATCATCTCCATTTTATAGCCATGTATCGCGATTCAAAATCAATGCATTGCGATTCAAAAGTGATGCATCGTGATACAAAATGATGTCCAAAAATCAACAAATTCTTATTTTGGAAGTTCGTCGAACAGTTTACATGCATAACAATTATGATTATTTGAAATATATATGTTTTAATAGTTCTAATCACAATATAAACTAAAAAATGACGAAGAAGATAATTTGTGATACTGAGAATCATAGCAATATTGATAGAAAATTCTCTAAGCAATTGTGCCCCTTCTAGAGCAGCTTCATCCCACAGCTCTTACAACAATATCATTCTTGTACAAGAGGTAATATCTTCAATGAGATCTTCCTTGGGCTTTGAAGGGCTTTGAAGATGATCGAAGAAGAAAGAGGAGGGGATTAACAAAGGGGACCGACTTGCAATTCTTCCAAAAAAAATCACTAGTACTCGTCTACTGTTTTTAAATTATTGTCATGATTTAGCTTTTTATGTTAAAGTAGTTGTTGATTAAATAAAAATTTGACACACACACACACACATATATATCTATATATATATTAATTTGAAAATTACAAAACACATAAAGCTAATAGGAATAAACTATCCCTCTAAAATGCTTCCAACTCTAGACAACTCATAATTTTTAGTATTCTCGTTTCTAAATAATCGTTCTACTTTCTTTTTTCCTTCGTTCATAAATAAATGTCTTATTTCTAACTTTTTTTATTAACGAAAAATATTTTTTGCCATTTTAATTTTTACTCTTCAATTAGTGGGATCCATTGCATGAAACCCACCCTAGCCATTCAATTATTGAAAATGCAAAATTTGATATGAGAGAAAATATTCAATCATTAAAAATTTCAAAAAGTTTAGCACGAGCAGTATTATTTATTGAAAAGTGATTAAATGTTTGATTATCTTTTACAATGGTTTTGAAAGTTAAAATAATTTCTATTAAAACACTATATTGCGCAACTCAAAAAATAAATAAATCATATACAAATAAAATAATGTTTAAAGTGAAATACTTTGATTGGAAAGTAAGTGGGATCAACCCAAACCTAAATCATCGAGAGCAAGAACAACAATAGATCAAAGAGGTATCAAACCCTAATCAAGCCTTCCAACTTTTGAATAAAAAAAACAAATTGGTATCTAATTTGATTTGGTTTGATTTGTATTAAATTATAATAAAAATCAAACCAAAATCATCTACCACTTTTTGTTTTTTATCCCATTTTTTGGCATTTTCACAATTCAAAAAGTTTTTATTATTTATTAAAAAAGAGTACATATTTTTATCTATAAATAGAAATTTGGTTTGTTTTATTTAGATACCAAACCAATTTTAAGATAAAGATGATGAAATATATATCAAATAAATTACTTTATAAATTATAATATATTGTGTTTGATTTAGTGTTTGATTTAATTTGAGTATGCTCGGACTACATGCTCTGCCTCTGCAATAGTAGTAGTACAGTACAGTAGTATCATTTTAACTACATATATTCTGCTTTTGCTAAATGAGTTGTTTTAAAGGATTGTTCTTCCTTTTTATTTATTTGGTAATAATTAAAAAAATAAGAGAAAGAAAAAAATTGCATTTATCAATGAGAAAAAGAAACACAGATGACAGTACATAAATTAAAGTGCTCATATTTATGGCCGAATCATAAGTCACCTGTCTTCATTCAATAATGCTTCCAAACTTTGTTCTCTCTCTCTCTCTCTCCCCCCCTCCCTCCTTTCTTATCTTGAATGCACACTACACATTTGTCTTTGCAATGTCAGTTTCATGTGCTGTATACTGTTATTGTTTCCTCAAGAGAACCTTCATCAACCACTAACCCCATTATTTCTCTAATCTAATCTCTCTCTCTCTCTCACACCAACACACTCATTTTGACCAGTACGTGCTCCAGCACACAATGTTCAACTCTCCACTCTTATGAGTTACCCCACTGAAGCATACTCTGTTCAACTCATGAGCCTTTCAGAAAATCACACGCTCTTTAATTTATATGCATGCCTGTTACGTAATTAATTTGGGATTCAGACTGGTCAGTTTTACGAAGATGGGTTTGAGCAATATTTCATGGTTGGCTTTGGGTTGTTTGGTTTTTGTGGGTTTGTTCATGAAAACTCAGTGTGATGGGTCTTCAGAGGTTTATGTCAAGTTCTTGAAGACCCCTTTCGCAATTTCCAATATGAATTCAGCTACATTTGATTTCCAAGTTTTGGTGGCTGGTAATGGCAGTAGCTGTGCAAGCTGTAGCACCACTTGCAAGGTTGGTCCATTCTACAGCCTCTCTATCTACTTCTTCTACTTTGCTCCGTGTGCGGTGCGTGTGTGTGTGTGTGTGTGAGAGAGAGAGAGAGAGATGAGTTTATGTTCATGTTTCCAAAGGTAATGTTGGTTGGTAATGGTAGGTTGTATTTGCTTGATGCTATTGATTTTGAAAAGTATTTTCTTGATATCTCAGTTTGCAATTATTGAAAATTGAAGTTTATGATTATATATGCTTTGCTTGTATGGACTTTAAAAGGTCCTGCTAACAAGTGTTAGAAATTTTTAATCACGTCTCTGTCTTCAAATTGTTACCTTGTAAATATGAAACTGTTAGCTGAAAAATCGTAAACCCAAAAGCCATCCCCTTGTAAGTTGTAACGGGTTTTAAACTTCAAAGAAACCGGACATCGGTTTTGTTTTTGGTTCGGTTCATATGCCTTTAAAAACTAAAACCAGGTTCCAAACCAGTCAAAATTATGTCTTTTTTTAAATCATAATTAATATATATATATATATATATATGGCCGTTTTTCACGGATTGTAGGATATCTGGACTTATGTGAACGTATGATCTTGTAGAAATCAGTCAAAACAAAGACACCTTAGAAGGAATGTGAAGGTCTCGCGAAACCCCTTCAGCATGAGAGTAAGTCTTTTGCTTGTTGAAAGAAAAATGACAAGAGTTTCGGTATGTATAAGTGAACGTACATTTCAAATGAGGCATTATGAGGTTTATATAGCCCTTTGGGAGTGTAATCTAGGCTGAGTCATCATTGTAGAGAGATCTTAGGTCTTTATGGCCATTAATGTGGGTTTACCGCTTAACTAACGAGGTTGTGGCTGAAATCTCGGACATGAGCGTTAGCCACTAGTCGTGTTCAAGGCTGATTATCTGTCTTTTCGGGTAGCCTTGCTCTCTGCTCGGCAGACTTGTAGAAGGATTCCTGGTCGGGAAGGATGTGAAATGCTCAACCTGAGTAATCCTGCTCGGGTGACCTTTTTTCTGGTCTCTGTATCCCACGTGACTATCACGTGGAGGCACATGTACTTGCTCGTGACCAGGATTTGAGCCGAGCTCATCAGTGGCCCCCTATTCCTTGCTCGCCGAGTATTTATGCTCGGTGCGAGGAGCATATTTGTAGTTGTTTCTGTGGTAACCTGAATTGGGGAGTAGAATACTTGTTCATTTCTGTTTGATTGTTGTGATCCAAGCGAGGGAGCTGCTATATTGGTGATAGTGGGTGCATTGAGACACTAGTTGTAGGAAACTAGGGAGTCTTTGTAGGGTGATGTCGGCTAGGTACAGTGTCATGATGGGCCGCGCCTTTTCGAGACGTGCATTAATGACGGGTTTGATCGGGTGTATTGCAGCCACCTAAAATCTTGGATTCGAAATTTTCAAGCCGGTAATTCGAGCGCCTTTTTCCATATTTCCCCCTATAAAAGGGGAAAACCTAAACCCTTTCTCTTTTTTACTGCCTTCTTGTCTCCAAACTCCCCTCGCATCAAACGGCGCATCAAGTCTCCGGCAAACAAATTTTCTGCTTCTGCAAACTGGATCGTTTCTAGATTTCACCCTCCGGCAAGCTTATCCCTATTCAACCAACAAATAAGCTATCTATCTTGCTCTTATTTTCCTTGCTTCTGGATTTTTGTAACATGCTTAGGATTTATGGGTTTCTTCATGTGTTCTTCCTTCTAGTTCGTCTTTCTGGGTAAATTCTAAGGGTTTTACCTCTAGATCTAAGTATTTCTCAGGGAGATCGAGGAGAATATGGGGAAATCATGATTTCAGTGAAGGTATTTTAATCAAGATTTTCCCTTGATCTCATGTAGGATGTCTTTTCCTCTTCGATTGTTTGACGAGTGACTTGATCATGAGCAAAAGGCGTATGATTATGATCATGGTGCTCTTGAACCCAATGTTGAAGTAGATTCTGAAAAAACTAGCTCTGACGTGCACATTCTTGAGGAAAGCGAGCAACCGAGCTCTTTTGGAACGTGACAACCGAGCAAGATGTTGAAGAAGACGAGGTGAGCTCGAGTGGTAACCAAAGCGAGGAAGAATTAGTCGGTCGGCCTCGAGCAGGACGGAGAACTCGTAATGAGGACTACTATAACTTGAATTCGCTTGCTCATTAGGAGTCTATGGATTCCCCGGTGGAAGTGGGAAATTGTTTAGTTCGATTGGAGTTTCCGAGTAAAACTACCAAGGAATCCCTTATAAATCCGAGATTACTCCTGCTCAGAGGAATAAGACCAAGAGGGTGGTATTCATCTATGACTTCTTCCGCGTCGGGATGCGCTTGCCCTGGATCCTTTGATTGTTGAATTTTTGATGTGCAATCTCCAACTAACCACCATGCTAATTTTGATTGCTTTTATTGCGACTTGCCGGCTGGTCGGCTTTGACTGAGATGACCATACTCTGCAAACTTTTCCAATGGATCATTGGTCACTCGAAGGCTGGAGCTTTGAAGTTGTTTACCGAGTTTCCCCACAAAGTTGAGAAGTGGGATAAGAGAATCATGGTCGTAGAGT
Source organism: Codonopsis lanceolata (assembly GCA_013146195.2). Lineage (NCBI taxonomy): Eukaryota > Viridiplantae > Streptophyta > Magnoliopsida > Asterales > Campanulaceae > Codonopsis > Codonopsis lanceolata. The sequence continues at coordinate 28,261,520 of CM028378.1, read as the reverse complement.
CTCGGGCAGGATGGCCTTTTGCCTTGACCCCTTACGAAATGAAGCCTCCGACCTACGACAAACATGCCACCTTTACTGGGGAGGAGAGATGCATGACCATATTGAGGGATGCACTAGGAGTGACCGAGTAAGGTCAAAGGTGGCTGATAGACTGGAAGTCAATTGTGCAGGATCCCAAATTTTTGTGCTCGGCTGCCTGCTCCCGTTGAAGGTGTTGATCCCTTAGTGACAATTGAACCTGAACCCGCCCATCCTTACTGGGGGGACTTGTCATGACAACAAGTTCCTTAATGAATGCACCTCATGTCCTCGGGGGGATGCCCCCCTTGATTTTAATGATTCTAATACATATTTTGCTTGTTGATTTCTGAAAATAGTACATCTTGATGTCTGCTATTTCATTCTTTTCTTTCTTTAACAGTGGTTAAAGACGTGTTGAGGTAGCACAAGACTGATTTTAAAGCAAAATCTGTTTCTCGCCTGTTGAACTCATAGGTCGCGAGCAGCCACCGCCTGCTCCCTTACCAAAATCTTTGTTTATTGAACGAAGTAAAAAATCGTCCCAAGCTTTTGGTTCCACTTCTGAGCCAAAGTCTCCTTCCCCCACACAAGCTCCATCCATTAAGCAGCCCTCCCGCAAACGTCCAGCTATCCAAGATAGCCGAGCAGGAGAGCGGCCTACTCGATCCCGGGTACATGATGCTGCACCCCAAGAAACTATTCAAGGGGGACGTGCCGTTTCACCTTCTCACTCCATTCTGCCTCCTCCTCCCCAACGTGAAGAGCCATCAAGGAACAATATGCCGAGTTGGTTGAGGCCCAACTTTGTAATGCCTGTAACCCGAGATGGGGTGAAAGACATGGTTGCCGAGCTCTCTGTTGTTCCCCTGCTTGGAGGAATTAACCTCCATGAGCGAGAAAATATGAGTGACGTATGCGGGCAGTGGATTTTAAAGAGAGTTGCTCACCCTGATGCTTTGCGTCGTGATGCTGAAACTCCCAACAATACTTTGTTTGACGAAGTTGGGCTGTTGGTGAGTCAGGTATGATATGTTAGTTGCCTTCGATTTGAAAATTATATTGATTGTGGAATTTCAATTCACTTGTTCCCTTGTGATTTTTGTAGTTTGCCTCCAAGGTTACTCTTCTGCACACTTGTGTAGATGAGTACAAAGACAAAGCGGACTCCCTGTTTGAGGAGAAAAAGAAATCCGACGAGGCTGCTCACTCCTACAAGGAAGATCTGCTGGCCAAAGACAATGAAGTCCTTGCGAAGGTGACCGAGCTGACGAAGCTCGAGGAAGAAATAATCCGCCTAAAGGCTTGGGTGGTGATCGCCCGGAATGGGGAATTAGCCGCTCAGAAAACCTTGAGCGAGGTGAGGAAAGAAAGTCGAGGAGGCTCAGCTTGCCGCCGAGCATAGAGAGAAAGAGCGCCGTAGGCAAAACTTGTAGAGGAGGTAAAGGTTGCAGCTGTGGAAGAGTTCAAGCTATCCGATGAGCTCAAAAAGCTGGTAGATGCAAAGCTGGTCCCCTATTTCTCACAAGAGGTTAATCATATGCTCTGCATGTTGGCAAGCAGGAGTTACTCTCAAGATGATGGCGCGGTGGGGAACTGCTTCACCTTGGGGCACAGAGGCTCGAAAGAGCCATGCTTTGGTCCTTACAATGCAGACGAACGGGGAATCATCGCGGCTAATGACCGGGAGGCTAATGAACCAGAATGGATACCTCCAACTCCACTGGCCAATAATGTGGTCGATCAAATGAACGTCATTTATGAACAGGAGGCTTTGGAGGATGATGACGATGAGCCTGCCTCCACGTGATAGTCACGTGGGATACATGGACCAGGAAAAAGGTCACTCGAGTTGAGCTTTTTCATATCCTTCCCGACCAGAAATCCTTCTACAAGTCTGTCCGAACAAGACTGCCCAAACACGACTAGTGGCTAATGCTCATGTCCGAGATTTCAGTCACAACCATGCCAGTTACGTGGTCAACCTGCATTAATGGCCATAAAGGCCTAAGATCTCTCTACAATGAAGAATCAGCCTGGATTACACTCCCAAAGGGCTATATAAACCTCATAATGCATCATTTCAAAGGTATGCTCACTTTTACACATCGAAGCTCTCTGACCTTTTGCTTTCAAGCTTAAGACTTACTCTCACTCCGGAAGAGTTTCGCGAGGCCCAGCCTTGCATTCCTTCTAAGGTGTCTTTCTTTTGACAGGTTTCTATAAGATCATACCTTCACATAAGCCAAGATATCCTTTAATCCGCCAAAAAATGGCCCAATACCAAATTATATATATATATATATATGTATATGTACATATATATATATATGTACATGTACATATATGTACATGTATATATATATGTATATGTACATGTATACATATATGTACATGATCATACGTATATATATACATATATACATGTATATATATATATATACATATATATACATACATGTATATATACATATGTACATGTATATATATATATGTATATGTATATATACATATGTATATATATATACATATACATATATATACATCTAAGATTCTGCTGCTTAGCCTTTCTTTTATTTAAGGCTCTTGCTACTAAGTAAACTTGATGAATTTAGATTTTTAGTGGTACCCTTCATTACTTTGAGTTTGCTTCCTTGTTACTTCACTTATTGAATTTGTTTCACTTACTTACAAATGTAGAGCAAGAATAAGTGAATTAAAACCGCTATAGCAACTTAACATGACTGTTATAAAACTGAAACTGGAGAAACCAAAACCGCAGGTTTGGTTTGTTTATGGTTTCTGATTTTAGGAAAACCATTCATAGTTAACCGTTTTAAGCTGGGAAACGATAAAACCGGAACCGACTCACCCCTAGCTATTAGGGAGAATTCTAAATCAGAATCTTTCTTTGGACCCTTAAAGAGTGGTCCAATGAGCACCTAAGTGAACAGGATTGAGCGCCCTTATTTCAGAAGTGAAATAGCACTAATAAGTGAGATTAGGACACTCTTTACAGATCCAATTTAGAAATATTCCGCATTGGAATTCTCCTTAATGGCCTTATAAACTTTTTCAATGCTACTGTATGAATTTCTAGACAAAAACTTTTTAATCTTGAACATGTACCTTAAAGGATGTTATTACTGTTATATTATTAATGTGATTTCTAAAGCAAAATTTGTCTGAAAGTAGATTCTCAAATGTGTCTTTAGGGTACATGTTCAGGTGCATGTTTTCCGTAGGCTGAACTTTAAACATAGTGAAGTTTTCTTTAAAAGTGAGACTTTACCACTAGCTTTTTCAAGTTTCATTTTCGTTTTCTTATTTTAATTTTAATTTATGATGAATGATATACTTTTATGCATATACTTTTAATGTAGCTGGACGATATCAAACCTTCAACTTGTGAACCTAGAGAAGTTTCTTTTGCCGGATTATCTGATGGAAATCATACATTTGAGGTCTGCACCAATGGGGCTAACGGAGTTGGCTGCACTACCTATAACTGGACTATTGGTATTATATTTATGCAGTTGGCAGATCTATATGAAAAAAGTTTATTCCATAGTCTGCTGCTCTTGAATATTTAATTTTTTTTCCAAAATGTGTTCGTATGAAACCATTTTCCTTTGCAGACACGATACACCCTACAGCATATGTCACTGCAGCAACATCTTTCACGAATGCACCAAATGTTTCTGTAAATGTATCTTTCAGCGAACCCTGCTGGACTGGAGGTGGCTTCAGTTGTGATTCTGTGAATGCCTGCAGCGTAAGTAGGTAGTCCATTAATTAGGTAACATCTTCACAATCTACCATCAGACTTCAGTTTTGTCAATATAGCTGTTTGTCCCAGTGGTTTGTCATAACAGTCCATCAAGTATGACAAAGTACTTCTTCTGCAGCTCCTTGTCTATGGTGCTGGCCAAGTTATTCCATCTACCTTCACTACTATTCAGCCAAACCTCAAATTCTCTGCCGTTGTTAGTTTGTCTACAAGCGTTCAGTATGGAAGAGTGGTATTAGTAATGGACACAAATTTCTGTAAAGACCGTGCTGGGAACAACTTTATGAGGACAACAAATTCGAGTTTTTTTGTTCATTTTGGTGGGTCCAGTTATTCCCAAAGCATGCCCTTATGTTTTGCACTTGAAATAGTGTTTCTCAGCTATTTTCCGTATTTGTACAGATAGAAGAAATGTTTTTGTTGACCTGAGGACTCATATACCTGAACGGCTACTTCAACTGAACAGTGAAACTCGAACAGTGCAAGCAACTAATAAATATAAGAACCTAAAGGTGTATCTCTACTTTAGCAATCCTGTTCTCAACTCATCTGCTGAAATTTTGGAGTCTCTCAACACTAGTCAAGGATCACTTGTCCCTGTTATTGGCGATACCCTTGGAAATCGGAGATATGGCTTTCAGGTCAGTTTGCCTAGAGCTCTGATTTTTGACTTTCCCCTTTAAACTATTTTGATGTTCTCCTTGTTCATTTTGCTTGAATTCTCTTTCTTCAGTTTATAAATATTTCTAGCAAGGCTATTGTCACAGTGACACTTAATTCAAGTTTAGTCTTGAGCAGACAGGGCACCCCTATTTCTCCCATAGCACCAGTTACTTTCCTATATGGTAAGTACAACATTTGTATCACGAAGTTAGTAACTTAATTTAGTAAATATGAATTACTTTATTTATATAATTTGAAAATTATTTACTTCAGACTCTCAAAGGCCTTCTGTCAGATTAAGTACAACATCTAATACGAGGACAAGACAGCGCAATATCCCGGTATTGATAAAGTTCATGAAGCCTGTATTTGATTTCAATTCTTCTCACCTATCCATCTCTGGTGGACATATACAAGGGTTAGTATTTCCTCTTCCAATACTCAACATGTGTAAAGAGAGAATTAGTGTTAAGGTGTGTATCTTTTGTCTTGTGTAATCTCCTCGCATGAAATTTATATTAGAAAATTAAACTTAAAAAAGAAAAGGGAAAAAGTACACAAGTGATTTCAAGTCAGTAATTGCTTGAATTTACTACTTCTTAACATTCTTTTGTCCTTAATATGCACATTTCCAGCTTTCATGAAGTAAGTAGGAGCATATATCTGGTAGAGATTCAACCAAACAATAACATGATATTGGTGAATGTTCCTGAAAATATGACCGCGGATGTTGCTGGAAACAGAAATTTAGCATCTAATATGCTACGAGTGAGACACTGTAAGGCTTTGTTCTCCTTATTGATGCACACATTTTGTTTCATGACTTCAACATCTTCGATTTCTGACCAATGAACCAATATACAGACTCTGTGCCCACTATATCTTTGGTGCTCTCCTCCTTTGCAACTGCAGCTTTTGCAGTGACAGCCTTAGTTGCGGGGTTTCTCACTGTTTCAACTGCATGTCTTCGACTTGCTGGGGCTTTTCCAAGACTGTCTTCTCCATTGACCTCGGATCCAGCAAGAAATCTGTTTGTAAGATGTTCTTTTATAGTCTCTAGTTTATTAGTATCATATTTTATACCTGCCTCGTCATAATTATAAACCTAATTATGCTTCTTCTGTTTTCCATTGATGCAGCGCATTGCATGCCATATTCAGATCTTTGCATTGTCGAGATGGTTGGCAGTTCCCTTGCCAGTTGAATATTATGAGTTTACGAGAGGCTTACAATGGAGTATCCCCTACTTGGACCTCACATGGGAAAATTGTCACATTCAGTCGATCATGGTGGGATCAAGTTCCCGTAACAATCCACATTCAAATTATGACTCCAAGATTCGTGATAAAGAAACAAATTTGAATATGGCTGCCGCTGTATATGGTGTTCCATTGACGGCAATGGAGTACATGTCATATTTTGAGGTCAGTAAGTCTGAATTTATGTGAATTTATTTTGATTTCTTAAAGATATTTTTCTGATAGCAAAATTTTTTACTAGCAGAGCCAAAATATTAAACCAGAAGCCGAGTATCTGTTGGATTCAAACAGTTCACATGGGTAAGCTTTAGGGATATTTTGTGAATTGGTAAGAGAACAATCCTACTTAGTTAATTTATTTAACTAAATGTCTGATTTCCATTTAGTTGGAGAGATTTTGGCAGAAGCATGTTTTGGCTAGCATCGATTGGTGGCAGCTTGATCATTTTGCACATTCTACTCGTTTTAACTATAAAATTCAAGAAGAAAATAGAGAAAGAGAAGATTTATGGTGCACTGACATTCCTGAGATTTGAGATACTTCTCCTTATTCTTGCACTTCCTTGTATTTGCGAAGCCTCAGCAGCCTTAATTCAAGGTACGTTGCTTTTTCTCATTAAAGGAAAAGGATTAAAGGGTTGTCGGGTTTATAATTTTTGGAACTACCTAACTTTATGAAAGTAAAGTTTGAAGATTTAAGCCTTCTCTGATTGTGCTTAAATTCGTCCTTTAGGGGGTTCATCTTCAGGGTATATAGTTGGCATTCTGCTTCTGGGAATCGTATTCTTTCTCATGCTAGCCTTGCTCTTGTTTCTCTCAATTGGTATTTCATTTGGGAAGCTACTTCAATACAAAGAAGTACATCAAGTGGGCCAGAAAGCTCACTGGTACCAAGAACTTGTCCGGGTAACCTTAGGGCCTGGAAAGCGAGGCCAGTGGCTATGGAAGAACAAACCTGATTCTTCATATTTAGCCATTTTGGGCCCACTATATGAGGATTTACGTGGGCCCCCAAAGTACATGCTTTCTCAGATTGTTGGGGGGAGTTCGAACACACATGCTAGTCGAATAATTGCCTCAGACGACGAAACAGAAGATGCAGAAGCACCCTTTATCCAAAAGCTGTTTGGAATACTCCGCATATACTATACTTTACTTGAATCAATAAGAAGGGTTTGTCTTGGCATTATGGCTGGTGCTTATTCCAAAAGCTGGTCTTCGAAAACTCCTACAGTTACCTTACTTTGTATTACGTCTTTCCAGCTCTTCTTCATGATTCTTAAGAAGCCATTTATCAAGAAGAAGGTTCAGTTGGTTGAGATAATTTCAGTTTCAAGTGAGTTGGGAATTTTTGCTCTTTGTATGGTTCTCCACAATGAGGGACTTTCAACAGATCACCAGACAAAAATAGGGATAGTTATGATTTCACTGTTCTTGTTTGCGTTCTTGGCTCAAATGATGAACGAATGGTATGCATTGTACAGACAGACAAAGCAGCTTGACGCGCACAAGGAATCTTTCTTTATGGGTCTGAAATTAGCTTTGGTTGGATTTCTTCTGCTTTTCATTCCACAGAAGTTGATAAAAAACCTGGAAAGCAGCTTTCCGTCAAAGCACGTTGTGGATGGTGATTCTGGGGGCATCCCTTCCTATCTCGACAGGATTAGAAGTTCGGGTAAGTCAGAGAAGCCTTGGCTGAAGCAACTAAGAGAGTTGGCAAAAGCTAGTTTTAGTAAAGACGAAAGTGGGGGTCCTAGTGATCCTTCAACAAGTAGGGCTAGATGGAGTGGATTGTGGAGTGGCAAGAGAAGTGGGAGCTCGTCTCTAACGTCGTCCGTGGATTCGAAATCAAAACCTAAAGGACTGTACAAAGATTTAGAAGCCATTTTTGGAACCAAGGGAAGCTGTACAAGTTCTGAAAGTTGATAGAAAATGCTCATGGCCTTATCTTTCATTTACAGAGGTATAATTTGTCGATGAGTTGTCATGTTGAAGAGATATTACTAATCAAGGACTAGGAGGTGAAGATGTAAATGTAAGTTATTAATCTTAAACCCTAGATCTTGAATTCAATGATAATTACAATAGCATATAAAATACTCTTAATTAAAATATCTGAGGAAGACATGTTGCTTCTAGTGATTTGTCCTTCATCCAAAATCTGTAGTATAATAGAGAAGCAGAGAACATAATATGGTTTCTTCCTTTTGGCCTAAAAACCCTAATGAGTTGATTTAAGGTAATAGATGAATATGATAGGTATTACATCTCTTTTATAGGCAAAGGGGGACTAAATTTCTATTAGGGTTTTAATCTCAATCGTCCATCAAGGTAGAGTTCATTTAGGAAACTTACCCTTTTTACAAACCAAAGTTTATTGTAATGTAGTAATTTCAAATCAACCGTGATTCTCACTTATTGACCATATAAAGATTTTCTTAACTTGCAAGAAATATATCTTACAGTCTCCTACTTGGTCAAAGTGATAATCTTTTAATGGTTAGTCTTGTAATTAATAACTTGATGGTTAACATAATACCTTAACAAAACAAGCTATCCATGAGAGTCATAGCGGTTCCATAGTATTAGGTTTTCAACATGGCTCCTTCCATGTACTACAACATAAATAACTTAATTTAATAGGCCTTTTAAGCAATGGTATAAGGGTCCAATAATGTTCTTTCTTCAAGAACTGTTTTTGTTATCAATTATCCATTCACATAAAGTATACAAAATATGGAAACAAAAATGAAATTCAGAATGTCATAAATAAGAGTTCAATAGAAGTTCAATGTATAAGCATAACAAACGATAAATTAATAATCAGTCACTCTCTCTAGACCCATTTTCTTTTTTTTTTTCTTTTTTTTTTTTGAAAAAATAAAGTTTGATTCCCGCTAAAATGCTAAACTTTTGGAAAAGAAACGTTAGTGGCCTGGCGCTGGCAGCACCACAAAACCATTGGAAAAGTTGCTTTTGATTCCTTCATTAAAATAATTGAGGATCCATTGTAGCTGTTCCATTTACAAAGGTGTAACGCAAGTGAGAGAGAGAAATCTAATAATGACGATAACGACTTTTCGTACGACGCTTCGACCTTCTGAGACTTGGGGTGCCAAGATCAAGAGCTTCAAATTGGGCGTGATCGTTATCAGAATCTTCCTCTTCGATAGTTTGCGTAACCACAAATTTATTAGGAGACAATGTTCATAGGAGGACAGTCCGAGGAGGTGAATTGTCGCATAGTGGCTTGGATATTTATACAAGGACTGAAAGGGAGGGAGTTAGGGCTCAGGTTGGAAGAAAGACTTTTATGAAAAGTCTTAGGAGGTAGCCCCTTCGTAAGTGCATCTGCAACCATAAGTGTTGTGCTTATATACTCAATGAACAACTGTTTCTTCTGAATTGCTTACTTCACTGATAGATACTTAAGGCCCATGTGTTTTGCCCCTTTAGAGTATCTATCATGCTTAGAGAAAAATACTATTGCAGCATTATCACAATAGAGTTTCAACGGCCCAGAGACAAAATTCAAGTCTCTAAATCTTGAGATGAAATTTCGCAGTCATAAGCAATGATTTGTAGCTTCAAAGCAAGCTGCAAATTCAGCTTCCATCGTGAAATTAGCAATAATAGACTCCTTTGCACTTTTCCATGAGATTGCTCCTCTAGATAGTAGAAAAACATAACCAAAAGTGCTCTTTAGAGTGTCTTTGCATCCAAAGATAATCGAATCAATAGCCAACCAAATCTTAATTGATCTGACTTCTTGAATGTAAGATAATAATCCTTCGTACCCTGTAAGTATTTCAAAACTTTCTTTCCAGCTTTTCAATGATCAATTCCTGGATTTAATTGGTATCTTCCCAACATACCAACAACAAAGCTGATGTCAGGCCTTGTGCAAACTTGTGCATACATCAAACTTCCTACTAAAGAAGCATAGGGTATGATTTCCATTTGCTTACGCTCCAATTCATTTTTAGGACATTGATAGAGACAAATTTATCTCCCTTCTGAATTGGAGCAACGCCCACAGTACATGTTGTCATTCCAAATCTTTCTAAAACCCTTTTGATATATGTTTTCTGGGAGAGATTAAGTAATCCACGTGATCTATCACAGAATATTTCTATCCCAATCACATAGGAAGCTTCACCCATATCCTTCATCTCGAAATTTTTAGAAAGATAAGCTTTGGTTTCATGCATTAAGTCAAGATCACTACTTGCCAATAATATGTCATCAACATACAGAACCAAAAATATGAACTTACTCCCACTAATCTTGAGGTATATGCATGGATCTACTGTATTTTTTCTTCAAAACCAAAAGCATTAATGGTTTCGTTGAATTTTAAATACCATTGCCGGGAGGCTTGTTTAAGTCCATAAATTGATTTCTTAAGTTTGCAGACCATGTCTTTCTATCCTTCCAAGGTAAAACCTTCAGGTTGACGCATGTAAACTTCTTCTTGTAGCTCACCATTAAGAAATGTTGTTTTCACATCCATTTGATGTAACTCTAAGTCATAATGAGCTACTAAGGCCGTAATAATTCTGAGAGAATCTTTCTTTGACACAGGAGAAAAAGTCTCTTTGTAATCTATGCCATCTTTTTGAGTAAAGCCTTTGGCTACAAGTCTAGCTTTATATCGCTCAATATTGCCATGACAGTCGCGTTTGGTCTTGAAGACCCATTTACACCCAACTGTTTTGTGTCCTTCCAATAAATGAGTTAGTTCCCAAACTTGATTATCTGCCATTGATTTCAACTCATCTTTCATGGCATCAATCCATTTATCATAATTATTACTTGTAATGGCTTGTGAATAAGAAACTTGGTCTTTCATTATCCCTATGTCAAAATCAGATTCTTGTAGATAAACAACGTAATCATCATGGATAGCACTTCGTTTTTCTCGTTGAGATCTTCTCAATGCCGGTTCATGTGCTTGTTCTACAATTTCTTCATTAGCAATGATTTCATTAGGGGGTTGCGACTGTTATGGTTGTGGCTCTTCATCGTTTATCGGTTCAACGATGAGTAGAGCCACATGTGATCCTTCGACGTTTAACGGTTCAACGATGGAAGGATTCACATTGTCTGTTTGATTATTGGGTAATGGGATTGTTACCCTAACTTCGTGAACAGACTTATCTTCCACAAATATACTCCCACTAATCATGACATCATCAATGAATTTGACATTACCAGTTTCCACAATTCGCAGCTTATGGTTAGGACAATAAATTATATACCCTTTGGATTTTTCAGGAAAACCAATGAAATAACCGCTTATGGCTTTCAAATCCAATTTGTTTGCTTGAGGATTATATACCTTCGTTTCAACTGATCGTCCCCAAACTTGCAGATGTTTTAAACTAGGTTTCTAGCCTTTCCACATCTCAAAAGGGGTCTTTGGAACTGCTTTACTGGAAACCCTATTTAAAATATATACAGCCATACGAAGAGCATATGTCCACAACGTAATGGGCAACTTAGCATGACTCATCATGCTTCTAACCATTTCCAAAAGTGTGTGATTTCGCCTTTCAGCTACACCATTCTACCATGGAGAATCTGGCATTGTGTATTGAGCTACAATTCCAAGTTGTTCGAGGAGTCTGACAAAAGGTCCAGGATGTTGTCCTGCTTCGTCATACCTGCCATAAAATTCTCCACCTCTATCAGACCTTATGATTTTCACTTTTCTCTCTAATTGCCTCTCAACCTCGGTTGTGAATATTTGTACAAAATTCACAGATTGAGATTTGCTATGCAATAGATAGAGATAACAGTAACATGAATAATCATCATCTATAAAGGTGATGAAGTATGTTTCTCCCCCAAACGTTGGAACATCAAAAGGTCCACAAATGTCTGTATGTATTATTTCAAGAAGCTGAGAACTTCTTGTGACTCCTTTCTTTGTGTGTTTTGTTGTTTTGCCTTTAATATAATCCACACAACTTTGATAATCAGTAAAATCTAGGTTCGGTAAAACCTCATCTTTTACTAATCTTTGAAGTTGTTTACGAGATATATGTCTCAACTTTTGATACCACAAGAGTGAAGAGTCATTTTTTATTACATGATGTACATTTTATTTATTATGATGCAGAGTCAATTGAGTTCCAGGTAAGGATGGAGAAAACAAAGTAAATTTGTAAAAACCATCCACAAGAATTTCAGAACCAAATTTAATAGAATCTTTATATAAATTGAAACTTCCAATACCCAAATCAAACATAAATCCTTGTAAATCAAGTTTTGAAACTGAAACTAAGTTGCGGGAAATAGGTGGAACATAAAGTGTTTGAAATAAATCTAACTAATGTCCTTTTGCAAGAACAAGACGATACGTTCCAATAGCTTCGACAGGAGCTTTATTGTCGTTTCCCACAAATAAAAAGTTTTCTGTTGGGTTTATGATTTAGGTTGTAAGGTATCCCTGCATAGAATTAGAAACATGAACATTAGCATATGTATCCAACCACCATGAATTTGAAGGCACATTAGAGAAGTTACATTATGAAAAACTTACGAATCCCAAAGGATTACCTTTACTTTCAAACCAATTACGACGTTTCTCACAATCTTTCTGGAAATGTCCAGATTTCTTGCAGAAACGACAAACTTCTTTTTTCTTTACCTTGACTCGAGGGGGTTGGACGTTATTATTCATTTTGGGTGATACTTTGTTCTGGTCTTTTGCAGCCTTTTTCCCAAAACTTATTATTTGCTCCTTAAATTGTGAGATGTGCAACATTAACACCTTGTTGAGTTAGCCTTGCTTCCTCTTGAACTAGCATGTTAGATAGTTCATTCACTGTCCACTTTTCTTTAATGGAATTATAATTCACTTGAAAATGGACATACTGTGGAGGAAGAGAATTTAGGATAAACTAGACAAGAAAATTCTCATCCACTTTCATTCCCAAATTCTGAAGCTTAGCTGCAAGACTTTGCATCTCAATAATATGATTGTGCATTGACCGTGTACCATCAAACTTCATAGTAGTGAGTTATGACATTAATTTCCCTGCAAGGGACTTATCTACAATCTTAAAGCGTCCTGCAACAGATTCCATGAATTCCCTAGCCACTTTCGTTTCAGGAAGAGAGGTCTTGATGTTTGCAGCAATTGTCATTCGCATGAACATAAGGCTCAATCTGTTACTTTTCTCCCACAGTTTATGGAGATCCTTATCCTCTTTGGTACTTTCTGTGGTTAATGCAGAAGCTTTTTCAGTTTGGAGTGCAAGATCAAGATTAAGAACACCCAAAGTGAATTCAACGTTCTCACACCATTCTGAGAAGTTGGTACCATTGAGAGAGGTACAGATGAAGCATGCGAGTGCAAATTAACGGGAACAAGAACTGAAATATAATAGAGATATACAAGGATTAGAAATTGTCTAAATATACATAAAAAAAAGATTCTCCTGTGGGTAGAACTTCCACTAAATAAATTATGAGTCATAATTCCAATTTAATCATGTGTACAAGAACAAGATAAATATCTGTGGATATTTTTCTTTTCTCTAACACATTAATTTTAATGTTGTTCAAACATGTGGATCAGAATCACCTGTGGGTGATTACCGTTCTAATATATATGTACAACGTAGAAGACTCATCAATAAGCATTAACATTAAATAACAACAATTTAATTATCAATTATCACTGTGGTGATAATTAGACACTTTGTACATATCAAAACGGTTAGTGAGGAAAAAACATAATTAATTTTTTCTTAAAATGATATAAAATTCATAAAATTTTGAAGAAAAAAATTTGAAGGCCAAAATAAGATCGTATTGTAAACAACTTCATTCCCAATTTCATATTTCAAATTCTCAATCCGACATAGAAATCATCATTATCTACTATTATTAAACTCATTATTAGTATTATTTACATAATAAAATAAAAATAAAAACCATGCATGTGCCGCTGATGAAACAAAATGGATAAAAACAAACTTTAAAACCACAGTACCAATCACACTTTGGCCGGCCATGCTGATTGAACAATAATAAAGCAACAATTTTGATCAACTAAGACAATAAAATAATAAGGCAACAATTTAGACATGAGATGGCCGATTGTGAACAATTAGTAGTATGATGAAACAAATTAAATAATCTGCTTAAGATTTCAATCAATAAAACAATAATATTGCATGCGTCTTTAATGGATGATCATAAGTTCATAACCGTTGCTCTGATACCAACAGTAAGTTATTAATCTTAAACCCTAGATCTTGAACTCCATGATAATCACAATAGCATACAAAATACTCTTAATTAAAATACTTGATGAAGACATGTTGCTTCTAGTGATTTGCCCCTGATCCAAAATATGTAGTATAATAGAGAAGCAGAGGCAGAATATGGTTTCTCCCTTTTGACCTAAAAACCCTAATGAATTGATTTAACGTAATAGATGAATATGCTGGGTATTACATCTCTTTTATAGGCAAAGGAAGGACCAAATTCCTATTAGGGTTTTAATCTCAACCGTCCATCAAGGTAGAGTTTATTTAGGAAACTTACCCTTTTTACAAACCAAAATTTATTATAATTTAGTAATTCCAAATCAACCGTGATTCTCACTTATTGACCATATAAAAATTTTCTTAACCCGCAAAAAATATATCTTACAGTAAATTATGTAATGGCTTTTTGCCGTACATTTTTTGCAGTTCAGCTAGTGTACAATGTAAGTATTGTTGGACATGTTTTAACACTTTGTTGAGATCTTACACTTCCAATAGCAGTCCCCATCCATCCCAAATTGAAGGAAAATGGCCATCCCTGGTTGCAAGGAAAAGAAACACTATATGCATACCCGGGTTAAAGGTAACATGGATTATAGATGTTAGGATCCATTTACGTACTCCTTGGTTCTATTCCTCGTACCAACAAAGAGTTATATTTACCTATCAAAATAATTAAAAAAAAATTGTTCATGAACAGTAATCTAGACAAGCAAAACATATTAAATCTAACTTTTTAATGAGTAGGTCTCTTATGAGACCGTTTTACGAATCTTAAATTGTAATATGAAATCTTGCTCTTTCATAATTTAATCTATTAACACGTGGTGGGTTGAATTTAGGACATATGTCTTATATAAAATATTCGTAGAACTGTCTTTCTTAAGTTTTTGACTTTTTTAAAATATGCTTTTTGAACACATATTAGCTAAACACATATGAAAGTAGCAGATTTTGTTGAAAACTTAATATAACCATAATGCTGCCATGCAGCCAAAACATTGGCTTCACGGTGAAGCCAAAATTTATACTCTGTATTTTTGTACTTAAGAAGTACTTATATTTTGTATTTTGTACTATTAAAACTATCATTTTTTAACCAATACATTCTTAATTTACTATCATCACCTTGTGGTTCAATTAGGTTTGTTATTACATATATCCAATTAGGCATGTCAATGGATCGGATTCTGATCGGATCGGATCAGTCAAATCTATATGTGATTTGTTAAGAAATTATCAAATTTGGATCAGATCAATCAAATCCATATGATAGAAACTAGGTGAATCTGGTACTAGATAAATTTTCACAAAGATATGTTGAGAGAAGATTCACGGTAGTAATAGTAGGTGTTTCTTTGGAGATGTGCCCAGTCTTCGTATTTAACTGCGAAAAGATCATATCTTTAAATTTAATTGTTTAAAATATAGACTTTTAATTTAATTGTTTAGTCGTTATCTTTAAAATATTTTAAAATGTAGTTGTTTTTTGTTTAATATAAATTGTATATATTTTTGCTTCCTTTTGATTTAGTTTATTCTTCCAAAATTATTTGCATATTGGTTCTTTAAAAAAATGATGTTGTTTATGATGTTTAAAAAAAATGGTTCTTGACGTGTTAAGTTATGACCAACATTTTAGTCACAAAATATAAACTTTTAATTTAAATGTTTAGTCATTATCTTTAAAAAATTTCAAAATTTAGTTTTTTTTGTGTGTTTAATATAAATTGTGTATATTTTTGTTACCTTTTGATTTAGTTTATTTTCTTCCAAAATTATTTACAATTGGTTTTTTTAAAAATGATGATTTTATGATTTCTTCTCTCTACATATAAAAGTCAAGGTTGTTTCTTACAAATTAATAGATGGACAAAAATAATCATTCACTAAATAAACCCTCCACCATTTAATTAAGGACAAAACAAGTAAATTTACCATGACAAAAAATAATGTTTTGAGAAAAACAACCTCAAATATAATTAATCACTCACCAATAATTAAAACCAAACAAGTAAATTAATAATTTGATCCCATGACTTGTACTTATTTTAAAGTTAGGTCTTACAGTTTAGAATTGTATTTATTTCGTCGTGTATTTTTATTTCCTTATCATTTTCTCTCTCCAACCATTATCGTTAAAAATGCGTCCAATATTTTCTAAAATGACAAAAATACCCTAAGCAATTTGAGAGACTAAAACTTTATTTGAAACTAAAAAATAATATGATTTTACTTTCTTAACTATGTTTGGTAAAGACATTATAGATGTATATGAAAAATTGTTACTATAATAATAAATTTGTTGGTGGGTATCGAGATATTGAGAAAATATGTAGTGTGCTTAGTTATTACCATTAAATAAGTTAAGAGAAATGAGTTAAGAAAATGTGTCGTAATGTCAATAATGTCAATAAGATAAAGAAAATGAAGAACCAATTGATGAATGCATGTGTTTTGTTACAAAAGAAAGCTAAAATCTACAATTGCTTATTTGAATTTTCAGACTAATACATGCGTCCTTAAAAACTATCATATTGGTCATAACTTATAGATATTACAAATAAAACCACAGTTAGTACTCACAAATAAATGAGTTCAAAACATTTTACTCCTTTCCATAACTTGGTTCCAAACCTCTAATCTCTTTTTGTCTTAACTTGCTGCTCTTTTTCATAGAACCCGAGGTACTTACGTGTGAGAATCTCTTTATTCCCCTTCCATGGCTATCAACTTTCTTTTTTTCTACCGCAGCTCTCATTTAATTGAAATAAGCTGTCAACAATTGACATTCTTTCAAGTAGTCTCATCTTAAATTAGATTTTCCCCTTGCTTAATACTTTGACACCGAAAGTGGATAGAAACAAAGAAATGAGAGACGTTCGAAGAAAGAAGTCCGATTAATCAGAAGCTAAAGAGATTTTATGTCTCTATTTGAGCAAGGCGAGATGAATGTGTTTCTTGGTGATGATGATGGTGGTACTGCTGACGACCGCAGGGATGGTGGTGTTAGGGGCGGTGGTGGCAATGATTGTAGGGATGACAGTGGTGGTTTAGATGAAATACAACATTATAAGATTTATAAATCATCAAATTTTCAAATATCCATATGGGTTTCAGTGTCAATTTGAAAATTTGAAAATTCTAAAAAAATGAATTTGAGTTCGTAAAAAGTGAAATTTAAGGTGGTGGTGGTGGTGTGTATAATTGATGAGTTTTTCAAATAGGTTACTTCGAAGGAAGGAGTTAGGAATTAGAAAGGAAATAAAATCAAATCAAAACTTAACTTTTGGACTAATGGTGAAATTTGAAGTGGTAGTGGTGGTGGTGGTGGTGGTGAGTATATGAATGATGAGGTTGACGGAAGAAAGTGAATGATACAAAATTAATTAAATAAAATTTAAATTTTATTTTTTTGGAGTAATGCATTTTTAAACTTTAAATTTAAATATAAGACAAAGTATAACTAATTTTGGATTATTGAAATAATTATTTATTTTTTAATTAGAAAAAAAATTTTAAATACTAAATGATGAAATTATAATCAAATCTCACTTTGTGCCACAAACATAATGACCAAAATAATCCTTATGTACATGACTTTTCATCACTATTTTTAATGCCTATGGACGAGAGAGGACAAAGTGGACAGCTAGAAAAATCGTATATGAAAGTGAGAAATCATAGGTCGAAAAAGACATTATTAGAGGTATATGAACAATTGTAATTATAATAATACATTTGTTGTTAAGTATCAAGATATTAAGCAAATATATAGCGTGCTTAGTAATTACGTGTGATTAAGCTAAGAGAAATGTGCTAGTAAAAAAGTGCTATAATTATCAAGAAGACAAAGAAATGTGCTTAGTTGACGAATATGTAGGTTTTGTTAGTGTAGAAATTAAGCTAGAATCTATAGGAGATGCGTTTGACGAAAGTAGTTCGTCGTTTTATTAAGACAAGGTAAACGCGTTACTTTATAGCGGTGATAGCTGGGGGCGATTGTAAGCATGACATTGGTGATCATTTAGGTGGAATAGGACATTGAACAAAAGAGTAAGGTTCCGTTTGTTTCATGGAAAATAATTTTAGGAAAATAATTTTCAAAAAATGATTTTCGGAAAATGATTTCTGGAGAATGAAAAGGTTTTATTTTCAGGTGTTTGGTAAATCTTTATTGCTGAAAACATTTTCGGGTGTTTGACATACACACAGAAAATGTTACGGAAAATAATATATCAATAAATACAAAAAGTATATTCTAATTGTTGAATCTTGCCTTAAATTAAATTTGCTTAAAATCATTCCACTTATTGTCAGCCAAGAACTTATAAATTGTTACATTTTATTGGTCAGCTTAAGATATTCTTTTGTCAGTCACATTGAAGCAACTGACCATAGTTTTTAAGTGTCAGCTTGTTTACCTCTTTTGCTTAAACATTCTCTAGTACTGACACTTTCCTATTTTGTATTTTGATAGATATCATGTACGTCATCTCTCTAACAGGATCCCTGTGATCTTGTGAGAAGATACGTATGTTTTGCTTAATACATTTCAAATTCAAATGTGTTCCTAACGGGCTACACTTCAAGAACATCTATAAATACCCTCATGAATCAATTGAAGATAAAAGAAGTCTGAAGCATTCTATTCTAAAAGAAATTCTCTCTGTGCCTTAGTCTTCTTAAACTTTAGCTAGATACTCCTATTTGATAATTTCTTTCTAGTTATTGTTTAGACAAACACTGAGTGACTTACTTCATATTATTTAGAAATCAGTCAGTTTGTCTCACGAGTTTGATTGTTATTCAATCATACTCCATAAACACCGGTCTTTTGTTGTACACTGATCCATTAGAGATCACTTAGATTTTTAATAATATTAGTACACTTTAAAAATCCAAGTTTGATCAACTTGGTAGTGGACGTAGTAGTTTTACTGCGAACCACTTCAATTTATTTGTCAGTTACTTTATCAGCTCTTACAAACTGATCTAACACTTAAGAAGTCTTAATCTACTTAAGTGTCAGCCAGTTACTTACATAATTTGTTTAAGTATTTGTTTTGATAAATTGTTCTTCAGTTCATTCTTTGTACTTAGTGATCTATTTTTAAAAAGAATTTTTTTAAACCATTGTGTCAGCCAGCTAACCAATATTCTTCAGCTTCAACCGCTCTAAATCATCAGCCAGCTGACACAGTATCAGCTGACTGACAATTTACATATTTCGCTGCAAACTTTTATAGCTTTTCAAATCCATCTTCAAAGTTTTTTAAAAGGCTATTCACCCCCCCCTTTAGCCCTGTCAGTTGCCAACTGGACTTACAATTGGTATCAGAGCCAAACTTTTTCGGAAAATTATTATTTTTCCAAGTTTTACAACTTGAAAGCTCGATCATGACAACCATAAAAGCTTTTCAATCAAACAATGTTACTCAAGTACCTATTTTTGATGAAGATCACATTGATATTTGGAAAGAATGAATTACAAGATATATGAACAATATAGATAAACGATTAATGAAATGTGTAAGAGGTGGTCCTATGCAACCAATGAAAATCAATACTAAAGTTGGCAAATCTTCTACTGCAGGTGATGATACCATAAATCCTCTTGCCCCTGATATTGAAGAACATGTCCTCAAGCCTCAATCAGAATGGACTGAGGAAGATAAAATTACTGACGGACTGGATGCTAGAGCTGTACACATTCTATCAAGTGTTGTTCCTGATGAAAACTACAAACAAATATATAACTGTGTTAATGCCAAAGAAATTTGGGATGCTCTCGTTGAAAGAGTTTGATGCCTTCAAAAAGGACCCAAAAGAATCATTGAATAATGCTTACGATAGATTTCTCGAGGTAAGTAATAGATGCTCTTCACTTGGCAAAGTTTATAGCATGAAAGATTTGAATATGTGTTTTCTTAGTAGCTTGGGAAGTAGATGGCGTGTAAAGGTCACAGCCATAAAGGAAGCAAGAGATTTGAACAAAACCCACATACGTAGTCTTGTTGCAAGTCTAAAAATTTATGAAAAGGAAGTCCTTAAAACTCAAGAAATTGAGAAAAACTTTAAAGGTATCTCTTTGCAAGCTGAAGAAGAGACACCTAAAACTTCTACATCTCTGTCAGATGATGACTTTGATGAAGATGAATTTGCTGCTTTTGCTAGACAATTTAGAAAGTTTAAATCTTTTAAAAGGAACTTCCAAAAACCTTCTGCAAGTTTTCAAAAATCTTCCTCAAATCTTCAAAAACCTTCCTCAAGCTCTCAAAGACCTTCTTCTTCAAATTTTCAAAAGTCTTACTTCAAAGGAAATGAAGACAAGGATGAGAAAGAAAAGTTGTTGTGTTTCAACTGTAGAAAACCATGTTATTTTGCCTCAAACTGTCCTTTTGCAAAAAATGAATATTACAAAAGAGCTCCCAAAAATTTTGAAAAACAAAAGGGTTTAGTTGCTGAAAATCAAAATCTTACTACATGGATTGAGACAAATTCTGAAGATGAATATGCTGATTTTGTGCCAGAAGTAAATCTGTGTCTTGTTGCAGAATCAGCTATATATGATTCCGAAAATGATTTTCCTAGTCCAAAATATTCAAATGAGTCTGATAATGAGCTGCCAAGCTCACCTATTAAAAACCACAAGCTGACAAAGGTCATCAAACCTGATCTGTTTGTGGTTAAGAAAATAGGAAATGATTTTTATGGACAAGGAATAATAGGTCAGCCAAAAAGAAAAATCAAGTCAACTTCTCCAGGGACTACTGACATCAAAATAAGCAATATGTCAAAAAGGCAGGAGGAGAAGGCTACTGACACAAGTGCTGATGATCTACTGGAACAAATGCAAGAAATGTATTCCAAGTTTGAAACACTCAAAAGAATTCATGTTTCTTTATTTGGTGACTTCAAAAGAATCTCTGATAAAAACTGTGAGCTTCAAAAAAACAATGAGCTTTATAAAGTACAGCAAAATGAAATACTGCAACTTAAAAGCTTGCATCACTTAAATGAAAACATGAGATTCAATGAAAAACAAAAATCTCAGAGATTCAAGCAAAAATCTCAGATTAGCAGAGAAAGAAATCTTGACCTTGTAGAAAGAAATCTTCGTTGTTGATACACCAATGTTGTTGATACTTACTCAAAGTCAAAAATGTTGTGAGACATCATCAGTCTTTGAACAAAAACCATGAAGTCCAACATGGTCTTGGATATTTAAAAGGTGATGGAAACTATGAGATCAGACAGTCAAATGGTGGACCTAAGATTCTGCTAAAAAAAGATAAGGGATTAACTTATAATAGTGTACTTTTCAAATATCCCAAAAGCATGAATCAGCTTAAAAAGTCCATTAACAAAAAGGATAAGCTAAACAATGACAGTTGTCGGTCTTCTAGTTATAATCCTCAAAAATTGTCAGCTAATGCAACAGCAGATAAATGTCAGTCAACTGGCAAAAGAGGAAGAATCAGAAGGAAGACAACTGACAAGTTCAAGCCAATCAATTTTGTTGCTGCTAAGACTTCCAAACTAAGTCAAAATGAATCAAAGAACTCACCTTCAATGACTAATAAATCTGGTTATCACAAATGCAATATTTGCTTTACTTTTGGTCATCAGTCTCATGAATGTCTGTTCAGATTTAAACCTACTAACAAAGTCTAGATGCCTAATTTTAGGCAAGTTTGGCTACCAAAGAAAACTAACCCTTTGGACCCAAAGATATAAAGGGTACCATAATTTAAATATTCATATTTCAGGTATGCTTAATGGCAGATGATCAACCAACTGACATATGGATATTAGACAGTGGATGCTCTAGACACATAACTGGATCAGCTGAACTTCTTACTGACATTATCTTAGCCAAAGGACCTTCAGTCATTTTTGGAGACAATTCAAAAGGGAAGACTATAGGTTATGGATCCATTATCAGGGGATATATAAAAATCGAAAATGTTTCTTTAGTTCAAGGTTTGAAACACAATCTTTTAAGCATTTCACAATTATGTGATAAAGGTATGAGCTGCTATTTCTCTTGTACTCATTGTTTTATAAAAAAACAGCATCACAAATGAAGTTTTACTTACAGGTTCTAGAAAAAGAAATGTTTTTGCTATTGATTTACTTGCTTCAAATCACAATACTCAAATATGTTTAGTAGCAAACAATTCTTCAAAAACTTCATGGTTTTGGCATAAAAGACTTTCACATTTGAATTTTAAATATCTTTCAAAACTCTCAAAAGGAGACTTAGTGAAAGGATTGCCATCTATAAACTTTCCTTTTGACAAAAAATGTGATGCTTGCATTTTAGGAAAAATAACAAAAGCTTCTTTCAAACCTAAACCATGTCTTTCAACCAAAAGAATTCTTGAACTACTTCATATGGATTTATTTGGTCCCATTACAACTGCAAGCCTGTAGGGGTGGCAATTTGTGCTACCATGTCGTGTTTGTGCCTCATTATCGTGTTTTCATATTATCTATCTTATTGGATCATAAATATGGCAATAAATATTATTTTGAAAATATTAATAATTCGGTGTCTTTCGTGTCATGCTTCGTGTTGTCGTGGTCGTATTTGGGCTTATCGTGTCATTTGTCTGTAATCGTGTTTATAATCGTGTCGTCTTTGGTTATCGTCTTTGTACTTGATCATTGCCACCACAAGCTGTGAGGGAAATAGATATACTCACGGTAGTTGTGGATGATTACTCAGAGAAATTACGTGGGTTGAAATGATGCAATTCAAAGATGAAACTTATGACATTCTCACTTCTCTGTTCATAAATCTTCAAACTCAAAAAGAATGTGAGATCATAAGTGTAAGATCTGATAATGGTACAGAATTCAAGAACCTTGGCATGGATATATACTGTGATGATCATGGCATTTATCACAATTTTTCGTGATCGAACACCTCGGCAAAATGGTGTAGAAGAAAGAAAAGAACAAGACAACGATTGAGCAGGTAAAACCAATGCTATTTGAAGCAACCTTGCCAATACTGGGCAAAAGGCTAACACGACTGTTTTACTCAAAACGGATCTCTCATAAACAAGTTTCATGGAAAGACTCACATGAATTAGGAGGGAAAAGACAACATTGCTTACCTTAAAATTTTTGGGTGTAAATGCTTCATTCACTACAATGGTAGTAACCACAGAGAGAGATGAAAAAACGTGATGGTATTTTGTTGATTATGCCAACAGATGAAAGCCTATAGAGTTTTTTTAACGAAAAACTCAAATAAGTATTGAATCCATGCATGTTACATTTGATGAATTTAATTTACTTGAGTCTCTGAAGCTCTGATGTTACTAACAATTTTGAGATTTT
>CM028378.1:28092454-28238051 GCA_013146195.2 Codonopsis lanceolata | reverse complement strand
AGCTTGTCGCTTTTAGGTTACACTAAAGATCCCAAGTACCATGGGAAGACGAAACACATTAACATCAAATATCATTTCATTAGAGACATGGTTCTTGAAAAAAGTTGTTAGAATACATTCCTACTTAGAAGCATGTTAGTGAATACATGACTAAGCCTCTAGCTAGAGATCTTTCAGGATCACATGTTGGTCTGGCTTCAGAGGATTTGACTTTTATTCTAAGAACACTTATGTTGACATTTGATTATTATTCATTATCGTTTGAATAAATTGCGCTTTCATTTTATTCCTTTTATATGTTAATTGGATATTTTGATATGAAATTGTGTGGCATATATATTTTTGATTAAAAGATGTCGTGGATATTGAATTGGCTCTCTCAGGTATTCACCTTGTCGCCGTGTGGGCGAGCAAGTTGAGATAGTAAAAGTCTTTGGTACCTACAAAGGGGGTACGCAAATGACGTTTACATTTATCGACTTGGCATACGGCCAAGATGAGACCTTTTATAAGGTCGACTTTATATCCCAAGGAAAAGTCCGAATGTGAGATCTTAAAGAAAGTCACTAGAAGAGTGACTGCTTTTAAGTACTCGAGGTTAGACGCCAGTTAAGGGCGCTGCTAGACTAAGGACTTTCAATATGACGTTGAGCATGACATGCCTACTTGTGTGTGAGAGTCGCCATAGCATACACTTCATACTCTTGATGTGACTATAATGCGACTTAAGAAAGTGATTGAATGATCCCTCGCTTCATCATCGTGTGAGTTCTAAATGATCAAATCCGATCACAATTATACCCTATGTGACTTAGAACTATATCATGAACTTGGACGTTGATGATGCTACTTTGGCATGCCGACCAACAGGGCATGCACATACCCCACTGAGTATCATTCTGGAAAGCGATCACCAAGAGTGATTAATATGAGTGTCTAAGGAAGATAGTATGATATGCATCTCTATTTTTGTGTTTCAATGTCATGGCGATCATATTGAACATACGGTTCAAAAGGTTGATCTTGATACACAAACATATTGAGTTTTAAGCACCGCCTGAGGGATCGAGGATGCTTAAATTGATGCATATATACGGCCCGGGTATAGACGAGTTTTGTTTTCTAACGAGGGACGCTTCTATGCCGGTCGTCGATGGTGATTTGGTATAGCTTCCACCCTTTATCTTTCTCGTCATGCCATGTCGCACGCTCACTTCCAGTAAAGATGAAGAGGCGTGCTTAACGGGTTTTGATGATACGATGTGGTTAGAGGTGAGTCCACGTGTATTGTGCAGTGGGAGATGTTGGTAATCGGGCTTGCAGGCCCGATTATTTAGTCCCGCCCACATGGAAATAATATTTATATTATTTGGTTAATTAGTATCCTAATCCAAGTGGGTTTATGATTACTTAACCTACAAGAAATAGGTTTCTTGTAATAATATAAATAGGGCAACAAAAGGGATAAATCCCTAATCACAATATTAGGAGAGCACGTCTCCCAAGAAGCTGCCCTCTTCCTCTCTCTCCCTAAATCTATCTCGCCAAAATACTCCCTCTAGCCTAACCATCAAGAGGCTTGGATTTGCGGTGTGAACCAGTATTGATATCCGTGTCGTGATATCAATCCGAGAGACTTGCAGTGTCCGTGATATTGGCATACAATGATCGTAGCTCAAGCGTAATTCTTCCGCTGCACACAAGGTTCTAGTTCGCATAAAGGTAATCCGTAATTACTGTTTTGTTAACGAACTTGTTTGATATATGATTAGATATATCCTTTATATATATATATATATATATATATATATATATATATATGAAAAAAAAAAGAATGAAAAGGGTGGGAAAATCAAAATTGCACACGCCCTTCAAAAAGAAAAAAAACAAAGAAAAGAATCATTGAGAAGAAAATCTTTATGATGATGATGATACCTTCTACAACCCAAAAGTCCAAGTTTGGGGGTTGTTGAAGGAATGTGAGTGCTTGTATGGGAAAAAGAGAAATATTCTTACTCTCTCACTTTGTAATTTCTTATCCCTTTTTATTGTTACCCCTCACCTTGGCCTTACATTACAAGCTTAATAAAGTCATATTGATCTAGTTGCCACATTTGTTTGTGTTAGTTGACATGGTTTGGAAGCATAGTTTATTTTACCATAGTTTTGAATTATATACACATCTTGATATAGCTCACACTATTTGCATAATCTCAGCTATTATAATTAATTGGGACTTGAGAGCATTGTATTTCATACATAGTTAGTGCATGGAATGGATGTATAAGCACTTGAATTCTAGCACGATCTCTCTTCGTGTTGTTAACCGGGTATTGATGGTATGTACATGTTTTGTGATGCACACGTTTTTATTTTAAATATTTTGGGAATGATTGTTGTGCTTAGCTTGATAAAACTTTCTAAGTTTGGAGATAGTCAATTAATGGTTCACATACACACATGGAGATGTACAAGTGATATTGATGATGATTGAGTGAAAGCCTAGACTTATGGCTATGTGTTGTTATTTATCATTCCTTGAGGCATTATATGGTACCATACCGATATTTTGACTTGTGAAAGAAAAAAACATTTTATTTGCTTTAGTTTAGTTTAGTTTAGTTTATTATTTTACTCGAGGACGAGCAAAAATCTAAGTTTGGGAGTATTTGATGATTGTATTTTATACGCAGTTATTGAGTATTATTCCGGCTTAAATTATGCTATTTCTCGGGGTTTTTGTTGTCTAATATATGTTTTAGTGTTGTTTTATAGTTTCAGGGACTTTTGGAATAATTGTGCAAAATATAGACAATTTATGCTAAATTGAAGAACTTCAGGGACCAAACTGCAAAAACTGGAAACTTAAAGTCCAAAAAGCTGAAAATCAGTTTTTCAATCACAATTCAGCCGCCACTTTTAGAGTTTTGGTTACCTTGGGAAACGTGAAGTCCTATTTTAATTATTTCTAGTGTTGTAATTATATTGTATTTCATTTTCCTTCTTGTTGTAGGATTAATTAGGTATAAATAGATCCCTTTAGGTTATGAAAAAAGAGAGCGAAGTTCTGTATTATTTTTCTTTGTCTATGAAGAAAGATTCTTCAAGAATGGTTCAAGGTTTTGTATTTTCAATTATGGAGAACTAACTCCATAATCTAAAAATTGGAGGTAACTTGTATCAAATATATTGTTTTATATTATATTTTTATTCATTCAATTCTTGTTGATCATGGTGTTTATCAACCCCTTTATTATCTAGCTTTGAACAAATGAATATAATCGCAAGTGATAAAGGCCTAGAGGTGCGGATAAATGCATGACCAAAATGCATATGTCGTACAGTGGCTCACCATCATGATAAATTGAACCTATCGATGCACAAGAGTGATAAGTTATGGTCAGGTTCATATATATGACCTAAGTGACAGTTAGGTTCCATATGTTCTTGTGCTTAGGATATAGAATGGATGAATTATTTGGAGATAGAGATTGAACGGTAATTTGACAGACTATATCTATCTTTCGTGAACGAACCCAAAGTATTGAATGATACTCTATTTAAATGAAAAATAGAGTAGATACAAGTGAATCATAATTCCTAGGCGATTTACAAATCTTTGATTTATCTCATATTTATATGCTTTGTTAGTTAGATTATTTTATTGCTTTCTAGTTAGTTTAATTTATAAAAACCAAAAAACCCCAATAGTTATTAATTGCTTTATTTTAATAGATTAGTTAAATTTACTTTAATCAAATCCAAATCTCTGTGGTTCGACCCTTACTTCCCAAACTATTCTACAATAGTCTTGTCCACTTGTAAGGAATTAATTAAAATAAGACACGATCAATACACTCAAATTACATAAGTTTTTAAAAAATAGACATGTTTTTTTCAACAACAAAAAAATCAAAACATCCGCTACAAAGTAGCTTTGTAAGCCAAAATAACCGCTACTAATATGCATATGTTGTTAATCAGAGCCACTTATAAACAACAAACCTTTTTAATTAGAACCACCGATGTATTACCCAAAGTTCCATTGTGCCCTAGCGTTATTTTAACCGTATTTGAAAAAAAAAAAAAAACGGGGGAAACACCACAGCTAATTCAAACAGCAAATCTCATTTTTCAATAACAAATTCCAGCTAATTCAACCCCAAATTGAAGAACAAATCGAGATTGCACAAACACAAAATAGAGAGAGAGCCATACCTTGTCTGAAATTTGTTGGGAGTGAGAGAGAACGATTGACTTAGAGAAAAAAGACTGTGAGAGAGAAAGAGAGAAGTGAGATAGTGAGAGAGAATATTGATCCCTCGATTTCTGCTATAGTCAATTTCTGAGAGAGGAGAGGTCTGCGCGTATGGGGGAGGCAGCGATGTCGTGCGCATTGGGAGGAGGGGGTGTGGTTGGTTTAGGGAATTAATGTAGGGGTGGGTAATGTTTAAATGTAGGGAGGGGTAGTTAGGACATTTTGTGTGTTAAATGGTGTTACGTTTAGGGATTTCGATGTTACGTTCAGGTATTTTGTTTGATAAAATGTATGAACTAGTGCTGCCTTGTTCATGTGGTCTCCCGATTGCATTTGTACCTATTGGTTTCTGTTAAGAATCAATTTACAAAAAAATATGGCATTGAAATCATTGGTGTGTCGAAAACAACCCCTGATGCATTTTCTTAATTTGACATTGAAATCACCGGTATGAGTGAAGAAAGTTGCAATGGATTCATGGATCTTCATTGTATATGATTTTTTATAATAATTGAGTAATTTTCTTAATCTTCATTGTTTGATAATTTTATGTTAATGAAAAAATGGGCGCCCATGGGCGTCCATGACCATTTAATGCCTATGTTATTAAATGGACATTTACTCATCCATCCATTTGAACCTATTGCCCATATAGACGCGCCCATACTCGCCTATTTGTCACTTCTACTAGTTGGTAGAGGGTTGTTTTAACTTAACAATATGTCTCAATTTTGAACCATAAGAATACACTTGTGTTAAAATTTAGTAGGGAGAGTTTGAGTAATATGGTACCTAAAGTGTACCAAATTTTTTGAACCAAATGAGGCATCACTTGTTGTAGTGGCCGAATGTGTTACAAAATACAAAATCAAAATTAATGCATCATGACAACTAACACATCAAGTGACATCTCATTTTGGGTGCAAAAGATTTGGTGCTTTTTAGCTACTCGTAACGTTACTCGGGGAGTTTTACCACCTTTTAGTACCCAAAGAAATATAACAAACTAGAAATAGGTTTGGACTCCCAAATCCTAGAAACATACCCCCTAAATCTACAAACTCCCTATTTTACCCTTCACCTATACACACCTTCCATCACTGCCTCCTCCTTCCTCCCTCCCTCCCTCGGCTACCATAGCCATCGACATCCCAACCTTCATCCCCCATTCTGGCCAAGATAAACACTCCCTTCGTTCCAAAAAATTGTCATGATTTACCCAACACAGATTTTAAGCAAAGATGATCAACTCTTATATAAATATTAAAATAGTGTATATTTTCCAAATATGACGTGTGAGAATGGGACCATCAACTTAAGTAAAGACTCAAATAAAGGGTAATAGAAAAAACAACTCCTTTTAGGAGCTAAGGGATGAATAATTAGTACTACTTCGCCAATTATTGGAAATGGAGAATGGGACGATTATATATATTTATATAAATTCCTACAACTAAATTCAGTGTTTTGCACATAAAGCATGTCTACAGAAGCATTAATTTTTTGATTGATGCAAAAAAGGGAGTATATTGGTTGAGATGGTTGCAGCGTCAGCCGTCTATTTACAAGAAATCATAATACTGAAAAAGAATACAAGAATCTATTGATAAAGCTATTGACCAAAATTTTTCTAACATTACTAGAGGAGCAGGAGTTACTGCCCCCCAGGTTTTGATAAGCCACGCTATGAGCAAACTCACGCCTTCTCTTACTCTCTTCTTCTTGCCTTTCTATCCTCTTCACCCCATTGGTTGAATGTGGGTTAAATAGCACAAACGAGTACAATCAAGGTCTTCCAAAATGATCCCCAGAAGACAACACTCGTAGCTGTCCCAAAAATGTAGTCATAGTACATGCGTCCTTTGTAATATCTCCTCCTTGTGGGAAGTCATGATTCTTCCTTGCCTGTCAGGGATAAAAAAAACAAAATACCAGGAATGTGATGCT
Source organism: Codonopsis lanceolata (assembly GCA_013146195.2). Classification (NCBI taxonomy): domain Eukaryota; kingdom Viridiplantae; phylum Streptophyta; class Magnoliopsida; order Asterales; family Campanulaceae; genus Codonopsis; species Codonopsis lanceolata. The sequence goes on along the minus strand of CM028378.1, from coordinate 28,231,846 downwards.
TTAATATAGGCTTGAACATCCGCTATTAAATATAGGATATAAGAATACCTACCGTCAACCTTTGGCAACGTGCTCTCTCGTGCCTTCTTTGCTGCCGTTTTATTTGCTGCCGAGGCTGTCATGTTATAAACCGTAAAAAGCAAACACACAATGAGCAACTAGAAATGAGACACAAAGATTGAACCACAACTGAAAACTTTATGTTGATGTCATTGACATGGCATGGGGTTAATCAAAAAGTACTACATCATGAACAAAAAGGGACACTCATTTTGGGATCGTGACCAAACTTGGAGCTCATTTTGGGATGGAGGGGGTAATTTGGTGAATATATTGGTTCAAATAGGAGTGGTTCTATCTATATACCTTAACTGGGAGAGGTAAACTGGGCACATGTTAATAGATTACAAGTCAATCATAAACACAATTACGTTCCTTAGATGGTTAATTATGTGAAGAATGTTTATCCTCAACCGTATTTGGCATGGTCAACCAAGATTACCTTTAAATTTCCTTTTCTTGTTAGCTCTTCTTCTCTTCCTCTCTGCCTGTGTCAATTCTGCTTCTTCTTTAATATCTCCCTTGCCAGCAAACACTTCCTCAGGTGCCAGCATGGCAGCATCTGAGACTGCCAGAGGCGCAATCTATAACATAAAAGACGAACCAAACGAGATTTTAATAGCTAAAACAAGTAAAACTATCTGAAGAAAAAATATATTTGAATTAGAAATTACCTCTTCCATAGCCAAGGCAGGTACATTTACTTGTATAGACATATCTTCGATAACCTATCCAATTTAATTCATCACAGATAAGTACAGCAAGAGACTAGTAAAAGATCAATTAAATATTACTGGCAAACAGGGTATAAATGAAAAATCAAAGAGGCGCATACCGGTTTAGGAGTAAAGTGGAAGTGAGACAAGGCATCCAACTTCAAGCAGAGTTTCTTGAACAGAACACTTGCCTGAAGGTTAAGATATACTAAGAGACTCCATGCTAGGAAAAGGAACCAAGTGGGATTCAAAGAAGCCAAAGTGGGTAGTAAACCGAGCATTTAAGAATGTACCTCTTTCTTCTGCTCATCTGAGAAGGACAATGCAGCTGAAACCAGGCCAGTCTTTTGAACATATTCATCCTGAAGTAGTACAAGAAGAACAACTTTCAAGTGCATATTAGAAAGAACAAATGAAAAAAGCTCTATATGCATTTTATGAACCCTACTAGTTTGAAAACAAAAAAGGTTCATGTGGCTTCACATTATGATATTCCTGCCAAAGACTACTTTTGCATTGGTAATTGAATCTATATCACTTCGTAGAATAGTGATTCACCATAAATGTCGTGAGAAAAATGGGAGATGAAAGGTAGAAATGTGAAGAGCTACTTAATAAGATTGAGATCTTAGAAAAATAGATAGAGAGGATGGGGTGCATGAACCGATGAACTTCACCATTCAAGTCTTTCAAGACCAAGTTGCTTCCAAGTTCCAAAAGGAAGTAAACAGAACTTGCTTTTTTAAGCATATCAAAGTTAAACAAGGTTGCATTTTTTATTAAGTTAAATATTAAATGAAAACCATTACCACTTAAAGAAAACAATCCTGTAACCACAACTAGAAGCGGAGCCTAATAAATACTCCCTCCGTTCCAAAATAAGTGTCCCCTATTCCATTTTAAAACATTCCAAAATAAGTATCAACTTTACTTTTTTTAGTAAGATTCTTGATGCAAATAGTCTACAATACCCTCATTAATTGTTATACGTAAAAAGAAAGTGGTCCCATTGGCTTGATACCATTAGATGATACTTTAAGAGTATTAAAGGAAAATTACAAAGAGCCAACTAATTTCTTAAACCCCGTGTAAAGTCATGGGGAACACTATTTTGGAATGGAGGGAGTAACACATAAAGAAACCAAAAAGTCTGCATTTCTTATAAGACATATCAAGTAGAAAAGACTAACCGCATAAATTTCACCTAGGCCCTTCTTGCTCTTATTCTCATCCTGCATTAACAAAAGATTACAAAGTTATCACTGCCTGCCTTCATAGTAGGAAAGCAAATCCAACATAATGGAACACAGATGGGACTTTTTTGCAAAAAATTGACTATTACCAGCTCCTTCACTTCTCTTGGCGCCTTCGAAGGTAAACTAGGCGCTCTGTGAATATCATCAAAATGCCCTGATAGTATGACAGCAAAAACGTTGATCATTAGAGAGAGCTATAGGGAGGAAAGATGAAGGGCATGAACACACTGTTATTTATCTTAAGCTGCATTGATGAAGAAAGAGGGAGGTAATGTTTCATCTCATACAACGCACTATAGCTACTTGTGAGAAAGAATTCAGATGATTAAACTGGCAGTAAAGGGAGGTTGCTTGATTGCTTCAAATTATTGTAAGAGCATATTATTTGAAAAGCAGATAATAGATCAAGTATCTGAATAATGAATTACATTTAAAACTAATGAGTTTTATCCCCTATAGAATCAAAAATAAAAAGAAAATCCAACATTTCTTGGTCTGCCAAAATCTGAAACACGTGGCTCTAACACCATCTCGATGGTCCTAAAATTTTTGTTTCAGGACATTAGAAGAATTATGAAGCAACTTTTCTACTAACTCTGAACAAAGCCAGTACAATAATTTTAACCAGACAAAAACAGATTTAAATGAATGAGAACGTAGTGCTGGATAATCGAAAACTTGTAACAGTTATCAATCAATAGAAGAAGTGCAGTGATGCAAGGTCTGTAACATTTCCACACAACATAGAAGACATCAGCATATCTCAAGTTAATTCAAATATACATGACAAGGACTACAGGACAAGCATTGTCAATTTAAAAATTAACAGGAAGGATGAGATGACTGATGATATAAATCATGAAAACATGACTTTAAATTTAACTTGCCATTGGACAAATTTAAATTGAAGAAGGAAAAGGGTCACCTCAGAAATTCGTTTCTGAATCAGATCCTCAAGGGATTGAGTAACCTCCTCGGTTATTACAGGCGCTGGTTTCACATTGCGCTGGAAATCGAGATCAACCTCTAATGCACTATTCTTTGGCCTTTTAGCAGCAGTTACCTACCACCAGATCCAATTATTTAATTTTCAACTCGTATTTTATAACATCAGGGCAATCAGAAATCCATAAAACAATCGGGGAAATAAGAACAGTTGATTATCTAGGGCGGATGCTTGGAGATAAGAGCTGTTACCTCCCCCTGCATGGTCCATGTTTTTGTTTCCAAGTTTGCTTTCTCCATTTCCTCTATTTTGGCACGCTGTTTCTCTAGCTCCTTCTCATGAGTTGAAAGAGGTTCATTCTTCTGAAGATGAAATAGGAAGAAAACAAGAACGCTTCAATAGATGATCAATAAATGCACTAAGAGTACCAGTATAAACAGAACACAATCTGCAGAGATATAAAAGTATCACATTACCTGACTACCAAGATTCATATCATCATCTTCCTCATCACCCAAGTCTGAATCGTCATCTGAATTAATCCATTTAGGTTTTGTCTTCTGACCAGTTTTCTTCTTTTTAGGACCAAAATAGGAAGAAAACAAGAACGCTTCAATAAATGATCAATAAATGCACTTAAAGTACCAGTATAAACAGCAATCTGCAGAGATATAAAAAGCATCACACTACCTGATTACCAGAATCCATATCATCACCTTCCTCATCACTTAAGTCTGGATCCTCATCTACTTCAATCCATTCACGTTTTGTCTTTGGATCAGCTTTCTTTTTAGGGGCAAAGAAGTCCTCGTATCTGAACAAGCACAATGAGGCCCTTTTCAATATTAACATTTCAGGGAACCAATAAAGGAATAAAACTGCTGAACTGCCTGAACTAGGATGCCCTGGGAGCTGGGATCCAATCAAGAAATGCAGTTTGCATGTAACATATAAGTGATTTTAAAGTACCATCAAGATGCTGGATTTAACTGTCCTAGTTCTTAAGAGATGAGAAAAATCATGTACTCCATTCCACTCAAAGAGGCCACTGGCCACGTTTGAAAAAAAATATTTAACGGATAAATTAGAAACATTGGAGTTGATCATAATTACAAAAAATACTTGAGAACAGCTAAGAAGATTATAACACATGTGGAGGGTAAAGTTGAAAGACTATGATGGTTGTGAATACAGTTTTAGAAGTAGACACTTTAAGTGGATAAAGTTGAAAATCTATGATGGCTGTGTATAGTTTTGAAAGTAACTTTTTTAAGTGGATAGTGGACTATTTGCATTGAACGGAGTCAGTAGCATATAAGTGCATAATTCATTTGATCCTCTACTAACCCAGAATTGAAAAAATAACCAGAATCTATTTTACAGTTCTCTGTCGTGGAAAACTACCTACATTGATAGATCTATAATTTGAAGTGAAATAATGAATATAAAAGAAAAGAAAACAGCACCTAGCCCTGCCAATTTTATCTTCATCATCATCATCATAGATGTCATCAAGCCCAAGCTACAAAAGCAAGTCCAACCATTAGAATAACTGCAAAAACACATATTTACCAATACAAGTGAACCAAAATTCGAAACCAACAATGTTCCGCTACTTGAAATATACTTAAATCTACACAACATCAATTACTCAGTCCTTGCAACCAATTGATTGCTGCAAAATGTATATCCTCACCTCATCATCCTCTTCATCATCGTCCTCACCATCTTCTCCACCTTCTTCATCCTCTATTGTCACTCGTTTGACACTTTTTTTCTTTATTGAACCATACTCTCTCGCTTCGTCATCCTCCAAATACTCCTCCAATTCCTTTATCTTCAAAAACTTATCTTCGACACCTCCACCATCCTCCCGCTCGTTTTTTCTATCTTCTTCTTCCTCCTCTTCCTCCTCTTCCTCCCCCTCAGTTTCTATCTCTTCTTCATCCTTCTCCTCATCCTCGTCATTTGTATCCTCTGAATCTTCGTCTTCAACGCCATCCTCAATTTTCTCAATTTCTTTCGCCTTGCCTTCCTTTGCTGGCTTCCCAACATCAACTTCCCCAAATAGCTTCGAGATTTCTTCGGGATTCTTCTCGAGTTTCATCACTTCTCTTCGGAGATTAGAAATCAGAGACTGAGTTTGGAGGTCAATTTGCTGCCAAATCTGTTCCGCATCGAAACCATCAACGAGGAGGCGATCGAATGGAGATTTGGGTGTGAAGGGTTTGAGAGAAGAGAATAATTGCTGGGAGGCTAAACGGGCGGCTTGAGAAAGGTCTTGTGAAGGTGAAAGGTAGAGCGGCGGGTCCGTTGATTTTAGGCGGCGAAGGGCGTCTACTCCATCGGCTGAGATCGCCATGGGAGATGGTTTGATGGATTGCAAGGAGGTGGTTGCGGTGGCCTCTGGTTGAATGGGAGGGAGATGTGACTGGTTCAAGGGGTTAGGGTTTAAGGAAGTGGTGTTAGCTGCGATTGGGTTCTCCCATCGTAACCAACTACTTCTGGCCGCGTGGTAACTCTTACTACTTGAAAATTTTTCGTTTTGATAACCTTTTTTTTTTCTTTTTGACATTCATTTTAAGTCATTTTCCAAATATTTAATTATATTTAATATTTCACTCAACAATAAATTGTTTAAAATATAAATAAAGATATTTATAAATTATAATTTTAATAAAAGCACTACGTTAAACACCTATATTATTTAACATCCTAACCAAATTTTCTATTTTAAAACATTTTTTTCATATCAATTATCAAAAAATTATTTGTACATTGATTTGACACCACTAATGATAAATTAAGGGTTACTAAAGAAAAATTACTTAAAGTTCGACACTATTTTATATTAAATATGTGCATTAATATTAGAATATATTTTTTTGTATTTATTCATATATAGTTTTCCGTAACATTTTCTAAGGAGATCCTAAACATTGTCTATTTTCTACTTTAAAATGTTTTTTTTCATATCAATTATCAAAAAAATTATTTGTAATTGTGAGATTAAAAAAGATAGACCTTATTTAAAAAAATATGGTCCTTATTGATTTTCTAAGGACATCCTAAACATTGTTTATTTTCTATTTTTATTTTTGTATTTATTCATATATTGTTTTCTGACATTTTCCGAAACACCAGTAAATGTTTTGACATATTTTCAAAAGATTTACCAAACACCGAAAATGAAATCTTTGATTTTGAAATCATTTTCCGAAATCATTTTAAAATGATTTTAAATTAGTATTAAAACGTTTTCCTTTTTTATCAACATTTTTTCTACATACTTTAATTATGAAGATATGCACAAGGGCTTTAAAGAAAATCACACATTATACCAATATTTATAATGCATTTAATTAAATTTTCTTTAATGGTGTATCGGATCAAATAAGACAATCTAGATATAAATCTAGTGCTTAATTTTACTTTTCAAAAACATACGAGTCCTCTTATTTATTAAAATTTTAAATATTCAAATATTAATTTTCTTAATAATAGTAATAAAAATAAAAAGTAATAATAATAATAATAATATTATAAATAATAATAATAAATGGAATAATAATAATATTAATAAATAATAATATGAATAATGATAATAGTTACAATAATAATAATAATAAATATAGTATTTATTATTATAAATATAATAATAATAATTATTATTATTATAAATATAATAATAATAATTATTATTATTATTATTATTACTACTAATAATAATAATATTAATAAAAAGTAATATTAATAATAATATAGTAAAAATAATCGTAATAATAATAAGTAATAATAATCATAAAAGTAATATTAATATCAGTATTATAATAATAAAATACAATATTAATAATAATAATATAAATAAAATTATTAATATTATTAATATAATAAAATAAATACTAAATTAATAAGTAATAATGATAATAAAAGTAATATTAATGTTAATAAAATAATACTAATAATAAAGGCAATAATAATGATGATAATAATAGTAATAATTAATAATAGTGATAAATTTTGTATTAATATTAATAAAATAATAAAAAAGTGATAATAATAATTAATTAATTAATTAATAATTATAATAATACGATTAAAATTATTATTATTATTATTATTATTATTATTAATGTAAATCACATTTTGTGATGATGTTATTTTAGTCTTCATATTTGATTTCAGGAATATTTCAACTTATTAATCAAACACACGCACTAACTTATGAAAGCTAAAAACATCACCATTGTATAGATTTTGGTATTCTTAGCATTATTCTTAGCTAAAATATCAAACCAACAATTGAGCATTTATTCTTAATACATCCACCTAGGAAAGAGAATTGTATCTATTCTTAGTGAGGAATAAAACAACCAGTTATTCTTAACCCCACTAACAAGCATGTGGAGTGGTTTTGGGGGGAGGGGGCAAATGAAAATATTTTTTTATTGAAATGTGTTAAATTTAATTTTTGTGTGTAAGAAGATGTATAAGAATATTATACAATGAGAATATATATTCTTAAGCATGTAAGAATATAAAAGTGTGTATGTAGCAGTGGGACTCGGCTAAGAATTTGGAGGAAGAATTTACACAATGTTGATGCTCTAATCAGCACTTTTAAAAAACTAAATCAAATATCACCAGTTATTAATCATCAGTCATAAGTAATAAGTTATCAGTCATAAGTAATAAGTCATCAGCACATATCAATGAGTTAAATCAAACAGGCTCTTAGTGTTTACAACTTATAGCCTTACATGTGCTTTAAGTGGCTTGTACATGACTTATGACTTATCTTATCATAATTGAAATCAAACGCTTTCAAAAAAACTTATGATAAGTTATAAGTAATAAACACTTCCAAATAAGTCAAATCAAACATACATATATAATACTTGAGAACGCAACGCTGGGGCGTTGTACACCTTGCCCATGCGCCTTAGTGCTCGCATTTTTTCACATTTTGCAAATTGATACTTGTTCACAATCTCCCAAACAACATTGAATTAGGTTTAAGACTATTCCCCCAAGCCATTTAACTTTCTCCATGCTCCTAATCTTGACAAAAAGGCCCCTCGAATCGTGGCAACGCCCTTAGGGACCTTAAGATCTTATCAAGGTGGGATTTTTTTTGTTAACTTGGGAATCTAAGGTAGATTATGGTCTCCATGTATTAAATCAACTATTTTAATAACCCATAAGTTGTTTCTAAACAACAACAATTAATAGTTTATCGAACAATAGTCATCAATTATAAGTTATTAGCCATCAATTGTGACAAACGACATAAAAACGATATCTTTTCTTTTCCTTTTTTTTTCTTAATAATTTGAAACAATGCATGAATAAATAATTCTATTTCGGTTAGTTTTATTGACAAAACACTAGTTGCAATGCATCCTATATACTCTATCTGATTACTATACATGGGCATTTCCTAAAATAAAATATGTAAGGGTAAAATGGAGACTTCCAATTTTATTTAATTAATTGTTGTTCCCTTTCTTGGTCCTAAAGCAATGGTAAGTAATTTCCATAATTAATCACTTCCAAAAATCTCTCAAGAATTCATAATTAAGTTGGACAAAAATTTTGGTAAGATCCTTGAATTAAACTAGGAAACTAATTTATGAAACTAACCTTTTATTTCATAACATTCTATGTTTTCCTTAGAGTTGTTGGATTATTGTATTTGTAGGTCTCTACCTCTAGTATAAATACAAGCAGACCTCGTTTAGACAAAGTGACGCTAAAACAGAGAGATTGCATAAGAAAAAAAAAGCTCAGAGCTATTCTGGAATTTGGATGCAGCTTCAGATGTAGTATCACCACGAGTTGCATTGATTGTTTTGATGTTTGTTTTCTAATTTGTTAGAAAACTTATGTTTTAATCTCACGTTTGTTTTACTCATGTGTTTATGGGTTTCCTCTACAAACTTGATGTCTTGTTAGAGTTTTTGGTATTTTGTTGATTTCACATTTTGGTTTGTAAAACTCATAATCTTTTAAATGAAATCTTTTTTGGCTATAAGGCTGGATCTACAAGCTTAGCTTGTAGATCGTTTGATAAACTTATGTGTTTATTACTGCTTTAATAGATTAAAGACTTATGTTGTTTACTTGTTTGATAATCTGGTCAATGCACCTTCGGATGCAGCTGCATATCAAACTGCATTGACTGTTTCTTTGGAATCCTAGCTACTATTGATCTTTCAATTGGTATCAGAGCTTCCTCTTGATGACACTAAAAGAAAATTCTGGTTGTAGCCATAATGAATTCTCAATATGAGAATGTTGTTTGTCCTCCTACCTTGATTAATATTAATTATTCAATTTGAAAAGTTAAGATGCATATCTTCATCAAATCTATTGATGAGAAAGCGTGGTTAGTTGTTTTGAATAGTTGGACTCCACTTAAGACTACTGATAATGATGATGATGTTAAAATCACTAAAGAAGTAGATTGGTCCACTGAAGATAAAACCACAACCTCTTTCAATTTCAAGGCTCTTTCAGTCATATACAAAGCCTTAAATGCCAACACCTTTAGGGTTATTGCTAATTATGACTCTGCTAAAGATGTGTGGGAGGTCCTTCAAACCTAATATGGGGACCTGCTAGTGTTCGTGCTTCCAAACTTAATTGCTTACAACTTAATTTGAAAACACTAGAATAAATTAGACTGAGGATATTATGTCTTACTATGGTAGATTGCTTAATATTTCCAATACTGCTTTTGTTTTAGGTGATCCTATTACCATTGAACGTCTAGTTAGCAAGATGATGTGCACTTTTCCTGAAAGATTTAATGCCAAAATTTGTGCTATTGAGGAAGCTCATGATATTGATAAAATGGGATTTGACAAACTTGTTGGTATTCTCCAAAACTTTGAGTTGAACCTCAATGAGCAAATTAAACAAAAAAGTAAAGCTGCATCATCTTCTAGTCCTTCTGTGAAAAGTATTGCTTTGCCTTCTGTTGTTGATATGTCTTCTGATCTACTTGAATTGCACAAAGGAATTGAAGAATCTGACTTTAGGGAAGATTATATGACTCTTTTAACTACCAAGTTTAAAAATATTTTGAAAGTCCAAATGTTAAAATAGATCTCCATCTTCAAGCACCAAAACTAATTTCAAACCTGAACCTAAAAGTTCATTCCCAAAGAAAATTTCTTTCAAACTCCTGAAAAACCTTTTACAAAAATCCTTTTGCTAAAAAGTCGACATCTAGTGGCAAAAATAATGATTTTATTCGGTGTAGGGAGTGTCATGGATTTGGCCATTATGTTAATCAATGTGCTAATATTTTGAGAAAGAAGGGTTTGAATTTTTTTATTACTCTGAGTGACAGTGATGATGAAGATCCAGGTGATCTCATCATTCTCACAGCAGTACAAAAATGTTCAGACTAATCTTGCAAGTGTCTCAGGTGATGAAGCTTGTAATGCAGCTCCATCGGACAGAAGATGGGATGATTCTCTATGCTTCAATTCTTCCATAACTGAAGATTCTCAAGAATCATAATGCACTGATGAGTCAGAACTGATGGAAGCATACAAGGAATTGTATAATGATTGGGAGAAAAGGGCTTGTCATGTAAAGGTTCTTAGAAAGTCAAATGAAGCACTCAAAAAGGAGAATGAAAATTAGAAGGAGTGTATTGCTAGACTAGAGAGTTTGCTTACAAAAAAGGATGTTGAGTTTGAATCTTTGAAAGAAGAACTTAACAAAGCCAATGAAACTGTGACTAAATGGAATTATGGAAAACTCAAATTAGATGAAATGTTGAAGACATGACAGAATGGCAAATCTGGACTAGGGTTCAAGCCAAAGACCTTTGTCAAGGAAGGTTAAAGAACCTCATCATCCTCTTCTAAGCCAAAACAATCTTTACATACCTTCCAAAATCCCAATTTCTTTGAAAAACCTAAAACTAGGAAGAGAAATTTTGTGTGTTATTACTGCCATAAACATGGACACATTCAGCCCTTCTGCTACCAGAAAAAGGCATTTTATGCTGAAGATCGAAGTTAGACAAGCCTACCTAACCCACAACTAGATGTAGCACCGAGTGCAGCTACATCACAAGTTGCATCAGTCAAAAATGTTCAGAAAAGTTTGGATTCCTAAAAGGAGTTTCATAACTGCTCCTAAACAAGAACCTTTTGATACACTTGGTTTATATTCTTAAGAGATAAATTTGACACTTTTGAGGCTTTTAAAGCTTGGTCTGCCCGTGTGATGAACTTGTATGATCTAAAGCTCATTTGAATTAGATCAAATCATAGCACGGAAAATGAAAATTCATCTTTTTCAAACTATTATGATACTAATGGAATTACACATGAGTTTTCTGCTCCAAAAACTCTACAACAAAATAAAGTGGCTAAGAGAAAGAATTGTATATTACAAGAGATGGCAATGGTCATGTTAAGTTCAAAAAATTTGTCAAAAAGATTTTGGGCTGGAGCCTTAAATATAGCTTGTCACATTGGTAATAGGGTATACTTGATACCAGGTAGTACCATGACTCCCTATGAAATTCTGTTAGGAAAGAAACCCACTTTGAAATACTTCCATGCCTTTGAGGATGATGTTTCAGATCTATTTGACTTTGATGATCTTGACACAACTCCACAAGATTGAGATCTTGCAATTGATGGACATTCAGAAACTGTGCGACTTTTTCATCGTGAGACTATTTTTTTCTTTTGGGGATAAAGGAAGTATTTGTTAATTGTTTATAGCTGGGAAAATCAATTTAGGCATGGACTATAATGACTTATGGTAAATCACGCAGAGTCTTTAATTTAAAAACTTTACCACGACTTCTTCATCGTAACCTACATATTGCACTAAATTTATGCATGCATAAAAGGGCAATATGGTAGAGTTGTCCTTTCTTATGTGTAGACTGGATTCTGGGATGGAAGAGAGAGCATGGTATGTATGTGTGTGTGTGTGCACGTGATGGATAAAAAGGTTGAAAGAAGTAGATTATGAGTTTTGTCGCGGGGGTATAAATGGAAGGCATGCGTTGTGTGTGAGTGTGTTCGACAAAGGAGGAAGATAAATTGGAGAGGATGGAGAATGGTGGTGTGTGTTTGTTGCTTTTAAACAAAGGGGAGCAAGAAAGTGAAGGCGCAGAAGCCCCTTGAATCTTAGGTAATCTTATTGCTCTTAAATTCAATTTCTTTCTATCTCTCTCTGCCTTGATTTCGTTTTCGAATTTTGATTTGGAATTTTGTTAAGTTTAGTGTTTTGAAACTGAAATATTTTTTCCTTCTGTGTATTTTATGTGCTTTGGCAGTTTTTTGGCTTTTAAAATTGAAAAAAAAAAAACCTGTAAAACATATGTCGTCTTTTATCTATAAAAATTTGAGTCGAAAAGTAGGTGTTGATATGATATTAAATTAATTTTGTTTAAACTATTACACATTATAGGGTTTTGAGTTCTATAAAATAGTCGCAACATAGAGATGTCCTGAAGGTCTGCTTTTAGGCTGCTGTATTTGCTAATATGCCATAAAATCCTCCTATCGGCCTTAGCATCCTTGGCTGCTTTAATTTTGATCTTGGGTGAGATGATTCCCATCTAGCATACTGACATGTTAAAAAAGATTAAAAAATAAGTCCCATGCTATTGAGATTTGTTCTTTTGAGAATGATGAGACTATTTATAGATTGAAGGTGTGTGATGAAAAACTGTTTGATAGAGATTTGGTAAGGCTAGATTCTTAGACAAACAAAGCAAAAGAATTGAACTAGTGACTTTGTTTACCGAGAAGTCCAAATAAGTAAGTTGGTTGAGCTTTGTCATTAATGTGGAAGAAGAACGATGTTTTGGAGCTTTAACTTGGCATAAAAGAATCAGGTCCCCAATACTGTGACAGAACATGTTCGGGAGCTTGGATAAAGGCTTCTTTGGTAGACTAAACACCAGTAAAGACTGATGATATAGTTGTTGCTAACTTAGCGAAGAGACATGGAAGCCTGGACCACCAATTTCCAAAACACCCTTTGACTCATTCAGCTTACTCAACCCCAGATCGACGATTTTGCTTTATGTAGATTGTGTAGGAGTAGCCTTCCCTAGAGCTTCAATTTGTCATTTTTTTTTTCGCTTTTTGGGTTGATTATTTTTAATTCCATGCATCTTCTGTCGTCTTTAGATTTTGTTAATCTCCCAGTAGCATATTCATTAGAGCTGTCAAAATGGGTTGATGGGGTGGGTCAGCCCATGGGTCAAAAAAACCCACCATATAATGTTATGGGGCGGGTCAACCCATCTAGGTGACGGATCAATAAAACACCAACCCAACCCAACATGGGTTGTGGGTCAGATGGGTCAACCCACCGAATATTTCCTGCCCAGTTGTGTCCCAGGCTCCCAGCAGTAACATCGAATCTTCCACATTTTGTAAATAAATCCAATGGATGAACTTCAATACCAATGGTGGTTATTCATATATAGAATAGAATAATGTCAGTTTTTGTTGACCCTCACATGTTCTAGATTTGGTTGAGTCATCTTCTGATTCTATTGCACAATGGCTAAAAGGTCTGCGTACCGGTTAGTGTGGCAACTGTCTTATAATCAAGGGTGTAATAGAATAGTTTAGTGTTAGTCTTTCCAAGGCGCGGACCAACAGGCTTCAACAACAACCTTGAAAGCATGTTTCACCAGCAGACTTTAAAGTCTGCTAAGCTCAAAATTGAAGTTCAGCCAAACACGTGGAATTAGGTCACATATTATTTGCACTAGATATTGTTAATATCTAGTCAAATAATATTCAAATTATCTTCATCAGTTTTCCCTCCCAAAAGAAGTCAACTATGTCCTTATCCGACTTTAGGCAAATTGCATAGATATCGTCCAGCCTGTCGTATGAATCATGAAGACTGAAGACATTACCTCTTTTGGCTAAGAAGACTTTCAAGCTGTAACGCCTACAAGCTGAAAACTTACTCTATTTGGGAATATCTGCCTCTGCATTACTGCATCACTGATGTATGTTGCTGCACACATTCTACAAAGTGCATAAATGCATTATAATGTTGGATTCAAACTCTCCTCTTTCAGTCCAACGGTCCTGAAGATCTCCCCTGATATGTATTCAAGTCTTGAAGATCAAAAATATCAATATCTCTTGCAAATTCAATACTCAAGCACTCAAGAGATCCAAATGACAAAAACTAACACTTCACCAAACTTCCTGAAGCTGCAGATCCACTAGTCTTTACTCGCCTTCAACTTCTTCTAATTTGTTATTAATTGTTCTTTACTTTAGCACTTGAGAGAGCAATTATTCATTAATTGTTTCTCTCAAGCTATATTAAAAAGAAGAAAAACACTTTGAAAAATTTTAAAGGAATTTTAAAAACACAACTAGGCTATTCAACCTCCCCTTCTAGCCTAGATTGAGCTTATTCGGGACCAACAATTTTTTTCATGCAGAAAACCCAAAAAAACCTTAAACTTGTGGTAGACAAACTTGTAAAGAGTAAGTTGGTGTCTTACGTTCATATTTCTTCTCAAATTCCCCAGTCAAACGTCTCTTCACAAATGTTGTTTTCCCTGGCATTAAGGGAAACCATTGAATACATTGACAAACTAGATTTAACTGATAAGAATAAAAATGAGATACAAAACTATGGAGCTGGTATTTCAGAACATAAAAATCAAAGTTCAGTAAAAAGTTCAAGTTTCTAGCTAAATTATTTCCAATTCCATTGTCTCGAAACACAATAATCCCTCCCTCGAAAAGAATGCCCAATTTCAGATTTTCACAAAAACTAGGGAGGTTGACTTCTAGTCCATTTTAGTGCATATTTACATGAATAACCTTAGCATATCATTTGCTAGCCGCTGCCGGAGAAGACGAACGCCAACAATCTCATCGAAGAGTCGTTGACAATTGCCATCGTCGAAGACTCAAAGCCAAAGGTAACGGGTTTGACTTTTGAAATTTGGGATTTGGTATTTGGGAAAGGTAAATGGCCAGAGCAGCAGAGCCACTGTCCACATACCACCAGTTTCTTTTTAATCAAGGGAATTAGTAGTATCACTAATTAGGTATTCTCTAAACGGGTCAGCCCATTAAAAACCCGTCCCAACCCACTTCAACCCTTGACATGCACGGGTCCAACCCATATGACCCGTATTTTTATGGATTGCCGATTTCCCAACCCAACCCATTATTTTAAGCAATGATTTGGGTTGACCAAATAGGTCCCGACCCATTTTGACGGCTCTAATATTCATAGAAAAATTTACAGCAACATGTCCTTTATCTGTTGTTAGTAAGTTTGCCCAGTGATCTTGGTATCCAAACATGTCTCATAGAGGGACTCTTGACTAGAGAAAATGTATCATTCACCATAATTTGTCTAAGTCGAAAACAATCCGAGGAGGGGAAATCTTTGACTCAGAATTTTTTGTGCAAGTGCTGGCCCTTAATCTCCCGTCATTGGTATTTTTTATTGCTTTTGCTAATTTAAAAAAAAGGAAAATTGAAAAGGAAACTTGCAATTTTTGGAATTGTTTGGGGTTTTTTGTTTAATTAAATCCCTTGGATGGGGTGTGTATGTGTGAGGGTTTTCATACTTTGAGTTTTGTTCATAATGTGTAGTCTGTCATGGTGGAAATGCTGCTTATAATGGTTCAGTGTGCTTTAAAGCATCTTATTTGTGGGGGGAAAACAACAAAACTCCCATCATAGTAGAGTTATGATTCATTTTAGGGATTTAAGATAAATATGGTGTCAGTTAGTTGAGGAAGTGAACAGTAAATTTCAGTTCACAATGTATCTTTGTTGACAAAGGTGTACTTTCTAAATACTATTTATTCTTCCGTGCATTCTTAAAATCGTTTGCATATTAATGTTCAAATATCATAAGGAGCATAACTGTTAGAAAGTGAAATACGTTCATTGCTATTTTACAATTAAAATGACTTATCATATCAATACAATACTTAAGCAGTTAAGCTCACTTTTCAAAATATAATGGATTTTAATAATAAAATTTCTTCCCCTTGAGGCTCTAGACTTAAGTTATTAAAGTAAGCCTCCATGATTTTCTTGATTCTAATTTTGTTTAATAGTTTATAAGTATAACTTAATTTTAAGAAATTGTTCATTTTTACATTCGACTCAAATTTTAAATTTAGATAGTGTTTTTAATTAACACATAGTTTCAAATAGGTCCCCGCAATTCCATTTGACACGCCACCTCCAACTGATTGTTATGATTTTGATTATGTAGAAAAATTTGTAAGCATAATTTTTTTTTGGCTTAAATAGCAATTTGGTCACCCTACTTTCCAGGTTTTTTTCATTAAGACCAATCTACTATTTTTTTTTTCTCAATTTAGTGACTATACTTGACCAATCAAGTCAATAAGATCATTGGGGATAATTTCAGTTAGTTAGATGGACGAAAATGTTTGAAATGACCACAATGCCCTTATTAATGTTAAATGTTCTTAGTTTAAAATGTTAATAGTCAAGGGGCTAAACGAAAAGATCAAATAAAATATATTTAATTTATATTTTCATTAATTTATTCAATAACTCATCTTAAACCTTTTTTCTTTAATTTATATTTTCATTAATTCAAGCATAACCTAATATTTAATTTGGGGGCAAGTGCCCCCATTTGACTTTTAAATACTATATATATATATATATATATATATATATATATATATATATAATATAATAATAATAATGCATATAATATTAATTCAAGCATAACCCATTTCCTTCAAACATAACCCATCTCCTTCATTCTCTCTCTCGGCTCCGCCATCTACCACTATTTCAGGGCCCTCAAACGCCCATGACTTTCTCTCTCTCTCTCTCTCTCTCTTTCTAGGTACGCATCTCTCTCTAGGGTTGGTGAGCATCAGGTTTGGAGATGTCGACGTGAGTGACGGTGGAGATGGGCGCAACAGATTGAAGCAACGGTGGGTTGGAAGAAGGAGACAAAGAGCTTGAGAGAAGGGTGTGAATACACCTGCCAAAATGAAATAAAGATACGCATGCAATCGAAATCGAAATCAAAATTGAGAAAAACTGGGCTGGGGGAGATGACAGCGTCGGTTAGATCTGAAAGAGGGATGGCCGGGTTTAAGGAGGCCGGTAGACGGTTGTGCCGAAGTCGACGAGGGATGACTAGAGATGTAAATGAAGATGAAGATGAAGGAAGTCGAAGAAGAGAGGATGAAGCAAACTAAGTCAGATCTGGGATAGGGATGTGGACCAGGAAGTATCAAAGTTTTTGGATTTGAGAGGAGATAGAGAGGTGTGGCCAGAGATGGCTACAGCTTGACCAGAGATGGTGGGGGATTGGTCGGAGTTGGGAGAAAGGTTGGGATTTGGATGTATCAAATTTGTTTGTCTGGATTTGGGGGAGGAAGATGGGGAAGGAAATGGATGTGCTTGGTTTCAACCATGGTGGGGAAAGAGAGGTCCAATTATGTTTAGGGGCATTTTGGGGCTTTTAATTTTTTTTAAAAGCTTTTCATCCAAAAAATTAGATGGAGTGATGAACGTGAAAATAAAGCCAAATATAATGATTAAATTGAGAAAAAAAAAGTAAAGTGATCATAATGAAAAAAAACTGGAAAGTAGGGTGACCAAATTGCTATTTAAGTTTTATTTTTTTATTTTTAAGATAAGCGTTAATAATTACATTTGATACAATTTTTATATTTACATAATTTTTATCTTACTCATTGTTTCAAATAGGTGCCTTCAACCCCACCTTCATCTCCGACACCCCCTCTCCCTACATCTCGAGTTGCAGCCGGACATATGCCCATAATATTGTATGATGATATGTGGGAGGATTCAAGTTTTGTGGATGAAGTAGTATGTCTTTTTTTTTAATTAAACAACTTCAATGCATAAAATATAGTTAACTCAATGTGTTTGAATTTTATTTATCTCATGTGTAGGTGGAAATAATGAACAAAGTTATTGCATAATATGTTTCTAAATCAATCATTGTTGTGAAGCAAGAGCCCCCAGAAAAAGACTAACTTTTCGTTATTGATAAAACAATAAAATGTTCTTTTTTCATGTCAATTCTTTTTATAATTACAATTAAAATATTTAATTCTTGGTGTTCTTATGAAATAAATGCCCAAGTTAAATGTTTTATTTTATTAGGTATTTGAGTTTTCTCCTCTTTCTGTTGCATAGTGTACATCTAACCGACCCCTACAAAATTCTAAGTAAATATTACTCCCTCCGTTCAAAAATTATTGTCTTACTTTCCTTTTTCGTCCGCCTCAAAATAATTGTTTTCTTTAAAAATTTATTTTTTATGATATCACTTTTACCACTTTACCTTTACTTTTTCTTCTTTCTTTAATTTTTTGCCGCATATTCATGAGCTTTAAAAGAAATCATACACAATTCTAATATTAATAATCCAGTCAATTGTGTTTTCTTAAACCGTGCGCCAAGTCAATCCAGATAATAATTTTGGGACGGAGGGAGTAATTCATTCCCAGATTGTTTGCTCTATATATTGATCAAGTCCCAAATTGGCGCCGATCATAGGCACAGACATAAAATCTAGTTGGAGAAAAACTACATAGAGTCAACAACTTACTTATAATAATATTTTAAAAAGAATCCTTTTAAGTTTAAAATTGAAATTTATCTTGAAAAATTATCATCGAGTTTTACAAATAAAAAGTACACATATTACTTTAATAAATTTCTTCTTAAAATAACATGATTTCTCCTATAGTAAAATTATATTAAACGCATAAGATTAAAAATAAAAAATGTCAAAAAAAAACTAGATTGGTTAGCTTTTCGATTTAAAATATTTTAATAATAACAGTTTAAAGCCTGCACTGCGTGGGTGGATATTCAGCTTCTAACATTTCAAATAAGGTAATAGATAACCCTTTTTAATTATGTACTAGGTTCGAATTGTCCTTTTAAAATATTAATTGAATCAATGTGCCCAAGTTAATTATAATATTTTTTTAATTGCATTTTATGCTTATTCATAACAATTTTGAGTTAACGAAAAATGTACACCTAGAACTTACATGACAATCCTTTAGTTTTTTTTATTACAATCCTTTATTGCATTTTACCCTTTTTTTTCTTCTTGAATAAAATGTTATAGTTGAGGATACAAGATTTCAATTGGTAGTTAAGAAAGATAACTTGAACCGTCTCATAAGTGAGGGGGTTATTTGTAACTTACCCTCAAAAATCAAAATAAGCAAACAAAATTATGCTAATATTTATATTTTTGTTGTTGATAAATGATAAACACAAAACCTTGGAAAATAATATACGCGTCGTAACTGCCAACCAAAACCAACTACATCTCCTGACCGCCGTGACTGTGAGGAAGAAAAGCAACAACGAATCCAAACAAGCCAACTCATTGGACATCAGGATGGAAAATAAAAACTCAAATTCAAAAGCCGACCTCGATTCACCGTTCTCCCATTCCTCAACTCTCCTCCAGTTGATTATTCCCAAGGTTCTCTCTTTGTTTTTTTTCGTATAAGAATCTGATTTCGATAAAATGGCTGGAATTGGAAACAACCATTCCATAAACCCTAGATCTTCACTCTCACCTTTGAAGCTCCTCATAAGCTTAGCCATGTATCCCCTGTTGGGTTTTCAAATTTCTGTAAATAATTTTCATTTCCGGCACTAGCAATTATATCATGCTTTTAAATTTCAACTGAAATCAATCCCCTTTGATTTGATTTCATTGATCCTTAATTGGTCTCTCCTCAAACTGTCAGCAATTTCGGTTTACGAATTCACGAATTCGTTGCTTATCTGATAATTGATCGTTATTTTTTGTGTGTAATTTTCACCAATTTGTGTTTTTTTTGTTTGTTGAATTTTAAGATGAGAGCTGGCGAGGGGGCTCTTGGGATCTCCGTTGAGGTTCCCTCTCCAGATCCACTAGATGATGAGTTTCTACCCTGGCATGGCCAGATATTGGTGGTTGGTGATGATAATGATGCATTGTCGCCAGCTTCTTCGACTCGGTACTCGTCTTGTGGAGAGTCGGAGTTTGAGAAGTATTGTAGTGCCAATTCAGTTATGGGAACTCCCAGTTTGTGTGGTTCTGCTGGAACATTTCAGGACTTTCATGACTCTGAGTTTGGGTCTTTCAGGAGTTTTAGGCTTGGGGATGAAAATGCTTTCGAGAGTTTGAACTTGGGAGGGAGGTTGGATTTGAAATTTGAGGATCGGAACAGTGTATTGGTGGGTGGAGCAGATGGTTATAGCTTGAAAAATGAGTCTTTTGATTCAAAGAGAGGGTTAGGAAAAAGAAACAGTGCAGAATTGGGACATGAATTGAGGAGGATGGAGAATGGATTGAGCTCACCAGAGTTGGGAGCTGCTTCTGATGTAAATACTGAAACATTTGGAAATGATGAAGGTGGTTTTGGTGTAAGTAGAGACTGTAAAAACGTGGGAGTTTCTTCAACTAATGAATCTACTCTGGGCAGAGGAAGTGGAGAGGCTATCAGGGACCACATTTTAAACATGGAGGTTGGCAAGGAAGAGATTTCTAATTCTCGTTTGGGCATTGAACAAGTGAACCGTGGTTTTGAAGGCTTCAACCTACAATCGGGCTTGGGATTTGAAGGAAGTGACGGTGAAATATGCTCTGATGAAGGTGAACCCTCATATAGGTTTGAACATTCAGAAGGTGAGGAGTCTATGTACGGCTGTGGTACTGATGATGAAAAACAGATTGGTCTGTCTCACCTGGGATACGGGCAACACTTGCAGGAAGCTAATGTTAAGAATGAGAACCCATTGCTTATGACATCATCAATAGCATTTGGTTCAGATGACTGGGATGACTTTATGCAAGAAACAAGGGAAAGCCCTTTTGTTTCACTTGTGCCGGATGAACTTCAGGGACAGAGAATTGAAACAAAAACAGACATATTAAATTCTCTTTTTGCAACCTCTACTGCATTTCAGGGTATTGATGTGGCAGAGAAGCAAGAAGATGTGAGAGTCTTACCTGAAAGCAATCAAATGCAAGGAGCTCATGAAATAGCAGTGTCATGTAAAACAGTGTCTTGTGATCTTATGAATGCTTTGAAATTTACTGAGGAAGACCAAGGAGAAATCATGAAAGGTATGATTGTCACAAAAAATAAAGTAGAGAGTGGTAATCTACTCTACACAGAGGAGGGTTTAGAAATAGAAGGGGTCACTTTAACAGATGGACTGAGCGTTATGGACAGTGGTATGGATCGGAGGCATCAACGCACAAGTTCTAAGAAGTCCACTGGCATGGACGCTGCTCATTTCTCAGGAAGTGACGGTTTTCACAAAAGAAATTCACCGGTCGACCCTCTTTCTAATAGTACTGCCAATCATGTTTATTCTATTTCAGAGGAAGCTGCTGGAAATAGAACAGGTCAATTCTTTGAAGACTGTCAGTCACATTCAGTGCAGCCATTGGCTGAAATCAACATGAAAACAACAGAGAAGACCTCTCCTGCTTCACTCAGCATCACTGTTGACCATCACAGACCAATTAAGGTCAGTGTTTAAACTATTACATAATGCATGGTAACTTTTTTCTGTTTATCATTATTTAGTATATTAATCAGTCAACACATCATTACTTCTTATTTAATTAATAGGATATACTTTAAAGAACATTGTATTCAAATGCCTACGTAAGCAACCCAGTTCTAAAGACACCAATGTTCTGTTAGTTAAAAATGATCAGAATTGTTGTGCATATCTTGCCAAAAATGAGCATTTTTTCCTCTTTCTAGTGGGAAACTTTTGGTTGTTCCTTTTATATTTTGATTTCATGACCAATGTTTACATATGGCATGCGGTTTATCTAGGTGCTAACTTGACTTATCTCATGCCACTTCAATATGGTACGGTAATTCTTGTGTTACATGTTTTGACCTCCAGGGGGAAATTGTTTGATGGTTGCACGACAAATGTAAGGAGAAACTTTGTTAACAATACCATTGAAGTAATTTTTACTTATAGTTGATCCAAATTTGTTGCTGGCAACTCAATGTATAAGATATCACTTTATCAGATACAAACAAAAGACTAGTTATCATTAATACTAAGTTCACTTCGCGGTGCTTTATGACTAAAACAAGAGAGGTCTTTGAGCTTGCGGTTACTATTTCGGTTACAGAAAGTAAACTTTTGTCATCCAGCCTGCATTTCTGTTATCCATCTTATGAATTTTTTTATTACTGTTATATTTTTTCGTCAATTGGTGTGGGCATCTATCTGATAGGTACTTGATTAGTAGGTGGCTAATGCTTATTTGTAGTAATATGCCTGGGGAGGGATTGACGGACTCCTCATATTGAGCGTAGAAACTTAATCCACGGTTATATGCCAACTATTTTTTCCTGTGGGCGACATTTTAGTTATTGATATGTCTGTATTCATGTGATTCCCCTTGTGCTACTTTTCTGATACATATCTTACAGATGGAGAACCTAGAATTAAATCAATTCTACGATGAGATTGTCAATGACATGGAAGAAATATTATTGGACTCTAGTGAGTCTCCTGCGGCTAGGTTCACCCAGAGTAAGACGATGCATCCTTCGCAGGTTCCTACACCTTTAAGAGATGGTGGCTCTACTGCTTCAACTTCAAGTATGCATGATACGACTCCCTTGGTACATCATCCTCTCAAAATTGACGGGGTTGAAGTTGTAGGTGCAAGGCAGCAGAAGGGGGATGTCTCACTTGGTGAAAGACTGGTTGGTGTGAAGGAATACACTGTTTATAAAATAAGAGTATGGAGTGGAGACGATAGTTGGGAGGTGGAACGACGATATCGTGATTTCTTTACTCTCTATCGTCGGATGAAGACATCATTTTCCAATCAGGGCTGGATACTTCCTTCTCCATGGTCATCCGTTGGGCCAGAGTCCAGAAAATTCTTTGGTAATGCCTCTCCTGATGTTGTTGCAGAGAGAAGTGTTCTCATTCAAGAGTGTTTGCAATCCATTCTCCACTCTAGGTTTACATTGAGTCAACTTGGATCTCTAATATGGTTCTTATCCCCACCAAAAGTTGGTCTCATTTCTCCTGCATCTGATAAAGATGTGCCTCAGTCACCCATTTCTACAGGCGGCACAGTTACAAGGGGGGTTTACACTTTGGGTCAGAGTATATCACTCATTGTAGAAATTCGACCATCCAAATCTACGAGACAGATGCTAGAAGCACAGCATTACAGTTGTGCAGGATGCCACAAACATTTTGATGATGGGAAAACTCGGATGTGGGAATTGGTACAAACACTGGGGTGGGGGAAACCTCGTTTTTGTGCGTACAGTGGTCAGTTGTTTTGTTCTTCTTGCCATACAAACGAAACTGCAGTCCTGCCAGCCAGAGTTTTGCATTTATGGGATTTTACAGAATATCCAGTATCTCAATTGGCTAAATCATATCTGGATTCTATTCATGACCAGGTAATTTGAAGATTCTTCTCATCAACTTTGTTCGGTACAATGCTTTGAACTATGAACTTATATATTTTAAACTGGATTTCATTTTATTTTAATTTTTGTTTTTTTAAATTTCAGTTTCCTTTTTTGATCTGGATGGAGAAAAATTGAGGCTATTGCAAATATAAGGCTGCTAAAGTGCAATCGAGTTCCTGAATATTAATCATCCACACACACACACACACACACACTATCTGCCCACAGCACACAGAGGCAGCCATTGTTTGGTGTCAGATATGCAGAAGTCTCATGATGCCAGAGAAGTGGCTTTAAAGCAAATTGCTAGGGCCAATAAGGCAATAAGTCAATACTTGCTTTCCTAGAGTTTGTTGACCACTTCAATGTTCATCGTAATACTTCTGTTAGGTTGTATTATATGTTTTATAAAACATGATTACTGAGAAACTTGAGTTTTGTAGTAAAATCTTTTATTTCACACAGGAATGCTGTTTTTGGAGGATTAAAATAATTGTGTTGATATGGTCAATTTCTGACTATACCTTCCTGCTATCGTATGCCACGTTTCTGCATCTGGCATCCATACATATAGCAGTGACATTCAATGAAATTTAACTAATAGTAGTCTTTTTTTGTTGAAAAATGGCTCTAAGAATCAGGTCTGCTTAACTTCTTTTAGTAATTTTCTTTATTGTTTTTCTTCTTTCAGCCCATGCTTTGTGTCAGTGCAGTGAATCCTTTTCTGTTCACAAAAGTCCCAGCACTACAACATGTTACTAATGTCAGGAAACGAATAGGAGGTATGCTTCCATATGTTCGTTGCCCATTCCGCAGGTCCATCTACAAAGGACTTGGATCACGGAGATATATTCTTGAAAGCAACGGCTTTTTTGCACTAAGAGACCTCATTGATCTTTCCAAAGGAGTGTTTGCAGGTGAGCTTGTAATGGGGGGGGGGTTCTCTTTCTGATTAATTTAGTAGGAAGATACAGTACATGGGATGCTATTTTCCGCTTGAAGTGCATTTTTTCTTATACTTAATCACATAAAATGATTTCTACATATCATACAAAATGAAGATGTAATTTGCAATAAAGGGTAAACATGGAAGCAAAATTACAATCATTAAAAATATTGACTTTCAAAGTAGGACCCCTTTTTTGGGGGATGGAGGGATTAAGTTTATACATGCATTTAATCTCACAAGAAAATGTTGCTATCCAGGTTAGAACTATGATTGTAGTAATCATGGCAGTGATAGTAACCTCTGTGTTTCTATTTAGTGTATAACTACATCCAGGATCTGCTTCAATTCCTTATATTCTTACCTCAGTTATGGATGTATTGACCAAACACATGCAAAATGACAATTCCACGGTACATGGAATTTGATGAAATAGTCCTTATTGATGTTTAAGGCAAGGGTTGCCTTAGAAAAAACAGAAAGTCTAAGGTTGTCTATTAATGCTAAACTAGTACAATACAGAGAAGCTCTAGAATCCTCATTTAAATATAAGCGGGAGTAGAACGTAGTGTATGGACTGCAACTATAGCACTATGAAGAGTACAAATTAAGACATAGTCAAACACCAAGAATGCGGCTAACTCATCAAAAATAATAAAAAAGGAAGAAACTAATTATTCAAATTTGTTATCTTGGCCTATTACGAATCACAAGAAAAGGTTGCAGACAATGTTTTTTTTTTTTTGATAGGTAAGTGCGACCCCTTTTTGGTATGGGAATTGGAACCAAGGACCTCAAGGTCTTTGCCTGAGTGCCCTTGCCATTTCTCCAACCCCTTAGGGTCGCAGACAATGTTATTCATTGAATCAAATCAGGTTTGGTAATGTTATGAAGCGTGTTGGGAGTTTTCTGCGTATTCCGGTAAATTTGGAAGCAAAATTCCATGTAAGTAGATCTCTCTTGCTGTACAGAATGTCTGGTGACTAAGATGCAACATGTTTGAGAAATGGGTGTCGCGTTGAAAAACTTAAGATGTGTTAAGTAACCAACTCATCTAAAAGCTTAAGCTGTTAGATAGGGACCCAACAATGGATATCAAGCTTAACACTCCCCCTCACGTGTGTCCCGTCCACACGTGGAGAGATACACAAACATGCCTCACCAAGGGCATCACAAACCAAGCAGTGACAACATGCACTCACAATATTCCGGTAACAAATGCAAGCGGGATGCTTGAACCCACTCGAACCTTGCGAACCATGTAACATACCATGTAAAATAAAGAAGGAGAAGAAGAGAGAAGTCGGCAGAGTCGTGGGCAGCCAAATCTGTGCGCATCACTGATATTAACAATAACGACACATATATATACAAAATACCCTACCATCTAAATTACTAAACTACCCTTAATCTAACAAAAAGTATCGACTAATTATATAGCACAAAAAGCTTGTTGTTCTTGATGGAGAAGTTTATGATTAAGCCTGCAAGGCTCAACATTTAAGTAGATGTGATGTTGCTTCCACTCTTACGTATCCTTTGCCCTTTTCCAATTTTAAATTGTTTCTTATCCTGTATATTATTCCACACATCTGGGAAAAGCCATAGTCTCCAACAAATGTAGTACGGGTTAGATGTGTTTTAATTATCATCGACCTCTATTGGGGCTATATCATATTTAAGTTAATAGGGCATCAGATCTGGAAAGTAAACTGGAAGCTGTTCTTTAGTAAGTGCTCCTTGGTTCTTCCCACACGACAAAGAGATTTAATGGACATTTCTTGTAAGACTCTTCATTGCATTAATGTCCGATTATTTACTTTCCTATAACATTTACCTTCATCTGTGTCAAATAATCATTTTGAGTTTAGACTATCTCCTGACTGTTGCATGTTGATTGGCTGCACAAGCACTCGAGATGATGGGTTTAGTAAGTTTTATAGAACTCAATTTTGGCGTGTTTTGATGTTTCTGTTCTTTCTGCAGCACTGCCTGTGATGGTAGAAACTGTCTCAAGGAAAATCACGGAACATATCACTGATCAATGCCTCATTTGTTATGATGTGGGCGTACCTTGTAGTGCTCGACAAGCCTGTGATGATCCATCTTCTCTCATTTTCCCTTTTCAGGTGAGCATCTATTGAAGTGGTTTATTTTATTGCATTTAAATTGGTCCAACTCTCATATCTTGTTGACATGCACCACACACAAACTTGCTATCCAGAATATGTGAGCGATTTACATGTAACTAAGTGCTCTATTTAGCTTCTGTAGGGTGAAACCATCAGTCAGCCAGGCACTATTTCGAAATAGGACAACTGTTTGGAGAAAGTCGTCCTCTATTTGAACATTGAATATAGGGAGCGAAGTGAGTAGAGGGAAGTTTGAAATTGTGGGAGAAGAATCAAAATAGAGTTAAATATTGTTTTCTAGCTCTTAAAGAAGTGAGTCTTTAGGTCAATGAGTCATCTTTGCGAGCAACATCCCTCCAGATTTTAAGTAGAATTAGTAGTATTCTTTTTTGGACTGTATATCATACATTGTCCCTTTACTTGGGATATATTGTGGAGGTAGTCCCTGCATATTGCTAGTGCGGATTTTTGGTGGTTGTACTTTTGCTATCACTGAAAGTGATCCTTCAGGTATTGTCTGTGAAGCACCTCAACTGCAGTTCACATGACTGCATTCCAGGTTCAAAATAGTGAAATCAAGTTACTTAGTTGAAATAAGGGGCAACAGCCACATTTTACAAGATTTGACTAGGTCAAATTATATATATATATATATATATTGTTAATTTATTTTGGCTTATGATGGTACAATATAAATTTTGGCATCCATGTGATTAAGTGGCTTAATAGTAACCATTTTGACCCTGAAAATAAGTAATTTTTTTTGTTTTTAGGGTGCGATGAAAAAAAGTAAATGTGGTATGCTTGTGGGTAGGAGTGTAACGGTTCAGTTTGAGGCCAAAACCACAAACCAAACCGACCTTCAACGGTTCCACTTTTCTCAAACCAAATCGAATCGCGTAATACTTGAAACTGAATTGAACTGAACCCAATGGTTTGATTTGGTTTGGTTTGATGGTTTAAATAGGAAAAATATTAAACCAATTAATAATTGTTATACTAATTAACATCAAGCATTAAAAATAAGATTTTAAAAGCAAATGAACAAAAACATTAATAATATCTTGAATAGCCTCCAATCATGAGTGAACTACTTGCTTGACTAATGAAGCAGAAGACTCCATCTCTTATTAAATTACTTCTCAATAGGAAAGCATTTTCTTGAACAGTCATCTACACTCTACACAAGACTCCTAAGCGCTCATACAAGTCTCAAAAAAGAGCTCTCATAAACGTAAATCTTAGCTCTGGCTTGAGAAGAGGAAGTTCTATTTTTTCGAGTCGATGAATGGAGATTTTACTTCTTTCTCTTGGGAGATTATAGGATTAATTCGTGAGCCCTTCCTCTCTGATCTGGCTTGGACACATCTAGAAAGAGGGGGGGGGGAGACACAGATCGAGAAGAGGGGAGGGAGGAAGAAATAGATCGCAAATGAGGGAAAGAAGATGGGAGCTTACCATGGTGGCGTCGGCGGCGCAAGATTGATGAAGTCGTGGCTGAAGACTGAAGAGAGAGATGAGAAATTAGGGATTAGGTTTAGATTTTTGTTTCTTATATATGCTATATATAATATGTATTGTAAAAATATATATTTATAATTTAATACGCAATTCGGTTTGGTTCAAAAGTAAAAATGGCAAACCGAATCGAACCGAGTTGTTTATGAATTATTCCAAACCAAAACTGAACCACCATCACCCAAAACCGAATCAATCCGCCTGATTCGATTCGATTCAATTTCGCGATTCAGACTTACACCCCTACTTGTGGGTACTTGATTGACAAGAGGACAATTTCCATCTGACAAGAGGACCAAAATCATATGATAGCATGTGCAGGTGCTATCCCTGTAATAATTTTACAGGGACTATGTGTGCAATTTGATGATAATTATGTATGTTTTTACGTACATAATTATTTAGTAGTCCTTTAAATGCATTCATTTAGAGAAGTTGATGATAATTATGTACGTTTTTAGGAATTAGGATGCATTTTCTGATGCACTTCCTGGACGTTGCCTGAAACTGTTATCTGAGGTTAAAACAATTTTGTTTGATGCGACAGTTCTAGAGTGCCCAAATTAAGAAGCATAAGCACCCAAATGGAAACCGATGCTCCCATAATGTTTATTGTTAATGAAATTGATCAACAGCTATAGTTCGATTAAAGTTAGAAGTAACTTGAGCTTTGTAACTCTGTAGAACAACTATTGGCTGACTGGTGCTATTGATTCACAGGAAGGAGAGGTTGAAAGGTGTAAATGTTGTGGACTGGTTTTCCACAGGCCATGCTTCAAGAGGACTTCAATTTGTCCATGCGGTGTGGTTCTGGGGGCAACAACGAAGGGGAACCCTTACCCTAGTGTTGGGAATGAGGTGGACGTCACTTTGAACTTGTTGGGTAAAAAAGTGGATTCCAAGTCATCGGTGGGATTCCTTTCCGAACTGTTTTCAAAGACGATGCCTGAAAATTTTTGGCAGCGTAGAGACAATGATACATTTATCTTAATGGGGTCTTTACCGAGCACTTCCCTCTGATCACTTGAATTTACAGGATGCCATTTAGCTTTTTAGATCCCAAACCACAAATTTTCAGATGTAAAATTTATGTAGGTTTGTATAATAATCAGACTCGGACACTCGGCCATTGTTGTTTGCCCAAACACCCAAGGCCCAAGGGCATTGCCACACTAAATATTTTTGGTTTCTTTTTGCGATAATTGTTTTGGCGAGTGTATTCTTTGTAACAGAAATTCAGTTAAAAAGTGATTTGTTTTATTCTTTTTACTCGGCCTGTGTAATGTGTATTCTTTACTTGGTGCGGGTCGCTGAGGGTGCGAAATTGGGAATGAAAGAGAATATGCGATACTTTGGCAAATATTTTTTGTAGAAACTCATAATAATTATGAATAATTGTATAAAACTTTTATTGACTGAATCACTTATTTATAGGGGGATACAAATAGGGTTACACAAGGAGTAGAGTACAAAAAACCTATAAAAGGCAGGAGTTCTGACAAGGTAAGAACTATACAAGGAAAGAAACTATTTATGGTATTTACCACTAAATAATAGTTACAAATATTTATTCTCTAATATGCCCTCGCAAGATGGACGTTCGAGAGGAGAGACTAATCTTGTAAAGTAGTTGCTGGAACCCCTGACGAGCAAGCGGTTTTGTAAGGGCATCGATCAATTGATCAACTGAGAAGACATGACAAACCCGTAAGAGTCCGTCTTGAACCTGTTGTCGAATGAAGTGAAAATTTAGAGCAACATGCTTCATACGAGTATGGAAGACCGGGTTAGAGTACAGGCTGGTAGCACTCACATTGTCACGGCACTGCACTCAAATTGGGTGATGTGGCATGTTATGTGTCATATTGTTAACATAACTTTTTAACTTATAGTGGAGCCCATAAAATGCCAAATAAGATGACACGTTGAAAACCACATCATTTGGTGCACAAATTTGAGTGCTCATTGAGTGGCTCTAGTATTACTCTTGTCACAATAGATGATAGGTTGAGTGGAGAAAGGGATGCTGAGCTTGTCGAGGAGAGAGAAACAATGTGTTGTTTCTTAGAATTTCACGAGATCGGGTTGTTTCCAAGATAGACAATGTAAGCACTAATGTAGGTATAGTCATCTTTATTTCCCTCACAGTCAGCATCGGTGAACGCATGGAGAGCAGGGGGTGATTGACGATGAAATAGAATACCAGCATCTATAGTCCCGCATAGATACCGTAGAACTCACTTGACCACATTCCAGTACTCGGTGGTCGGCCTATGCATGAACTGACAGAGTTTGTTGACGGCATAGGTGACATCAAGGTTCTAAAAATCGTTAGGCGGCCGCTAGGCGGTACACTAGCGCCTAGCACCTAGGGGACTAGTCGAGGCGTAATCGGGGCCTAGGCGGGGCCTAGAATTAAGGCATAATTACCATTTTTTTGATAATTTACATCAAAGATCAAACACATTGACTACAAATTTAATTTTTTTTTATGTTTGTCATTTTATCAAACACTTGTTTATATTTGTAAAATGAACAAAAATATACAAACCTACCTTTAATCTCAATTCTCAACAACCCCAAAGCAATAAACCAGCCAAGTTTAGAAACAAAAACAAAAAAAATATTACTCCAGCTACCTACTGCCCCTACAACCCACAATCTAATATATCCTCCCTAATCCCTTCTCAATCTAAATTATGAGTCTCGAGACAACCCTATTCTTCTTCATCTTTTTTTCTTCATCTTTCTTCTATCTATCCGTCGATTAGGCGGCGATTAAGAAAGTCGAGAGAAAGCTAGGCGGGGAGTTTTAGAACACTGGGTGACATCAGTGCAAGTAAGTGACAAATACCGAAGACTCCCGATTACAGTCCGAAACTGTGTAGGGTCGGAGAGAGCAGTGCCTGACTGAAGTGTCAAAGTTGGTAAGGTGGCGAGGGAAGTAGCGACCAGATGAGCATCTGTCATGTCCGTGCTGATAAGGAGATCTACAATGTAACCGCACTGGGAGAACATGATGCCACTTGGTCGCTTGACAACTTCAACACCAAGAAAATAATGAAGGTTACCAAGGTCTTTAAGCGAGAAATGAGCAACGAGCAGAGAGATAAAGGTCTGAACAGCAGCATGCTCGTTCCCCATGATGATGATGTTATGGTGGTACCCCTGCATTAAGTATAAACAACGATGTGTCGGCCACAGAGTTGTTGAACTTGGAAGTAAGAAGAAACTGTCGCAGCTCATTGTACTACACTTGAGGAGCTTTTTAAAGACCATAGGTAACCTTGTGAAGTCGACAAACATGCTGAGGGTTGTCCTTGTCAATGAATCCTGGAGGTTGAGCCATGAAGACCTCCTCGAAAAGAGTGCCTTGGAAAAAGACATTGTTCATATCCAGTTGCCGAAGATCCCATCCTCGGCAGACGGCCAGCGAGAGAACTAGTCACACAGGTGGGTTTAACCACCAGGCTGAAGGTCTCATGGCAGTTGACGCATGGTCGTTGGTGAAATCCGTTGGCTACAAGGCGAACTTTGTAGCGGTCAATGGTTCCATCAACATGGTGTTTGATGCAAAAGATCCGTTTATAGCCAACAACATTGCGAGCTCCAAGCGAGTGAACCAGATCCCAAGTACCATTCCAAGTTAGCGCATCATATTCTTTAGACATAACCTGACGCCACTTGACATATTTGAGAGGTTGAGGGACACATGTGGGTTCACTATCTGCTGCTAGTTGAGCTAAAAGATTGAGTTTGTGAGCGGCTTGTAGATGTTATTCTTGGAGCGAGTAACAATGGAAGAGGTACCAGTAGCAACGAGCACAAGAACAAGGGCAACGGTCACTGGAACATCCTCAGGTTCGGCGGGCTCAAGATTGTCCTCGATCAGGTGGCTCGGTGCCGAGGAGGAGCTAGCAGTGAGTATAGAGCTGTCCTCGGGCAGAGTGTTAGGAACCGAAGAGGGTTGAGCAGTACACACATGGTTGGTATCAGACATAGGACTGATAACGGGCAAGGTGCTTGCTGGGTAAGGTAAGTGTATGCGGGGGCTAAGATCAACCATGTTTGGATTAGTGCTAGAAACAACTGGCGGGAAGTCACTGGGGCAAGTAGCAAACGATGTGTATGAAGCTGAGAGCTAGCAGTTCATGTGGAGGTAACCAAGTGTTCCGAGTGGAGTTAGTAAGGCGAGCAAGGTGGGTGTCAATGTTGGCCATGGGAAAGGTAGACTCAACAAACTGAACATGACGCGAGATACCAAGCTTGGATCATAACAAAGATAGGCACTCTGAGTGAGCGAGTAGCCGATAAAGACACATGGAGTAGAGCGAGCACATAGTTTGTGGGCGGAATCAAGGGTAGCAAAGGAAACCAAAGGCACGAAGTTTGAAGTAGTTGGGAGAAGACTCGAATAGTTTATGATAGGGTGAGAGCTATTCCAGAGTTGGTGTAGGTAGTCGATTTATGATGTAGGTCGCTATTTGAAACGCAAACGACTAAAAGGGCAACAAAGAGATGCTTTAGATAAGAGGGAGGAGGGAGAGGCCAGTCTCAACAATGTGTCGGTGGCGACATTCCGAGAACCCATTGTGTTCCGGAGTGTGAGGATGAGATGAGATAGGAGATGCCATGAACAGACAAGTAAGGCGGCCAAGCCAGTGTCCCAGGCAAATCCAATGTACTCGCCACCATTATCCGAGTAGATGGTGACAATGGTTGTTTTGAAATGGTTTTTGACCGGTGCTTTAAAACGGGAAAAGATGGTGGCGACTTCAGACTTTCGTCTGAGCGGATAAAGCCAAATATAATGAGTGTAGTGATCAACAAAGATCACATAGTATTTGAAACCATCTATAGAGTGAAGGGGAAGGCCCAAACATCAGTGTAAATGATTTGAAGTGGGGAAGTAGACACAATGGTATTTTAATGAAACGAAGTTTATGACTTTTATTAGATAAACAATAATTACAATGAAGATATTTATTGCGAGTAGTGTTTAACGCTAAACCTAAGCTAGATAGAATCTAACGTTGGACGTGTTCAGACGGATGACCAAGCCGATGATGCCAGTCTTGGTGAGATACTTTGGAGCCTTCACATGCAGAGGGACTAGGAGAGGGGGCTGTGGTTAGCTATTCATACACACCATCCTTAGACTGCTCGGTCAGTAGTATGCTCCCTATCAATAGATCATTCACATGAAAAGAAGATGGTAAGAACTCAATAGATGTGTTATTTGAGATGCAAAATTGAGATATAGATATGAGGTTACATTTCATGTAAGGAACAAACATGACATTTTGTAATGTAA
Source organism: Codonopsis lanceolata (assembly GCA_013146195.2). Classification (NCBI taxonomy): domain Eukaryota; kingdom Viridiplantae; phylum Streptophyta; class Magnoliopsida; order Asterales; family Campanulaceae; genus Codonopsis; species Codonopsis lanceolata. The sequence goes on along the minus strand of CM028378.1, from coordinate 28,198,446 downwards.
AGGTGTGTGATGAAGGGAAGAAGAACCGGTTTTGGAGATATGTAATCTTGTACCATCACTAATGACCATGTCGTCTGAGGCCGTGTAAGCTGAGTGAAGAGATAGGTTGCCGAGGTCGTCAGTAACATGGTGAGAGACACCACTGTCAAGAAGTCAACTCGGTGTCCCTGTGTCTACTGTGGTCGCTAGTTGTGCCCGTGGTTGCCACTTGGAGCCATTTGCCAAGTTGGGAGCAGCGGACAGAGATGTGGTGGCGACCAGTTGATAGTTGGGGCAACGAGCAACCGTGTGTCCCTGTTGGCGACATCCTTGACACTTTTCAAGATATGGTTGTTGTTGTTGAGGATTGGGAGGGTTGTCGAGGTTGCGGGACAATTGTCGAGCTTACGAGGATGCAAGCTGTTGGTCCTCGGGGAAAAAAGATTGGCCGAAGCAGGATGCGAAAGGACGCGGCTTAGGATTGCTTGAGGAGCAGCTCGCGGTTGATGAGTTTTTCATGAAGCTCATTGAACGAGATAGGAGTGTTGCGACCTTCGACCATATCAACAATATGGCGGTAGTCAGCATCCAAATCCCCGAGGATGATCTCAATGAGATCCTCATGATCGAGGGGTTTTCCAAGAGTAGCGAGTTCATTAGTACAACCTTTGACAAACTGCATGTATTTGGAGATTGACAAAGTGCCCTTGGAAGCTCGCTTGAGATAGTCCTTGATTTGCTTGATGTGATCGCGAGTTGGGCGAACATAGGTGTGAGCAAGGGTTTGACATGCTTCGCGGGTAGTGGCGGCATGTTGTATCAAAGGAACCGAGGGAGGAGAAAGGAAGCCGACAAGGGCTCCATACAGAAGTTTGTCTTGTCGGATCCATGGTTGGTATTGTGGGTTGGGTGTAGGAACGAACATCCTTGGAAAGGATGATGGAAGGTGGACATTGATGTGAGCCATCTACAAACTTGTAGAGGTCATAGCCAATAAGGTTGTCTCAACTTGGAGCTTCCAAGCGATGTAGTTGATGCTGGTAAGTTTGGTAATGTTGTGGTGGGAGATGTTAATGAGTTGAAAGGTTTGATTTTGATCAACGGGGTTTTGGATGGTGATGGTTTGGTTGCCGGACTATGGAGGTGGACGGATGGGCAGCGGCGACAACGGTAGAAAGAGCAAAACTTTGATACCATGTAGAAATTCACAATAATCTATATACTCCCTCGGTCCCTAAATAATCGTCCTTAGTTGATCCGACGCATAGTTTAAGAAAAAACAATTGACTTGATTATTTATATTAGTTTAATGTGTAATTTCCTTTAATGTCCATGTGTATGTGATCTATAATTAAAGTAGAGTGAAAAAGTAAGGGTAAAGTGGTAAAAGTGATGTTCTAAAAAGGTAAGTTTCAAAGTAAACAATTATTTTGGTACTGACGAAAAAGGAAATGATGACGATAATTTAGGGACGAGGAATATATATAAAGACAGATGCATCTATAAAAGGAAATATCCCACCAAAACTTTCTTTCCAAAAATAGAAGGTTCTCCATTTATTAATATAGGTACAACTTTGCATGTTATCTTAAAAAATTAAATGTATCATTATACTTCACACTAATCCATATAAAATGTCATTTTACATTCATTGATACTTGTGTCAATCATGCTTATGAGTATCATTCAAAATTTAAAAGTCCTATTGTATTGTACATGAGGAATATATATTGTATTCCTTTGCCCAACATATATGGTTTAGCTTTGACATTTTACTTCAAAAAAAATTATTCCTTTCATGTTAAAAGACTTTGACTTGATGTTTACCCAAATCTTTAAAAAAATAAATTAAATCTATCTATAAAGTTAGGATCTATATTTATAATTTTATTTTCTTAAAAATAAAGTTATGTACTTCTCATAAATTACATATCCAAAAATTTCGGATCTACATATGTGCTTTAGGTAAGTAGGTCTGAAAAATTAGAGGATGTAAAAATAAATTAACAAAATCGAAGTAATTTGTTAATATATAATTTAGGAAGATTCCAACTCTAAAATTGACAAGCTCAAATTATCCAGTTCTATGAAAAAAAAATTTAAAACGGAACTAATTAAAATGTTAAATCCTATATTTTTAGATCTATTTTCTTTGAATTCGTACCAACTCCGGTGATTGATATCCATTGACAGGAGAAGGATGGGCATTTTAGGAAGAAAAAAATGGACTTATACGATTAGATAAAAAATAACGCACCAGAGGTTATAATTTCCAAATAAAATAAAGAACCGACCTGCAATTATTCATTTTATTAGTAATGGATTACTAAAAGTGACTTTTTTTTTCTTCAAAAGTTTGACTTTCAAACAATGACTTTTTACTCGGAACGAAGGAAGCATGCAATTAACATGATATTTAATGACTTTTTTGGGGGGCCAACTGTGCTGTACATATTATTGTCTTTTTCCATTAGATGATATTTAATTAGTAAATATATACTTCTTCCGACCCAAAATTATTATTCATCGTTCTCTTTGTGTCCATTCAAAATTATTGAAATGAAATCTCCATCTGTTTTTTAATTATCGTCATCCTTTCTTTTAAGATGGATGTAGTAATGTTAAAGTCTTTTGAATTATTTGATCCATGTCAAAATCATAGTGTGACAAAATGATCATTTTGATGTTTGCTTTTTTTCAATTGAATAATCGTATATAAAATTATGTTGTAGAAAATGATTAATTTTCAAAATCTATAATGATTAATCTTATTGTTATAAATTTTTAGTTAAGCAGGGTCCCCTAATTTATTCTTTTAATTTTGTATGTATAATTTAGTTGAAAAATTTTGTATGTCATAAGCCTTTTATTGATTGAATCACCTATTTATAGGGAGATACAATTAGAGTTATACAATGAGAATAGGGTACAAAAACCTTGTAAGGTAGAAGTTCTAATAAGGTAAAAACTATATAAGGAAATGAACTATATTCGATAGATACCACTAAATAATAATTACAAATATTTATTCTCGAGCTCTTGCCAGAGAAAGAAAAATAAATAAAAACATTGTTGTTTTCTTATATATATATATATATATATATATATATATATATATATATATATATATATATATATATATATATATATATATATATAGTATATGTTAAAAAGAAAGAGTGGATACCGTTATTGAAACAAATGTATCATTTTAAATTTGTAATAGACAACACATTATTGAAATAAACGATAAAATCAGAAGTGATAAATCACTGTCAAGATTCAAGACTATTCTTTTCCGAAAAAAAAATTCGGTTTTTTTTTTTTAAATTCCTTTGGTATATTTGCTTTAGATTTATTTTGCTGACTCTCATGTTCCGGTCTGCATTTTAGCATTTGCAAGTACATCAGTAAAATTGTTTAAATATCATTTCTGCAAAATACTACTCGTAGGAGAATACACTAAAACAAGAGTTTTTTTTTTTTTTTGGTAGAAAAGTTAGGGGGAGAAGTTTAGTCTCCCGAATTGGATACCAAATTTTAGGGTGACACTATATTGTATAAGTTGACCCACCTTCTTAAGTATATTCTCACCAGATTTTAAAATAACCTAAAACACATAATATACTCCCTTGTTTTCTATTTTGCCCTTTCCTATTTTAAAATCAAAATTATTACACAACACCCCCTCCCTACCCATGCCTTGAATCCATGTAACCCGACACCCCTCCTCCTTACGCAAATCGAACATCATCATATCCCTCTCTCCTTCTATTTTTCGATACTAGTTCACTGAAAATAAAATAAAAAGTAGGAGGTAGAGACAGAGAAGAGAAGCAAACTCATCTCATCATCTTCATCTTCTTTGGCAAAATGAAAAACATAGTGTTCGATGTTTTGTTACAATGTAATTTGTATATGAATTTTGTTGATTGTAAGTAGTTTTAAATTCAAAACATTGACAAAAATGTTGTGAATTTTGTTGGATATTTGGCTCTGGTCCATGTAAGAAAACAAAGATGTTCGGCCGGACCGATGGAACATCTAACAATTGTCCAATTGACTTTGGTCGAACATCTTGCTTTTGTTCCATCGGTTTCGACCGAACATCTTGCATTTATTCTATCGATTTCGACAGAAGAGTAGCATTGACAAAAATTGGAACATTGCTTAAATGTTCGTTTGAAGCTAACTGAACATTTGAGTAATGTTCGGTTAACAAAGACTGAACAATACTCAAATGTTTCCGTTGGCTCCGAACAAACATTTGAGTAATGTTCCTTTGATGGTAGCCTACTATTTCATAAAGAAGAGTTTATTTTTTTTTGAAAAAAAAAGATGGTTTATACAATTTTAAACATAAAATGGTTAGAAATATTTGTTTTTGCTCCCTACTTAATTTTTTCACACCAAAATTGAGGGGGGTTGAAGGTTTTGGGAGGTTTTTGGTAAGAAACTTTTGATAATTGTTTACAAATGCAAACAAATTAGTGGGAAAGAAAGGTAGTAGATTTATTTGTTTGGGGGGAGGTTAGTTAGAGGATTTGGTTTATATGAAAAGGTTAGGGGGGCCTAATAACAAACATATGGCTTGTTTGCTAGTTGGGATGAGACAAGTAGTATTATTAATTTCAGTGCTATTAGCATCCTTATTATTAATCATTACTTGTAAATTTGGGGTAATTTTGAAATTAAAAATGTTTTTTTTAGTAAGAGGGCTAATAATACCACCATTCTCTTTGGTATTAATAGCGAAAGGATAATAGTTTTATCTAGATAGCTTGTGTTATTAGTCCAGACTACCTATTGCGTACCAAATATCATGCAACTCATCTTATTAATCATATCCGACCTTAATCTTAGTTACCAAACGGTACGATAAAGTGTAGTATTGTCTTTTTGGTTGAGGATATTTTTGTCATTCATAAAAAAATAAAATTTGGGGTCAATTTAGAGGGTTTTGGGGTTCTATACAGCGTCACCTAAATTTTAATGTAACAATGTCTATAATTAAACTAGAATAGTCACTTACGAGCTATTCTATTAGTATTTATATACTTATTTATAAAATGTAAAAACTTAAGAAAGATCGTCTTATGTATATTTTCTGTAAGATAGACCCCCCTGACTCGACTTAATGAGTCGGTCCTGTGAAATCGGGGGCCTAAGGTCGATCATCTCCAACGGGGCCTTTCTTTTGGAACAATTTTTTAATTATATTTTTTGGATAACTAAAGAAACAATCAAACAAATATAAAAGATAAAAAAAAAACACTTAATTTCACTCAAAAAACAAACAAACAATTTTTCATGTACAATTTCTCTTTTTTAGTATATAATTATAGGAGATATACAATTTTCCATTGACATATGATTAATCTCAATTTCTCTATTTTAGAATCATAATATATATTCAAATAATCGAATTTCAATTAGAATACCATCGATTACCAACAAGTCACTCATTCACATACTTGAATGCCAAAAAAAAATCAATTAAATTATCAAAATACCAAGTCAAAAACGGAAAAATCATTAAAATTGGGGTAAACAGTAAATGATTAATTGATCACTGAATACTATAATCTGATTAAAAGTTAATAATTAATTAATAAGCTATAAATAGTATAAGCTAGGACAAATGGAATAAATCAAGAAAAAAAAAGTAAAATTGTGAAATAAAATAATAATAATTTAATCATAGGTAGAGTTTTTTGGAATTTTGGGGCCCAAAAAAATAGGGTTTTTTGGGGACCTAAGGGCATCTCCAACCGTGCCCCCTTTTCTCCAATTTGGGGGTACCGAGCAACTCCAACCCAACCCCAAACCCTTTCCCAAATTTGGGGTTGTGAACAGTGATACCCCAAATTTGGGGTTCCACTGTTCACATACCACAAATTTGGTATTGTGGGACCATGCTATAAATTAGTTTTTTAATGGATGATTAAATCTGAAAATTATTTATAATATGATATATTTTTAATTTAAATGTATTAAAAACTAATATTAGATAATATTAGATAATATAAATACTAATAATATTATGTAATTCAAATTATTAAACATTTTAATTCAATAATTTGTATATATTATATAAAAATAAATAAATATGTTATTATTATACTAATTAGAGAACACTAATTTCACATTAAAACTAAAAAAATACATACATATTAAAATTATTAGAACATTTATAAAATACAATGTACTTTTTTCTATGTGTTTTTGCAATTGTTGTTATATTTTGCATTGATTGTAATATTTTTTATGGTATTTTCAAGTGCTTGTATGTTTATTAAATTATATTTCTTCAATTTAGTTAAAAAAATTACTAATTTAAAATAATTATTTATGACGTAAATAATATTATAATTATAAAATTATTAATTATACAATCTTAATAATAATTATTTAAAAGGTTACTAGCAAATTAATATACATATTGATAAATAAAGTAAAATAACTAAAAATAGAATATGCTAAGGAATATTTTATTTGTGGAAAGATTTGAGGGTGTGGGTTAGAGTTGGAATAGTGTTTGATGTTGAAATAAATCAAATTTGGAGTATAGGGTTGGAGATTATCTAAGGCCATGGCCTCATTGGACTTATGGCAGGACCGGTCCTAGATATATTGAATTGTAAAAAAGTATGATCTCATTATAAAACGATTTTATAAAAAATATAATTTTATCTTACGAGTTATAATCCACAAAACGTCCAAAAGGAGACATACTCATTCTTAAGATAAAAAACATATATCATTTTTAACTTGCAAAAATTAATTTGGTCGGATGCAGCTATGAGCTCACCCACTGGATGTGGCCTCATATAAGTTAGACGAGTGAAGGGCAATCAGCTTAGCACTACTGATATTTCTCTATCCAATCACAATAACAATGGGTAATAGGCAATGGGCAAGGAAGGGCTAATTGCCAAAACTAAAAAAAAAAAAAGAGGTCCATCAAATCATGTCATATGTTCTCAAAAGTAGTGCGATATTTGTGTGTGTGTGTGTGTGTGTGATGTTGGTGGGTGCCAACTCGTCGACTCAGAAAAAGTGTAAAGATGTCAGTGTCCCCCGGCGGTCCGCCACCTTTTGACTTGTTACTTTAAAAATTCCCCGAGTTTTGAGTTGAGGATATCATACTGATTTATATAGGAACCTTTAACCTTTTTTGGATATATAAACTTTCCATTAATGGGTTATAATTATAGTTTCATAATTAAGTTATTATTAGGAAAATTACAAAGTAGTTATGTTTGTTACAACATCACTTTCTTTTTAATCCTAAGGCAACTATTCTTATATTCAACGTGTCGATCACACAATTCGTTTTTAAGATTTTGGACTTTCGTGTACTCTGATATGATGATCTTCCTTTGTTTAGTTTAATGTATCCAACTCCAAACAAACTTTTCTTTCACATCTCATTCTCGTCTAGGCTTAAATCTTAATCCATAAATTATGTTCAAAGAGATTAAGATGAAAAATATAAAAAGTAGCAAAAAAAATATGAAGATAAGCGTATATAAAATCATCATCAGAAGAATTTTTTTAGATGTATAGGCATAATTACAGTATACAAATATGGGGGAATCCTCTAAGTAGTGTAATCATCTAACTAACCCCTTGAAAGCAAAACTCACTAATTCAATATTTTTTCAGTTTCTTTTCTATAAATTAAACTGTTTACACAATTAATCTCGGGCCCTGTCCTTTGATCAGTCTCTCCGTCTTTGCACTACGAGTGGCTCGTAGCACGAAACTTGGTTAGTGTGTACACTGATATGAGTCGGGAAACCATTTGGACAAGAGATGGTGTTTCAACTTCATTACCAATGCAAAAATGGCATAGCAAGGTATATGCAAGAATGCCACCGATGAGTACCTGTCACAAAAATTAATTAGCTCTTGTAAGTTTTAACCAATCAAACTCAACTATTTCAATAAAACACAAGTGATAAATTGTTTGTTATGATACAGACTACATACCATAGTGGAGAAAATGAGGATGACAAATCAAGAAAAGGATATGGCCACCTGTTGAGATATTCATTGATATCACAATCAGTTTGTTAATTTGTTAGGGTATAAGGGTGACAAACAATTTAGGATATATAATGATATTAAGTTTACCATATTGAGATGCAAGCATGCACGATCCACTGGAAAACGACATATACAACCGTCCAAAGGAAGAAGTATGCAATTCTAAACCAAGGGAATCGCTGCAATTTCAGAGTTTCAATTAATCAAAAACTCAAAATCGGACAGTTGATAATATTAATTATTAAGCAACAGCAAACTTACCAAGCAATTCAATGCGGTGTCACCAATTAGAAAAACTGCGTTAATTGTGTGCATATTTATAATCAACTATAACAATTTAAAAAAAAAACACTGGTGAGAAGACTGCAATTGATTTGATAAATGAATTACAACTTAGAAGCAGCATGCGATCCAATTAATATTATATACTTACAAAATTCAAATTGTAGTCTTTAATGGTAAGAAATGGAACAATTATAAACCAGAAGACGCAGTCTGTAAGCACAACCGCCCCTGCATTCATCTATTGAGAAAGAAAGATGGAATTAATCAATGTTAACAAACACTTAAACGATATAACTATTGCATATTACTGTGTGTTTTTTTTTAATTACCTGGAAAATGATTTGAAATACGTAACTCCAAAAGCCAGCAATTTGGCGATCATTACGGCTTAAACGCTTATCATTAGTGCCTTGCTCTGCTGCATCTAACTCCTCCATTCTATGATCACCTCCTACTTTATTGTGATAGTGGTAACATCCATACATGGATAGCAATGAACCAAGCTGTACATGACACATGACGCATACAATTTATGTTATAAGGTTAATTAAGCAAAATAAGTACAAATTTAACATTCCATAATCCATATACGTACCCCAAAATAAATGGTAACCAATGTGAAAGTCCACCTGTCCAATACCACAACAATTTTCTTTAGAATCAATGAAAAATTATTTTCTTCACTTTGAATGAAGCACAAGAACCAAATGCTTCAACTTTCAAAATTCTTTACTAGTATTACATCCTTGATTTCCATGTCAATTAATTTTGCTAAAACAAAAATCAACTTTAAAAAATTTGAATTAATTCAAAAAAGAATCAAGGACAAAGACAAAGTTCTGACAATTAATTAAAAAAGTTTTAAGTTATTCTGTATATGATCATGTGAAAAAACAGAATCAATTCCCATCTCATATTTGATATAATTTAAAGTTTAAAGAATAGTAAAGGGAATGAAAGAAGAAAAAACTTACTGAGTATAGTAGTAAAATTCATCACCTCCATCAACAGCAGCATATAGAATGAGAACAATCAAAAGCACAAGGAAAGCGATAACTCTAAAAGCAAGCAACCAAGCAGGGTGTATTCCTTTCAAACATGGCCTCCAAACTTCGTCAGCGTACAGTATTCCTACTGCAGCTGGCTCTTGTTGTTGTTGTGTGCTTGAAGTTGAAGAATTAGTTGGTCTAGAAGGACCTTCGTATTTGGTAATTAAGAATGATGCTAACCCCGTAGATATCAAGATCCAAATGGAACATAGTAAGACCCTCCAGTTTAGCCAGTAACTCGAGGTGGTTGTGTTCCCAGTCATGACTGGCTGCCAAGAACCTTTCGATGAGGATCCTGTTAAGAAATCCATCAGCTCTAGATCTCTAGATCTCCCGCTCAAGAATTATAAGCAGAAATAATTAAAAAAATTACAAATTAAAAGAAGAGAAAATAATTTAACAAAACAAGTTTTAAGAAATTCCTAGTGTGAGTGCTAGAGCTAGCTACATGGGAAGAAAATGAATTTATAGAATATAAAGCCAAGATATGTAGATGAATTTGAAGGAATGTGAAGAAGTAAAAAATTCAATTCGGAACCAAACCCATGAATGTATAGGCCAAAAAGGGAAGGCTGGCGAGAAGTTTGGAATAATTAGGATAAGAAGTAGGCAAAATGAGTGAGAGAAGAAATGTGGATGATTAGAAGAGTTAAGGAAACAACAACCCATATGCGCGCATTTGACCCTCAGCTCCCTCCCACATCGATCAATAGGCAATAACAGAGATGGATGGATAGATATTCCAAACGTAGAAAGATAAGGAAAAAAAATTGAAAAAAATGAAATGGAAAAGAAGGCAAGTTGTTAATTGTAAGCAAAGGAAAGGCAAAGATACTTACAGAGAGAGAGAGGAAAGCAAGCACAAGGTAAGGTTGTGGTGTGCAAGAAGAGATGCTTTGCTTCTTTCCTGCTTTCTCACACAAAACTATGTTTTAAACTCTCTCTCTCTCTTGTGTTTGTGTAAAAAGGTTGGTGGGCTTTGGGCATAATTAAGCTTCTCTCCTCTTTTTAGTTTTTTTCTTATCCCAACAAGATCTTGCAGGTACAAAGACGTGACTCTAAATTAATAATTTCTACACAGTCACAATCTTTATACTCCCATGCAAATAGGAGTATAAAATTCTTCAAGCATGAAGGTTTTTTTTTTGGTCACCTTTGCCTTCCAAGATGCCAATCAGTCTTATTGAGTTCTTCTATGTTTTTTTATATATATATATAAAAAAAATACTAGAGAGAGAGAGAGAGAGAGTGGGGACCCATTTACTTGTTTTGAGTTTAGGATTTTGTGTTGGATTGTTTGTTTGGACACGCTTTTTGAAAGAAAACAAAAGAAACATTATGCATATATTTTTTTATTGTTGAGATGGAATAGGAATAGGAATAGGAGCACCCAACAAATTAAAGGACAAGAATTAACGCGGAATGGGTATAAGTCTTTAAGATCATTGAGATTTGAGATGTACCGTGTAATGGTGGTAAAGGTAAACCCACGTAAAATTATTCACTTTTTCCATTTCTTCTTTACCTTAACAACATTGCTGTTTCCTATACTCTTGTCAGTTGTCACAACTATCTATTTACTATGCACTTTGCTTTTAAGCTCAAGTTATCACTAAGTTAGTTATCCCTACCATTTTTCATTTAATAAAGTACTCTAAGTTTGACTATCATTGACCGTAAAAGAAGAGAGAGAGAGAGAGAGATTCAATAGGATGGATGGATTACGCTCTTGATGTTAATTGTTAACAATCTTGGGATGATGTTGTTCATCGTTACTTATTTCTTTTGTTGTGGACAAAAAAATCCTTGTCTAAAATTTAATTTTTTTTAAAAAAAAATGATATTTTTAGTAGTTGATTAATAATATTTTTATATCTTAATTTTTAAAAATAAACTCTTTAAGTGAAATATTCAAAAATAAAATAATGTACTCTTTGTTTGGAATAGATGAAGTAATTAATTAGTACTCCTAATGCACTCCATTATACTCATGATCACTATAAAAGCTTCACCCCGGAGTTGTAAAATAGTAGTTTGATTACCTTTGAAATTAAATGTTTGAAAAAATAATTAGGATTACCTACTTTTTGACTATTTATTATTTTATTTGTTTTGGGTAAAGAGTTTCGTTTGAAAATAAATTTTTTAAGAAAATAATATTTTTAGTAGTTTATTAGTAATTAAATAATATTTTTATGTTTTAATTTTGAAGAATAAGTTCTTTAAATGAAATATTTTAAAATAAAATAATGAATTCTTTATCCAAAACTAAAGTTGTATTTATTATTTGAGGATATTAATTTGAAACTTGTACTTTTAAAATTGCAAATGTAACCAATGTAATCATAATTGCGCTATAAAATCCTTAACCGACTTCCTAAAACCTAATAGAACCTATTGAGACCTGCTAATATGACAAATGTACCAGTACATCAACAACCTCATTAAAAATTGAATGTCCGTTAAGATTGAATTTAAAGCAAAATTAAGAGTATAATGGTCAAATATGCAATGCTCATAATGCAATATTGTCAGATTGATAACCCACAAATTGTATGATGCTTGAAGACAAAAAAAAGTACACCCTTCATTTCAGAATAAGTGTCTCTTTTCTATTTTTGGAAAGATTTTAAAGACAATTTTCTATGTATAATACCATTAGAAAGTGTGAGAGCTAAAGAAACTTTGATAAGTAGTGTTATTAATTGTAGTATTATTAGTGCCCTTACTATTAATCATCACTTGCATATAGAGGGTAATTTTGAGATAAAAAATGTTAATCCGATTTTTTTTAGTGAGGACGTTATTAATATCACCATCTCTCTTGGTATTAATAGTGAAAGAATAATGATGTTATCCAGATAACTTATGATATTAGTCACGACCACCTATTATATACCAAATATTAGATAACTTGATTTATTAATCTTATTTATCATTAATCTTGGCTACCAAACGACACGTGAGTGTATTAAGGGAAAACAATGTGAAGTTACTATTTCCTTATTATCCATGTACAATCATTAAAGGACATTTATTTTGAAAAGTAATATTTTAAAAGTAACAGAGCAAAAAAATACAAAAATAAATAGCTGCTCTTTAAAATTACCACTGGAATATAGATCATATTAAATAGATTCAGAATTAGCAATCTTTTTATGTAGAATATTAAGAAATTTTGTTTTTAATTTGGAAAAAAACAAAATACTCCATTTTAAGACAAATATGGTGAGAAGTAGGTTAGACAATTTGTATATTTGACATTCACAATAGCATCGTGGTAGCAATAACATTAATACAAAAAATTTAGACAAGATGGTTTTACGGATATTTGTTGTAAGATGACTCATCGTGGGCTGTTGGTTTAAACTGTTTTATAGGAGACATGCTCCATTATTAAATACCTACTACTAATATTCTGGATTGCCAAATATACAGTTGGAAGAGTACGTATAAGCTATGACGTGAGTATTTGGCTTCATCGATGAAGGGGTACGATTGAAATTTAAAGGGCAGTGTGGAAGATAAAGATAGTAGTCACGTTAATAAATAAGCTCTAGCAAAATTAAAGACAGAATTAAATTTGAACAAAATTATTAGCTTAGAAGAAATATGTCAAGTTTGAAAATTACTAGCTTTATACACGTATGTTTAACGCATGGATATATATAATTTTAAATTAAATTTTATTCAGGTAAAATAAAGATAGAATAAAATTGAGAAAATGAATTGTAACTACTTAGTATTTGTTTGGTGGAACGCTTTGACCAAAATGCTTGTCAAAAATATAGTATTTTATATTTTAAAATGTTTCAATACAGCGTTTTAAAACACAACATTTTAAAAATATGCATAGTTTTAAAACGCTCTAATTTGGAGTGTTTTGAAAATATATTGTGTTTACAACTACTATGTTTATTAAAATAACTTTTTGAAATAATTTTTCAAATGTGTTTACAAGAAAAAAAAATGTGTTTTCAAAATGTTGCATTAAACGAGGCTTAAATAGAAATACATCATTGTATCAATAATATGATGGACTATGAATTCATTATACACAACATTTGTTATGTTATTTTATTGGCTTTCTCTCTTTATCTCATATCAAATTCTTTAGACCAAATCGATTGGTAACCTAAAAAAAGTAATCTGCTATGAATCATACTTCAGGAAGTGTCACACGTATGACAATAAATAACCTTAATTTTCGTTAATCGTTATTGCATATCATACTACAATGATTCCTTAATTTTTTTTTCTAGTTTCTAATATTTTAGTAAACATACTTTTGTAATGATTATCTTACTTTTAGATAAAAGTAAAAATATAAGATTTTTAGAATACATATTGACTGAAGCCGGTTGTTTAAGTTCATCATATTTTATCTTTTATAAAATCACATATTTTTAACGTATAAATATTATAAAAAATTTTGATCTCGATTTATTAACATGTAAAATGAACAATAAAATTAAGATCTTGATGGTATTGAAATATTTTGTTATACTCCCTCCGTCCCTAAATTATCGTCCTCCTTTCCTTTTTCGTTCGTCTGATGGAAATAGAAAAAATATATGTCTATTTATGTTCTTTATAATTTTATAGATTTGTCTATGTACTGGTTTTACTTTTTGTCAATTTCATTAGATACGTAATTTAGTTTCAAATATGTCAATAAGTTGTTTCTACAATTGTGATGAAAATTTAGGTTCGTTAAGTAGTATTTCGATATGAATGATATTTTCGTGATCAAATATTTTTTTTTTTCGTTTCGTTTTTACTGATGGAGACAATGACATTTTTGGGATAAAGACTTTGTCTCCAAAATTGCTTACATTCAAGATTTTAGCTTTTACAATGTGATGTCCAAGATTTTTACCGGTTGGTAAAAAAAATTACAATAAATTATTAGTTGATTTTTTAAAATATAAAAATGCTTAGATTTGGGGAATTGAACATAAAATTCGAACAAATAGCAATATTTTTACAAAAAATCCAGTTCGAATTTGCTAAAATTTGGTTTGTTGGTTAATATTCAAGGTTTTTTTGTTTATCTACATGTTCGGGTTTTCTTTCTTTTTAAATTATAAATAATGGTTTTTTTTTCTATTTCTAATATGTTAATAAGCACACTTTTGTATGGACTATCTTGCTTTTACATAAAAGTTAAAGTATAAGATTTTTAGAATATATGTTGACTGAAGCCAGTTGTTTAAGTTCGTTATTTTTTTATCTTTTATAAGATCACAATTTTTTAACGTATTATAAAAAAATTGATCTTGATTTATTAATATGTAAAATTGACAATAAAATTAAGATTTTGATGGTGTTGAAATATTTTGTTAACAGTGTTTTCAAATCATTTTAATCTTGTTCATATTCATTTGGTTTTCATATTCCAAGGTATTATTTGATTTTCATATTTCAAGACATTATTTGATTGATTAGGACATATGCAATCAATAAATGTATAATCAATTTATATATGTTTTCAATACATAGCTCATCACTTTTATTACATATAATTATATAGATAACTTTTATTTTAGAAAAATAAAATTTGACTGGATTTTGACTATTTTTAGACTATCTAACTTTATATATAAAGAGAGAATTTAGATAAGAAGAGTTTATCACCTGCATTAATGTTGCTGCAGTAGACACATAAAAAAATTTGAAAAATTCTTATAAAAAAAGTAAAACAAAAATATGTTAGTAAAATAAAAATATTTGATGGAATAAAAATAATAATTATGGAGTCAATAAAACAAAAACAATTTAAATTGATGTTACTAAAATAATTTAGTTATTTTTTATTTTAGCTTATTTTCTTATCAGAAATTTATTTATTCATAAAATACAAATATAATTTAATAAAAGTAATCATTCAAAATGAAGAACTTATTTGAGCTTAGATTTTATTTGTAGGGCGGAAAAAATTCAAGTTTGTTCGAAGACATTCAGAGTTTTTGAATAGTATAAAGTGTTCATGGTTGTCAGGTAAAATTGATGTTTCTGTAATGCTATTGAGAAACATTGACCATACTACAGGGTTATGCAATGGAACAAGACTAAGCATCATAAATCTTGAGGATCATATTATTGAAACAATTTTTTTTGAAAGGAAGCAATGTTGGAGAAAATGTTTTTATCTTAAAATTGTCATTAATTCCATCCGATGTAAGACTGTCTTTCATGTTCTAAAGAAGGCAATTAACTTTGCTGATATCATATATAATAACAATTAATAAGTGTCAAAGTCAATAATTACATGTAGCTGTAGGTCTCTTTATGAAGAACTGGATATTGATATGCAGTGAAAATGAAAAACCAACTAATAAGATAATAAATGTTGTGTATAAAGAATTTTCTTAGAATCTATAATGATTAGTGATATACTTATGTGTAATTGTTAATAAACCGATTACTCTTATTTTATCCTTTAAGATTTTTTATCCTCTTTATTTTATTTATGTACGATTTAATTGACGTACGTTTAACGCACGGGTTAAAAACACTAGTTTTACTAATTCTGTTTCATCTAAAAGTTCACATTTCAAAATTCTAATATTTAAAATTTTAATAATATATTAACGTCTTTGAAATTAGTTATAATTACAAAAATATTTAAGTACAAATAATATGTTTACAACACAAGTGAACTCTTATTAACATTTCAAAATAGTATTATGAACTCTTTACAAAATAAATATCTATTATTAATACTACACTATGTACACACACACACACACACACACACACACACACACACACATATATATATATATATATATATATATATATATATATATATATATATATATATATATATATATATATAATGGTTAGTTTTTTTCATTAATTACTTATGGCTATTGTCTATTTGGATTAAAAATCAAAGGTTGAGATTCCTTAGGTAGTTGAAAATTTTAATTAATTTACCTCAAAAGAATACAAATTATTAATTGCATTAATAAATCTTAATCTGTTATTTATGATCAAATTGATAATATTAATAGTAACCATCAATGGTTAGCGGAAGAAATAACAATTGAAAACTCCTTATATATATAATATAATATTATTTTTGTCTTAAGAAGATAGTCACACTTTGACTTTTGTTCGTAAATTGATAAACTTTGACCAAAGGCTTATAAAAATATATTTTTTCTTATGAAATTTTAAAAGTATTATAGTTATTGATAACGTTCTTGATATTTTTCAATGATTGAAAATTATAGCCTTAAAATTGATGAATATATATCCCCTACACTTCGGGTAAGAGTTTTCGTTTGAAATTCAAATTTTTTTAAAAAAATGATATTTTTAGTGGTCTATTAGTAATAAAATAATATTTTTATATCTTAATTTTTTAAAATGGACTATTTAAGTGAAATATTTACAAATAAAATAGTAAACTGTTTATCCAAAACTCATGAAATATTAAATAGCTTTTTTTTTTGTCTTCCACAAGTTGTTTCCAAACCTATTGCATACTTACCTTTGCTCGCGGTACTAAATCTTTCGCTGACCCAAGAGAATAAATACTAATTTGATATTGTAAAGTTGATATTTATATACAAAAAGAGTATTTATTTAGGATGAAAAGAATAAAATATATACATAAAATAGTAGTTGTATTTACTATGTAGGTATTGACATAGTGTTTTTTTCCTTTTTTAATTTTTAATTTCTAAAAAGATCCAAACAAAATGATTAAAAAACTTCTTCTTTTTTGTGTGGGTAACAAATCATTAGTCAACTTTCATAAGTATTTCTCACAAGTCGAGATAATGCCAAGAGGTGCAAGTACTGCGGCATAATAATGGTTGTTATCTTGTCCCTAACAATAATTTTAATTTATAAATAGTTGGTATGATGAGGATCTTATCATCATTGGCCTTGCGTATGAACAATCACTTGGAAAGTTATAATAACAGAAATTTTCTTAATCAAGCAATAAGGACCCGCTAATCACAAGCTTCACTCCCTACTCCCCATGATTAGGAGTGACAAAATAGGTATTATGGATAAATATGGATTAGACTATTATTCATAGATAATTATGGATAATAGCCTAACTTATACTTATCCATAACACCTATTTTACCATCCCTACCTATGACGAGACTAAATATTAACGTGATGGGTCACGGGTTAGAAACTCGTCGCCTCTATTCCATCTCCCATAAGCAAGGTTCTAAAAATCGTTAGGCGTTAGGCGGCACACTAGCGTCTAGCGCCTAGGGGACTAGTCGGGGTGTAATCGGGGCCTAGAATTAAGACATAATTACCATTTTTTGATAATTTACATCAAAGATCAAACACATTGAATACAAATTTAATTTTTTTATGTTTGTCATTTTATCAAACACTAATCTATATTTGTAAAACGAACAAAAATATACAAACCTACCATTAATTTCAATTCTCAACAATCCCAAAGCAATAAACCATCCAAGTTTAGAATTAAAAAAAAAATTACTCCAATTCCCCCCCATTACCTCCCTCTCTACCTCACCATTACCACTCTCTCTTCCTTCTCCAGTTCGCCCCCCTTCCTTCTCCAGTCACTGCATGTCACAAATTCAAAGCTACAAAAATAAATTAAGGTCGGCGAGGTTTGGCGTAGACGTTGATTTGGTCGATTAGGCGGCGACTATGAAAGTCGCGGCGGTAGAGAGGGGTCTAACGCCTAGGCAGAGCTAGGCAGAGAGTTTTAGAACACTGCCCATATGTGGTATATATTCTCTCGTTTTAACGTAACAGTCTATTTCAGAATATTTCACTTTAAATGTTTACTTTTAAAAAATATTATGTCTACAATTTTTAAAATATTACAATTTTACCTCTATTTTGAATATTAATATATTAATCATACCCAAACATTATTATAATTATAATCAATCTCAAACTAATTAAATATTCCTTAATTATTAAAATTTTCAAATATGAATTTTTTTTTTTTTGGGTAAAATGGAAGGAGTATCAAGTTTGATCTAGTTATATCTAATGGTGTTTGACCAACAATTGAGATAAACATTTCAAATTACCCTCATCATATATATATATATATATATATATATATATATATATATATATATATATATATGGAAGAAACACTATCTCTATCACTAAGGACCCGCTAATCACAAGCTTCACTCCCTATGACAAGACTAAACATTAGCGTGGCAGGTCACGGGTTAGAAACTCGTCGCCTCTATTCCATCCCTCATTCCGTGGTATATTTTCTCTCGTTCTAACCTAACATTCTTATCATACTTTCACTGTGAATGTTCACTTTTAAAAAATATTATGTCTACAATTTTACCTCTACTTTGATTATTAATATATTAATCATACTCAAACATTATTATAATTATAATCAATCTCAAACTAATTAAATATCTCTTAATTATTAAAAATTTCAAATATGAATTCTTTGATAGAATGGAGGGAGTATGAAGTTTGACCAACAAACCCTCATCATATATATATATATATATATATGGAAGAAACACTATCTTTATCACCAGGGTCGGTCCTGAGGGTAGTTTGGAAGGGCGACCGCCCTAGGTCCTCAATTTTGAGGGGCTCAAACTTATAATACAGCCATATATAAATATAAATATTATACTTTCACTTAAATTTTATATGTGATTTAGTGGCTCATTGGATAAGGTGTCTTGATTTGGTTGAGAGGTTATGGGTTCAACTCTTTCAAAGTCATGTTAATTTTATTTACTTTTGAACTCTTTGAAAGTTATGTAAAGTTTATTTTATTTTTGAGTTGTAAATTATCAAGTATTATATATTCTCTCCCTCCGTTCCGAGTAAAGAGTTCCTGTTTGAAAGCCAAACTTTTAAAAAAATGACATTTTTAGTAGCTCATTATTAATAATAAAATGACACGCCTAATCAACAAAAAACCTAATTATCTTAGAATATGAATTAATGAATTACAATAATCGAATAATCAACAACAAAACCAAATGAACATGTAACGAATGAACCAAAAAAATGAGATAATGTGATATAATTTGATGATATAATTGAGAAATATCTTAAAAGAGTGAATAAATCTGAAATATCTTATAGATATGCTTTATAGACATTTTGTATATTTTAATATATAAGAAAATTATCAAATCAAGATAGAAAACAACTAGCGTATCAGAATATGCAAACGATATAATTTTAAATAATTATTTCATATACTTATATATTAGTATGCTCGTAGATATTATATCAATTGAATACTTTGAACAATAAAAAATGAAAAATTTATTTATTTCAAAATTTTATTTTTTATATCTATAAGAGCCCATTTTTATCATTTTCGCCCTTAGCCCTCAAAAATTCAGGAACGGCCATGTCTATCACTAAGGTTGTGAGTCGATCCTGTATTCTACTCCATCCTCCATGTAAATTTCTCGTCTTTGCATCTTCATCTTCTCTGTTAGCACCCCCTCCCCTCTATCTCCAATTGATCATGAAAGTTGTTAGAAGGAAAAATAATAACATGAAGTTTTCAAGTAAAAAGAGACCATTCTTGATAATTTGATATACCCCTAGTAACTAAATAGTCACACAAAAAAATAAAAAAATAAATATGGGAGAGATTATAAGATGGACCCCAAATCCCCACCATGGTATGGGAAATATAGAAATGATGAAAATATATAGGAGGAGCTGAGTTGTCATCTTCAAATTTGATTCCCTAGCAGGCGGACGCGGGTTAAAAATCAGTAAGCTCACAATATATACACGCGGCTACCTTTTACTTTTAGGCTTTTTAGCCATTGTATGGTACTCAACTCTGAACTACTAATAGACTACACTGTTTGTGGTACCGCGCACCACAGATTAGGACCAAAGCACACCAAAAAAGAGGGGTTTTTTTTTTTTTTAAATAAATAAAAACTTTATTTTGTGGTGATGAATTGGGGGCATCTAACCATTATTTGGTGAATGTATAATGTATCCATTCCATTCCATTCCATTCCATCATAAGAATATTATAAACAAGACCCAACTGGTTTAGAGAATATTTTCTAGTACATTTGAGCCATATAACCAAATTGCATGAATAATAATTCGATATAAATAGTTCCAAATTCCCAAATGATGCATAAAAGTTATGAAGATAAGCATTAATTAAGCAGGCAGAAAGAAGAGCGTTAGCTACGTACCACCTTTCATGGTTGGTAGATTGAGGGAGGAATGAATGAATGAATCTGACTTAATTAGCTGATCAAGGATGAGCTCTCAGGCCTCAGCATTCAGCAACAGCAAGCTCTAATTAATTGCTAGTTCCATCAGGTAAGTACGTATGGTATTGGTATGTATAATGTATTATGTAAGAAAGACAAACAGATTGAACACTTCAATGTTCATTTCTTTTGTGCAGTCTAACAAAGTGACATAGAAAATTCCATTACAACACTCAAAATCATTTTTTACGCATGCAATTTCTGGAAACATATTATATTTGTAATGTATTATATTTATATTTAGTTTATACTTTTCTAATTCTTTTGTATTTATGTTTCCTAATCTCTTTGTATTTACACTTTCTTTGTTAAACTTGTGTTGCAAGTATTGTACTCTTATAAATAAGTTCACCATATCAATGGAAATGTTATGTTATTATTCATAAATTTTATTATTTCATACATGGTATCAGAGCTACGCTCTTAAAACCTAAAACCACCACCACAATCCGTAACCCTAAAACTTCCTCCAACCATAGCCGCCGCCAACCAAGATCTGACCACCAACCCCACATTCAGATCTAGCCGATTCCCCCCCCCCCCTAAAGCAACCAAAGGACACCTTGGCAAACCAAGCTATGCCGAACTCGCCAAGGCCCTTCCTCAGCCACCTCTCCTTTACCACCAACCTTCTGACACTATAATCTTGCCCACCAAAGCCGCCCCTCCCTAACCTTGGCAACCTCCTAACCCTAAACCACCAACTCTCCGCCTCCATATACCTTCCTCCCACCAAAGTCACTGCCAACCTAGATCTGATCACCAAACCCATGTTCAGATCCGACAACTCTCCACAACCAAGTCGGTTCCCCCCCTTTCGCAACTAAAGGACACCTTGACCAACCAAGCTCCGACCAGCTCGCCGATGTCCTTCCTCAGCCGCTATCTACTAACCTTCCGTTACCCTCATCCTCTTTCCACCACATCAACCCAAGGACTCCTCGGCAAACCCAACTATGATCAGCTCGCCGACGCCCTCCCTAACCCAGCTTGCTCCTTGAGCAAAATCCAGTTTCCTTGGGCGACAAGCTCGCCAGCACCCTCCCTAACCCAGCATGCTTCTTAAGCAAATCCAGATTCCTTGGCAAACCCAGCTCGCCAACGCCCTCCCTTCATAGCTCGCCGAGGCCCCTCTCTCACCATACACCTTCCCTCAACCCACTCGCTCCTCGAGCAACTCCGGCATCCTCGACAACCCCGGCTCGGCAAACCCATCTCTAACCAGCTCGACGATGTCCTCCCTCAACCTGTTCGCTCCTCGAGTCACTCACGGTTTCCTCGGTGAACCCATCTTTAACCAGCTCATCGAGGCCCTCCCTCAACCAACTCACTTCTCCAGCAACTCCAGACTCCTCGGCAAACCCGGCTTTCATCAGCTCGCCGACGTCCTCCTTCCACTGTTTGCCTCTCATGCATCCCAAAGATTCCTCGGCAAACCTAGCTCTAACTAGATCGTCGAGGCCCTTCCTCAACAGCTCGCTCCTCGAGCACCTCACGGACTCCTCGGTAAACCTGGATTTAACCAGCTCCCTGAAGTCCTCACTCAACTACTCGGTCTTCGAGCACCACAAGGACTAGGACTCCTCGACCAAAACAAGCTCTCACCAGCTCGCCGAAGACTCATCCCTCAACTGCTCGCTCCTCGAGCACCACAAGGACTAGAACTCCTCGGCCACACCCAACTCTCATCAGCTCGCTTATTGAGCAAACCATGTCTCCTCGGCACACCAGGCTCTCCCCAGCTCACTTAAGACACCTTGTTCACCAACTCACTCCTCGAGCAAACCTTGTTCTTGGCAAACTAGGCTCTCACCAGCTCGCCAAAGACCTCTCGTTCACCAGCTCGCTTACCACTCCCTCACATTGTCAATTGGCGCGCTCTTAGCATATTCTTCTCAAGATTGGTCTCTCCTAACGGTTATCCATCTTGCGGGAGCATATAATAGAATAAATATATTTGTAATATATTATATTTATAGTTAGTTTATACTTTCATAATCTTTGTATTTAGGTTTCCTAATCTCTTTTGTATTTAGACTTTCTAGGTTAAACTTATGTAACAAGTATTATAGCCCTATAAATATATCCAACCGTATCAACAAAAATGTTATATCATTTATTCCTTAATTTTATTATTTACTACAATATATACCACCACCACCGGCCTCATGTCTCAAGCCTCCCTCCATCATAAATCATAATAATCTCCCATTTACAACTTTCATTCCATCTATACATCAATATTCAACCCTTACAATTTATTCCTATGCTCTCTCTCTCTCTCTCTCTCTCTCTCCCATTTGCCTCACAAAAATCAACAAAATTTAAGAGTACTAAAAAAAAGCCTTGAATTCAATTAAATTTGGTAATTGTCAGTGGGTCAAACATAATGATTATTTAGAAATAAGTAGAGTATGTAAATACACTCTATAGTCTATAGCTACCATATTTATACCACAGTTTACACAAACATGGTATAAATAAATTACTTAACCTTAAAATCTCTTTGAATCTTTTAACTTTATCCTTCATATCTGATAGAAGTATATTGACTATGTTATTATGATGAGCTCTAATAATAATTATATATTTCTTTATAATTAGATTTTATAAGCATGTACTGTTTGGGTACAAAGAGAATGTTTTTTAGATGCTACAAAAGCTTTTTAATGTCTCGTAAAACAACTTTAATTTGGTTATCAACCAACTAAATACCACAAAATAAAAATTACATCAATTGAACATAAAAAATCAGAGTTTTTCTTGACAAAATTAAGGTCACAGTGATAAGAAAATAAAAACAATGTATTAATCGTTTCTTAATGTGTCCTCCCAAACAGTACAAAAATCTTAGAGTGCCAAACAAAATACATTGACAATAATATATCAATAATTTTTTACTAAAAATTGGCTTGTTTAATATTGAAAGAAAATATAGTAGGTAAGATTCATAAAACTGTCAATGCAGTTCCCAATGTAGTTTGTGCAAAGCTACACTGGAAGGTGCATTAGTCATAAAATTAATAAACAGTGGAAGACTTTAATTTTAAATCAAGAAATAAGCACAAACGTTTATCAAACAATCTATAAGTCTATACTTGTAGATCTAGCCTCATGGCCAAAAAGATTTCATTAAAAAAGATAAATTGTTTTATAAAAATTATATGAAATCACAAAACAAACACTCTCATAAGACCACAAGTCTTGGAGAGCAAAACCCACATAAACAAAAGATAGAGAAAACGTGGGATTAAAAAAATCAACTTCCTAGAAACCCTAGGAAGACAAACTGTTCCAACAACTCAATGTAGTTCATGATATAGTTTCTATAGTTGCTGCATCCGGAACTGTATTCACTTTCAGAGAAACTGGAATTCTGAATTCTCAATTATGATCTGAATTTGTTGCTCTGCTATGCTCTATGATCTCTCTGTATGCCCCTCCAAGTCTCTCAACCGTGTCCCTTATTTATATCATTAAGGAAACCTACACATAAAGAAGGAAACAAACTCCAACACATTAAAGGATTTGGAGTTAGAATTGGTAATCAAATAAACTTCCTAAATTCACTAGATTTCATTACCAAATAAACCAAGGACACGTCTTTAAAGAATGAATATTACCAAGATTTTGTTTCCATAATTAATCTTAAACTTTAGGACCAAGAAAACCAAAAATCATATGAATATTTTGTTTCCAAAAAATGCATCTAAACTTTAGGATCAAGAAAGCCAAAATATTGTCAAGATTTTGTTTCCAAATATCCACCAAAACTTTAGGACCAAGAAAGGTGAGAACAAGACCAAAATAGGACATGCCTATTTTGCCCTTACAATCTCCCCCTTTGTTGAACACTTGAACCTTTTTGGTCAAATCAAATGACAAGTGTTTATTCAACACCAATCAAACCATCTAACCTTCATTGGTTAGAAAATCTCATCTCCTCATGAATTTGTGTAAGGTATAAAATTAGAAATCATTTACTAAGCACAAATCAGAATATACCAATGATGCAATTACATACATACAAATCAAACATGAAACAGTTTATGTGAGAAACAATCTATCACAATGATAAATCTACAAAGAATCAGATTCATCATCATCACTAGAAACACTTGATTCCTCGCCCCTATTTGATCGGAGAAGGAAGAGGGAGAAACAATCTTTTAGGAATTCTCAAAAATCCAAGATTTTGAAAAACACAATTAAGTGTTCACCATGCCTTGATCACACCCCTAACAATAACTGAGCACCTCATATCCAGATTCAATACCTCTTAGTTTCCCACAAAAATTAGACATCCACTAAATATTTTTCAACATGGAAATTTTTGAAATTGATTTGCACAGTTTATTTTAGGATAAAATTTTACCAAGCTGATATCCTTACCAAAAATGTTTGTCCTAAAATTTTATGCCTAAAAACATGATAACAAAAAGCTAGGCAAAAGAATAAAAAATGCAATTACACACAAGTGATAAAGACCAGATCAAAGGGATGTAGTTCATGATGCAGCTACATTGAGAAAAGCATTCATCAATAATAAAATTTTGTGTAATTTTTGCGTCTTTTATTTTCTCAACCAGATTTCTCTCCCAAGTTCATAAATTTTTCATAACAAAAATCCATAGGTACTTTTATTTCCCTAGGAATATAGCTCTACTTAATTTCAAGCTATAAAAACATGTCACTTGGAACCTTTCACACTATTTACCAAGGGAAGCCATTTTGCACATGATCAACCCATAAAATCCAAAGATTCATAGTCCCAAGAGAGAATGATAATAAACCTTGTTCATAGGTAACTCTTTTCCTTTAGGTAGATTTCACACTTTTCCAAGGGTATTCATTTTGCTCAAGATCAACCCATGAGAACAAAGTTCCATAGTACCAAGATAAAATGCTACAACCCTTGTATTTTAAGGTAACTCTTTCCTTTGTGGACCTTAAACATGCTCAGAAGTGGGAGAGAGAGTGAGAATCATAACAAAAAAATTACAATTGATTTTGAATGCAATTTCTAAGTAACAACAAGAGGCACATACATGTGAAACAATGATCTAGAGTGCCCTCTAAAGACAAAATACAATCATGCCTAATTTTTTTTCTTATTTTCTTAATAAACTAAGTGTAAAGGCAAATGACACACATAACACAAGAGATTTCCAAAGATTGAAAAATCTCTCAAAATCTACTCTTGAAAAAAATATCAGCAAGTTGATTTTCAGTCCAAACATATTCAATGCAAACAATTTCTTATTCATCAAAGTCTCTAATAAAGTGGTGTCTTATATTAATGTGTTTTGTTCGAGAATGTTGAACTTGATTTTTGTGCTATACAAATTGCATTGGTGTTATCACAATACATGATTAACACATCAATGTGTAGCCATAATCTTTGATCATTTGGTGCATCCATAAAAGTTATAGAGTCATATCTAAAAAAGCAAGCAATAAAAGCAAAAAAAAAAAGGACTCTAGAAAAACTTTAAAAACTAAATCAAACTAATTACTAAAACTGGCTACTAAAAGTAACAAGGCTTCTCTCAAAATATTTTGATAAACACGTCAATTTGTGAGAATCAACCTTACCTTTTCTCCTTATGGATATGCCATCATGAATATTACCTATTACTTGAAAAGTTGGATGGTCTTTCTGTATACGACTAGGAATGTCTTGCTTGTGATCAGTTAGGCTTGATTAAGTTTCAATCCAGTTTCAGCATCTGGGGAGTTTCTGACCAATGTAGCTTCCGATGTAGCTTGTGATGCAACTGCATCGGAACTACATTCGAATCGCATCCCGAACAAAGATCTGCCGAATTTCCATAATTCTGAGTCTCAGATCTTCTGGGCCGGAACAGTCGATCTTTTAGGAACCCAAACTTTTATGAACATTTTTTGTCAATGTAGCTTCGGATGTTGCTGCATTGGATGCTACACTTGATTAGGAACTAGGTAAGCTTGTCTAATCTCTTCCTTATAGACAGTCTTTTTAAGGTAACAAAATGGCTAAATATGTCCAAGTTTGTAACAGTAGTGGCACACAAAATTTCTTTTCTAGTTTTTGGTTTTTCAAAGAAGTTTGGATTTTTAAAATTTTGAGTAGACTGATTTGGTTCGGTAGAAATGCATTCACCTTCTTTAACAAACGTCTTTGGCCTGAAACCAATCCCAGACTTACCAGAATTCCGAATTCAACATATCATCCATTTTGTGTTGGCTTGAGTTCCATTTTGCCATGATTTCATTGACTTTGACAAGTTCTTCTTTAGGTCTTCAATCTCCACATCCTTCTTACTTAGCAAACATTCTAGTCGTGTGATACACTCTTTCTGATCTTCATTTACTTTTTTGAGAGTATCATTAGTCTTTCCAAGCAATGTAACTTGAAGAGCCCTCTTTTGCCAATCCTTGCACAGCTCTTTGTAAGCTTCCAATAGATCTGATTCAGATTCTCCATCATCTTCAGTGACAGAATAGTTAAAGCAATAAAAATCATCTCAACTTCTGTCCAATGTAGCTTCTAATGTAGTTTGTGAGGAAGCTACATTCGGAGGTACATTGGCTGAAAATCCTGCAAGATCAGATTGACAGTTGTGTACAATAGTGAAAGTGATGAGATCACCTGGATCTTCATCATCACTATCACTCAGAGTAGCAGAAAAACTCAAACCCTTCTTTCTCAAAGTATTAGTACATTGATTAGCATAATGACCAAACCCTTGACAAGCCTTACATTGAATAGAATCAATATTTTTACCTCTAAATGTAGGCTGCTTAGCAAAAAGATTGGTAAAAAGTTTTTCATGGGTTTGAAAAGAATTTTCTTTGGGAGTAAACTTGCTAGGCTTAGTTTTAAAAACAATTTTGGTGATAAAAGATGGAGATCTGTTTTGTCCATTTGCTTTCAAAATATTTTTAAACTTTGTTGTTAAAAAATCCATTGAGTCTTCACCAAAATCAGATTCCTCAATCTCTTTGTGCAATTCAATCAATTCAAGACACATCAACAACAGAAGGAAAAACAATACTTTCCACAAAAGGAGTAGAAGATGATACACCTTTACCTTTGTTTTTAATTTGCTCATTGAGGTTTAACTTAAAATTTTGTAAAATGCCAGCTAGTTTTTCAAAACCAATTTTGTCAATGTTATGAGCTTCCTCAATAGCACAAATTTTGACATTAAATCTTTCAGGCAAAGTGCGCATCATCTTGCTAACAAGACGATCATTGGTGATAGGATCACCCAAAGCAAAAGAAGTATTAGATATATCAAGTAATCTACCATAGTAAGACATAATATCTTCATCTTCATTCATTCAATCATTCTAGTGTTCTCAAATTGAGTAGTAAGTATTTTAAGTTTTGAAACATGAACACTAGCAGGACCTTCACATAAGGTTTGAAGGGCATCCTAAACATCCTTGGCAGAGTCATAATTTGCAATAACTCTGAAGGTGTTGGCATCTAAGGTTTTGTATATGGCTGAAAGAGCCTTAGAATTAAACGAAGCAAATGTTCTATCTTGAGTGGTCCAATTTGCCTCACTGGTGATTTTAACATCACCATCATTATCAATGGTTTTGGGAGGAGTCCAACCATTTAGAACGACAAGCTACGCTCTTTCATCAATTGATTTGATGAAGATACACATCTTAACTTTCCAAATAGAATAATTTGTGTTAGTCAAAGTTGGAGAAGGAACAACATTCTCATATTGAGAATCCGTCACGGCTACAACCAGAATCAACTCTTAGTGGCGTGACTGGCGTCAAAAGAAGGCTCTGATACCAATTGAAAGAAAAAATAGTAGCTAGGAATTACAAAATTGTCAATGCATTTCCCAATGTAGCTTGTACAGAAGCTACACTAGATGGTGCATTGGTCAGAAAATTAATAAACAACAGAAGATTTTAATTATAAAGCAGAAAATAAGCACAACGTTTACCAAACAATTTACAAGCCAATACTTGTAAATCTAGCCTCATGGCCAAAAAAATTTCACTAAAAAAGATGAATTATTTTACAAAAATTATGTGAAATCGCCAAAACAAACATTCTCACAAGACAACAAGTCTTGAAGAGCAAAACCCACAGAAACAAAAGGTAGAGAAAACGTAGGATTAAAAAATCAACTTCCTAGAAACCCTAAGAAGACAAACTGTTCTAGCAACTCAATGTAGTTCCTGATGTAACTTCTATAGTTGCTGCATCCGGAACTCCATTCACTTTCAGCAAAACTGGAATTCTGAATTCTCTCTTTATGATCTGAATTTGCTGCTCTGATATGCTCTATGCTCTCTCTGTCTGCCCCTCCAAGCCTCTCAGCCGTGTCCCTTATTTATACCATGAAGAAGACCTACACATGAAGAAGGAAACAAACTCCAACACACTAAAGGATTATGAGTTAGAATTGGTAATCAAATAAAGTTCCTAAATTCACTAGATTTCATTACCAAATAAATCAAGGACTTTATGACACTTTTTTAAATAAGAAATATTACCAAGATTTTGTTTCCAAATTACTCATAAATTTTAGGACCAAAAAATCCAAAAATCTTATAAATAGTTTATTTTTAAAAAATACATCTAAACTTTATGAT
Source organism: Codonopsis lanceolata (assembly GCA_013146195.2). Taxonomy (NCBI): domain Eukaryota; kingdom Viridiplantae; phylum Streptophyta; class Magnoliopsida; order Asterales; family Campanulaceae; genus Codonopsis; species Codonopsis lanceolata. Next base: position 28,169,198 of record CM028378.1, on the reverse strand, counting down.
CAAAAAATCAAAATATTACCAAAATTTTATTTATAAATATCCACAAAAATTTTAAGACCAAAATAAAGCATATTTATTTTGCCCATTACAAATATTCTACGCTGTGAAATTCTTTGATAGAATAATCAAAGTAGTAATAGGCTAATAGCAATAGCATTAACCGAATTACCGAAGACAAGGTGTACGAACGTTAATAGCACATGAAATTGACAGACATGTCACATGTCGTAGGGTAGACTACTTTTACAGTTATGCTTTTCTATGTCGCTTTATCTTTATGTACCTTTTTCAGGCTTTCTTTGTTTTACCAACAACTTATATATTTACAGACAATTTTTAAAATTTATTTCGTCATAATTACATAACGATGAAAATTATCCATCGTCAGCATATTTGGAGGGTAAAATTAAAAAAAATTTAAATAAATTATTTGATTGGAACGGAGGGTGTTAAAAAAAGTTTAGAAAAATAATTATAATGTAAAAGTACATAAATTTCTTATGTTTGATTAATGAATCGAAACATATCCTAAAACTTAGTCGAGAAAATCTATAATATAATAAAGCTCACCTCGCATGTTTACAATTGATTTGAGATAAAAAGGGGTCAGGATTGATTGTTTTACGGTGATCCAACGACTCTTATTTCCCTCAGCTCTCATATGTGTGAATGACTGTTTATTGTTTTATAGTTTTATAGTTTTATGTTATCGTAATTAACTTAATCAATTTTTTTTTCCGATCCGTAATTTCGTATACAAATTAATTGAAATATTTTTTTTTCTTTTTAACTGTTATCGTAATCTTTTTGTCCGGCCCATTTTTTCCGACCCGTAATTTGGTATACAAATTAATCAATTTACTGTTTTACCAAGATTCTACGGCTATTGAATAAAAAATTATTTTGCCACACCAATTTCAAAATAATATCTCTCAATTTTTTTAAAAGAATTTTCATTGTAATTTTTAAAAAGTTGATGAATGTCAAATTTTTTAACGGAAAATTATGTGTAAACATTCATTTCAATGTAATATTGATATATATGAAATATAAAGAATATCTCTCTGTCACGTTTAATCTCACAATCTCAACCGTTTTTATCACGTTTTTTTTCATCCCTATTTTATTACTGCGAAAATTATTGAGATATTACGGTTTACAAGATGGTTTACAATTATTATTTTACATTTAATATTTTATAGTTAATATTTTACGGTTTTACAGTTATTTGCGAAAATTAGTTGCTCTTTTACTAAGATACTATGATTTTACATTTAATATTTTACAGTTTTACAGTATTATGGTTGCGAAAATTTGTATTTGTATTTTTTTTCTTTTTAATTGTTATCGTAATTAACTTAATCAATTTAATTTTTTTTCAACCCGTAATTTTATATACAAATTAAAAAAAACGTAAGTTTTGTAATTTGAAATATTTATTTATTTTTCTTTTTAAATGTTATCGTAATTAACTTAAACAATTTAATTTTTGTCCGGCCCACAATTTCGTATACAAATTATTAATTAATCCCTCCATTCTGAGCAAATAGACCCGTTTGAAAGTCAATTTTTTTAAGAAAATAATATTTTTTGTAGTTCATTTCTAAATATCTACTTCATTTATTGATAAATTTTTAAATTGACGTCGTACCATCGACACGGATAAAAGTACTAATTATTTAAGAATGCGAGTCATTTTCTTTTGACTTTTCGAAATTGCATGCCTTACCCTTAAACTAACAATTACAAAATTTTCTTAACCTATTAATTACCAAATTAAAAAAATCATTTTCCTAGAAACAAAAGGCACCTATTCTCATTTTCATCGGGTAAATATCAAATAGTTCCTGTCTCAATGTTTTTATTTTCATTTTCATTTCCTTCGCAAATAGTACTTTTTCCGTTCCAAAATTATCGTCTGAAATGATTTGACGTAGGGTTTAAGAAAACACATTTAACTTGATTATTAATATTGGAGAGTGTGTGGTTTTCTTTAAAACCCATAAATATGTGGCTCAAAATTAAAGTAGGAAGAAAAAGTAAGATTAAAGTGGTAAAAGAGATGTCTTAAAAAGATAACTTTCAAAGAAGATAATTATTTTAGACGAACGAAAAATAAAAATAAGACAATAATTTTGGAACGGAGGAATACTATATTTGAAGACCCATATGAAATCCTTACTCACTTGTATTTCTACATATCACAAGTGAAGATAATACGAAAAAACAGTGATCATTGTTCAAATTAGTATTGAGGTATAATATCACGAGTTTAAGCTTGCGGTATTATTATAAGGTTTAATATTAGCGTCGTTATATTAAATATACTTAGATTTTCACATCATTAGATTAAATATGTTTTATGTAATTAACGACATGGATATTACAAATCATTGACAACTTAATCATTCAATGACCTAATCAATACTTTATCTTGTACTCCTTCCGTCTCAAAATAATTATTTTTCTTTCCTTTTTTGTCGTCTCAAAATAATTATCTTGTTTGAAACTTTTTTTAGGATAATATTTTTACCATTTTACCATTATTTTTTCTTTATACTTTAATTATGAATTACATATGTGTCTTTTAAAAAACTACATATCAAACTAATATTAATAATCAAAACATTTATATTAATAATCAAATCACATATATTTTTTTTTATTAATTTGTGTGTCGGACCAAATCTATCTATTAACTATTACTAAAATAAAAGTCGTTGCTGCCACGTGGCGGCATTTTGGTAAAATGAGTGTGCCATGATTTTTATCTTAAACTAATTTTAATTGTTTATTACAAGTTTAGAAAATCATCTTATTAAAATATTTACCTTAGTGTGCCGCTCTTGATATTCTGTAATCTCATTTTTTTTTGTCAAAATCGGTTAATATCAGATAAATTTTATAACATTTGATTTTAACGTGTTTCACTTAATTAATACTTCAAATTTTCATTGTAAAAGTTTTTTATTTGCGGATATATTTTATCACATTTGATTTAGACGTGTTTCAATTGATTAAAGCTATTAAAGTCTGATAGATTTTAAAACTGGTGTCTCCTTTAAAACAATGCGTATGGTAATAAATATATCTATATAAATTCTTTTTTTCTGCCAAAAATTAAAGACTAATATATTTTAAAATCGGTGTCTCCTTTTTACATGGTAAAACCTTTTTTTACCAATTTTTGTTGTCAAAATCGGTTAATACCAAATAGATTTTATCATATTTGATTTTAACGTGTTTCAATTGATTAGTACTCCAAATTTTCATGGTAATTTTTTTTATTTTCGGGTAAATTTTATCACATTTGATTTAGACATGTTTCAATTAATTAAAACTCCTCAATTCTCATGGTAATTTTTTTATTTACCATTTTTTTCTAACAAAATCGGTTTGTACCGAATAGATTTTATCATATTTGATTTAGACAAGTTTAATTTGATTATGACTCTTCAATTCTCGTGATAGAAGTTTTTTAATTTTTATTATTTTACCCATACTCGATCAATATAAATAGATTTTATCAAATTTGATTAAACGTGTTCCACCAACATGAATTTTCGGTTTGATTATTCGGTGTGATCTCGCGCTTTTTTTATTTATTAATGATGTGAACATCTTACTGTTGTTGGTTTTTTCAAATAGCTTGCAGATTCTATTTACAAAATTAAGTTTAAGAAACAACACTAAGTCAACTGTGCATCGTACGGGTAATAACCTAGTTAATTATTACTAAAACAGAAGATGATGCTGTCACGTGGCGGCTTTCTATAAAATACTAAAAGCTCTAAAGTGATTCTATGCTGCCACATGTCACCTACGAAATTGTTTAAAAAATAACTTTTTTTCCAAAATCAATTAGTTTAAGATAAAAATCCTAAAACTAATTAGATAAAATAAAAATCCTAAGACTAATTTGATAAGAAAAAAAAATCTTAAAACATATTTATGATATAATTTTACAAGCAAATTTATGATAGAGATTTACTGTTACTATGTGATAAATTTTATCACATTTTATTTAGACGTATTTCACTTGATTATGACTCATTAATTCTCAAGGTAAAAGCTATTCTTTTACCATTTTTTACTGTCAATTTTTTTACATTAATTTATTTTTCTCTTCGTTAGTACCTCATCCTTCTCATTTCCCCACAATGACTAGAATTATATAAGAGTTGAATTCTTCTATTATATTTTGTAATTTCATCAATAAATATGTATACACTGTGCAAATCAAATAAGATAAAATCTATTTCCGTGATTTTTATTTAGTTTATTAATAATTAAATTGTAACAAACAAATATTTTTCTAATTCAAATTTATTTATCCATTCTAAACAATCTCTTTCAAATTCAAATTATGTTTATCTCCCTAAACAACCTATGTTCTTATATCTATAAATAATATTAGAGCCATTGAAATGTCTACTCCACCATCATTTGCAAAAGAGTTTAACTGTTGTATTTCATTCATCTTAAATTTGAACTTACTTATCTCAAATTTCTTAGTTTTCAAATTGCTTAGTTGTGTTTTCTTCTTCTCAGGTTTTACAATAGAATATACATACATGCTAAATATGAACGAGAAAATTAAGGTACATATGTGTTTGTGTGTGAGTGGTTTTTTTACAGTATAAGGAATTAACTTACCAATTATAACATGCTTTAGAATTCTTTAATGATGTTATATGGCTAATGCATGAGTGTGTGATTATTTTTTTAACTGATTATGTTTAAGTTTTCTTTCAATAAGACATGCATCAGAGAAAGGACAGATTGAGTGTTGTACCAGCTACTTTTTGGGTATATTTACTTTGAATAATTTTTTTTTATCATAATTAAATCTTCAACAATATCTTATAAAGAGAAAAACAAAAGATGTTTCTAATGTTTTTTTTTCTTATATCGATGTTATTTTTTTTATCGATTTTGTTAAGCCTAATCATATTGTCATTTTGTATTGTATTAAACTCATCTATGTGTATGTATATACAAGAATATAATATTCAAGAATTCCATATTTTTACTAGGTTAATTGACATTTACAATATTATATCTCTTTGTCCATTTTTAATAAATTTCATAACTAGAAACAAAGCAAAGATTAATGTAATATTATGCTCTATGTAAAGATTATGCGGTCATGTTTCTTGATTCTTTTATATTTTAAACTTTTAATAGACAAAGTTGTTTTCAGTTAAGAATATTTAAACATTGGTTACAAATTTGAATAATAACATAATATTATAATTAAGAAAGCTAATTATTTTTAGGAATTATAAAAAAAATATTCAATTTTCAACTCTTTCAATTTTTATTTATTGTAAATTTAAGATAGAAAGTATTTAGTTGTTAACTATTTTTAAATTACTAATTGTTCTAATATAAATTTAAGAAACTATTAATTAAATTATTTTATTTTATTTTGAAGTAAATTGAATTACATTTGAAATTTATATTACCCTCTCGTCTTTGCAATAATTTCATAAGATAATATATTCATTTAATTAAATTATTTATTTTATATTATATTAAATATTCATATATTAATATCAGTATTTACCTTATTTTAGATTAATTTAAAATATTTTAATTATAACATTAAAATTATCTTAATATAAGTAACTTTTAAGATATTTAAGAAAAAAAACCGTACATCGCACGGATATAACCTACTAGGAAAATGAGAGAAAGTAATTAGTAGCATTGCACATGTAAATGACAATCCTCTCAAACAGAACACTGAACAGAGGGACCCGCTAATCATCCCGTCATAAAATAATACTACAACAGAGGGAGTAGTAATGATAAAATAACATCGTTTTTGTCGCAGCCAATAAAGATTTAAATTACTCACACCGTACCCAAGAGAAATCGGATTCATTGATTTATTGCGCTAATAAAGACAATAGCTTGTTTGAACACAATTTATTATTGCTTTCTTGATAAATGTCCAACATAATTTTATACAGCACTCGGTGTGTTCAAAAATACTATCCTGAAATATAAACATCCATCGTATTTTAGGACACCATCAAGTTAAAAAGTCTATATTCTTTTGAAACCGAGGGAGTAAATTCTTAGGGTGTGTAAACTGTAAACTACCATATGCGGAAATATATATATACCCTAAACTTAATATTAAGGTATTCTAAAGCTCAATACATATCTTAAATTTTTAAATTCGGATCGAATTTAGATTTTATTCGTCACTAATTAAAATATTGAATAAACTTAATATTAAGGTATTTTTGCTTAATCAAAGATTTAATAAAATTAAAAATTCATGTTTTTATCTTGCACAAACATGAATAATAATGTTAGTAGGTATTTAGAGTTCGTCGATAAATTTATATTTAGTAAAATTAGTAATGATTAATGACTAAAAACTCATCATTACTAACTTTTATATGTATAATATTAATATTTTTTTATATCGGATCAAATTGATTGTTAACAGATCGGAACACCTTAATACATATCTGATTTGTTAAGCTTTCGGATTTTCGATCAAAATCGGATAATCGGATTTAAAAACTAAATACATATCCTAAAAATAACATCGGATTATGATCAAAATCGATCCAATGACAAACCAAAAGAGTTCATATTTGAAAAGTTTTATCATTAAGAAATAAGCTTCATTCTGAGCAAAAAGTCCTTGTTTGAAAGTCATTTTTTTTAAGAAAATGATACTTTTAATAGTTAATTAATAATAATATGACACTTTTATACCTTAATTTTTAACTGTGAACTTTTTAAGTGAAATATCGCTAAATGAAATAATGGACTCTTTGCTTAGAACAGATGAAATATATAACTAACATTATAGTTTGTCATAATTATAAAAATGTTTGAGCATAATCAATATATTAATATTAAATGTGAAAGATAAAGTTGAAATGCTATAAAAATAATAAATATAATTTTTTTAAAAGTGAACTATTAAAATGAAGTATTCGAAAATAGTATATTGAACGATTTTACATTTTTAACATCACGAAATATTTAAACATTCGGAAAAAATATTACCGAGAATCGTAAGATAACAAGGGATAGGGGTAATTATCCGGAAGTTGAGAGAGAGAAAGATAAACAAATCGATTCTACATAAATGGATTTAGATAGTTTTGCTATGAAATAACACAGACTTATCAAAAGGTCAAGAGAAATAACCACAGACTTATCAAGTGTATTCGAGAGAGAAGAAAAAGAGTACATCTATATATGCTACCCCTCGAACTGACAAGGGTTAAGAAAAATCATCTTTGTAAATCTCGTAAATTTTGGTAGAAAGTGCATTTGTGAATACATCTGCATCATTATCACTTGATCAAACATATTAGATTCTGACCTCTTTCTTCTTTTCAAGTTATTGAGTGTATAAAAAAAGCTTCGGGAGAATATATTTTGACCTGTCACTTTTGATATATCCCTCTTTACTTTAGGCGACACATGCGACATTGTTTTCAAATAATGCTATCGGGTCTTTCTTGACATGTAGTCCATTAACATTTTGAATATGCTGAGTCATAGTTCGAAGCCACACACTCTCGACTGACTTCATGAAGTGTGATCATCTCAGCATGATTTGATGATGTAACAACTAGTGTTTGCTTTTGAAAATATCAGGAAATTGCGGTACCACCCATTGTGAAGACATAGTCGGTTTGTGATCTGGCCTTATGAGGATCAGACAAATAATTCGCATCTGCAAAACCAACTATTTCATCATTTGATCTTCTGGGATAAAATAATCTCAAATCGATCGTTCCTTGAAGATAACGAAATATGTGTTTGATTCTATTCCAGTGTCTTCGTGATTGAGATGAACTATAAATTGCCACTAGATTTGTAACAAATAATATATCTGGTCTAGTACAATTTGGTTTGTTCAGGATTTTTCATTTCAAATTCTCCCTTTAGGTAATTGACTGCTTCTTGAATTTCCTTCGGAGTTCCAATTATATTCAGATCATCTATATAGACGGCAATAATTACAAATCCAACTGTCGTTTTCTTGATAAAGACACACAAATATAATTGATCACTCACATATCTGTCTTTCAACAAATGCTCACTTAAGCAATTATACCACGTGCGTCCAGATTACTTTAATCCATACAGTGATCGTTGTAGTTTAATTACACATAATTCTTTGGGCTTTGAGCTCAGAGCTTCAGACACCTTGATTCCATCGGAAATTCTCATATATATATATATATATATATATATATATATATATATATATATATATATATATATATATATATATATATATATATATATATATATATATATATATATATATATATATATATATCCAATTATTCAAATAAATAGGCTTTTACAGCATCCATGAGATGCATTTCTAGGTTTCTCGAAATCGATAAGCTAATTAGATATCTGAACGTAATAACATCAATAACAGGAGAATACGTTTCTTCATAATCAATCTCAGGCCTTTGGGAAAAACCTTGTGCAACAAGGCGAGCTTTGTATCTCACAATCTCATTTTTATCATTTTGCTTTCGAATAAAAACTCATTTGTACCCAACAGGTTTCACAGCTTCAGGTGTGATAACGATCGGTCCAAATACCTTTCATTTATTAAACGAACTTAATTCAGCCTTCATGACATCTTTCCATTTACCTAGTCATCTCTCTTTTGACATTTAGATTGATGTTGGTTCGGGATCATCAGTCTCGTCATTAATTTCGTATAATACCGAATAAAAGAATACATCATTGATATCCTCCATTTAATCTCGATTTCATATTTTTCTATTACACATGAAATTAATTGAAATCTCATGGTTATCGTTACCTACATGGTTTTTTTGGACTTATGTGATTATGTGATTATTCTGGAACACATTCACTTGATTGAGTTTTTCAATCACCTTCTTTTTTCGAGAATTTTTATCCTTTGAACTAATGGGTCATCCATGCTTCAGGCATGTCTTAGATTCATTTCTCATATTCTTATTGGGTAGCCCTTTTAGAATTTCAATTCGAGCAGAAGCATTAGCAGCAGCTATATATTACTTTGTCACTTTCTTTGTAACTATAAATGCATCTCACAATTGATTTTCTATATTCTATAAGTGTATGATCTTTCAAACTTCCAGTTCACGTTGCTTTGTGGGAGGGTCAAGGTGCAACAATGATGATGTACACCATTTGATATCTTTTCCCACTTGTCGTTCCTCTTCTCTTAAAGGTGGGAATTTTTTTTCATTAAAATGACAATCGGCAAAATATGCCGTAAAGATATCACATGTCTTTGGTTCAAGATACTTGATTATCGAAAGGGATTCATACCCAATGTATATTCTCAATCATCGTTGTGGTCCCATTTTTGTGCGTTGTGGTGGAGCAATGGGTACATATACCGCACAACCAAAAACTCTTAGATGAGATATATTCGGTTCTTGATCGAATGCTAGCTGAAATAGGGAGAACTTATGATATGCATTTGGTTTAAGATGAATTAGTGCAGCGACATGCAAAATAGTATGACCTGAAACAGAAGTAGGGAGCTTTGTTCTCATCATCAACGGTCTAGCGATGAGTTGAATACGTTTGATTAGCGATTCAACCAAACCGTTTTGTGTATGAACATGAGCTACTGGATGTTCAACATCAATTCTTATAGTCATACAATAATCATTGAATCCTTGAGATGTAAATTCACCAGCATTATCAAGTCTAACTTTCTTGATCATATAATCTGGGAATTGTGCTCTCAATTTGATCATTTGTGCAAGGAATTTGGCAAATGTCGTATTGCGAGTTAATAATTGGCATACATGTGACCATTTGCTATGAGCATCGATTAATACTATAAAATATTGGAATGGTCCACTTGGTGGATGGATAGATCCACATATATCACCTTAGATCCGTTCAAAAAAAGTTGGTGATTCAACTATCAACTTTCCTTGAGAACAAACATCACAAGAGAGTTCATTAGGTTGAAAAATCTTTTGGTTTTTCAACAAATGACCGCTAGAATTCTCAATAATTCTCTGCATCATTATTGAGCTGGGGTATCCCAACCGTTCATGTCAAGCTTTAAATGTTTTCGTAAACTTCGGGGTTATAGTAATATATAATTCAAATATTCTTATATTTGTACAATACAATCCGGATGATAGGGCATGCAACTTTTTCAATACACACTTGCTTCCGGAAGTGTTTGAAGTAATGTAAAGATATTCACTATTCTCTTTGTTCATGGTTTCAATATGATATCCGTTCAGACGAATGTCTTTGAAACTTAGCAACTTTTTTTGAGATTTAGAAGAGAATAATGCATTACTTACTATGAATTTCGTGCCTCCATGCATTAGAAGATTTACTTTTCCAGATCCCTCAATTATTTTTGTACGACCAGATATAATATTGACGTTTGCCTCGTCAATTTTCAGATAAGAAAAATATTTTTTATTCTTAAGTATGGTATGTGTAGTAGCACTGCCCGCAAGACATAAATCACCTTTTTGGATATTAGATTGAGACATAATTATGATCTATTTTAATTAAGAGAAAGAAAAATAAGATGAATAAATATTATAAGACTTTTAACACAAAATACATATATAGATAATATCGTCAATCAGCTAATACAAATAGAAAAATAAGTTACTTCTTCCACAGCCTCTTCCTTGAACTGGGCCTCGCACACATACAATCATACATAATTTTACTGTTGTGTCAAACATTAAATGTTTGGCACATATTTCCTTCCATCTAGGACCATAGCTTCATTTTTATGTTCACCTACCAACTATATAGCTTTATATATTTACTAAAAGTCATGAATGACACTATTGGCGAACTATTTCACATAGTAAAACATAAGAAAATAGTTTATTATTCGCATAGACGAAAAATATTTATGAAGAGTTATTTTATTGGTAGTTGAGTCCATCAGTCATATCAACATCCACATTAGCAACATCATCAAGGTCAAAGATAAGATCTTCGTAATCACTTATCATGAAATTTGTCTCAATATTTTTCTATTTTCGTGATTTCTGATAAAGCTCAACTAGATGTCTCGTTGTATGGCACATACGCGACCAATGGTCTTTCATACCACATTGGTAACAAATATTTTCATTATTCTTTTTATGTATACTATTGTGGTTCTTTCCACATTTTTTCTCCTTTTCGATCTTGGGTCTGAAACCTCTTCATCTTCCTCCACCATGTCCTCGACCATGGCCACGCCCAGGACCTCGGCCATGATTATAGCCTCGACTATGTCCTGAAATGAATCAACGGTTACGTCCATGGTCATGATCAGTCGACGTTTCATTTACTTCTGGGTACGGGGCAGAGCCAGTGGGACGAGTTTCATAATTTTTCATTAGCAGCTCATTATTTTGTTCAGCCAAAAGAAAATATGAAATCAGTTCAGAATATTTTGTGAATCCTCTTTCATGGTATTGTTGTTGTACGATCACATTTGTGGTATGAAATGTGGTAAATGTCTTTTCCTACATATCATACTTAGTGATATTTTCATCACATACATAATTTGAACTTAGAACTGATGCGAAACATGGCTGAATTATATTCGCTAACGGATTTAAAATCCTGAAAGCGGAATGTAAGCCAATCATAACGAGCTTTTGAGAGAATCACTGTTTTCTGATGATTATATCGTTTCTTCAGTGATTTTCAAAGATCTGCAGGATCTTTGATAGTGAGGTATTCTGATTTTAGATCCTCATGAAGGTGGTGGCGAAGAAATATCATAGCCTTTGTTTTGTCTTGGGCTGGTGTTTATTTTGATTCATCTATTGCATCACCGAGATCGTTAGCGTCTAGGTGGATCTCAACGCCTAGTATCTATGACATATAGTTTTTTCCAGTGATGTCTAGCACTTCAAATTTAAGTTTGACAAGATTTGACATTTTGATGGACTAAAAAGAAGAAACATACTCCCTCAATCCATAAATTATCGTCCTAGTTGACCCGGCGCACAGATTAAGAAAAAACAATTGACTTGATTATTTATATTGGTTTAATTTGTAGTTTCCTTTAAAGCTCATGTGTATGTGACCCATAATTAAAGTAAGTTGAAAAAGTAAGGGTAAAGTGGTAAAAGTGATGTTATAAAAATGTATGTTTTAAACTAGACAATTATTTTGGGACGGACGAAAAAAGGAAAGGAGGGCGATAATTTAGGGACGAAGGGAGTATATATTAATAAAATTATAATACGATAATTTATTTAATAATAATAATTATTACATGATGAAGTAAATGTTAAAAGCTATTGCTATTGCTAACAGAAAATACATAATACATAGATAACAAATAAAAATATGAAAATCGTTTGGAGAGAAATTGATATTGAATACCAGTATGGTGCACGCGATAACTAGTATGATAATAAATATCAACATTGAGTTAAACATATTGTAGAAGTGGATATGGTATTTAGAGTTTGTTAGGTGGTAGTAAAAATGTGAGTGAAGAATTGAGATGTTGGTATATTTATGGAGTAAAATTACCGTTCATGACTGTTAACTAGTCGTTAATAGCCGTTGGAGGAGAGAGAAAAAATGTAAAAAATATGATTTGATGGAATTGCATTTATATATATTATGTGTAAATATAAATCTTATTAGGGGTAATAAGTTGATCACAAAAAAATAACTTTGCATATTATTATTACGGGTTTACACATGATTACTATTATTTGTAGCTTGAGGTTACTTCTGCTCAAATATCAATGAACAATATTTTATGCATAAAATAATAAAATATTATCTTGTCATCGCACCATATATTATAGACGGTGGTTAAACCAATTTTTTTTCTTAATAATAGTGATATACGATATATATTAAAGTAAACCAGTAATATAAAATAAAACATATTAACAAAAATTCTTATCGATAGAAATGTTAGGATTAGAGCATTCGTACTGATAACATGTTATAAAATAACTATAAATTTATGATAAAAATATATTAAAGAGAAAAAAAAGTCTTTATATTTAGAGCTTCAGAGAGCCTCTAAGGGTGTGGATCAGTGATAGACATGGGGCTTCATAATATGTGAGGTCTCAGATTCGATCCATTCCCATGCCCCCTTAGGAGAAAAAAAGAAAAAAATAATTCTAAAAAAAAAGATGTTCGAATAACTTCACATGATCCGTATTTATAACCAAACCATTAATAACATATTCACCCTTTTTTTCCACAATGCAATGGTTCACATTAAATATTTAAATGCTTCATTTGATTTTTTTTCCATTTTTTCGTAACAAGTTTCATCTTTTTTTTTTTCCAAAAAAAAAGGATGACGCACATGGACCCAATTCCCTACTCGGTGAAAAAAAAAGTAGATAATGAAAAAACAAAGGAAAGAGGTGTCATTTTCTATCATTGTATAACTTTAAAAGTTAAAAAGAGTATCGGGGTGATGTTGATTTTCTATATTAAACTTATCAGACACTCCATCGGGGTGATGTTGATTTTCTATATTAAACTTATCAGGCACTCCATCCTATTCGGATAAAAAAACTCTTATTTGTAAGTTAATTTTTTTAAAAAATTAATATTTTTATAATTTATTAATAATAAAATACTATTTTTATATCTTAATTTTTAAAAATAATATTTTTAAATAAAATATCCTAAAATAAAATAATAGATTCTATACTTTGCATGAGTTGTGTTAATATGGCATCTACTTGTCTTGTCTTTGTGACTCTGGCAACTATGATTTCTTATCAGCATAACATCATATCATATTATCAGTTACATATCATCCAGGCCACCTACAAAACCAGCAGATTAAATGAGCCAATTTTAGCTTTATTAATTTCAAACTCTCAACTCGTTTAACCATTCTAATGGTAGTCAGTTTTATAGTTACAACTAGTTTTGTATTAGTACATTAAATGCACGAATAAATTTTTTTAATTAAATAATATTTAAATAAAATAAAATATAAATATTATTATAAAAAGTTTAATATAATATTTTATGTTGATTAGAGTCAGTTTTTTATTATTATTCATTGTTCTTATATTTACATCATAAAAAAAAAATATACATTATAATTACATTAAAGATAAGATTCATATATTCCCTTTTAACTTATTATATAAACAAAAATATTAATTAAAAAATTCAATTACATTTTGTGTAAAGTACTAATCATAAGTTGCAATGTATTAAATAATAAATATCATTATTTTTTATGATATCTTTATTATTATATTTTTAGCTTATGAAAGATCAAACGTTTGATCAAAATATGAGGTATTATTTATTTAGTAAAAAAATAATATCATAAATTAGAAAAAAAAAAGATAAAACATGAATAACTTTGAATCTACTTAATAATAAAAATTAAAAGATGTAGCAAACATAACAAAAATTTACATTGAGTAAGCGAGAGAGATCTATTTAAACTCTTTTTCTCGTTCGAAATGACAGTAAGATTTGAATATTCTCCATGATTTGTTGAATCAACAATGGACGAGATACTTGAACTTGTGAAATGTGAGTAGGCATAAAAATTGCTCTTCCATGTATCATGTACTTGTGTAGTAGCTGAAAAAAATATGTAATATTTTTAAAATATATAAAATAAAATATTTAATAAAATTTACTTTAAAATAGTATAATATATCGTCACATTCGTGATATCCAATAAATGAAGAACTAAAGTTGGATGCGAAACATTTTGATTAAAACCTCCAATATTATATTACTGGGAATCAACATTTTCTGTAACACAATTTATATAAAATTATTAAATTAAATAAATAAACACCAAAAAATATCCAGATGTACTATTATTTTCATCTCGTGGACTAAATAATTCAAAATACTTTAATACACCTTATTCAAAAGATTTCAACAAAATTATTGATGAAGAATATTATTTTCTTATGACCATTTCTAAAATGAGAAATAAAAAACAACCCCCATTGAAAAACACTAAAATACCTACTATTTATAAAGTTACAACAGTAAAATCTCAACTCCACCCTTAAGCTTCATGCCAAGTAAGTTGTCCATTTTAACCTATTATATATAAGCAATACATCACCCCAAAACCTATTATACTCTTACGATGCGAGGTTCGAATAATATTTTTGTTCGTTAACTATTTATAATAAAATTATATAACTATTTTAGTACTCTATCTTTTTCAAATTATCGTTTTCTTTAACCCAGCACACTGTTTAAGAAAAAAGTAATAGTCTGTATTATAATTTTTTTTGTCTGTGTTATTTCATCTAAGGCCCTTAAACATGTGCTCATAATTAAAATAAAAAAAATGTATGAGTAAAGTGGTAAACATGTTTTTTAAAATATAAAGTTTTGAAAGAGGATAATAATTTTAGAACAGACGAAAATGAAAATGAAGATTTTAATTAAAAAACGGAGGGGGTAATAGTTATAAATTAAAGATATCCATATATAATAATGTATATGAAAAATACAAATTTCATATTAATTAAAGTATCTTAACTTTCAATATATAATTGAAAAGTCACGTGTGAATTTCATTTATAATAAATTAATACTTCCTCCGTCCCTAAATAATTATCCTGTTTGACCCAGCGCACAGTTTAAGAAAAAGTAATTGACTTGATTATTTATATTGGTTTAATGTGTAGTTTCCATTAATGTTCATGTATATATGGCTCATAATTAAAGTATAGTGAAAAAGTAAGGGTAAAGTGGTAAAAGTGATGTTCTAAAAAGGTAAGTTTCAAAGTGAACAATTATTTTAGGACGGACGAAAAAGGAAAAGAGGACGATAATTTAGGGACGGAGGGAGTAAGTAATTTAGATAGAAAAAATTACTAATATATATAGAGATGTGGACACCACATAAGGAGGAAGGATGAGAATCACTGACGGTTGATTCTCACCAGTAAAGAGTAAAGACACTGAATATTGGTAGGACTTACGAGTCACGACGACAACACAGCAAAAAGTGAGAAACACTGTTCAATTTCTTGCACCGCATTATTAAGCTGACTTTGATACCCTTCATTCTCATCTAAACTTTACTTGGTGCAAGCCAACTTGACAAATGTTACCTGACCCAGCTGGATAACAATTTTTTTAAAAATTATTTTCGTGCCTTGCTGGCAATCCTATAAATATATGATTATTGTAAAACATTATAAGGTGAACTCAAGAATGAACCATATTCCATCAAAAATGAATTACGAAAGTGCCCCACTGTAAGTCATGATCCAAAATGACACCTCAAATGTCCTTCACTTTCCAAAGTGTTTTAAACTTGAAACAATATACTCTAACTCAATTCTTGAAATGATTATACTTGATTTACTTCAAACTATTAAATTAGATAATTTACGCAGACTAAATTTTTAAAGTCTTAAAGTTCTTTCACCTGGTAATTATCGATCAACACTTCTAAGATAACATTTAAAATTATTTTTTTTTTAAATTTGATCATACATGATATTTTTAATACTTTCTTTATTTGTGTCAGGATAAAAATCACATGTCTTATATCCTATATAGAAGATCCCTGTGATCTTGTAAAAGTATTCTCTCATAAAATTGGATTAGATTTCAAATTCAAATCTTACCTCCAACGGTTTGAATCTCAAGCAACTCTATATAAAGACCTTGGAAGCAACAGTTTGAAGACAATTGAAGCACCCACTATATTCTCTAAAGCAATCATTTACTTAAAGTGCTCCAGCCTTTAACACCAACTAGATAGTCTCATAGTTTTATGTTCTTCTAGTTTGTGTTTAGACAATCATTATTCAGTCTTTCCTTACTTCTTTCATACTCTTTAAGGAATCATTTGATTGTCACATGAGTGTTATTGTCTTTCAATAATATTTCCTAAACATCGGTCTTTGTTGTACACTGATCTATTAGTGATCACTTAGTTTATTAATAATATTAGTGCACTTCAAAATTCAAGTTTGACCAACTTGGTAATGGACGTAACAGTGTATACTATGAACCACTTCAACTACTTTGTCTTTTACTCATCATCTCTTACAAACTGTAACACTTAAGCAATCTTAATCTATTTAAGTGTCAGTCAGTTCATTACATAAGTTGTTTACTTGTTTTTATAAATTGTCTTTCAATTCTTTTCTTACAATTTGTGATCTTTTCAAAACGTCAAACTGTGTCAGCCAGCTAACTTATTTTCTCCTTCCAACTGACAGCGTCAGTAACTCAAAACCATCAGCCAGCTGACACTATATTAGTTGACTGACAAAAGTTGTATTTTTCGATGCAACTTTTGAAGTTCTTCAAAATGACCCTCAAAGTTTTTAAAGGCTATTCACCCCCCTTTAGCCTTATTTGTTGCCAACTGGAGTTACAATTGGTATCAAAGCTTACTTTTTGAAAATTATTATTTTCCAAGTTTAAAAACTTGAAAGTTCGATCATGGCAACTACAAAAGCTTTTCAATTAAGCAATGTTACTCAAGTACCTATTTTTGATAAAGATCACTTTGATATATGAAAATAAAGGATTACAAGATATATGAACAACATTGATAAACGATTGATGGAATATGTAAGATGTAGTCCTATGTAACCTATGAAAATCAATACTAAAGTTGGTAAATCATCTAATGCAAATGATGACAACATAAATCCTCTTGTTTCTGCTATTGAAAAATATGTCCTCAAACCTTAATCTGAATGGATTGAGGAGGACAAAATAATTGATTGGTTGGATGCTAGGGCTGCTCATATCCTATCAAATGTTGTTCTAGATGAAAATTATAAACAAATATACGACTGTGTAATTGCCAAAGAAATATGGCATGCTCTTGTTGAGTACGTCGAAGGGAATCAAAACACCAAAGATAACAAACTGTTGTGATTTTATATCACACTAGCCGGAACGAACCCGTACAAAAATGGAGCTATTGAATTGATCTAAAATACAACCTCCTAACAACTAGCCTATTAATACAAATAGTCTAATCAATGTAACTCCAAAGGACCAATGTGAAGGACTCTTAATTAGAACCTGTACATAAACTGTTAGATTAAGCATTTATAAGGAAAAAGCTACGGGAAGGAACAAAATAAATACCGAACGAAGAGCTTCACAATTACGCTGTGACCCAAGCACAACTCGCCGTCATCGACCACAAAGGTCTAGGCTATAAGCTCTTCGGCTTAGATTCCTTTCACCGACCAAAGTCCACCAAAGAGTCCACAGTAAACCCAACAACTATCCACCAAGGTTAGAGCCACAAAATCGATCGGACAAATCCTTTCCGGCAACACAACAAGGGAGAAGGGAAACAACATATCGGTCCACCAAACGAACCACCCAAGCACATAGATAAATGAGCAAAGGGCTCTCTCACTCACAAATCACATATTGAAGGATAAACCTTCAATCACAGAAAAAGAAGAAAATAGGATGATGGCTGCTCACAACTTTTGTGTACCACTGATTCCTTGCAATTGTTTTCTTCTTTTTTCTCTCCATAGGCTGCCGAAAGGGATGGAGTATATATAATAAAAAATCAATCAATTAAGCTTGATTGATTGACCAAGAAAAAGGAAACAAGGCAATAACCGGATGCACAAGTTACCTAGGAAGGGAATGGCCAATCAACAATTTTGGGCTCTCAAAATAGATAAAAGGCTACCACTAATTGGGCCTCCAATTTTAACATTCTCCACCCGGCAACAAGTGCTGGTTCACAAACATGGACTCACCAGGACATATATTAAGAAAGGTATCATCATCGTCTATCCCTGCACTTGATCCAACACAAAGCATGACCAAAGCAAAGAAAAACACTTAACTAATTAAACACAAAGCAGAATCAGTTAAGACACCATGACTGTTCACAAAGAACTGCCCATGGATTTAAAGGAAATCACCATCGCCAACACAAAGTAAGCAAATCTAACTTATTCTAACACCACAGTAAGAACAAGAAAGATACCACGACACACACCAAGTATGTCGAAGATTTTCGGGTAACCAAAACAAAGCATCAATCACAAGAATCAAAATCAAGCATTTTAAAACAAGATTGAATTTTAGTTACTACCAAAGGTTTTACCTCCCAATCGAATTGGGCAACTAGAGCAAGCTTAATCACAACCCATTGTTTTCGAAAAAATCCTTTTACAACCAACCTAGCTTTAAAAGAAACATATTCAGCCACACGAAAAAGGCACCAAAGTCCAAGAATGGTTCGTATGCAACACATTAACATTATCCATTAAAGCATTTAACCAATCACTAGGATTTCCACATTTTAAGCACCATTGTTGTAAATTTTGGGTTCATACAAATTGTTAAAAGAATCAAACATACAAAACACAAATGAGGAAATGTGAAAATTATTATCAAAGCTAGACGGCCTCCTAACAAAAGGTCTAGAACTACCCCTAGCAAGTTGATACTCACCTAAATTTTCAATCACATTTTCTTCCTCCCAATTTTGTTCAAATTCTTTATCAACAATTTCAGGATTAGCAAGCACAGTTTCAAGATTTTCCACAATTTCAGTTTGCACACAAGGGCTAACATCGAGAGACCTCAACACATAGGGTTGCTCCACCACAATTGGAACCGGGGGAGGGGGTGCATCAATAGAAATTAAAGGTTGAGCAGGAAGCAAGTAAGGAAATTCAGTTTCGTCAAACACTACATCCTTACAAATGATAAGTCTCTCATCATTTTTATCTCTCAACCACAATCTATACTCTCTCACCCTCTCCGAGTACCCTAAGAAAAAACAACGAACCTACCGAGGTTCAAGTTTGTTATTCTCTTTGATGAACATAAGCAGCACAACCGAAAACATGCAAGTTTGAAAAATCAATTTCACTACTAGAAAACACAACATCAGGACATCTACCATTAAGCAGGATAGAAGGGGACATATTGATCACATAGGCGGCGGTAACAACCGCCTCTCCCCAAAAGCCTATGGGAAGACCCGACAAAGTAAGCATGACCCTCACTCGTTCTAACAGAGTTCTATTCATGCGCTCGGCCAAATTACAAGGGAAAGATTTTTCATGATCAATCTCATTCTCAATGCAGAATCTCTCGAACTCACCGTTAGAGAACTCTAACCCTTTATCTCTCTTAAGTTTCTTGATTTTCTTATCGGTTTGATTTTTGATCAAAAGTTTCCAAGTTTTAAACTTTTCATAAACATCAAACTTTTCTTGCATAGGAAAACCCCATAATTTCCTTGAAAAGTCATCAACAATAAATAAACAATATCTATTCCCACCATGTGAGGGCACACACATAGGACCCCACACATCCGCATGAATTAACTCAAGATGATTTTTGAAAGAGAATTTTTCAAGAGAGGGAGGTGAAAAATTAACCCTTTGGTGTTTACAACTCACACAAGTATCACATAAAGGCACACAAGAAATCATATCATCACCAAAAGATTCATTTTTGTGAAAAATTTATAAGCCTTTACTACTCAAATGTCCAAGTCTTTTAGTCAACAAATCTGAATTTTCACTCTTAAAAACATTTGTTTGATTTTCAGTAAAAGACACCAAACAACATTGCAAACATACAAACTCTTTTGTTTATCAGCTTTGAAAATCACCAAATTGCCCTTTGTAATTTTCATCATACTCTTACCCCATCTGCCCTATAAACCATCATCTTCTAAACATGCACAAGACATCAAATTGATATTTAAATCAAGAACATGTCTTACATTTTTCAAAATCAAAATATTTCCAGATTCAAATTTCAAGCAAATATCGCCAATTCCTGCAACTTGACACGTTTCCTTATTAGCCAAAGAAACTTTTCCAGTTTTAACCTCTTTGTATGACGAAAACATGTTTTTATAAGATGTCATGTGAGACATACATGCAGAATCAATTAGCCACTCATTTTCACATGCAGCAATAGAAGGCACAAAATTATTCAAAGTATCACACATGTCCTTTACCATAAAAACATCACAAGGATCATCACTCGAATAGGTCAAATTACAGTCACTTTGCTCATTTGAATTCCAATTTTGACTTTTCTTTTTTGGATAAGTACAATCCATTTTAAAATGCTCATCTTCACCACAATTGTAACAAGTTCTATGTCGTTGTCTAGAAACTGATCTACCCTTGCTTTCATTTTCAAAATTCTGTTTTTTCCCTTGGTTTTTATTTTGATAATGTTTTTTGCCCATCGTTTTTCTCAAGCATCCTACCCCTCACCATATGACCGGTGTTTGATTTACCCATATTAGCTTTCAAATCAAATTCTTTGCCTTTTAAACTAGATATCACCGTATCAAGTGTGATCTTATCTCTACCATACTTAATAGCTGATTTCACGTCATAATAAGAATCAGGTATAACATTTAAAAGCACAATCGAAGAATAATCATCCATATGTTCATCACCAGTTTGTTTTATGTCTTCTATCAATTTGGTAAAAACATCAATGTTATCTTTCATGTCTTTGCTAAGATCTAATTTAAAACTGAAAAAATTTTCTAGGAGATAAATTTTACTTGGTAATGTTTTTTTCAAAATAATTTTGTTCCAATTTTTCCCAAAGACTCTTGGCATGTACATGTTCACCACATTTCCGAATAACCGATTTAGACAAGTTTAAGATAATCGAGGAGTAGGCAGATTCATCTATTTCAGTCATGACATTTTCAGAAGTATCTTTAGCATGTTTTAAAGTTATGGCCTTGAAAACCTTTTCTTTAATTAAAATAATTTTCATCTTCTTTTGCCACATAGAAAAATCAGTTTTCCCTTTAAAAGGTTCCAAACTATAATTAGATAAAGAACTCATTTAGAGAAACAATATAAAAACAACCAATCAAACCAAATCAAAATTTATAAGAAAATAAGAATTTTTTTAATCAACAAAAAAAAAATTCAAGCAAGCAAATTCCAACCAAACAATAGCAGTTTACATAGAGCAACAATCAAGCAAATAAATTACGAGACAATAATTTTTTTAAGATTAAACACACAAAAAATAACGTAATTATTTCGAGATGAAAGAAGCTCACCAAATAAACTTTTAGAGTTACCGATTTTTGGATCGAAAGAGGCTCTACCGTTTCACGTTATGGAATGCGTGCTCTGATACCACTGTTGTGATTTTATATCACACTGCCCGGAACGAACCCCTACAAAAACGAATCTATTGAATTGATAAAAAATACAACCTCCTAACAACTAGCTTATTAATACAAATAGTCTAAGCAATGTAACTCCAAGGAACCAATGTGAAGGACTCTTAGAACCTGCACACAAACTGTTAGATTAAACCGTTATAAGGAAAAAGCTATGGAAATGAACAAAATAAACTGAACAAAGAGCTTCGCAATTACGTTGTGACTCAAGCACGACTCGCCGTCATCGACCACAAAGGTCTAGGCTACAAGCTCTTCGGCTCAGATTCCTTTCACCGACCAAAGTCCACCAAAGAGTCCACAGTAAACCCAACAACTATCCACCAAGGTTAGAGCCACAAAATCGATCGGACAAATCCTTTCCGGCAACACAACGAAGGAGAAGGGAAACAACAGATCGGTCCACCAAACGAACCACCCGAAGCATAGAGATAAACGGGCAGAGGGCTCTTTCACTCATAAATCACAGATTGAAGGATAAACCTTCAATCACAGAAGAAGAAGAAAATAGGATGGCGGCTGCTCACAACTTTTGTGTACCATTGATTCCTTGCAATTGTTTTCTTTTTTTTTCTCTCCATAGGCTGCCGAAAGGGAGGGAGTATATATAATAAAGGAATCAATCAATTAATCTTGATTGATTGACCAAGAAAAAGGAAACACGGTAATAACCGGATGCACACGTTACCTAGGAAGAGAATGGGCCGATCAACAATTTTGGGCTCTCAAAATAGATAAAAGGCTGCCGCTAATTGGGCCTTCAATTTTAACATTCTCCACCTTGGAACAAGTGCTGGTTCACAAACATGGACTCACCATGACATATATTAAGAAAGGTATCATCATCGCCTATCCCTGCACTTGATCCAACACAAAGCAGGACCAAAGCAAAGAAAAACAAACTCTACGATTGCATACAAGAGTTTGATGACTTTAAAAAGGATCCAAAGGAATCGTTAAAGAATGTTTATGATAGATTCCTTGAGATAAGTAATAAATGTTCTTCGCTTAGTAAAGTTTACAGCATGAAAGATTTAAATATGCGCTTTCTTAGTAGCTTAGAAAGTAGATGGCATGTTAAGTTCACTGCCATAAAGGAAGTAAGAGATTTGAACAAGACTCATATACGTAGTCTTGTTGCTAGTCTAAAAATTTATGAAAAGGAAGCTCTCAAAACTCAAGAAATTGAGAAATTTTTTAAAGGTATCTCTATGCAAGCTCAAGAAGAGACACCAAAAACTTTTACATCTCTGTCAGATGATGACTTTGATGAAGATGAATTTGCTGCGTTGGAAGACAATATAGAAAGTTTAAATCTTTCAAAAAGAACTTACAAAAACCTTCCATTAACCTTCAAAGACCTTCCTCAAATTTTCAAAAACCTTCCTCAAGTCTTCAAAGACCTTCTTCTTCAAACTTTTAAAAGTCTTACTTCAAAAATAATGAAGATAAGGATGAAAAAGAAAAGTTTTATGCTTTAATTGCAGAAAACTCATACATTTTGCTTCAAACTGTCCATCTATCAAAAAATGAGTATTACAAAAGAGCTCCTAGAAAATTTTGAAAAACAAAAAGTTTAGTTGCTGAAGATCAAAATCTTGCAATATGGATTGAGACAGATTCTGAAGATAAATCAACTGATTTTGTGCCAAAACCAAATCTTTGTTTTCTTGCATAATTAGTTGTGTATGATTCAGAAAATAAGTGACCTAGTCCCAACTATTCAAATAAGTCTGATGAATGAGCTTCCAAGCTCACCTATTAAAAACCTTAAATTGACAAAGGTCATCAAACCTTATCAGTTTGTGGTTAAGAAAAAATAGGAAATGGTTTTTAGGGACAAGGGATCATAAATCAGTCAGAAAGGAAATTCAAGTTAATCTCTCCAAGGATTGTTGACATTAAGATAACGAAAATGTCAAAAAGGCAGGAGGAGAATTGCCTACTGACATACATGTTAATGATCTATTGAAACAAATGCAAAAATGCATTCCAAGTTTGAAACACTTAAAAGAATTCATATTTCCTTATCTAGTGGCTTCAAAAGAATCTCTGATGAAAATTGTGAGCTTTAAAAGATCAATGAGCTTTATAAAGTACAACAAAATGAAATGCTGCAACTTAAAAGCATCAATGAAAAACATGAGATTCAAGCAAAAATCTCAGATGCCCAGATTGCTGACCTTGTAAAAAGGAATCTTCGACTGACCAATGTTATTGATACCTACTCAAAGTCAAAAGTTGTTATTGAGACCATCATTAGTCAACAGAAATATCATGAAGACCAACATGATCTTGGATACTCTAAAGATGATAGATACTGTGAAATCAGACAGTCAAATGGTGAACCTAAGATTTTGCTAAAAAATAAGGGATCCAACTTATAATGTTGTACCTTTCAAATATCCCAAAAACATGAATCAACATAAGCAATCCAATAACAAAAAGGATAAGCTGAACAATGACAGTTGTTAGCTTTCTGTTCATAATCCTCACAAAATGTCAGCATCTACAACAGCTGACAGACATCAGCCTGCTAACAGAAGAGGAGGAATTAAAAGGCTGACATATTTAAGCCTATTAATTTTGTTACTGCTAAGACCTCTAAGCTAAATCAAGATGTATCAAAGGAGTCACCTCAAATGACTTGACAAAATTGGTTATCACAAATGCAAAGTTTGTTCTACTTTTGGACATCAGTCTCATGAATGTTTGTTTAGATTTAAACCTACTGACAAAGTCAAAATGCCTAAATTTAGGCAAGTATGGCTACCAAAGAAAACTAACCCTTTGGACCCAAAGCTATAAAGGGTACCATGATTTAAATATTTGTATTTCATGTATGCTTAATGGCAGATGATCAACCATTTAACATATGAATATTATACAGTGGATGCTAGAGACACATGACCGGTTTAGCTGAACTACTTACTGCTATCATCTCAGCCAAAGGCCCCTCAGTCATCTTTGGAGATAATTCTAAATGAAAAAACAATAGGCTATGGATCCATCATCAGAGGATCTGTAAAAACTGAAAATGTTTCTTTGGTGCAAGGTTTGAAACATAAACTCCTAAGTATTTCACAATTCTATGATAAATGTATGAATTGCACTTTCTCTACTACTCACTGCTTTATCAAAAATAGTATCACAAATAAAGTTTTACTTACTGTATCAAGAAAAATAAATGTTTTTGCTATTGATTTACTTGTTTTAAATAACACTACTCAAATATGTCTAGTAGCAAATAATGTTTCAAAAACTTTATTGCTATGTCATAAGAGACTTTCAAATTTGAATTTTAAATATCCTTCTAAATTTTCAAAAGGAACTTTAGTGAATGGTCAGCCATCAGTTAGTTTTCTTGCTGACAAAAAATGTAAAGCATGTGTTTTAGGAAAAATAAAAAATTTTCTTTTAAACTTAAACCATATCTTTCAACCAAAAGAATTCTTGAACTGCTGCATATGGATTTGTTTGGTCCTATTTATACTACAAATTTAGGTGGAAGCAGATATACACTGGGTGTTGTTGATGACTACTCAAGGTATATATGGGTTGAAATGATGCAATCTAAGGATGAAACATATGGTATTCTTACTGCTTTATTCAGAAACCTTCAAACTCAAAAAGAGTGTGAAATCATAAATGTAAGATCTGACAATGGTACAAAATTCAAAAACCTTGGCATTGACACATACTGTGATGATCATGGTATTGATCATAATTTATCAGCAGTCAGAACACCTCAACAAAATGATGTTGCTGAAAGAAAGAACAGAACATTGATTGAAGAGGGAACGACAATGCTAGTTGAAGCAAAGCTGCCAAAGTATTTTTGGGCAGAGGCTGTCAATACAACTTGCTCCACTCAAAACTAGAGTTTTCAAATTGGTCTAAAGCCCGCGAGCATACCCGCTCCGCCACCTAAGAGGGCGGGTTAGGCCAATGAAATGGAGGACCGTTTGGGAGTGGGCCTAACGGGCAAAAGACCGCACGGGCCGTAGACTTGGGTAGGGCGGGGACGGGCTACCCGTCACTTTGAGTCATAATTTATACTTTTGATTTTGGGCCTCCAATATAGTTTATATTGTTACTGATTATAACCATTGCCCATTGGGCTTGACATAAAAAATTTATTATTAAATAAACCTAAAGACTTTCTACCCTAGAAATCTAAATATCTAATCATCTTCTCTTAGTCTCTCGCTAATTCAACTACTCCCAGCCACATTATACACTCATACACCACAACCACAAGTTTTCATCTTTGTGACTCCGTCTCTCTCTCTCTCTCTCACGACCTCTTCGTCTCTCTATCTCTCTCACAACCTCTTCGTCTCTCGTATCGTCTCACAGTCAGCTGCCTCTCAGCCTCTTTCTCCATCTTCACCTCTCTCTGACCTCACCGCCCCAATTCGACATCGTCTCAGTCTTAAAAATCAACGGTCGCTCAGTCTCCCCCCCTCTCTCTCTCTTCCTTCGTAGTTTGTTTTGATTTTCTTCTGATTTCATATTTAAACTTGTAATTTGTATTTTGTAATGAGTTTGTATTTTTCTTATTTAGGATTTGATTTTAATGGTTTTGGATTTGTAATATTCAGTGATTTCATTTATGGTATAAAGTGATTTTATGACATAAAATAAAATGAAAAAAACAACTACCAGTAGTGTGCTTCTTTCGGTGCTATACTAGTTCTAAACAACTAGATTGGAAAGGTCTAGATCATTTTTAGCGGGCATGCCCGTTTTTCCCAGCCCTACGCCAAGTTCACGGGCAACTTGCCCCGACCCATTTTATAGCGGGCTTTCTAGGCCCGTGGGCAAACCCGCCCCGCAAGTCCGTTATGACAGGCCTACTCAAAACAAATCTCTTATCAATAAGTTCCATGAAAAAACTTCATATGAATTGTGGAGAGGAAGGACACCCAACATTGCCTACTTTAAGATTTTTGGATGCAAATGATACATTCACTACAATGGTAGTGACCACAGTACAATTTGATGAGAAATTTGATGAAGGTATTTTTGTTGAATATGTCAAACACATTAGAGAGCTTATAGAGTTTATAATAAGAAAACTCAAACAATTGTTGAAACTATACATGTTACATTTGATGAATTATATTTACTGAGACTCATGATTTTACTAACAATTTTGAGTTTTTTGAGTCAGGAAACAAAGTTAGCTCAAATCAAAATAATCCCTCATCCTCCACCCTTCCAACTGATAACCCAGAAAGCTAGAATAAACATCATTTTCACCTTTTCCAACTAGCAACCTCTCTCCTATCACATCAAACACTGAATCTCTTCGAGATCTTCCTAGGGAAATTAGAGAAGCTAAACACCATCCAGTTTTAAATATCATTGGTGATCCCTTTGCAGGACTGAGAACAAGAAGAAAAAAGCTCTTGACTCACATGTGTTTGTCCCAAATAGGCTCAATCTAAGCTAAAAGATGGGGTTGAATAGCCTAGATATACTTTTAAAAAATTCACAAGTGTTTTCTCCTTTTTGACAAAGGCTAACTCAATAAAAGAGTTAGGGCAGCGGAATAAAAGAGGTGAGGATAAACTGCTAGTTATAAAATCGAATAACAACAGTCTTCTAGAGATAGATACAATGTGATCAAAGAACAGTTAAGATAAAGATATGATGAAGACATATCAATCAAGACTATACGCAAGGATGTAGAAGTGGTTCATACTATAAAGTACTACGTTTACTACCAAAGTGGTTAGCTTTGGATTTTGAAAGGTACACTTGTTTTTAATGCACTATGTGAGTAAAGAAGATCTCTAATGGATTGTCTACAAAATAGTTTTTAACCAAGTGTTTAATGATGAGAGAATCAATCAATGAAGATTTATTCTCTCAAGTGCTAAAGTAAAAGAACAGTTAATTCAAACTAAAAGAAGTTGTTGTGAGTCTCAATGTAGAAGATCTACAGCTGCAGCTTCAGTAACGTTCTTGTCCTTTGATCTCTTGAAAGCTTTGAGTATTGAAGATGAATGCATGAGTATTGAATGTGTTCAAGAGTTGTTTTTAGTTTAGATCTTCAATGCTTGAATTTATACCAATGGAGATCTTGAGGACCATTGATCTTGAAATGGGAAAGTTGTTTCCAACGTATCTATGCATTAAATGCATTCGTCACTTTGTAAGATGTGTGCAGCAAGACAGTCATCAGAGATGCAGTGTTGCAGGGGTAGACATGCCAAACAGAGAAAGTTTGCAGCTTACAGGTGTTACACCTTGAAAGTTTTCTTAGCCAAATGAGGTAATGTCTTTAGTCTGAATTAATTAGACATCAAAGTGGACAGGCTGTCTGAACAGTTGTTTGGAGTCAGATAAGGATAGTTGACTTCTAATGGGAGGGAAATCTGATGAAGATAATTTGAATATTATTTAATTAGATATTAACATATTATATATGACATGGAGTCCACGTGGTTTGGCTGAACTTAGTTTTAGAGCTGAGCAGGCTTGGAAGTTTACTGGTGTGTGAAGCCTTCAAGGCTGCTATTGAAACCTGCTGGTCCGCGCCTTTGGAGAAACTAACACTTAACTATTATATTACAACCTTGATTCTAAAGACAGTTGCCACACTAACCAATACACAGACCATTTAACCATTGTGTAATAGATTTAAAATGATGACTCAACCAAATCTAGAACCTATGTGGGTTGTTAGTCCAGTTGGCAACTGACAAGGCTAGAGGGGGGGTGAATAGTCTTTTAAAAAACTTTGAGGGTTGACTTGTAAAACTTCTGAAAGTTGGCAGCGGAAATTGGATTTTTGTCAGTCATCTGATATTGGTCAGCTGGCTGATGTTTTTTTAAAAGAAACTCAAGCTGATAAATATTGGTCAGCTGGCTGACACAATTGTTTTTAAGAAATAACTTTTGTAGATAGATCACTAGATATAAAAAATGAACTGAAGAACAATTTATCAAAACAAATAATGTAAGTAACCGGCTGACACTTAAGTAGATTAAGACTTCTTAAGTGTTAGATCAGTTTGTAGGAGCTGATAAAATAACTGACAAGAGAATTGAAGTGGTTCATAGTAAAACTGCTACGTCCACTACCAAGTTGGTCAGATTTGGATTTTTGAAGTGCACTAATTTTATTAAAAATCTAATTGATCTCTAATGGATCAGTGTATAACAAAAGACCAGTGTTTATGGAGAATGATTGAATAACAATCAAACTCGTGAGACAAACTAACTGATTTCTAAAGAGTATGAAGTGAAACACTCAGTGTTTGTCTAAACAATAACTAGAAAGAAATATTCAAAGAAGTATCTAGCTAAAGTTTTTCAAGAAGACTAAGGCATAGAGAGAATTTCTTTGAGATTAGAATGCTTCAGACTTCTATGTGATTTCAAACTGCTTCATGTGGGTATTTATAGATGTTCTTGAAGAGTAACCCGTTAGGAACACATTTGAATTTGAAAATGTGTTTTGGCAATGTATACATATCTTCACAAGATCACAGGGATCCTATTGGAAAGATATCTTACAAAATATCTACCAAAAACACAAAATGAGAAAGTGTCAGTACAAGGAAATGTTCAAGTAAATGAGGTAAACAAGCTGACACTAAAACATTATGGTCGGCTGAAACAAGTAACTGACAAAGAATTTAAATCATAAGCTGACCAAAATGAAATAACTTAAAAGTTCTTGGCTGACAACAAGTGGAATGATTTTAAGCAAATTTTACTTTAAGGCAAGATTCAACAAGGGTCAATAACATGCCTTTGTCTCCTCCATTGAACCTAAGATGATTGATGAAGCTATGGAGGATCCCCAATGGATTGAGGTCATGCAAGAAGAACTCAATCAGCTTGAAAGATGTCAAGCTTGGCAGCTTTTTCCAAGACCATCAAATCAACAAGTAATTGAAACTAAATGGATCTTTAGGAACAAGTTGGATGAAGATAAAAATGTCACCAGAAACAAAGCAAGGTTGGTAGCCCAAGGCTATAGATACGAGGAGGGCATTGACTATGATCAAACATTTGCTCATGTTACAAGGCTAGAAGATATTAGATTGTTCCTTGCTTATGCAACCTTCAAGGACTTCAAAGTCTATCAAATGGATGTGAAGATTGCATTTCTAAATGGTGAACTTCAAGAGAAAGTCTTTGTTTAACAACCCCCTAGGTTTTTTGATATCAAAAAGAAGGATCATGTGTACAAGCTAAGAAAGACTCTCTACGGTCTCAAACAAGCTCTAAGAGCATAGGTATAAAACACTATCCAAATTTCTCATGGAAAAATGGTTTCAAAGATGGTCAAATTTATACTACTCTTTTCTTTTTAAAGCACAAAACTAATATTTTACGAGTTCAAATTTATATTGATGATATTATTTTTGGTTCTACTAATGATGTTTTGTGTAAGAGGTTTGAAAACCTTATGAAGGGAAAATTTGAAATGAGCATGATGGGAGAACTTACATACTTCCTAGGTTTGCAAATTAAGTAAACTGAAGAATGAATTTTTATCCATCAATCCAAATACACCAAAGAGCTAATCAAGAAATATAATTTGTAAGAGGCAAATTCAGCAAGCAATCCAATGGGAGTTGAATGTCATTTGGTCACTAATGAGAAAGGTAAATCGGTCAATATGACTAAATATAGAGGTATAGTTAGATCTCTCTTGTATTTAACTGCTAGTAGACCATATATTGTGTTTGTTGTGTGTATATGTGCTCGTTTTCAAGCTAATCCTAAAGAATCTCACATGATTACTGCCAAAAGAATTATCAGATACTTGATTGATCTTGAAAAATTTGGTATTTGGTATCCTAGAGACTCTTCTTTCAACTTAATGGGAAATTCATATGTTGATCTTGCAGCTTGTAGAGTAAACAGAAATAGCACAAGTGGAACATGTCAGTTTCTTGGCAACAGGATAATATCTTGGGCATGGAAAAAACAGGCATCAGTCTCTTCTTCAACTACTGAAGTTGAATACATTGCTGTTGGTAGCTGTTGTTCACAAATTCTCTGGATGAAACAACAATTGTTGGATTATGAAATGTAAATGGGAACTTGTCATATATACTTCAATAATACTTCTGCTATTTCTATTTCTAAAAATCCTGTGATGCATTCTAAGACTAAACATATAGACATTAGATATCATCTTCTTAAAAATCATGTTGAAAAAGGTAATGTTCAGCTAGAATATGTTCATACATAATTTCAATTAGGTGACATATTTACAAAAGCTTTAAAATCTGAGGGATTTGAATTTCTTAGAGGAGAACTTGGTATGCTCATTCTTTCATAATATATTGGATGCTTGTCCTAACATCTTGCAGCTGTCTCTTAGTATCAGTAGCTATAACCTACTAATCCCAAACATGTTGTATATTCAAGTTAAACCTTCAGTTTCAGCTACTTTCAAAATTGAAAAATATGCTATCAGTTGACATAATCTCTCTACTGATATTCTAAGGCACTAAATCTTCAGCTGAAAAGCTACCTATTGAAAAAAAAACGTTCAAAGAGTAAGTATTTCAAAAAGTAATTGAACTTCAATTACTACACAGGTAGCTTCTAAACCCTGACTTTAGCTAATCGTATCTCAATTAAGTCACTTATCTTATTATATATATATATATATATGAAAAGTTGAAATATTTCTTGTTCCCGCCTAAACTATGTCACAAATTTATCTTGAAAATCATGAAGCCGCTTCTAGAAGATTAACCGTCCTCCACTATCTTTCAAATTCTGACGGTTGATGTGACTCATTTACTTTACATTAAATGTTGACCTTGTCTTAAATCACATCATTTAATATTTTTTGCACAAAAATCAAAAATCTTTTTTGTACCATATCACTACAAGTCATATCTTCACTTTTTCAAGACAAATCATTACAATCTCATATAAGCCACCATACTTATACAACTTTAATACCCATGGTCATAACTCTTCTACCCCCCACAAAATCCATTTCAACCTACTAAATTCTCTAAGCAAAATTTCTCTCTCTCTTTACTTCCCTCCTTGTCCAATTCGTCTTCTCCAAGTAAAACCCTAACCCTAGTTTTCTCAAAAAGACATTTTATGGTACAATAGCTTGCACTTAGTCTTCTCTTCGTTAAATCTGTACATTCTAGTGTTAATCCTTTCGATTATTTTGCAGGTAATATGGCTAACAAAACTTCTCTTGGATGTCTTTTCAACGTTGAATCTCTTACCAGTACTCCAATGGGAGTTCTACTGGTTCAACTATTGACAGATTATGGACTCCTTCCTCTCTTATTGTTCGAAATCAACACCTACAACCTTCATCTCATAAAGGAGTTCTTCACAAATATGAAAGATACACCTAATTAACAAACCACACTCTCTTATTGGCACCATTCAAGGAGTCCATGCGACTTTTGATGTTGCATCTATCTCTGTCGCCTTTCCTGGTCTCAAGGCCACCGGCTCTACCATCCAAACCATCCCTAAAAATGTCCAGAAAGCAGGTTGGATTTCTATGAAAGGCGAAGTCCCAAAGAGAATGCCTTCAACAGGCTCAAAACCCACTTCCAGCCACTACATTATGCTCTGGCCGCTATCCTCGACAAATGTTTTCTCATCAAATCTAGTGGACATGACAAGATCACAGAAGTTCAACTTTTTTTGATGGAAGCCATAGTTGAGAAACATGGGGTTGACTGGGCCTCTATTTTAGTAGAATGAATCAAAGCGAACATGGCCAAATATAGGGAAAATATGGTTGTTGGAAATCACAAGTTGACCCACCATCTCATCATCACTCATTTTCTTCGAAAGATTGTCTTTATCAACAAGACCGTTTTTACTATGGGTGATGTTCTGGCTGTTAAAATCAAGAAGTTCTCTGCCACAGACATCAAAACGGCTATCTCCTTCTCTAAGTTTGGACAGGATGTTCAAATAGCTGAAGTTTCTCAACCTCTACCTTACGAAGCTCCAACTGGTGATGTGCTATTTGTTCTAGCCTCAATTCCAATTGACCTTCCTGCACCTAATGTTGGTGCAAGCAGAAGGAAAATAACAAATCTTCTTCAAGCTGCTGAAGAAAAAGATGTTGCAGAAATTGATGAACCTGCTGCCATCCTAGCTGTCATTCCAATCCCTTCTTGAAGAGTTGTTCGCAAGAAGTAGAAGATAAGCCCAACACATAATCCTGGAAACTTTGTTCCATTCTCTTCCATTCAGCCACCAGCTCCTTCGTCTAAGCCCAAATCACTAAGCCATCCACCTGTTCGATATTTTGCCCCAATCAGAAACCCGACTTATCATCCCGTCTACAACTGTTACAAGATTTATCACACCCCTATTCCTCCAAACTAGTTATTTCCGATCGAACCATCTTCCTTTCTTCATCCAGTGTCTTCTCGCATTTCATGAGGAGAAGAAAGCTGACAATCCTATCGTCAATCTCATCAAGTACATTGACCACAATTACAACCGTAGACCCGATGTTCTCTATCCTCCTACACTAGTCAATATGTCCCCTAATTTGTTTGCCACCAACTATTGGAAATATTTTGATCTTCTTCCCACTTTTTGGAACGTTTTCTATCTCTCAAATGATAGATTCGTTCAAGACAAATTGTTCAGTCTGGCAGCTTTACAACAACGTGCACAATATCCCTCATATCTCTCTCCAAGATCCCTATTGCATTGGACGACCAGTAGTTGATGATGATGATGAGCTAAATCAAGATCTGAACTTTCCAACTATTGATCAAGACAAGCTGGCTCTAGTCCAAAAAGGCGTTGTCAAATACATCTATGACATCATTGCTTTTGCTAAAGCTCAGTATCGAGCTTCTCATCCAGAGCTGCTACAACAGGCAGGAGGAGCCTCTTCATTTCAGCCAGTAGAAATCTCTCAACCAGCTGCCCCAATTGCTCCAGCTACTCCCACTGACACTCCTGCAGCCACTCAGCTTACTGAGAATCCTGATGTTGTACTACCAATTGAAGTTCCATCGGCTGATAATCCTACTAAAGATCTTGCTACTGATCCAATCCTTGCTGCTTCTCCAAATGACAAAGTTGTGCCCGACTCTTCTCCATCTATTGATCCACCAGCTGCTGCTGACCAAGTCCTACCTGCTGTTCCTCTCTCCATCTCCTAAGAAATACCTCTCCAGCCACATTACAATGAGGACCAGGCTGAGGATCGATTCTTCTTTTGACTATCGCAACCTTGATCCAGTCGTCTCTCCAACACCCAGGATGGCCTACAAACTGCAGAAACAACAAAAGGCAATTGTCAATCAAGCCTTATATCATCCGACTGGGACAAAGACAATCTTTATGGATGAATCTTCTGAAGAACTGGATGACATTGCTCCTCCACCTCCACAACCAGATGTTCCTTCTCTTGCTGATGCTCCTTCAGTTGTTGCTGCCTCCTCCTTAACTCCCATGTTTGTCCTAGTAAATGATATACCTACTCATGTCTTCCCTCCTGCAACTGACACCAATGCACGACTGGATGTTTTGCACATCCATCACCTTCATGTCAACGGGGTTCTAAAGTGCATGTCCCGTCAGCTCAATGACTTGCAAATCCAAATGGATTCCATTCTTCCCAAACAGCGTAGCACCATCGCTACTAAAGTACAAGCAATTATTGCCAATGGTGCTCCAAGGGAAGCTAATACTAATGAGTGGAACAGCATTCTGGCATATTGATGTGTAATAATTTAACCTCGCAAGTACACGAGTCTAAAGAAGTATAGGTGTGCGATAGCAAGGGTCGAACCACAGAGAGAAATAGTAATTAAAAGAATTTAATCAAATAGAAACATAAATAATTTATCTAAAGGGGGGTTTTGATTTGTGATTAATTAAAACTAAATATTAATTAAATAAACTAATTTAATGATTAATAAACAGATTAAAGCAAAACTCAAAGAATTATCGAAGATTGATATGTTGGGAGAATCTAGGGATTAAGATTAACTTGCATCGTCTCTTAGGTTTTTTTTATCTAATGTATCTATCAAATTAAGGGTTTGTTCATTAGTGTAAATGATTGGGACTCATGGATCAAGATTTGCAATCCTTAGTACCCCACTTTAACTGTGTTTTCTTGATCCGTCCACACAGCAATTAAGGGTCCATTAAGATCACTAAGAGCACACGCGAATCTAGATCTAACCTTAGCCCGATTAGGAAGTCAAAGAGATCTATTTATCATTTAGGGTGGCCAATATATAACTCACGCGATTATGCAGTTTGTTATACCCAAAAGCATACAAATTCACTAACACAACCATTATGCAATAGTTTCAATGCACACCAGAGATAATCTAAATGATAAACGATAATTGATAGAATAGAAATTATAATTAAAACATAAGAATTGATATAAGTTACCTCCAATCCCTAGACGGATGCGGTTAGTTTATCACAGGTGATGAACAAATCATTATGAATGAAGAATACATCATCAATTGTCAATAATCGGTAATAAAATGGAATCAAAGTGTGTTTTCAATCTTGAGAACGACTCAAGGACTAATGATTTTCGAATCCTAAAGATGTACTACTAGGGTTATATTTATACTAGGTTGGATAATTTGAGAAATTACAAAACAGGACTTTGCAGAAAACGGGACCAAGCGGTCGCTTGGTTATGATGTTGAGCAACCGCTTAACGACCTTTCTTAAGACACGACCTACTGGAAAATGCACGGTAGCTCAGTCCCGGTGACTGATCGAGCGCTTAATGTCCTGCTTCACTTTTCTGCCTTGATCTTCCAGCAATTTGCATTTGGGTCCCTGGAATTTTCAATTTATGGATTATAGGTCCAGAATTCATCAATCTTCTCAAATTCAACCTGAAACTTATAAAGCACTAAAAACTCATATCAGTAGCTTAGAAACTCGTGGAAAAACACAATCTAAGTAGGAATATATACACAATAGATGCATATAAAACACATCTATGACATATCAAGGAGAGTGTGCAAGGAGAGTTGAAACGGCTGAAACTGTTATGTTTAAAGCCCTTTATGAGGAGAGGTGTAGAAAGGATGTGTATCTGATAGAACTCAAGTAGCTTAGAAGAAGAGTTGGAATCACAGAGTTTGAGACTAATATTGATGAAGTTGTTGCTGCTGAACTTGCTAAAAATGAAAATGATCTAGCTAACGCCAACACTGCAAATGTTGCTCCCAACCTACCTAAAGCTGATGCAGCCTAGACATGAAGTTCAAAAGGATCCACGAGTTTTTAGAAACATCTGATACACTTAAAAATATATATATCTCTACTTTTTATTGGTTTTGGGTTTCTTAAATACTTAGTCATATTATATCTTATTGTTTCTAACATTTTTTGCAGGGATCATTTTCTAAATTCAAATCTAAACTTTGAATTAATTTAAACTATTTACTTATTGCTCTCTACTTATAATAAATGACTTTAAATAAATAAGAGGAGATTGTTGATGGTTGGATTATACTTGATTTACTTAAAACCATTATGTTAGATAATTTAAGCAGGCTAAGTTTTTAAAATCTTAAAGTTCCTTTAGCTGGTATTCCTTTTGACACATATAATTATCGACTGACACTTCTAAGATAACATTTAAAATCAATCTTTTCACGATTTGATCAAACAAGATATTTCTAATACTTTCCTTGTTTGCATTGGGATAAAAATCTCATGTCTTATATCATACGTACAAGATCTCTATGATCTTGTAAAAGTATTCTCTCATCAAATTAGATTAGATTTTATATTCAAATCTTGCCTCCAACGGTTTGAATCTCAAGCAACTCTATATAAAGACCTTGGAAGCAATAGTTTAAAGACAACCGAAGCATTCACTTTATTCTCTCAAGCAATCATTTACTTGAAGTGATCCAGCCTTTAACACCAACTAGATAGTCTCGTAGTTTTATTCTCTTCTAGTTTGTGTTTAGACAATCATTGTTTAACCATTCCTTACTTCTTTCATATTCTTTAAGGAATCATTTGATTGTCCTACAAATGTGATTGTCTTTCAATCATACTCCCTAAACATCGGTCTTTGTTGTATACTGATTCATTAGTGATCACTTAGATTATTAATAATATTAATGCACTTCAAAATCCAAGTTTGACCAACTTGGTAGTGGACGTAACAGTTTATGTTGTGAACCACTTTAACTGCTTTTGTCTTTTACTCATCAGATCTTACAAACTGTTCTAACACTTAAGCAATCTTAATATACTTAAGTGTCAGCCAGTTCATTACATAAGTTGTTTACTTACTTATTTTTATAAATTGTCTTTTAGTCCTTTTCTTGCAACTTATGCTTTTTTTAAAAACATCAAACTGTGTCAGCCAATGGACTTATTTTCTCCTTCCAACTGACAGCGTCAGTAACTCAAAACCATTAGTCAACTCACACTATATCAATTGACTGACAAAAGATATTTTTCGCTACAACTTTTGAAGTTTTTTAAAACGACCCTCAAAGTTTTTAAAGGCTATTCACACCCCTCTCTAGCCTTATTTGTTGCCAACTGGACTTACACATTCATTTGCCACCCCACACACCACCATCTTTCATCCTTCTCTCTCATGCTTATTAGAGGTGTACGTGGTTCGATTCGATTTGGTTTAGGTTAAAACCGCAAACCGAACCACTCGATTTGGTTCAGTTTTATGGTTTCAAAAAAAAATAATTAATCAACTTGGAAGTTGGCATAAACCAATAGGAGCAATAGCAGCACCAATAAATTATCAATGATGTTAGAAACTTTTAAGAAAATTAATCAATTTGGATGAACAAAAAGCAACACCAATAAACAAAACAAATAGACTAGACTGTTTAGTGTTTTTTCAACTTTAAACGATAATTAGATTTAGTGTTTTTTTTTTTTTTTTTTTGTGTATTGGCTATTGAGCAATTAGAGCTCATGAGCTGTATCAAATATCAATCAGAAAGTATGGAGGACATTAGAAAATGGACAGGAGTACAAGACTTGAAAGTAAAAGATTTTCAATTTCCTGAAACAGTTTTCTAAAAATCATTTTGCTTAAAATTGTAAGAATTCATCTCCTTCCTGGAAACAAACTAAGTAAAAGACTTTCAATTTCCTGAAACAGTTTTCTAAAAATCATTTTGCTTAAAATTGTTCTCCTTCCTGGAAACAAACTAAGCCTTAACATAATCTCCATATTCCAAAGGAAGGTAGAACTAGTCATATCAAATGAATCTCTAACTAAGGCGCGCACACACAAATAAGAGGAAGTTGAGGGCATACCTTTCATGGTTGAGATGGAGACAAGGTAAGAGAAACTGACTTAGCAGTTAGCTCCAGAAAGTTCAAAGGTGCAGCGACAGGAGTAACTTGAGCTCTCCGTGAATGGCACAAGCAGTAGTGCGAGTCTATAATGAAAGTCTGAATGCTGCTACATAGTTCAATCAAGTATGTGAGAAATGCAAATAGGTTGGCACTTGTTGAATTGCTTAGTGTCTTAACAAAGAGAGAAATTCATGTGGAACCCTTGAAGTCTATTCATAACAATTCCCAAGAGTTAGAAGAAAGCAAAGACAACTCTACCTAAACTGTTTGCACTGCTCTTAATGACACTACCCTTGCCCAAACTGACTATTAATAATACAAGAAGAAGACCTAACAAAAATTACATGATTTAAGGAAACATGGCACCTCATAACCTGGAACTTTGAAGTCTCGTCCCATCAATATTCTCACTATCTATACATTCAACACTACAATTGATTCCTTTTTATATCTTTGCCAGACAACAAATTACAAGAATTCCATATCTAAAATATACTCCTGAGATTCCTTACAACCTGATTCTCAGGTAGTTTCTTACACTCGTCGTGGAATTATATACCGGCTTCAATTGGTCAACTTCTAAAAGCTAAATTATATCCCCTTGGGCATATAAATTGATAAAGTTCACTTCAATTTTCTTCTTCCATCTTCTAGTAGGTTCTCAGTTCACATCTCCAAAAGTATCTGTGCCATCCCCAAAGGTGGAAAGAGAAAACGGAGCAACAGCCACATTGAATGTTTTTGAGCCTACTTTATCAATGTGCTTCATTTCAAAGTCACCCTCCTGCAAGGTAATTAAACTATAAGTTTATATCATCATCTGTGGAAGAAATCACTAAGCTAAAGTTGACATGGTCACAGCACCATCAGAAGTAGATCACATTATACATCTTCCTTTTCTCTCGTGCACAAAAACGTGTAAATAGACGGAACACTGTATGGTCATCAGCATTATGGATGTTTTCTTCCTATTAACAGAATAATAAATATATACATATGCATAAAGTGAACCATTTGTCCCCAAAAG
This sequence comes from Codonopsis lanceolata, assembly GCA_013146195.2. Classification (NCBI taxonomy): domain Eukaryota; kingdom Viridiplantae; phylum Streptophyta; class Magnoliopsida; order Asterales; family Campanulaceae; genus Codonopsis; species Codonopsis lanceolata. The sequence goes on along the minus strand of CM028378.1, from coordinate 28,129,662 downwards.
ACGAGCTTTTTTCAGTAATCCAAGTACTCCGTACTCAGACTTTGCTTATGCGCCGTCAAAGTGCACAAATCTTGCTCACCAGTCACCGTTTATCCCTCATGTGGACGGCATAAGTGAAGGCTCCATTAAGTGATCATGTGCTTTCTGAGCTTAAAAAAGGAAAAACATAAGGCTTAGTTCTCAACACTCCCCATAAATCCTTAGATAAACTTCACTTCACAGATCATCCGCTAAACAGATTCAATAATGGTTTCCTCTGCTTTTCTCCCTCCTTCAACTCAATTCATCTCTACCTCCAAATTGCAAGTCACTTAAAAACATCCCATCAGTCACCACACACCTACGCCTCTTACTCCACACGCCAAGAGGACAAGCTCTCACATTGTCTCACTGGCATCGAAGTACGAAATACTCTAAATCAATGAGGGAGCCACATCTCCCTGCCTCCCTCACACACATACTCATCATCGTACTCACCGTTTTCAATTAACTCACCACTGAAACCACATGTAAAAATCACAATATTCTTCACGAAACCCACTCTATGAACAAACTAAATCAAAATTTCACCGCCAAATGCAAAGTATGAGATTCCCAAAATTTAGAAACATACACAAGCTTCATCGTGTTCCCAGCAGGTTCAAGAGAAGCTGTAGAGAAGGTACACAAGTAACACCAAGACAACAAGGGAGCAGCCACAAGCTCTTGAGGTTCCAGAGGATGATTTTGAATTATTTTAGTTTCTGTTCGCTTCTTCTTTTTTGTTTTCCTTTTTTTTTTGGCAAGAAAAACAAGACTTGTTCATTGAGGTTTGCTGTTATAAGCCTCAAGGCTTTAGTGACTTCTGAGCTTTTGAAGACTGAATGTTTTATTTTAACTATGGGAAATAGTTACTTTCTAGCTGAAAAAAAAAAAATACGACAACCACAACTAACTGGATTTAGATATTTTAGATCCAAAATACAAGCTTTCCTCATTCAATTTAGGATCTAAGTTTATTCTCCAATCTCCCCTCTGAATGGAGTGGTGGTGATGGTGATGGTGATGGTGATGGTGATGGTGATAGTAGAATGGTGACAGAAGAAGGAAGAAGAAAGAGAAAATAAGGTGGAAAAAAAGAGCTATTATTTGGGGGACACAACTTATTATGTAAAAATAGCTGTGTCGGCTAGGCGTGTCCTTGAAATCAAGTTTTTACAAATTGTTTCCTAGAAGGCCAATTAATTTACAAAACTCCCTCAAATCATTGGTTACTAATAAGAAATCAACATGTGTTGAAAAGCTAGCCTGAAAATATAAATTGGAGCTTTTTGCAAATACCTATATTTGAATTTTGAATACTATAATTTGTTTACATTATATAAGTTGGCTGTGTCCTCGTGTCTTGGATTTTGAAGGTTTCCGTGTCCGACACCATGTGTTTATGTCGATAGGTGTCTGTGCCCACAAATTAAAACAGTTGGTGTACCATTTTTTTCCCTCCTAGCATGATCATGTGCTAAGCACATCATCATTTACCAAAGCTTTCACTAACACCGTCCACCTGTGGGACCAAAGATGAGCAAGATCAGCGCTCTTTGACCAGGCATAAGCAAAGTCTGAGACTGAGTACCAAGATTAATGACAAAAAATGGACGAATGGTGCACTTCACCATGTCCGTCTGTGTGTGTGTATACACACATACATAATATATATATATATATATATATGGACCACGCTACACACCAAGAAATTTTCCTTCATTAGTATGGTCATTAAGAAAAAATTGAATGAGTAGCACACTTCATAACAATTCTTAGCATGTCTTCCATAAAGGCATCCAGAAGCAAGAAAGAATAAACACTTGATTTAAATATCCATGAAACAATATATGGACCATGCTACGCACCAAGAAACTTTCCTTCATTAGTATGGTCATTAAGAAAAATTGAATGAGTAGCACACTTCATAACAATTCTTAGCTTGTCTTCCATAAAGGCATCCAGTAGCAAGAAAGAATAAAGAGTTGATTTAAATATCCATGAAACAAAAGAGAGAAACAAAAATATATTAGCTTACCATTCTCCCACTAGGGGTGGTTAGGGGGCATGCCGAGGAATATTCAAAACCAGTATTAGGAAGTATGACGGGCTGTTCACCAATGACTCCAATTCCCCTGTAACGAAGGAGGTAGAAGTGTCTTGGAACATCAGAAACTACTTCAATCAACATACATAAAAACATGATAGCAAAAACACTAAAAAGAACGCACCAAACACTCTCAGTTTTCTCATTAGCATCGGTGATGATCCAGTGCCTTCTGAGGAGTTGAACAGGACTGGTTGAGTTGTTAGTTATTCTTATTCTATATGCAAAGAAGTACTGGCCTTTTGAGGGCTGACTGCGCCCTTCAATGTACACGCTCCTTACTTGAACTCTGATGCCCTGAAATAAGTAAAAACAAGTAATCTTCTTATTGCATAGTTAGTTGTAAGCTTTACCAATTTGAGCCACAAACATAGTTTAGGATTTGAAATCCAGGCATTAAGGCTGAAAAGAGGGTCATAACTGGTTACAAATTAGAACTGTTTACGCCGAGTTATTCTACTTCTTTCAAATCTTTTACATGAAAGTATGGTCATGATATATTACCATCAAATAAAAAGATAACATAAAACAACTTTATTTTTTTACAACAAAAAACTAAAACAGGACTATTCTGTTTTAAGATTTGAGCGAACTGGTTTCGAACCTCCAAAGACAAACTAAGAAGATCACGAAAGAGTACTGACATAAGAAGGAACTTCCATGTGCCATATTAAAAAAACAAAGAAACTTTTAAGAACTCGAGGTGATTGCATGGCTTTTACAACTGCAACCAGAGATATTTTGGTAAAGTTTGCATATTACTTTTTGATTCAAAAGGAGTATCCTAATTGTAGCCGAGACCTTTCCCTCTTCTCAACATGGACTCTAGATGTCTTGATCCTGTGGAGGACAGGTGCTGCCTAAAAACATCACTTGCAACATTTTACTTGTTTCTCTTTTGTCAAGGAAAATGAAAACTTTATGGCATGCTATAAAGCATGAAGATTAATAAATTATCATATCGAACAGCCTAAAAACCATGTGCTTGCTTTTAGAAGTTTATAAAGGATCTAGAAGAAATAAAAAGTGGTATCAGAAAAAAATGAACAAATAATTACTATAAAATGCTCATGTTATTCCACCTGCGTGGAATTGCTTCAAGCAACCATATAGCTAGAGTTAAGGATAAAATATGAGAAAATAAACACATGCAGGTATGAAGCTACAACTAAATCTCTTAACATCCTTCTTCCCAGTTTCCCCCTCCCTCCCCAATATTTTATTCATTATCTAAAGTCATCATATTTAAAGCAATTAATTAATTTAATAGAAATTTCTATGTCAACTACTAGCTCCTACCAATGTTTTTTACTTCAACCAGCTAATGGTTCATTTCTGAATGAAAATATTGAGTAGCTAAAATATATATGAAAGCAGAAATCAGATATAGTAGGCTGAAGCAAGTAAATAGCATTCAAAATCCCAACTGACCATAATAAAAAGCAAGATGATAATCATACCAAGGTTGTTGCATCACTTGAACATTTCAGGAGACAGTGAGGAGCAATTTCTTTTAACTCATCACGATACCTAGCTGCATCCTGGAAAGAGAAGAAGTGGAGGACAGCATATCATTAAAAGATTAGTGGCTGAAATGAATGAGTAAACATCCACCAGATTTTAGAACATATCGTAATAGGTAATCATTGGTCACCAAATGTGCAATCCAGCATAATCGATAAAACAGTGGAATGTTAAGACAAAGATGAAGTAATGGCCTGATATCCAAGAGAAAGGATAGCGGAGACTCCATTCTCAGAGGAAAAATGAGAACAACATAGGTAAGCCATAATGGCAAATGCTGGCATGACAACTCTTAGTAGGAATGGCAATTCCCTGGTTAGATGGAATTAAAAGCTTAACGCTGTGAAAAACATGTGTACCACGAACATTTCAGTTTTGAAACACCAAACATGTGTGTATGTGCATATATACAACACATTATACAGCCATAGTGTACCTCAAACCTCTCGTCTGCAATGGCTTCTCTTATCCAACTCCGAAGACGCAAAATTGGCTCCTCCTCTTCTAAAGATTTCAAAGAATCACGAATTCTAGCAGCTTCTTTGTAGTCCTAGGATCACATTATATAAACAAATAAATAACCAACATAACTAGAGTTAAACGGGTAAATTCCTAATACAACCTCAAATAAAGAGTGAAAATGCAAATATCCAGAACATAACTATGCGCAACAAGGTTTAATTCCGCTTATCAGTTTGCTCCCAAATTAGATCTCGAACATTGTGCCTCAATACCTAATATCTTAACTAAGTGCTCGTTTGGTATTAAACAATCGTGATTCCTCTCTATGCTATTTGAATAATTATCCACGTGACATGAAATGGCCATTTGTTGCGTGCCAAACATGGCATGAGGGCTATATTTAACAATTATATAGAGCGACAAAATCTAACCTCGGATTTGGCAGCAACTTCCATTTGCTGTCTCAATAGAGCGTACCTTTGGCTTCTTGATAGAAACGAGCTCGAGCTCTGGCTTTGACTCTCTGCTCCTCCCGCTCCTACACCACCGCTATTATTCCTTTCCGTAGCACACGCAATTATCCTAATCGTTCTTGCCTGATAACTCCAACTCAATCCTTGCCTTCTCGTCATGGCTTCCGAATCTCCGACTCCCCAATTGAGTCGACCCGGCCAAGAAGACCTTCCCGCCGTCGCCGTCGCCGCCCCCGCGTTAGAATCCATAAACACCTTCAAGCTTAACGAATTCATATTACCGGTTTTGCCTCGAATATACACGCAGTTTCTTCGACTTCAGAAAGATATTCCGATAAATTTGTTGGAAAAATGGATCCGCGTAGAGTGGAAAATATTGAGGAAATTCGAATGGTGAATGATGGGAATGTGAAGCGGAAAGTGCCATTATCCAGGTTACGGAAAATAGAAATTACGGATGCATGCGTATTATTGAAATGATTACGAGGGTATTTTGGAGATTGAGAAAAGATGGTTTCATTCATAGCTACAAGCTTGTGTCACGGTGACCAATTGCAAGGGCGCATTCGATCACGTAAAACAAAAGATCATATTTGATTTTTATTTAATATTTAATTCATTTAAAATAAATATAAAATTTTATTTGATACACATAAGTGACTTAAATAAAAAATATTATGCAACAGCTCAGTACAAACCTCAATAATTTCACATACCTCACCATTTTTATCTCTATTAATTTTATACTCTCTCTGTCTCAAAATTATCTTCTGGATTGACTTGGCGTACGGTTTAAGAAAACACATTTGACTGGATTATTAATATTAATTTGATGTGTAGTTTACTTTAAATTTCATGTGTATTTGGCTCATAGTTAAAGTAGAATGAAAAAATAAGGATAAAGTGGTAAAAGGGTTGTCTTAAAAAGAAAGTTTCAAACAAGACAATTATTTTGGGACTGACGAAAAAGGAAAGAATGAAAATAATTTTGGGACGGAGGGAGTATCTTCTTTCAATTTATATTTACAAATTAATTTGATATTGCATAAATTATTAAATTCAAAATTATATTAATATTCATTATTAAATATTAGTTAATTATTATAATTTGAATATTATTTATTATAATTTGATATTAATTATAATATAATATTCTAATAATACAAAAAAGTATTTTTTAAATATAATCCATTAATTAATATATATTACTATATTGACGAGTTAACTTAATATTGTTAAAGACATTTATATAATTCCAATATTGTTTACTTATGATGTAAAAATAAATACAATAATTTGAAATATAACGATTGAAATGAAAATTCCTACAAACAATAATACAACAACTATAATAAAAATTATGGAAATACAACGACAAACAAACCACAATGTCCATATTTGAAAAATACAATAATAATAAAAGTGAGAATTATTGAAATATCAACATACTAATTGCAAAAAAGTCTCCATATATTTTCAATCAAATCATGCAGCAGACGTCGATGTGAATTTTTTATCTCGAACGAGACACTTTCTTCTAAGATATCTTTCGTGTTCTAGAATACGTTCGTTAAAATATTGTCATGCTAAGTTACCATCAGTAATGTGATCATAGTCGGAAACATTTGACACACAGTTGTACGTATCTCGTTCATCTTCGACAATCATACTATGTAATATGATACAAGCTTTTATAATTTACCCTAACATAGATGTTCCCACATAAGTGATGAGGATCGTATGATTGCAAATCGTGCTTGCACTACCCCAAATGCACGTCAACATCCTTCTTCACTGCCTCTTGATATTAAGCAAAAAGCTTATGTTTTTCACTTTACAAATGACAAATTGACTGGATGAATGTAGCTCATGGCGGATATATACCATCGGTTAAATAGTAATTTAAGTTATACCGATTATCATTAACAGTAAAGGTTACTATTGGGGCTACGTCATTATAAATATCGTTAAAAACTGGGGATCGATTAAGAACATTTATATCATTGCACGTACCTGGAGTACCAAATAAAGCATGTCATATCTACAAATCAAAAGAAATGATTGCTTTAAGAACAATGGTCATCTTTCCATCCCATCGGACATATGCTAACCTTGCCAAGCCACAGTGCATACAATCGGTGCTACCTAATATACCAGAAAAACCACGTGTTTCCCCAACATGAAACAAACGTTGGGTGTCCTCCTCTATTGGTTTTCTTAAGTATACTATTCTCCAAAAACACTAACCACACATTCAATAAACTTCTTCACACATTGAATTGTTTTTGTTTTTCCAATACGGACATAGTCATCACATGCATCATCGGACATTCCGTAAGCAAACATTCTTATAGCAGCAGTGCATTTTTGAAGCGGTGATGAATCAGGTTTCCCACTGGCTTGATCAAATCGTTGTTGAAAATATGTAGTATGAGCACCAAGAGCTTCTACTACTCGGAGGAAGACATGTCTTTGCATCTGAAATCTGGTGCGAAATTGTTGGCCGGTGTATGCCGAATTATCCGTAAAATACTCTGAATACAAGCGTTGATGACTATTAACACGATTTCTATCCATTTAGATACGTTGACGAACTTTAGTTTCTTGTTGTAGAGATATTAGTTCTCTTATGATTTGACGCTTGCAACGTTGACGATCCAGAGATGTCAAACATATGTTCTTCCAGACTTTTTTTGCATTTCTCTTGAAATCTCATTGAAATTTTCTTCATCTTCATCTTCAGTATGAGAATTGAAACTATAACTCGAAGACATAATTATCGGTGTATGGTTAAATTTTTTTATGAAGTGTTGGAGATATTTAAGATGATTCGTTGATGTATGGTTAATTTATATATATGAATATCACTAAGTTGGTTGATGTTTGGTTAATCTATGGATGAAAAAAGCCTACATAAATTGATTGATGACAAGTCCACATAATTAATGGATGACAAGTCTACATAATTGATGGATGATAAGATTTGACATAAATGATGGATGACAAAAAGCCTACGGATTGATTTTGTTTTTATCAACTTATGGAAATTATCATTATCATTAACAACATGTTACATGAAAATTAAAGATAAATTACAGGAAAATTTAACACAAAATACATGAGAATTGAAGACAAATTAAATACAAATATACTTAAACAATTCATTATATAACCTTGCACAGTCTTCTTCTTCTTCAGCTGTTTTGTTTTCTTTCTTGTTCAGCCATTCAATTGTCACATAGCTTGTTTCCTCTTGGATTGTTGTAGCCTCTCTTCTGTGATATTGCAATATCGCACAATTCTCTCATTGAACTCTTCTTTGATACGGTTTGATCGACGTATTTCATCTTGAAAACCTTCTTTTTCAACACGTTTCCCTTTTTTTCTTTAAAGCTTTTTTTTCCAGGAGCTCGAGTTGGGTATGTCATTGAAGGTGTGGTCGCATTTGAGGACGTGTTTTGTAAATCAACAGCTTCATCAATACGAGGTCTTTTTGAGCCACTACTAGTTGAATTTTTATCCACTTCAATATATTGTGCCTACTTGGGAACTTGTTGAAGGACTTTCCACGCATCCATGAAACAAAAACGTTTCTTTTCATCATCTTCATAAATAGTATACGTCAGCATTATCACATCATCATCATTCTATTCACTTTGTTTGTAAGCTAACCCTTGATTGAAAGCTCCATAAAATTTTGAAACTGTCTTAGACATTTTGGAGAAATGATTTTTGCATTGGCACAAAGTTCTCTCAATACCTTTCTCACGAAACTCATTGTAACAATATGTTACATTTTCCCATAATTGAGTAGAACTTTGGTTTATGCCAATGTAATTATCGATAGTAACATTTTCCCAAGATTTACACAAAATTACGGTCTCGTGTGATGACCACCTAGTTCTTATTATTTTTCCACTTTGGGGAGTTGTTTCATCAAGAAAGTCATCCCGAACATTTACCTTATCTTCATTGTCTGGTTATGTTTGTGTTGAAAAATGAGATAAATTCGAACTTAGAGGACTACCCGGAACATATTCAGCTGAAGAACTTCGGGAACTCCCATGGGGAAATGCCCTTGGTTGAACTGTGATTGTTGTGTTGAAAAGGGTGAGAAGTTCGAAGGTAATGGAGTATTCCAGTATGGAAAGTTTTGTTGCGGCATAGGAAATGAGGTATGAGGAAATATCGGTGTGTTTAAAAATTGAGAAGAGTTTGGGTTTTAAAAATTCTGAAACCCTCCAACATTTGGAAAAATTTGCATATCAGAAAAGTTACGATGAGGTGATGATTGGTTTTGTGAATTGGGTTGAGGATTTTGTTGAGAGTTTTTACTTTTACGTGAAAACGAATGTGAAACCATAGATGAGGTAATTGACAATAAAAAATTAACAATACTAATTATACAATAATAACAACTAATATTATTTAATGATAGTATTAACAATAATATTAATAACTAATAACAAAATAAGAACTAATAACAACAATAATAATATGGTAATTAAACAACTTAATTAAAAACATGAAATTAGGAGAGAGGTGGAAGAGATAATTATTAAGTGAAAAACAAATTTTGGAGAAAATTGTATCGGTGTCCAAATTAAACAAATCAAGTCTCTATTTATAGATAAAATTGTGTACTTAAAAAAAATGCGTCGAAAATGGCAAAAAACGGGTTGAAAAAAAAAATATATATATATATATATATATATATATATATATATATAATAGCAAGGGTATATTTATCTTTCTAAAATCTCACTTTTAAATTATTAACTTTTAAGTTATCATTCCACTCTTTCTCGGTCATATCTTCTTCATATTTTCTCCATTTCTCTATTTCTCTCTTTCTCTTTCTCTCTCATGTCTCCTCCTTATTTTCTCTCTCATCACCATCATCTCATTTTTTTTAAATTATGTTTAAACATTTTTCTCTCTTTAAACATAAAAAATAGTAACTAAAACAAAAATAATAGTTCGAAGTCAAGAAAACAAAAATATAAGAGGATGTTAGTAAAATAAAAAATAATTTATGGAACAAGTCACTATAAAAATAAAAGTTACAGAATCAACAAAACAAAAATAATTTAATGCGGAGGTTAGTAAAATAAAATAATTTACGGAACAAAAGTTTAAAACAAATTCTTAATAATATATATGTAAAAAAATAAGTTAGTAAAATAAAAATATTTGATGGAACAAAAATAATAGTTACGAGTCAATAAAACAAAAAAAAAATTTAAACTGAGGTTACTAAAATAATAAAAATAATTTAAGGAACAAAAGTTTAAGACAAATTCTTAAAAATAGTTATGTAAAACAAAAAAACATTAGTGAGATAAAATTATTTGATGGAACAAAAATACTTAATAATTACGGAGTCAATAAAAAAATAATTTAAACTGAGTAAAATTATAAAAATAATTTACAAAATTTTTTTTAAAACAATTTATTAAAAATAGTTATGCAAAACAAAAATATGTTAGTAAAATAAAAAACTTGATGGAACAAAAATAATAGTTACAAAGTCAATAAAGCAAAAACGATTTAAACTAAGGTTAGTAAAATAATAAAAACAATAATTACGAAGTCAATAAAACAAAAAATATAATGGAAGTTAGTAAAATCAAAATAATTTATGAAACAAAAGTAATAGTTAATGGTCAAAATAATTTCGTTATTTTTATTTCAGCTTATTTTCTTATCGTAAATTCCTTTATTCGTAAATTAAAAATACAATTTAATAAAAATAATCATTCAAAATGAAGAACTTATTTGAGTTCACATTATATTTGCAGGGCGGAAAAAATTCAAGTTTGTTCGAAGACATCATTCTACAAAGTTTTTGAATAGTATAAAATATTTGGGGTTGCTAGGTCATGAATTGCCATTTAAAATTGGTGTTAAAGTAATGTTATTGAGAAACATTGACCATATTGCAAGGTTGTGAAATATAACAAGAATAATCATCATAAATCTTGAGGATCACATAGATGAAACAATTTTTTTGAAATGAAGCAATGTTGGAGAAAATGTTTTTATCCCAAGATTCTCATTAACTTCTCTGATGTAGACCCTAAGGGGTGGTCCAGTGGTTGAGTTGTGGCTTTACAAAATGTGAGGTCTCATGTTCGATTACTTCTCATGCCCCCTTAAGGGAAAGGTTTACAAAAAAAAAAAAAAAAAACTGAAAAAAAAAAACTCCATCTGATGTAAGATTGACTTTCAAGTTCAAAAGAAGACAAATTTTATTGATGGTAGCATATGCAATGACAATTAACAAGTGTTAAAATCAATAATTGCACATCGAAAGGTCTCTTCTTGAAGAAACTAATATTTAGTCATGTGCAGCTATATGTCACAGCTTATAGAGTAAGAAGATGTTTTGATTTAAAGATATTGATATGAGGTGAAAATGAAAAACCAACTAATAAAATAACAAATGTTATGTATAAAGAATTTTTTTAGAATTTATAATGATTAGTAATATATTGATGTATATTTGTTAATAAACCGATTCTTTTTATTTTATCTTTTAAGTTATTTTTATCCTCTTTATTTTGTTTATGTATGATTTAGTTGAAAAATAAGAATAACGCGTGTTTAACGCACGAGTTAAAAAAACTAGTTAATTATTAAAGAGGTTGCACATTGCCTGACACATGTAAAGCGATGTCAGGCAAGTGTCGGCCACCCTATTTAAAAAAAAAAACTGACCATAAAAAACAGCAGCGTCGTTTGATGCATTATTGCCCAAAACGGTGTAGTTTTCAAAACAGGCGGGAAGGGAAAATGGACTTTGCCTTCTTTTTTCTAGAAAAATCGACGTTTCTTGTCCAGCTATTCCAGACGGCCAAATCATATTTGATTCCCACTTGCCACTGTCATTTGACAAGATTTTGGGGAAATACTTGGTTGCCACTCTGTTAAACATGCTCTTAGCAGGCTAACAAGTTTTTTGAACCATTTGTTTCAATAAGTTGATTAGAGAAATGCATCTATTATTTGTTCAATAATTTATTAATTTGCTAAAATAAATTCCTTTTTTTAGGCGAAGATTCTCTAATTTTATTTTAATATGTTTTACTTAAATAAGGCTATTTTAAAAAAGGAATAGACTATTTTTCACTACAAATTTTACTTAAAAGAAAGAAATAATAGGCCAATTTTCTGTATCAAATAAAAAAAGAGGTGACCTACTTTTCTTTAGGGTTTTTTCCTTTGAGAAATTGAAGGAGAATTAATGGATGTTACTTAAAAAAATTGAATTGACAAAAAGATATAGCTTATTTGGAAAGATGAGAAAAATCACAAAAACAATTAAGGCCTCGTCTGGTGCAGCGTTTTGAAAACGCAGCTTTTTCTAAACGAAACGTTTTTAAAACGCAATATTTTCCAAACATAATTTTTTTTTTCTTGTAAATATGCTTGGAAAACTATTTCAAAACGCTATTTTTATAAACAAAATAGTTGTAAACGCAACACATTTTTAAAACGATACGTTTTAAAATGCTATATTGAAACACTTTTAAAGAAAAAACGTTGTATTTTTTATCAGCGTTTTGGTCAAAATACTCTACCAAACAAATACTAAGTTACAAAGGAAGATATTAATTGAAGGGCATATGTATCAAAAAATTAATTTTATTAACCATAAATCAATATAATTTATAAACAAATTTTGTAGTAGAAATAGATTTTCATTTTTAAAATTATGACAACAATCTAAAAAAAAAAACTTTTCAACTTTACGTTGCATATAATATATGCACATTTTAAGTTTATTCAAAGTATCTTTATAATAAAGACAAACTCTAATGACACGCATATATTTTTGAATTATTAAAATTTTAAATATGACTTTTTCTGTTTTTGTCAAAAAGTTCACTATTTTATTTTGAGATGTTTTAAATAAAGAGTTAATTTTCAAATATTAAAGTATAAAAGTGCTATTTTATTATTAATAAATTACTAAAAGTGATATTTTAAAAAAAAAATTTTGATTTTGAAACGAGTAGCAATTGTTTTGGATGAAACGGATGAATTAGTTATCATATCGCACTTGTGATCCAAAGCTCTTAATCCCTAAATTAAAAAGGGTACAAAATTACAAATAACATGCCGTCACAAAAATAAACTATGTGCCACACCCCTGAACAACTAAAAATCTTTTGAGGTTTATGGAAGATAGAGTAACACGTGTTAACATCCAAATATTTTCCAAACGCCCTTTGGCTTCTCAGTCATTTCATTTTCATTCACTAATTATTTATTCCATGCTCCGGAGGACGGGTACAATTTGGTATATATATATATATATATATATATATATATATATATATATATATATATATTTTTTTTGTAATAATTATATAAGTTGTAGTCATTATAATTATCTTGTAATCTTTTCCATTGTTATAATATTTTTTTTCTATTGTTACTAATATTAAACGATTTTTTACCTAAATATTTTTAAAATTAATTTAAGTTTCTGAAAAACGTGAGATACATATTATATATTAGTAATAATAGTAAAAATCTTTGATCTAAAGACATTTAAAATTAACATCTAACTTGATAATAATATTAGAAGTCATTTTGTTAAAAAACGTTTAAAATCATAATTCATTTTTAAATAATGTGAGATACTTATTTTCTATTTCTATTGGTAATGAAAGTTTAAGTCCTTTATCCAAAGACTTTTAAAACCAACACTACATTTAACCATGCGATATACATATTTTCTATTAGAAATAATAGTAGTAGATAGGTCTGGCAATTGTAATTCATTATCCATTAACCCACCCAATCCACTAATTAGCAAACCCAACCCAACACATTAATATTTTTGGGTTGAAGTGGATAACCCGTTTCGACCCAATAGTATTCACGTGTCGGGTCGGGTTAAACGGATCGGACCCGCTGCCCATTTCGATTCACGACTTTTTATTCTATAAATTTATGTTTTTTGGGGGGAAATTTTTTTGTTGAGTCGGGTCGACCCATTTTGACCCAACACATTTCAATCCGTTTGACATTTGTGTTATAATAGGTTTCAACTTGTTTCAATCAATTACTCATTCCAACCCAACCCAATTCTCAGGTTTAGTAGTAGATAAAAGACTTTTAACCAACATTCATTTCTAAACAATGTGAGATACATATTTTCTATTGGTAATAACATAAAAATACTTTTATCTAATAACTTTTATAACCAATACTCATTTCTAAATAATGTAAGATACATTTATTTGTAATCAATGTGAGATCCATCATCTAAAAAGTTTTTAAACCAATATAAATTTTTTTAACCAATGTGAAACACATATCTTACAAAAGTGAAAGTCTTTAGTCTAAAGACTTTAAAATTTAACTTTTTTCTTTTTAAACAATGTGTTATACATCTCTTTTATTTGTAATAATTTAAAATAATTTAAAATCAACATCATTTTCTAACCAATGTGAGATATACATTTTCTATTGGTAATAATGGTAGAAATATTTTATTAAATGACTTTGAAAACCAACATCACTTTTCAACCAATGTATGATACATCTCTTCTATTGGTACTTAATAATAGTATTTTTAAAATCATCATCAATTTCTAACCAATGTGGGATACATATCTTCTATTGTTGAAAAATTAGTATTTTTAGTGAAAAAAATTGTGCAACTTGAGACACAAATTTTTTTACGTGTCATTTGTTTATTGATGAAGGTAATTGCGCAAATGTGTTCTACTCGGTGAGAGCATCAAAATGATATATTTATTTGTCCAAATCGAGTTTTTGATGAATACGATATCAAAACTTAATATATAATACATGTTTAAAAATTAGTGTTTTTAGTGAAAGAAATTGTGCAACTTGAGGCACGAATTTCTTTACGTGTCATTTGTTTGTTGGCGAATGTAATTGCGCAAATGTGTTCTACTCGGTGAGAGTATCGAAATTATATATTTATTTGTCCAAATCGAGTTTTGGATGAATAAGATATCAAGATTTAAAGTATAATACTTGTTAAAAAAATTAGTGTTTTTAGTGAAAGAAATTGTGCAACTTGAGGTACAAATTTCTTTACGTGTCATTTGTTTGTTGGTAAAAGTGCAAATGTGTTCTACTCGGCAAGAGAATCGAAATGATATATTTATTTGTCCAAATCAAGTTTTTGATGAATAAGATATCAAAGCTTAAAGTATGGTGTTAGAAGTGAGTCATTAGAAGTAATGTCTCACCTTGAAGAATTTTATCTCATATTGGTTAGAAGTAATGTTAGTTGTAAAAGATTTTTTAAATATAAGTCTTTTACTATTAACAATAGAAGAAGTTATATATACTAATATTAATACCCCTTATCATATTGATTATTATTATGTATTATTATTAGTTAATGGCTAGAAAATCAGGAGTTTGTAAAGCTTCCACATAGATATTTTACAATGAATATTTATCAAAAAATGGTGAGGTGATACAACCATAGGGCTCATCAATCCTCACCAACTATATATATATATTTGACTTGGTATCTATATTAAAAACATCTTTTAAAAGGTAGATGCTATTTTCAGTAAGTTTTCATTTATGTAGATCATTTGTTTTTAGTTTAAGTTAGTGTATGTTTTGATGAATCTATCCGTTTATTAATTGTTCATATGAAATTGACTAATAAAGTTACTCCTTCTGTAATAGTCCATTAGTTTATGGTTTAAATTTCAATTTGGTCTAGCTATTTTCAGCCAAAATTCCATTAAGCTTACTTTACTTTTTTCCCCTCAGTTTAATCACTCTACTTGGCTTAAAAAGTCAATAAGGTCACTAGAGTCATTTTCATTAGTTAATTTGGATTAAAATCTTTGAAAAGATAATAATGCCCTTACCTTTGAAAGGTGAGTTGACAAATTCTAGCTTAGTCGCCCTTGATCAGACCTTCAATTTGGTTCCTAAAACACATTCAATCGTTCTATTTGTTTGCCATGGCTACTTTGCCTATTGGATTCGAGGGCTTCGAGAAGCGCCTCAAAATCTCCTTCTTTGAATCATCCCCTTTTGCTGATCCAAACGGGTTGGGGCCTTGTGCCCTAACTCGTTCCCAACTCGACTCTCGATGACGACATCGTCTTTTTCATCATCGACCTCCATCGGCACGGCCGAGGCGTTCTCCTTCCTATCGAAGGGATGAAGAGGAGTTCGAGACTCGGCCGACGCAGATCTTCAATTGATGAAAGAGATGACCAATTCGTTAAAAACCCTAGCCTCTTCCTACGATCGAGGGATCGAAAACTTCCTCAATTCCGCCTCTAGATCAAGCTTCACTGTCCCCGCCATTTCTGCTTCATCCACCACTCCTGCTGAGATTGAATTCATCAAAATATTTCAGTCGACATTAACAGAATTGTCGGATAGTTTTGGAGAAATGGAGCCCTAGGGCTAGTATAAAGTTAGATTTGTCGGTGATTAAGAATGCCATTGTGTCGGAGGTGGAGAATTTTGATGAGAGGGAGGGGTATTGGAGTGGGAATAGGGCGAGGTTTAAAGATTGGAAAGAAGAGGGAGTTGGTGATGGTAATGGGGAGGTAGGACTGGTTAAGGAATGGGAACCTATTCGGGCTTTTAAGATGAAGTTGCGAAAATTGGAATGGAAGAGTTCACGTGGGACCTTCATTTTTCAAAACACCCGACCTACCCTCACCGAAGCTTCTACGATGAAGTCTCCTTCCTGAATTCGTACTTCGGCTGCTTGCCAACTGGCGGCCATGCATTTGTACTCGGCAATGCGATTGGCAAGAGCTGGTTCTAGCATGTCTGCGTCAGTGGGCATCGACATCTGATCTTGCAGCTGTGGTGAACCTCGAAATGTGCATGACAGGGTTGGAAAGGGATAAAGCGGCCTTAGTAAAGGTATTTTTGGATTTTACTAAAAAATTAAACTTTCCATCCAAATATATGGATGCAGTGATGAACGTGCTAATTATGTGAAAGTTCAGTGATTAAATTGAGGAAAAAAATAGTAGAGTGAGCTTAATGAATTTTGGTCGGTAGTAGGGTGACCAAATTGAAATTTAAACCTTATTTTATTTTGAGATGTTTCACTTAAAGAGTACTTTCAAAAATTAAGATATAAAAGTGTCATTTTATTACTAATGAACAACAAAAAATGTTATTTTTTGTAAAAGTTTGACTTTCAAATGGAGACTCTTTGCCCGAAACGGAGGGAGTGCATTTTTGATTACCTTACATTATTTTTCAATTCAAAACATCAACAAGCAACAAGGTTAATCTATTTTTTTTTCACATTTTTAAATGCTTAATTAATTAAGCTTATGACCGAAGGTATTTTGCATAAGTAAAAAATTATTATCATAAGGACATATCTTTGCTTACGAACTTTAAGAAAATTTATGGTCTTTGGTTATTGAAATAAAAAGTTATAACGTTAGATTAATTTTTATCAAACATTAAAATCACAGTGTGAAATAATATTGTAAACTATTAAAATGTGTGTCTACCTATTCAATATAATACCTACAATATTGCTATTATTGAATTAATTTTTAAAATAATTTTCTTTGAATAAAATTAAATTATTCAAAGAAAATGATTTATTGTGAAAACAAAATATCCAATATTTTCTATAATTTTTGGTTGTTAAATACGTTAATTATATTATTTTTATAATAATGGAATATGAGACACGAGTCATAAGCGAAATTGGTTAAACATATTGATGTATCCAAAAAAAGTGTCATATCAGGGGTGTCGAAGGTAGGGTCGAACATGGGTTGCCGGAGTTGTGTTCCAACGGTGAAATCGTCGTTGTTGGTGGATATTTAGCTATAATTTGTAAAACGAAACACCGTGAGTCGGCGAGGAGGGCCTTCGCCAAAAACCCTCCGGTGTATTTATCAATACAACATATCTATAAAAAGAGGGCGCGTAACGCTCATATGTGTGTGTGTGATTCTCAATTAGAAAAAGAGAGAGCACCCCTCTCAAAGAACTAGTGGGGGTTATTTATACCTAAGGGAATGAGTTCGGTCCGTTGTGCATGGGGCCAGCTCAATCATTCGGACATCATGTAAAATACAATGGGCCATTAAACGAGGCCCAAAACGCCATTGAGGCGCATCCAAAATATGCACACTGGATGGTGAAACACTAGGTTTATTGAAACCCCTATCAAGCAGTTCATGCAATTGTACCTTCAATTCTTTCAACTCTTCAATCTTTGTTATTCGGTATCACTCTCCACAAACAATGCCCTATTCACTGCCAAGTTATAATCCACAAAGTCAAATGGAACCAACTTATCTCGTAACTATGGTTTCACTACAAACTTCCTAGCCTTTATCTCTTCCGTAGAAACTAGATGAGCATTATATCGAACCAGTTGAGTGAACCAAGCTTCATGAGTTCATGCTGGTTAACTCTCATTGTTCCCTGCTCAGATTCAGAAACTCAATCCCTATCTCTTGTTGCACAACTGCTGGTATGAAGTTTTTCCTGAATTTCGGCAAGAACATCTCGATCCCATTTACTCTTCACCAAAGTCCACCAGTGATTTGCAACTCCATCAAGTTTAAAAGTAGCAAAAATCACATTCTTTTCCTTGAGCATCCAAGAGGTTTAAACAATTTCTCCATATGCTCTAACCATGCCTCAGCCTTCGCAGCATCAGGTTCCCCATTATAAACCCTCGTAGTCAACTTGAGAAACCTTTCTAATGTTGTTGTACCCAGTATTGTACTTGCATTTCCCGTGGTGGATCTCTATTCTCAACATTATTCTAATTATTTTGTTCACCCACGTTCTGATGATTATCCGCGTTTTGGTTACCATGTTGTTGAGCCATAGCTGCAACCAACCTGTCGATAGCAGCCCTCTGTCTTTTGATAGCCTCATACATATGTTCCATACCTTCGTTAGGCGGATTCAGAGCAGCACCACCTACATGTTGATTATGAGGATTATTGTGATGACTCTCCTTACCACTGGTTCCCCCATCACACCCGATGCTACTATATGTGCACCACGAGGAACATGAGGAGGACGACCCCTAGGTCTTGCCATCTCACCACTTGCACACAACCAACCCACAATTAAACCAAGACAGTCACTTAAGAGACACACTCCTAAGCAAGATCATAACTTCTAAGTCCTAACCATGCTCTGATACCAAAAATGTCATTCGAGTGGCAACAAAGGGTACCTTTCAGAACACTCCATGCAAGGGTATACCTTCCACATGAAGCCTTTAGGCGGAGAGTCACGCTTCACCACTAGTTCACGCACGAGAGTTCCCAAAGATCGGATAACTTCCCTTGCTCTGATACCAAAACTGTCACGCCCCAAATCAACCCCTACATTGAACTCAACTTAGAACGTGATCAGCCGATTGTTTTCACAGTTAAACCCTGTCACTAAAATTAAAGCAAGAATGTTTTGGAAAACACAAGGTCATATACATAAGTCTCCCAAAGACTACCTAAAGGTTACAAAAGTTATTAGTTCCCAATGTTTACAAAACAAAGGAAGACTAAGTCTTCCTACACAGCGGAATAAGTAGTGTAGCTACAACCATTACAAACCAAGAATGCTACCCCAAAAGAATTACAACCTCTAGCACTCTGGATTTACAATCTTACTCACGCCTATCTTCCTGCATGGCTGTGATCTAAGGAAAACAAATAATAAAGGGTGAGTCGAAACACAGTAGGGTTCAACTATACCTATGCATGTTATGCACGAATGCATCATAAAGAAGCGTCACGATACTAAACAGTTCATATCATATCTAAGCAAGTATTTCAATCACATGTTATTCATTTAGGGCTGAGCCAAGGCAGGTAGTATACAGAGGTCGAGAATCATCTCCGACATGCCGCTCCCATCGAACACCACTCTGATTGTTGATCATGAAGCATATCAAACATGTTGTTATTTTCCTGGGATATGTCAACACAGATTAGGTCCCTACAACCCTAGCAACCCACGTAGACTACTCACAACATAATCAGTGAAGTGTCATCCTCCATTATGGTCGTAATGGAGGGGCTGGGTAAGAATAGAACTTCACTGCTAACTCTCCATGTATCTCCACCCCGAGATAATTAGAGGAATATTCTAAACCCCCTATACATGTTGTTCAAACCACATGTTTTCACACTCTTGTTGTTGTTACAATCAAACATTACTTGGTGTTATGTCCACATGTTTTTCATTCTCAAGTCATGGAATTGTTCTTCATAGCTCCACTTAATACCACGTGAGAGTGGCAATGAGTTATAAGGTAAACCCATTGATACTCCACTACTACAATGCAACCTAGCTCATGTTGTTCATACCAATACAAAGTTCAAACCATAGTCTCCATATAATTGCACAACATAGCAATACAAGCTTCATACTTCATGAATTACAAACTCTTACCAAGTCTATAAGGAGTTTAACACCAAATTCACAACTTACTACACATAACTATTCAAGTAAACATCTTCCAAGGATTCAAATCATATACATAAGAGTTTCATCATGGAATTCATCAAGATATTCATCAATATAACTCAATAACATGGAATTAATGAACAAACTCAAGCAAGTAAATCTCCCTACCTTTTGTAGATCTTAAACACCAATGGTTTTAGAATATATTTGGTTCAAAACATTCCCTTGATGAGCTCTATAACTTTAATGAAGATGGTATAGGCAATTCCAAGAAATTTATTCAAAACCCCTATGTTTTTGCTCTCTCCCTTTTTGAGTACGAAAATAGTGAAGTTAAGAGGTGGAAGGTGTGTCTTGGATTTATTCAACTGAAGATAAAGGTGGGAAGGGTCCCCCCTCAAAGCATGAGGTGTCATAACCTCTTTGGTTGCCATTAATCCAAGATTAAGCTAAGTAATCTTGATTAACACTAATTAATCATATTTAGGACCCCTTAATCATGATTAAGCTAATTAATTATACTTAATCCTAATTAATCATGATTAGTTGTATTGATCTCAATTATTCAACAAATTCCAGCAGGTTTCGCACCCAGAGTTGGAAATATTTCGCACCCGCGTAACTGAAGTAACTATATTGGCAAATTGATGTAACAACAATCACACATAAGGTGGGAAATATTTCGTACACTCGAAAGTAAAATGTTAAGACTACTATAATTCCAGAACAGATCGCACCCGGGGTTGTTTTGGAGTTTTATTCCAAAATTGACAAGTTGACAACAAGACATATTAGGGTATCAACATCCCCCTATTCAACTTGGAATTCAAAACACATACATGTAATTCAATCAATTAACACACATTAACAATTTATTATCATGCTATTAAGGTCAGCATGCATTTCAAAACCCTTGGGTGTTACAGTTTGCATGCATAAAATTAGAGCTGAACATTTTTGCTCGACTTGGTCACACATAAAATTTCATAGCTGAACATTGTTGCTCAACTTAGTCATATGATATTACCATTGTGACCACAAAATACTGTAACTTGAAAAAATATCGACTTTAAAAAAAATATTCTCTTAGAAAGTTCAGTTTAGCTTGTCACTATGAGATTTATTTGCCTTAGCTCCGACAGATGTAATTCTTCACTTGTTGTCCCTTTGGCTGTGCATATTTACTTCCGAGAATGTTTGCGGCGGAAACCAGAAACTGAAGAATTGTGTCAAGTAGCTTGGAAGGTTCATCATGATCATCCCTCGTTTGTTTTTTAACCTTGAAATTTCGATCTTCCACCTTGGTTTAGAAGTTTGCTTCCAAAATGAATAAGGAAAGAACACTTGACATATATAAAATGACTCAAGAACACATGTTTATTTTTCAAAGTAAATGGGGAGATCGATACTAAATAATTTTAGTACTCACCTATATCTCAAAGAAAATGCCTAGTCCCATAAACATTAACATTATGAAGCTTATGAACTCTCTACGTATAACAAAAATTGTACATGCACACAAAGAGTGTATAATAATTATAACTGATGAAGCCAAAAATCCTTTTAGGGAACTGTACGAATGTTAGGAAAAATATATGACCTCCTCTTTGCTGGATTCGAACCTACACACTGAAGAAGCCTTCACAAAGCAGTGGGTGGCCCTATAAAACCCCTTCGACGTATGAATAACAACAATTATTTTAGAGAGCGAAAGTAGATAGAACAATTTGACAGCATAAGATTATGTAAAATGACCATCCCTTTTACGTATAGAGGTGGTCAGCTATATATAATGGGCTGAAATAAATCTTTTCCATTATGCCACGTAAGCCTTTTATAAAAGGAATATAATCCATTGATATGGGATGGGCATGTGAACTGGCAAGTTGGTGACGAGCATGGCGTATAGGCTCGCGCTCGTTGTGGAGGTGAGTAGACGAGGAGGCAAGAAAATGGGCATTGCTCGCTTAAGCTCCCAATATTGATATGTGACTATTTTACCATTGGCGGGGAATCTTGGTGGTTCGATAACAATAATCATGATAAGTAGCATTATACAATGTCACTCAATTAATATTCTATTGGTATGTTTATGCCGGCGGCACTTGTGAGCTAGTGTCACGAATAAGGAAAATTCTAAAGTTACTTCCAAGATTATCACATTGGTGACAACTTTGCTTTGAAGACAAAGTGTATATGAGATACATGCACATCTTTAAGAATTAGTTGTCACCCTGACAATGGCCCTAACAATGTTACATGAATAAAGGGTAGATAAAAGTTCTTCTGACACTTGTATATGATTTCACGTGTCAATTTAGAATGTCGGAAACCCTTATAAGTAATGGTATAAAACCATTTCATGACATCTAATAACCTGATTTTAGAATCTCTTGTGGCAATCATGAATAACAGTATACAAGTGTTTGTAACATTCGACAATGTCATTTGAAATAGGATTTGTGATGTTCGCAATACACAAATGTCATGTTGGGAACATAATGACTCGACTACCCTGACATGAATGTCGGTACAGACAATTGGTTTTTTGTCATGAATGTGGGCACATCGTGGTAGGAAAATGCGACCGCATCATTAAAGGAGAAATCCGGAGGATGTTTCTATCGAAAATGCGACCGCATCCGATGACGAAGCGGTCGCATCGCGTAGAGCAATACGACAACATCGATGCAGCAGTATTGTTTTCGAGTTCTCTAATTTAGACAGTTTAGGGATTGATAATGTATCCCTATATAATTGTAACCCTATTAAGTGTTTATGCTTGACATAATAAAATTTCAAAAGTCTGTTGGCCCCAATCCCTCTCTCTCTTCTCTGTGATTGATCTTGCTATTATTCTGTTAATTGTTTGTAAAGTCTTCACTTGTGCATATGTAACAACCTGAGCTCGAAAGCCCAGTCCACTACGAATAGCCCACACAATGGCCATTGAGCACGCAACACTTTGAGTCATCAAGCCTACCTCAAGTCGACCAAAAAGTCCAAGGATGATGTTGGTGCCCAGTAGTAGTCTGTGGTCACCTTATAAACAACACACAAGTCTCACACTTACCCGATGTGGGATGGGGATATTACAATCTCCCCCGCTTAAATTCTTAGCGGCCTCATCAAAGCCAAATTTTACCCCAGGCGATGTGGGATTCAATAGGTGGCTCGTACGGGGATCAAGAGGTGGCTCCCACCTTCTACGATGTAACACTTTGGCCCGCACAACACTTTGTTTCCACATTTTCGATAGGGACCCACTCTGATACCATTTGTAACGACCCAAGCCCGAAAACCCGCCATACAGTGGCCCAATGAGCATGTAGCACCTTGGGTCATCAGGTCCATCATAAGCCGACCCAAAAGTCAATGGATGATGTTGATGCTCAGTAGTAGTATGTGACCACCTAATAAACCACACACAAGTTCCAACACTTATTCGATGTGGGATGTAGATATTACAATAAAGTGCATGTCGTTACAAGTAGCCCACACACTGGCCCATTGAGCACGCAACACCTTGAGTCATCATGCCCACCACAAGTCGACCCAAAAATCCATGGATGATAATAATGATATTGGTGCTCACACACAAGTCTCACACTTACTCGATGTAGGATGGGGATATTACAACATAACATGTCATTATGTAAATTTTTGTGTCATTGATGAAGACAGATGTCTTCATTTTAAATTATAGTGTTACTTTAAAATGTCACCCTAGTATATTAATGAAAACTGTAATATATCAATCTCTTCATGTTTTTTTTAATATTTTGAATTAGGTTGCTAAAAAAAGTAATCAAGTAAAATGCTAAAATTAAATAATTAAATAGTACCCCATCCGTTCTGGGCAAAGAGTCCATGTTTGAAAGTTAAAATTTTTAAGAAAATAACACTTTTAGTAGCTCACTAAAAATAAAATGACATTTTTATATCTTAATTTTTGAAAGTGAACTATTTAAGTAAAACATCTTAAAATAGAATATTGAATTCTTTCCCCGAAACGGATGGAGTATCTCTTTGACGAACTAAATGTAACAAAAGAAGCAATTTGATTTAATAAATAAACATCATTTTTATTACTCCCTCAATTCCTAAATAATGTTCCTACTTTTTTTCTGTTCCATAAAACTTGTCTTGTTTCTAAAGTTTTTTTTAGGAAACACACTTTTACCTCTTTATTTTTATTTTTTCTACATACTTTAATTATGACCATATGATCAAAGGGTTTTTAAAGAAAACAACATCATATACCAAATATTTATAATTTACTACTAGTCAATTAAATTTTATAAATGTGTATGTCCAGTTGAACATGATGATTATTTAAAAAGGAAAGAGTACTTGACAAAAACTATTGATTTTTTATGGAGAAAATTACTGCCAGTACCTTTTCCCCAACATTCTTTTTGCTACATTTCTTCGTTCTTTTTTTCAACCGCTAAAGTTCATTTTTGAAATATTATTCATAAAATTCCTAGATTGTCTTCTTCCATAGCTTCAGGCAACACTTTTGAGTTCAAAAATCATGGATCAATGTTTGCACCGCGATGCATTTATTTAAATTACCTTATACAATTTTGATCGCGCTACATCAATTTTTGCACAACAATGCATCAATTTAAATTACCTAATCCAATTTTGCATCGTATTGTATCAAATTTTGCACTGCAATATATCAATTTAAATTATCTAATCAAATTTATGCATCGCACTGCACCAACTCAAACACCCAATTAATGCATCGCGCTGCAAAATTATAATAAATCAGACATTCATGTCCTCCAACTTCTTCTTCTTCCTTCTCCGTCGTAACACCTCTTCTCCTCCGTTGTAACACTTCTTCTTCCTCTTACTCATCCGTTTTTGTCCTTACTGAAAAATCATCCAACCGAACCCATGTCCATTTCAGTATCGTACTTAAGGAATCAGAAAAACCGTTTACCTTTCAGGGGTGTTGCCACCGATCGAACTCCCATGAAGGGGTGCAACCCCTTCGACCCTGGTGACCAAGGATCCCCATTTCGTTGCCGCAACAAATGTTGGTCGGAGCTGTGGAAATAGTCTATCTGGGTATTTTAGGAACAATTTTTCGAAAATAGACTTTGACGGTTGAAAAAAAGGGGATTGAAATGATTAAATATTTGGGAAAATGTACCGGCCATCAATCTCTCCAATAATATAATCTAAAAAAATGGGTGAAGAGCGAGCCGATCCCCTCACAATTTCCAACCGGTAAAATCCTTGATACTTTTTTTAATCAGTAAAAGGTACTCTTCGTGTCAAATGACAACTATACCTTTAATGAACCGAACACGTACACGCAAAACCTTTACTTTGTGATGCCAAAAATTGTGTCGCGACACATGATTATATGCATTACAATGCATAATTTGCATATCACGATTCATGATTCCAGTTTATGTAACATAGTGATGCATCACAGCTCGAAACCGATGCATTGATATTTCATATCGATGTATCGCAATTGAAATTTAAAGTTAGAGAGATGGAGAGAGAGAGAGAGGGGGACACACGAGCAACATTTCTCACCAGGGATTCACGCTCATCAGACTCTCGAAATCTCACTCCCTACCTGTTTTATTGTGGATATCAACAAAAAAAGTGAACAAATGGATGGATGCGCCCTCTTATGGAATTCAAAGACTAGATTTAGTAATGAAGTAATAAAAGGATCCCCCACGTGCAGAAAGTCGAGGCAATTGGCAAAAGAGAACAAATTTCACAACTAGATTCACAAAGAAATGTACTGAGATTCATACAAAAAAAAGTTCTAAGATTCTGATGTGCCCGACCCAAACCGGGTCACGAACGAAGCACGAGCTAGCATCACGTACCAGTCACGGGCATAGCTAGCATGAGGACCGCCAGTTTATCGGGCATAGCAACCGAGGTACCGAGCAGCGAACGGTACAACCCCGTCTAAACCTGGCCGCACATGGGCCTTGCCTGCCTGACCATGGGCCATGCTCGGGGACCGTACTCGCATCGGGCAAAGAATTAGACTCACCCCGTCCAAACCTGGTTGAGCACTGGCCCTGCCTGCCCGACCAAGGACCATGTACAGGAGTTACACTTGTCATCTACAGACCTGCCTATTATGGCCGGGCAGAGCCTTACTCGCCCGAGCAGAAATCGAACAGGGAGCCTCAGTAACTTGCTCTCCAAGACAGGTCAAAGGTTTCTATATCCGAACAGAACACTTGTCATATCTGCTCCTACAATTGCGCGGTCAACCGCATATCACGCCTAAAATCAAGGGATTCTCTCTCATACGATACTTACTCTCACGCTAGAGGGGTTTCGCGAGGCCTTGCCTTGCACTTCCACTCAGGTTTTCTGTGTTCTTAACTAGGTTCAAGGAAGCAGATTCAAGCCTAGATATCCAACCCATCATACAGACGGCCCAAGCTGTGATTTTGCCACATCAAATTCGTACCGAACGAAAGGGATACTCCTACAAAAAAAGAGTCTCCCTCAATAGTACTACAATTCAAAAAGAAAAAAAAAGGCATTGCCTGACGCCCTTTCATTTTCTTTCTTTGTCTTCCTTCGTGAAGAAAAGATGAGGTCGACGATTTTGACTCTCTTTAATAAAATACATAGAAGAAGAAGACGAAAGCAACTGACAGTGAGGTATGTAATGAGCATTTTAGGAACAATTTTATGAAAGTGTCTTTTTTGGGTTAAAAAATAAATATGTAACGGAGTAAACATGTTTAAGATTTTTGTAAAGTGAACTGCAAGCAATCCCCCCAAATAGGTTTTTTTTTTTTTTTTACCAACATTGTTATAAAATAGCTTGCATTCTTTAGATTTACTTAAATCCATTAAATTTAAAAACATCTAGTCTTATTCACTTAAAGAATCTTTAAAACTGTTTTACTCAAGGTTCTAAAAATGGCTAGGCGGGCGCTAGGCGCGCCTAACGCCTAGGTGGGATATAGGCGGGGCCCATAAATAAGACATAATATATGATTTTTAATATATTTTTAATTATAACCTAATTATTAAATATAAATTTTTAAATATACTAATGCTAAATATCACCTAATAATTTAAAAATAATAATTACATTATGATATTAAAATTTAAAAGTAAAAATATAAATTTAATATCATCTAAGGTTCAAAATATTACAAAAATAGTTAACAGTTCAATTATCCATAGGTCCGTTGACAATTACAAATTTACAAAAATAATTTAATAATTTGAAATTGATATTTATTATTATTATTTCAAAAACCCAAAAATAACATTTTTAGGGCCAAAATTAAAAAAAAAACTAAAAATAAAAAAAGAAAAATCAGCAGTTGGCCGCCTAGAGCGCCTAGTCCGCCTAACCGATTTTTTCACCGATTTGCCAAATTTCTAGGTGCCTTGGTGGCGCCTGGCGCGCGCTTAAACCGATTTTTAGAACACTGGTTTTACCTAGACTTTAGCAAAGTCTAACTTCTATCTGATAGTTTCAACAGATAAATATCTCCCAGACTTAGTTAGGCAACCCTCTCTTTCTATATATCATATCTACTGAAGCTTAATCATTTGCAGCTAGCAGCTACTAATGCCATCGTGTTAGCACTATATTAACATTTCTAAATCTCTATGTGTTGAACACTATTTACTGTTGAAACGATTGATCTTCATGCTCTTATATTAAATTATTATCTGGTCATCTTTTTCAAACAAAAGAACTATTCACATAAGATTTCTTTTTGTCTGTCTTGTCAATAGAAGACTTTAGTGTATGTCTTAAATGTTCTTTATATATTAAATTATTAATGAAGGCTAGGAAATACTCTTTGTCTCTTATCCTCTGCAAGATTTCTGAGCATTCAATAAAAGATAGTCATCATCATTTCTTCAAGGAATTCAAGATCCAGCCTTGCTATCTCAAACGACTCTAATATTGAAAATCTCTATAAAACGTTTGAAGTAAGGATCGAAGAAAACACCCTTTGCAGAATTACATGTTCAGAATTCAAAAATCTCTTAAATCCTCAAAACACGCTGATATAGACAAAAAACGTTGAAGCATTCATTAAAACTTAGAATTTCAATATTTCTTTGAAGAGCTTCTTCCCTCAAACTTCAACAAGATAGACTTCCATATATTATTTGTTTGTTCCTTCATTCTTTCGAATCTTCAAGGAACCTTTGATTGTTACACGAGTTTGATTATTTATTAATCATGCTCCCAAAACACTTGTTTTTGTTGTACACTGATTCGTTAGAGATCACTTAGAATATATTTAATCTTAGTGCACTTCAAAATCCAATTTTGACCAACCAACTTTATACTTTGTCAACCACTCCAAATACACTTTTTAACACACTTAAGTTTCTATCTACTTAAGTGTCAGCCAATTTCATTCTTGAATCATTTAATTAGTTGTTTTATACTTTGTTATTCAATTCAATCCTTATATATTAGTGATCAAAAGAAAAACATTTATGTTCAACAACTGTTATCTGTTGAATAGCTTTCAGCTGCTGTTAACTAACAATTTCTGTTGCATCTTTTAAAGGTTTTCAAAATAACCCCTAAAGTTTTTAAAATGTTATTTACCTCCCTCTAGCCTTATTTTGTTGCCAACTAGACTTACAGTTAAAGCTATTGGTCAAAGGAGAATCAATAATAAATAGGATAACTAGGCAACCAAATTAATCAAATTTGGATTCACTTTCCCTTGTTTTTGCCAATTTGTATTTGCTTTCTATTTGTTGGTGGTGGTAAAACGTAGTAACTCCACGGAAAGTAGTATTAATTACTTACAACATAATTGGCTAAAAACGGCTAAGAAGATTGGCTAATCGGAGATGTCATGGTGAGGAGAGAGAGAAAGAAAGAAAGAATTTCAGTCTTAAGCTTAATAGATCTCAATCTATAACTAATTAAGGAAAAGGGTAAAGTTTAGCGGGAGCGAGACTTTTGGAAATTATTAAGAGTGAGGCTATTTATACCCTCACAATCTACTACTCTCTACACTCCTATGAAAAGAGTGAGGCTATTTATACCCTCACAATCTACTACTCTCTACACCCCCATGAAAAACAATTTAAAAAATGCGACCATACCAATAGACAATATTGCCCTAGCCATACATACCTCATTGTGTATGATCACCCACAACTCCATTGTGTGCGACTATTCTCACCCGCACACACCCCATTGTGTGCGGTCATTCTCAGTCGCATAGACAAACCAAGGTCGAACAAAGGACGAGATTGAGAAGGGTGGGAAGAAACAAATGAGAGAGACTTAGGACATTGTGAAAGGATGGAAAGGGAAGAAACATGAGACATGATTGAGAAGGAAAATATTAAGAGTAAGGCTGTTCACACCCCCCACGATCTACTCTCTACACCCTATGAAAAATAATTAAAAAATGGCATAATTCCAGGACACAATATAGCCCCAGCCGCATACACCCTATTATGTGCGACCACCTCCAGCCTTATACATTTCATTGTGTTTGACCACTCTTCACCGTATATACCCCATTGTACGACCACTCTCAGCCACACTCTCCCCCATGTGTGTAGCAAACCAGGGCCGAGCATAGGACGAGATTAAGATGTGAGGGAAAAAACAAAGGATAAAGATATAAGGGATTGAGAAGGAAGACAACATGGAAGAAACAAGGGACGAGATTGAGAAGGAACCCTTCGTAGGAACAATTGGAACTGTTGGGATGAGGGAAGGTGATGAAGAATGAGAAGATGGTGGGGTTTCCAGGGTTTGGATGTGGAAGAGGATGAAGAGGGCAACCCAGATTGCTACGAGATAGACGAAGATGAAGGGATGAGGTTGGAGAGGGCTGTTTCTGTGAACGAGGGAAAGAGAAGAGAGAAAGGTAGAATAGATATATTGGGGTGGGTGAGTGGAAAAATATTGGAAATTTGATAAAATGGGTGAGGTGTAGGGACAAATGGGTGGATGAAGTATATTTTAGGGTGTATATAGCCTCAACCCAATATTAAATGTGCCAGCTTCAAACCTCGTTTGACCTAAAAATAATTTATTTTGAATTATTTCATGTAAATAAAAGTTAAAAATTAAAAATACTTCATTCACGCCTGAAAAATAAAATCTCACTTTTGACTTTTTTATGTGTAATCAAATTGATTAAGTTTGACCAATATCTATATATTAAAATATTTGTCTCTATGAAATTTCTAAAATTATTATTGATAATAATTTTAGTATTGTATAAATGATTAAAGTTTTATTTCTTAAAATGAAATATGATAATAAATGTATGTATGCTAAATATTGATTTAATGTTGTCCATGTTGACTTTCCGATAAGGAAAGAAGTAGGGATGACAATTTCGAACCGAACCCTGGATACCCAAATCAAATTGAAGCGAAGTTGACGGTTATTAACTATTTTACCTGGATATGAGGCGGGTAATGGAGAATAACCGAAATGAAAAACTGGGGAACAGTTTGACTTTTGTATTAGTAATACCCGCCCCGTTCCCTGAACTGTTACCAAAACTGCTTATTTTACTAATATAATTTTACCCTTATCCATATAAGTATTAACCATACAATCTAGGTATATGTATGTTAGATGTATAACACTAAAACCTTAACATTATTCTCAATCACACGAAATTGTCACTTAGTCTACTTAGTCGCTTGCTTCTCTTATTCGCTTAATGACTTGCATCTCCGGTAATTGGTAGAAAATTTTCGATCAATCGAACATATTCACAATCACCTACAACAATTGTTCAACCAAAAACTATTGACATCTCAACAAGGTAATTTGTTTCTCTCTCTCTCTTATGTTTGACTGTCTCTCTCCCACACTTTTTTTATATGTTGACAAACAAGTTTTGAGGATTTAGTAGATATTTGCTCCGTGAATTGAATTATTTTCTCATTTACCATGAAAGAATGTATTATTTAGGAAAATAAACATAGTCGACCTTGAGAAAGTGTGATAGGCGTGTTAGCTCAGTTTGAACTTTGAAGGCCACTGCAACACACATACACATACACACACTATATAGACATATTTGTATATACTAATATGATTTTTGAGCATCTTTTTTATTTTATGAGAGGAAAAATTGAGTCTCTTTTTAAAAACACAACATGCTTTTATATTAGTAATATTAATATAATTTAGGCCCCTATTTTTATCATTAAAAAAAGTGCTCAAAGATTAGACTTGATTTTATTTAGGTCATGCTTTAGCGAAAAAAGAAAAAAAAATGAAAAGAAACATGAAGAGTTCGGTAACATTAGAAATCCTCGATTCCTTTTCGTAACATTAAATTATTCTATATATATATTTGGAACTCAAAAATTTAATAGAACTTAATTTTGGCTAAGTAATTTATTTTTGTATAGATTTGATATAAATTTTGTGTTAATTTTATGATTAAATAATTATATTCTAGGTTTAAAATTACACACACACACACACAAATGATTGTTGCCTTACGTATCAGGGGTCTTATTTTTCATAACTAATAAACTCTTTTATAATTTTCTGAAATATCCAAGATTATGTTTGTGTATGTTATATAATTGTTACGTGTAATAGGTATTTGTATATGTGATTTAGTGTGTACTATAATTTTGTATCCGTAATTTTGTTTGTAAGTACATTGTGATTATATATTTGTATATTGAATTTGTGTCGCTCACAACTTCTTCGACTTTTGAGCTTTTATGATCGTGATTAAAATTACTTTTAAGTAGAAATAATATCTTTTTATGAACTTGATTAATAGCAAGTTCTTTGAAAGTTAATTTTTTAGTGTTTTGAAAGAAAAAAAATTAGCTCGACTGAATCCTCGCGAGGAATGGATATGGGGGGGAGGGCGAATTGATTCACAACTGGGGAATGAAGCGGTTATGGGGCACAAAATTGAATTGTGAAGTGGGGATGGTATGATGTATAACTGCCCCATTGTCATTCCTAGAAATAAACCATATTTTCTTTGAGATGAGGGGACTATATTTAGAGCCTCCTGCGAAACCGCTCTACGGATCCCCTTCAAGATAAAACAAAATCCTTGTTCTTCTTCTTGCATCTTATATATATATATATATATATATATATATATATATATATATATATATATATATATATATATATATATATATATATATATATATATATATATATACCGACTATCGGGGTCTAGCCCATGTTTTGTGACCTATGGGTTTAACTTATAATAAACTAATTATTGGTTACGAACCTTAATTAATTATATTGGCCAAATAACATTATGAGTTTATATAATTTAGTCATCTAATATACTTAAAGTATATTAAATCTTAATAGGCCCAATAAATCTCTACACCTTGATGGGCGGTGAGAGATTGATTAGACTTTAGGGTTTGGTTCCATCTCCTATCTATTTAAAGTCTTTTGGGGATTAGGGTTTCTAACGTTCTTTTGCCCTAGCAGTTGTTTCCACAAAATACATCTCCATTGCAGTGAAATGATAAAAGGGTGAAAACTAAATCCACTTGAATCGAAAACTCGCTTCCCGCATTACAGCTTAATCGGATTCAATTACTGTTTTACTCAATGGCCAATTGGTTCCGAATATGTCTTCATTTACGTTCATTATGCTTATGTGAAAAACATGATTCTGTTCTTGATTATATGGACAAGTCTTATGTAAATAAATGTTCTAACATTGTTGTAATAGAACCATGTTAATTTTACATAATCATAATGCAAACTAAGGTTACAGATTATGAAACAAATATAAGCAGAACTCATCACGAAAAAAAACATGTATAATCATGAACTTAAACACGAGCAATGAATCATAAAACAATAACCGAGCAGAAATAAACTAACAGTGACAACTGATGACGTCATCACTGTCAGCTGTTTGGTGACCATTGACTGTTGGTGGCTCTAGTTTATTGTTTTATTGACCAGTGATGTCATCACTTATGTTTTTATATTGTGTGGGTTCAATTCATGGGTTTTTATGTTCTATTTCACCCATATACGTTTTAAGCACTGTCATGTTCATGATCCCATGCGTTCAATTTGTTTCATTCTTGTTTGTGGACCGATTATATCGCACTATGATATGATTAATTCTTACGATATCTATTAACTATTACTAAAACTGTTTTATTTCCAGCTCAAATTTTGTTAAATAATTTAATTTGATTTTAAGTATAACGTGAGATATATATATTTTGAATAATAATATAATCTTTTAGACATTATAATTAGATTGTTAATCTCTTCTATTGTTATAATTTTTTTTATATTGTTACTAATATTAAACGATTTTTTTACCTAAATACTTTTAAAATTAATATAAGTTTCTAGCTAACGTGAGATACATATTTTGTATTAATAATAATAGTAATTTTTTTTATCTAAAGACTTTTAAAATTAACATTTAACTTGATAATAATATTAGAAGTCATTTTGTTAAAAACTTTTAAAATCATAATTCATTTTTAAACAATGTGAGATACATATTTTATATTTTTATTGGTAATGAAAGTTTAAGTCTTTTATCTAAAGACTTTAAAACCAACACCACATTCTAACCATGTGGTATACATATTTTCTATTAGTAATAATATTAGTGGATAAAAGACTTTTTAAACAATATTCATTTCTAAACAATGTGGATACATATTTTCTATTGGTAATAACAAAAAATGTCTTTATCTAATGACTTTTATAACCAATACTCATTTCTAAATAATATTAGATACATTTCTTTGTAACCAATTGAGATACATCATCTAAAAACTTTTTAAACCAATATCACTTTATAACCAATGTGAAATATTTCTCTTCTATTGCTAATAATTGTAGACTTTTAAAATCAACATCACTCTCTAACCAATGTGTAATACATATCCTCATTTGGTAATAATAGAAGAAGTCTTTTTATTTTAAAAATTTTATAACCAACATCTCTTCCTAAATAATGTGGGATACATCTCTTCTATTACATTGACGATAAAAGTAAAAGTCTTTTATCTAAAGACTTTTAAAACTAACATTATTTTTTAGCAAATGTAAGATATCTCTTCTATTAGTAATAATAGTAAAAGTTTTTTTTGATCTAAAATTAAAATCAACATCACTTTCTAACCAATGTGAGATATACATATTCTATTGATAATAATGGTAGAAATCTTCTATTTAAAGACTTTAAAAACAAACATTACCCTCTACCAAATGTATGATACATCTATTCTATTGGTAATAATAATATTTTTAAAACCAACATTAATTTATAGCCAATGTGTGATACATCTTTTCTATTGATAATAATAGTAGAATACTTTGTAACCAATGAAATACTTGCATCCATGTGAAGCTTTAAAACTTTTGGTTTTCAGTGACTTTGAAAATCAACATCACTTTCCAACCAATGTATGATGCATTTCTTCTATTGATACTTAATAATAGAATTTTTAAAACCAACATCAATTTCTAACAATGTGGGATACATCTCTTCTATCGTTAAAAATAGTGTTTTTAGTGAAAGAAATTGTGCAACTTGAGGCACAAAATTCTTTACGTGTCATTTGTTTGTTGATTTGAATGTAATTGCGCAAATTTGTTCTACTTGTGAGAGCATCAAAATGATATATTTATTTGTCCAAATCGAGTTTTGGGTAATAAGATATCAAGACTTAAAGTATAATACTTGTTAAAATAATTAGTGTTTTTAGTGAGAGAGAATTATGCAACTTGAGACACGAATTTCTTTTACGTGTCATTTGTTTGTTGGCGAATGTAATTGCGCAAATGTATTCTACTCGGTGAGAGCATCGAAATCATATATTTATTTGTCCAAATCGAAGTTTTGGATGAATAAGATATCAAGAGTTAAAGTATAATACTTATTAAAAATTAGTGTTTTTAGTGAAAGAAATTATGCAACTTGAGGCACAAAATTTTTTACGTGTCATTTGTTTGTTGACAAAAGTAATTGTGCAAATGTGTTCTACTCGTCAAGAACATCGAAATGATATATTTATTTGTCCAAATCAAGTTTTGGATGAATAAAATATCAAAGCTTAAAGTATGATGTTAAAAGTGAGTCATTAGAAGTAATATCTAACCTTTAAGAGTTTTATCACACATTGGTTAGAAGTAATGTTAGTTGTAATTTTTTTTAAATATAAGTCTTCTACTATTGACAATAGAAGAAGTTATATATACTAATACTAATACCATTATCATTATGATTATTATTATGTATTATTATTAGTTAATGGTTAGAAAACCAAAAGTATATATATATCTTATATTGCTAATAATAGTAAGTCTTTTATATAATCTAAAATAATTAAAAATCAACATCATTTTTTAACCAATGTGAGATATACATTTTCTTTATATGGTAATAATGAAGTTTTTTAAAAAACTTCTTTAAAATCAACATCACTTTATAACAAATGTATGATACATCTTTTTCAATTAGTAAATTAATAATATTTTTATTTTAATACAAACATCAATTTCTAACCAATGCGTAATGATACATCTATTCTATTAGTAATAATATGATAGTCTATTAATCTTTGTGATATTCTAACTTGATTGTTGAATGTGATAATCAATCTATAAAATTTTTCTTTAATTAATCAAAAAATAACATATTTTTTAAATAATGATGTAGATATTTATCACATAATTAATAATAATATTTTTAATACTAAACTTTATTAATATCACAAGTCTGATACGTAATATCATTTGTCAATTTAATAATAGTAGAATATTTTGTAAACCATGTGAGATACATCTCTTGTAAAGTGAAAGTCTTTAGTCTTTTAAAGACTTTAAAATCTATTTCTTTTAAACAATGTGTTATAATATAAAATAATTTAAACTCAACATCATTTTCTAATGTGAGATATACATCTTATTGGTAATAATTGTAAAATATTTTTATCATATATATATATATATATATATATATATATATATATATATATATATATATATATATATATATATATATATAATTGGTGAGGAGCACTATGGTTGTGCCACCTCACCACCTTTGAATAAATCTTCATTCTAAAGCATCCATGTGGAAGCTTTAAAAACTTTTGGTTTTCTAGTTTGAAAATCAACATCACTCAACCAATGTATGATGCATGATGCATTTCTTCTATTGGTACTTAATAATAGAATTTTTAAACCAACATCAATTTCTAAATGTGGGATACATCTCTTATTGTTGAAAAATTAGTGTTTTTGTGAAAGAAATTGTGTAACTTGAGGCACAATTTCTTTTACGTATCGCTTGTTTGTTAACTTGGTAATTCGCAAATGTATTCTACTCGGTGAGAGCATCAAAATGATATATTTATTTGTCCAAATTGAGTTTTTGATAATAAGATATCAAGACTTAAAGTATAATACTTGTTAAAAAATTAGTGTTTTAGTGAGAGAAATTGTGCAACTTGAGGCACAAATTTCTTTTACGTGTCATTTGTTTGTTGGTAAATGTAATTGTGCAAATGTGTTCTACTTGGTGAGAGCATCGAAATGATATATTTATTTGTCCAAATTGAGTTTTGGATGAATAAGATATCAAAGTTAAAGTATAATACTTATTAAAAAATTAGTGTTTTAGTAAAAATTGTGCAACGAGGCACAAATTTCTTTACGTGTCATTTGTTTGTTGACAAAAGTAATTGTGTAAATGTGTTCTACTCGGCAAGAACATCGAAATGATATATTTATTTGTCCAAATCAAGTTTTGGATGAATAAGATATCAAAGCTTAAAGTATGATGTTAAAAGTGAGTCATTAGAAGTAATAACCTTGAAGAGTTTTATCCACATTGGTTAGAAGTAATGTTAGTTGTAAAAGTTTTTAAATATAAGTCTTCTACTATTGACAATAGAAGAAGTTATATATACTAATACTAATACTTTATCATATTGATTGTTATTAGGTATTATTATTAGCTAATGGCTAGAAAACCAGGTTTTTAAACTACATGGATGATTTAAAATGAAGATTTATCTAAAGGTGGTTTCCTCACCAACTTTAAACTTATATATATATATATATATATATATATATATATATATAAATATATATATATATATATATATATATATATAAATTTATTTAACCGAAGAAAATTATATATAGT
>CM028378.1:27963515-28092354 GCA_013146195.2 Codonopsis lanceolata | reverse complement strand
TTGATTTTATTCGATTGTGCATTAGTTGTAGGAAACACCTATTTGATGCATTTACATGTAGTATATTAAATTCTCATTTCATGATAATTATCTCTTGTTCATTCATTTCATTAGCATAGAGACTGTTTGAAGGATACTTAAAACTTTTTATTCATGAACGCCAGCATCCTTACGACGGAAACTTTTGACTAATTGGGTAGGTTACCTTGAATTGGTGACCAAAAGGCATTCGTTGGGACTAGGATGGTAAAATTAAGTTAGAAATTGACTATATCATTTACCAAACGGAATGGACGAAATGGAATGAATTTTCAAAACATTTCATTTATGTGCTCTTATATGTGTTCTTACCGGTTGGGAAATCGCGAGTGTGATTACATGGTTTGAAATGCCGATTCGATTACCTTTTGTTTTGAGAATTGCTCCATGAGGCAATTACTATTTCTAACTTTGAATCTCTTGTGTTTGAATTTCGAGTGTTGAGCCCGAAACAAATAGTTTAGATTGGATGATGTTGAAATATCCTTGAATGTGTTCTTCACGTTGAAATTTGGATTATTAGAGTTTGACCCTCTGTGTGTATGGTTGAGTTCGGACTAACGTTGGTTGTATCATGATTTAGAATTGGAATTCTTTTGGAAAGTGGTTAACACCCCGCTCCTTCGTTAGCTCGGTTTGCATGCCATAATCGCAATTCTTCCTTTGTCTGTATGATAGGTTATGAGATTGTCTAGATGTGTATGAGAGACCATTAAGACCAAAACACTATTAAGAGATGCCATATAGTTGTTGACTTGCTAAAGTCACAAGTCGTGACTTCGATGATAGTCAGAATGCGGACGCGATTGAGAGTTTACTTGCATTTGTGTTCGTGACCTCGGTCCTAGACCCTTATATGATGGCTTATTAACATGTTTAGATGTATTAGACTTCAAGTTGGAGGTGTTCCTTAAATCTATCGATGATTTGGAAGCTTTGGAGATAGTGCTCGTCTCTATCGCGTAGTTCGAGAATCGAGTCGCTGTCGTCTCTCCTTTGGGACTCTTATTTCCCTAGTTGTTGTTCAACTTCCTAGAAGTATTTAAGCTTCTTCATTAGCCCTAGACTTGCCTTAAAGTCTCCTTTCATTGCTCGATCAATTGCTAGTTCATTCGTCATTTCGGTTGCGTTGTTTGCACCTCTTCGGTTGTTCGAGTTGTTTAACTTGTTTGAGTTGGGTTAGACCTTAGAATGGTTGCCCATGAGTTTGGGACCATTTAGGACATGTTTAGACCAAGTTGGTGGACCATGCGGCTTCGCATTCCGATCACCGGCTCGCGGAATCTTGAGAGCATTGCAGAATGAACATAAGCTCACAGAAGTCCAGGCGCCCGCCTGGCCATATGTGAGGCGCCCGCCTCAAGTGCTGGTTGCACCTACGGAATTTTTGTTTTTCTTTGTTTCTGATTTTGCTCCTAAACACCTATTCAAACCTTTTCTAAACCCCACTAAACCTCCTAACCCTCCTTAATTATGGCCTAACATCTCTAACAAGTTTTAAGAGTGGATTAGTGAGTGATTGAGTGGATTAAAACAAGCCAAAAAATCAGATTTTTATCAACCACAATGTGGTGACACTTGTCCCACTCGATTTTAAGCAAATATAAGCCACTGTCGAGAGTTTGACTCTCATTTCTCACCCTCCTCTCCAAAAACGGGAATGGCTTCTCTCCTAGTTCCTCCATGAGTTCTTGAGGTCCTTCTTGACCTTCCATGGTTCCTCTTCTTCATTGCTCAAGCCACAGCCATAGAATCGAAGAGCTCGACGAGTAGATTACTTCAACCGATGCTTTCTTGCTTTTTTTCTTGATTGGGGTTTGAAGGTAAGTTACTTCTTCTCTCTTTGATTTTGTACTCATTGATCCTAAGGAAAACAAACTCTATGCTATTTGAGGTCAATGAGTACACATACTTGCTTTATGTGATTTTAACTTGGAATTTGAGCATGTGAACTTGTTAAGAGCATATGTAGGATGACTTCTATGATTGTTGAAGTATATTGTTACTCTTAATCTTGTGTTTCTAGGATTGTGAGCATGCTAGAAATCATGTTTACATTTCATTTGGGTTTATTATGAAAGTATGCCTATGTTTGGGGCTTTGGATATGTGAACTCACTAAACATTATGAGTATGATCATTTAATTGAAATTAAGTGATTTATGAAATGGGTTATAATTTATGTTGGGTTTTGTTATGAATTTTAGGCTTGAAATCAACCAGGAATTATTGGATAAATTATTGTTAATTGAAGTGGGTGTTAATGTTGAGATTGATGAAGGGTGTAAATAATGAAACTTAGTATTTAGACTCAACGAGTCGAAATAAATTCAATAATGTGTTAATGAACTCGGGTTGGAATCAAGACGACATTTGGGTTTCGGTTGACTATGATTATAATGAGTTCTTGGGTTGTTAGGCTTGGGAATCAAGAATGAATTTTGAGATTTTGTAGTATATATGAATGAAATGTTTAATTGTGGGTTTATGAAACACATAAAAATGAAATGTAGAATTAAGACTCAACGGAGTCGTTGTAAGGTCAATAATATAATAATGAGCTTTGGGTTGAAACCCTACGATGTTCGTCTTGCTTAGTTATGTTTGTGCGTGCAGAGTATCTTATTCGGTGTCCAATCGAGACACTCATGTTATAGAGACCTATTGGGAGTATGTTTAGAGCGTGCTCGTTGGAGCACGGAGTATTAGAGATCAACCTATGATCTCGTATGCCTTTAAGAAATGATCATTTGAGCGAGTTTTCGTTAGGGGATTTGGTCGCACATGAATGCACTTGAGGAGTGACTACGGGGTAGTCTTGATGTTCTTGAGTATAGCATTGAGGAAGTCGATTATATACGGCAGACAGTTGGGACTATTGTTGAGTCGGTATGCTTTTATGTATAGACTAAATGCTAAGTCTTGATTGTGGTTGTTCTTAGACTAAGTAATAGTCTTTGATTTAATCTTGAGTTGAGGACTATAGTAGACCTCACTTTGTGATTTATTGAGCTATAAGCTATTCTTGAATTGGTGATGACTTGAGGATTGTGAATACCTCAATATGTGGTTCTTGAACTAAACTTACAAGTTAGTTGAACATGTTAAGGGTGTACATTTATGTGCATTGTTTATTGGGTTTTGTAGAGCATTATGACCTACTTGATTTGATGAGTCCTTTTGTGATGGACTTGGTCCTTATTGGTTTATTCAAGTAAGTATCTACTTGAGCATCTTGATTTGAGTCATTTGGCGTCTTGGTCGTTTTGTCGGCAATGGGACGATTTATAGCCTTTGGAAACATTCGCTATGAATCGCGCATTGGTACCCTTTCTCCTCACTATATGGCCATAGTGGGATGTGGTCTCGTATTAGCGCCACCTAGCACGATATTGAGCTCCCATTTCTCATCGGGGTTGGATGAATGTAACGAGGTACTCATTAAGAAAGCGATGAGTTGTGATCATTTGAGGATTGAAACTCAGATTATGATCATTTGAGGGTTGGACCCATGGTTTAAATATTGAGGGCTAGGCCAGTGCAGTTATACGTGTTTACGTATGAGCATTTATGTGAAAGATAATATGCTATATGGCTTATGTGAGTTTATGTGCTTTGATAACTAAGTACATGTTTATTGTTTGTATACTAGTATGATACCATGATTTTTATATATGCTTGTGCATTATGCCATGCCATGCCATGCCATGCTATGCCATACTATTGCATTTAGTAACTTCTTGGGTCATTATAACTCACTCGTGTGTTTGTTTTCCTTAGTTTTGCAAGATAGCTCGTTAGTGCAGCGTTGCGTTGCTACGGTGTTTGTTGGATAGCAGGTGGTCTTCCGGGCAATAGCTTGGAGTTTATATTATTATTGTATTTATTATCTTGTGAGACACGGATGTAAAATTATATAAACTTTACTTGGGTAGTTATGTTAGTATTTTATTTTGTATTATTTTGGGAGCCGACTTGTTTGGTCGAGCTGTTGTATTTATTTAGAAGTTTATTCCGTTGTCTTTCCGAGCAAAGTATTAGCTCGTTTGTTCTAGTATTTTGTCATTGTTATTTCTATCTCCGACAACTTTAGTCGAGAGACATTGGTCTAGTTGTCTAGTACTTAAATATCTTATTCTTTTAGTTAGTTTGTCCATCCGGCATGTTATAGCCGTTGAGTGGTTTTATATCGGGTTGGGATCTTGTAGCTTTCTTGGCCTTAGGTTTCTTAGATGGTTTGTTATCATGCGCAATGTTGCGTCACGCCAGTCGTAAATTTGTCGAGAGATAGTTATCTCTCAG
This sequence comes from Codonopsis lanceolata, assembly GCA_013146195.2. NCBI lineage: Eukaryota > Viridiplantae > Streptophyta > Magnoliopsida > Asterales > Campanulaceae > Codonopsis > Codonopsis lanceolata. Next base: position 28,088,014 of record CM028378.1, on the reverse strand, counting down.
CCTTGTATCCCTTGGTTAGAATTATAGGCTTTGGTCCCACTTATGATTCGCTTCCGCAGGTGATGGTTTATATTTTTTTTTCGTATCGCCGTTATGGCTTTACATTCCCGTTTTGAGCTTGTTGGCTCAACTTTTGACTCGTACCATTATGCTTAGCAGGTGCTTGTCCGTCTTTTAGCTTGTCTTGACGGCACGACCTTGGGATTCCGCATTGGAGTCCGGGTCGGGCTGCCACAGGTAATAATGGTAAAAATCTTTTATCATATATATATATATATATATATTTAAAGTTGGTGAGGAGCACTATGGTTGTACCACCTCACCACCTTTAGATAAATCTTCATTCTAATGCATACATGTGGAAGCTTTAAAAAATTTTGGTTTTCATGTGGCTTTGAAAATCAACATCACTTTCCAACCAATGTATGATGCATTTCTTATATTGGTACTTAATAATAGAATTTTTAAAACTAACATCAATTTCTAACCAATGTGAGATACATCTCATCTATTGTTGAAAAATTAGTATTTTTAGTTAAAGAAATTGTGCAACTTGAGGCACGAATTTCTTTACGTGTCAATTGTTTGTTGACGAATGTAATTGCGTAAATATGTTCTACTCGGTGAGAGGATCAAAATGATATATTTATTTTTCCAAATCGAGTTTTGTATAATAAGATATTAAGACATAAAGTATAATACTTGTTAAAACAATTAGTATTTTTAGTGAGAGAAATTGTGCAACTTGAGGCACGAATTTCTTTACGTGCCATTTGTTTGTTGGCGAAGGTAATTGTGCAAATGTGTTCTACTCGGTGAGAGCATCGAAATGATATATTTATTTGTCCAAATTGAGTTTTGGATGAATAAGATATCAAGAGTTAAAGTATAATACTTATTTAAAAATTAGTGTTTTTAGTGAAATAAATTGTGCAACTTGAGGCAATAATTTCTTTACGTGTCATTTGTTTGTTAACAAAAATAATTGTGCAAATGTGTTCTACTCGTCAAAAATATTGAAATGATATATTTATTTGTCCAAATCAAGTTTTGAATGAATAAGATATCAAAGCTTAAAGTATGATGTTAAAAGTGAGTCATTAGAAGTAATATCTAACCTTGAAGAGTTTTATCCCACATTGGTTAGAAGTAATGTTAATTGTAATTTTTTTTAAATACAAGTCTTCTACTATTGAAAATAGAAGAAGTTATATGTACTAATACTAATACCCCTTATCATATTGATTATTATTATATATTATTATTAGCTAATGGTTTGAAAACCAAAAGTATATATATTTTATATTGCTAATAATAGTAAATCTTTTATATAATCTAAAATAATTAAAAATCAACATCATTTTTTAACCAATGTGAGATATACGTCTTCTATTGGTAATAATGGTAGAAGTTTTTTATCAAAAAACTTTGAAAACCAACGTCACTTTATAACAAATGTATGATACATCTTTTCAATTAGTAATTAATAATAAACTTTTTAATACAAACATCAATTTCTAACCAATGTATGATACATCTCTTCTATATATATAGATATATATATATAAGCAAGAAAGTATACTAAAAATAGAAAGTTCCCGCCAAAAACCCATTACCAAAAATAGAATGCAAATATTTCAGTTTTTAAGGGGGTCCATTTGTATTATTTCCTATTGAGTCAACAGTTTCTACAACGGTTTCTCATAAAACAGTGGGCAACCCCCTGTTTTGTTTACATTAGTATTACAAAACCCAATAAATCATGTTGACAACAATGAAAAGACAAGAGGAAAGGAAAACTTTTACACAAAGATTATCAATTATACAAAAAATTGCTGCATGTAATCATTACAAATTTGAATTTGATTTCTGCCTTGGAAGAGGTGGGTAAACCGGTTTGTCCATAATTATGGTGGCATTTATCAAATACGGTCATTTGACCCGATGAATGAACATATATAGCCTTTGATCAAAATGCTACAGTGGTCGGTCTGTCGACCACTTGTCGACACTTGTCGGCCGGTGGTGATGCGTCGACCACTTGTCGACAAGTGGTCGGATGCGTATACCACTTGTCGATGGTCGCCGCACCACTTGTCGGCAGGAATTTTCGCATGTAAATGGCGTGTATTTTTTTGGTTTATCGATAAACCCGTCGTGGTTCTTATTGGTTTATCGATAAACCGAGACCATAAAAAGTATTTTTTTTAAGTAAGGCTAAAAATGACCAAGTCATCTTTGACTTGGCCATTTTTGTAAATACCCCATAATTATGAGCAGTATAAATACCATGGCTTCGTTCCATTTTCTTCCCGAACCATGGCATGTGCTAAAAAAAAAATTAAATAACCCGGCAAATTAGATAAAATGTCTCTCTTCAGCATGATCCGTGAGTTGAACCCATCTAAAGATTGAATGGGTGATGAAAATTTGATTGGCTCATGTTTGTAGTGTCCCAATATTTAATGACCAGTTTGGAGTGTATCTTCCATGATAAAAAGGTACTCATAATTTCCTTTGCAGCTATACATTTTGTACTCACAGCATGATTTTATATTATATTATTGACGTTTAAAACTACTGTTGAATATAATATCATGCTTTTAGGAAGAACATTGGTCATCAAAATATTTGAAGAAAAGTTCCCATACAAAATCTATGATGAAACACCTTTTTGAGTATTTTTCCAATGTTGAAGAATCGCAATTGATTGGTATGTTAATTATGAAAATCTATTTGTATTAGTAGTATTATTACAATTTTGCTCACAATTTTTTTTTCCCTTTTGAAACAGGAAGCTGACAGCAAGAAATGAGCTAAGCAGCATGCTAAAATGATAGATATTGTATTAGAAAATGTGGAGTTAACTACATTAGGCTCTTTTAGTTATCAACTATACTTTCGATGTATTGCATTAATCCGAACGATTTAATATTTTTGCAGTGAGAAACATTACCATGCACATTGTAAAGGGAATATGGGGAATAAGTCGATTTTCTGATGAACAATTTAGCTGAAATTGTTGATGATATTCTTATGCAAATGTGTCATGCCAGAAAGTTTAGGGATGCAGTCAGCATATTAAACACATTTAATGTTAGTAAAGTAGTGACCAACAGAGAGATAAGAAATTGTCAATTTCCGAAACTGGTAAGTTTGTTATATTTCCATAATTAGTGCGTAAACAGTAGTAAAGCAAGTAAAACATGGTTTTAAAAGTACTAATTTAATTTGCGATGACCTATTTGTTTGACAGTAAACAACAAAGTAATAAAGTTTTAAACCATGCAATTATTTGTAACAGATTATTAACATAAATTTAAATTGAAAATTATAATCTAAGTTTTATTCTTTGGTTTCTATCTTATTTTGAAACAAATTTAAATCGTATGTAGAATGACTATATAGTAATAAACATGAAAGGTAAATGTAAGGCATAAATAATTAAATGACTAATATGAACATTTGCATTAGTGTGTTATTCTAGAGATTTAACATATGAATATCTATGTTGTAACTGATGACCAAACTTAAAAAGTATACACAGATAAGCAAAAAGGACCCTAAAGTTATATAAAAAATTAAAAACATTGCAATTTTTGCAGTTAGTTGAGATAACCATTTAGCAATTGTCAAAAAATTGGAGGATATATACAGGAGACCATATATATCAATATGTTAATGTATGTATCATGTTCACAAATTAACATATGTATATATATTATATACGAGCTAATTGATGACCAAACTTGAAATACCTAGAGAAATAACAAATATTACCATCAAGTCATTTCAAAACATATAAATATAGAATCATATCATTTAATAAATATAAGTTGTATCATTAAACATAATACACATAAAATATAAATTCAAATGTAATACACAAAATAATTTGTATTCAAATATAAACCAGGGTATTAACAACATGTTACTCATACGAGGTCACCAGATCTGGAACGAATTGAGCTATGGTACCAGTTCTCGATGAGCAGATTGTAACGAAATAGTAGATCGGTAAATTTATATTAGTATAACTAGAAGCCTCATATCCGCAACAAAGTTCTTCCGAAAATTATGTAGAGGTTTAGAATGGCTTATTTACAGTTTAAAAAATTATAAATATTATGTAGATCTGAGTATATATAAAAAATTATATATATATATATATATATATATATATATATATATATATATATATATATATAATAAGCGATGAAAATTAAAGTAAAAAAAGCTAGATCTACCAAACTAATTGATAGTATTTACAAATTTCATAGGCTTTTTCTTAAAAAAAATTTATATGGATCGGAAACTTACACTGCTGATTTCTTCCGATCAGAGTTAGTTAAAGTCGACATCAATTTTTTTTTAAAAAAAATTAACTTATAACATCAACAGGGCATCAATGTTTTCACGAAAATACCTTTTTTACTGCTCAAGCTTTTATTTATGTAAATGTAAGAGAAACGATTTGGAATAGAGGAAGTCGATGAATCTATCGAAGACCTTCAATAGCATATTCGAATGGTTAGATATAAAAAGGTAAAAAGTATAATATCTACAAAAAGAAAGAAAGAAAGCTCACAAAATCATGAAATACTTGGACCGACATGTTTCATGGAAAAATCGAGCAGATTCGAGGAACCATGGTCAGTGCAGGAATAGTTCATCGATGTAAGAGATAGAGGATTTCAACACAATGGTTGAGGGATAGGTTGGTGGCGGTAAAAATATTGGATACATGACTCTGTTACCCTAGATCTAGAAGATAATGATATGCTTGAAGATAAGGATGTGTTTCTATTTATGTTTAGAAATTGATTTTATTTTTCATATCATAACCGGTTTGGGCAATTAAAATGAGTCAATATTATAATATAGATATAAAAAAATTGCGTGTCGGTCTATTTTTTAAAATATGTAATTGCTACAGTACATTATTTTTATTTTTAATTCGAAAAAGTTACTTTTAGTGGTAAAATGACTACGATACCCTTAATGAACTGTATGCGCGTACGAAAGTCATTATTTTTGCATCGCGGTACAATTAAACCTTATGAATAGTGGTACAACAATTGTACATAAATCAAACTTTTTAACCGCGGTACAACTTTTGAAAAGGTTGTTAAAGTTTAAAATTTTAATTAAGTTTTTTAATAAATTACAGTATAAAGTGCATATATATCGCGGTGCAACAATATTAAGAAACGAATCGTAGTGCAAAACTATGCTAGCTTTTTGAATTTGTGAATCGCGATACAAAACTATGCTAGCTTTTGAATTTGTGAATCGCGGTGCAAAGGTTTCTGAATCGCGGTACAACATTTGAAAAGGTTGTTAAAATGCAAAAAAAAAAAAAGATTTTAAATAAATTACAGTATAAAGTGCAAATATATCGCGGTGCAACAATTTTAAGAAAAGAATCGCAGTGCAAAACTATGTTAGCTTTTGAATTTATGAATCGCGATACAAAACTATGTTAGCTTTTTAAATTTCTGAATCGTGGTTTGAAAAGGTTGTTAGAGTGCAAAAAAGTAATTAATTTTCAATAAATTACAGTATAAAGTACAAATATATCACGGTGCAAAAATTTTACATGAATTAAACTTTTGAAACACGGTGCAAAAACAATGCAATGAAACTTATGAATCGCGGTACAAAAACATTAATAATCAGTTTATGTCCTATACCTTCTTCTTTAATCTCCTCTGTCGTAAGCTTTCTTCTTCTTCCTTCTTCTCTGTCTTCGTCTCAACTGAAAAATCATTCAATCCAGCACATATATATTATAGTTTCGTACTTCATGAATCAAAAAACCCAGTTGAGACGAAGGTCGATCCCCGTTTCGTTGCACATAATCATAATTTTCGAATCCAAAGTATGTTACTAAAGTTGTTGAAGAAGACGATGATATTTTTGGAACAATATTTCGAAAAGTGATCTTTTACGGTTGAAAAAAAAGAACGATAGATTTTTGGGGTTAGAAACTTTAAAAAATGGACCAATCAGAATTTTCCCCAATAGACATTGGAGTGGTATTATATATAAGAAATGGGCCAATTTTATTTTGGGTGATTTAATTGATTAAGATTATATTTAGTCCTCAATATATGTGTAATGGGTTAAGCCATGGTTAAATATTTGTCATTTAAATTTTCTTTATTAAATACGTTTGTAACTGTTTTAATTTCCTTTTGTTTACTTTAATTGCATAGGGTTAATGATGAATCGTGACACGAAAAATACAACTTCACCTTCACAACATTATATATGCCAACTGGTAATATGCAAATTTATTTCATAAAATAGTTTATTGTTATATTTCAATTGTTTCGGGCAAAGAGTTTCGTTTGAACCGAAATTACACTTTTAGTAGCTCATTAGTAATAAAATGACAATTTTATACCTTAATTTTTCAAAGTAAACTTTTTAAGTAAAACATCCAAAATGAAAAGTTATGTTAATAATATGACACATAAGCTGTCACATTATTTGGTGCACAAATTTAAGTACTCATTGAATGGCGCTAGCATTACTCAATTTTTAAACATCCAACAGATATGGATTGGGTTAAGAATATTTCAAAGCATATATTTGTTAGCTTTAAAGTTAATTATTTTGTATTTTTTTCAAACTTATTTTTAGCCCGTGCATCGCACGGGTGCTATACTAGTTGGTAATAATAGTAGAATATTTTGTAACCATGTGAAATACATCTCTTGTAAAAGTGAAAGTCTTTAGTCTAAAGACTTTAAAATGTAACATTTTCTTTTAAAATAATGTGTCATACATCTCTTTTATTGGTAATAATATAAAATAATTTAAACTCAACATCATTTTCTAGCTAATGTGAGATATACATCTTCTATTGGTAATAATGGTAAAAATATTTTATCAAATATATATATATATATATATATATATATATATATATATATATATATATATATATATATATATATATATTTATTTATATATATATATATATATATATATATATTTATATATATATATATATATATATATATATATATATAATTGGTGAGGAGCACTATGATTGTGCCACCTCACCACCTTTGTATTTAAATTTGTTTTAAATCTTTATTCTAAAACATCCATGTGGAAGCTTTAAAAACTTTTGGTTTTCTAGTGACTTTGAAAATCAACATCACTTTCCAACCAATGTATGATGCATGATGCATTTCTTCTATTGGTACTTAATAATTGAATTTTTGAAACCAACATCAATTTCTAATCAATGTGGGATACATCTTTTCTATTGTTGAAAAATTAGTATTTTTTGTGAAAGAAATTGTGCAACTTGAGGCACAAATTTCTTTTTGTGTCATTTGTTTGTTAATGAATGTAATTGCGCAAATGTATTCTACTTTGTAAGAGCATCAAAATGATATATTTATTTGTCCAAATCGAGTTTTGGATAATAAGATATCAAGATTTAAAGTATAATACTTGTTAAAAAAAAATTAGTGTTTTAGTGAGAGAAATTGTGCAACTTGAGGCACAAATTTCTTTATGTGTCATTTGTTTGTTGATAAAAGTAATTGTGCAAATGTATTCTACTCGGAAAGAACATCAAAATGATATATTTATTTGTCCAAATCAAGTTTTGGATGAATAAGATATCAAAGTTTAAAGTATGATGTTAAAAGTGGGTCATTAGAAGTAATATCTAACCTTGAAGATTTTTATCTCACATTGGTTAGAAGTAATGTTAGTTGTAAAAGTTTTTAAATATAAGTCTTCTACTATTGACAATAGAAGAAGTCTATTAATTATTACTAAAACAGAAGTCGCTGCTGCCACGTGGCGGCTTTTTGTTAAATGCTTCAAATTTTTGAAGAATTTCATGCTTCCACGTGTCACCCTCATATTAATTGTAATTTTTACTTTTTTTTTTCCTACCAAAACCGATTACCGATAAAAATTACTGATAAAAGTTTATGATAATTTTTACGGTTATGATAAGTTTTATCACATATACTGTTAGTTTATGATAACTTTTATGGTTAAGATAAGTTTTATCACATATACGGTTAGTTTAGATTATATCTGTAAAATCAAATGCGATACTTTTGATTTTATACAGTTAATTTATGATAAGTTTTTTTTTGCGGATATATATATATTTTTTGGTTTGGGATTTTGTGATATTATAGTCTTTCACAAATTGAGTTTTTTATATTCTATTTTCACTCAAATTGAGTCAATTTAAATTTGTTCTACGTGTTTTGTGTGTGTGGGCGCGCCCATGCGTGAATTTGAATTGCTTTAAAATATTTTTACTTTGTTTCCAAGATTAATGATATTCTTCTTTTTCATTCTTCAATAAAACTTTTAAAAGGATTTTGTGATGCCACGTGTCACAATCGAAATGGTAAAGGTTTTTTGTTTTTTTAACAAAATTGATTAGTTTAAGATAAAAATCTTAAATCTAATTGGATAAGATAAAAATCATAAAACTAATTTGATAAGATAAAACAGATTTAGGATATCGTTTCACAAGTAAATTTATGATAGGAATTAAGGATTTTGTTTTTATTTCTTTTTCAAATATCGCTTAATTAAACTAGATTTTATCTTATCTAATTTATACAAATTTAATTTCACTAAACCTCTTCAATTTTCATCTCTTTTTATTTTCATACTATTTAATTAATACAAATTATTCACAAGACAATTTTATGTTATTTGTTCTTCTACTAATCTATATATATTAATTATTAATTACTACTTTATTAACTATTATTAAAATAGAAGTTATTATGCGCATACATGACGACTTTGTGTTGAATGTACAAAGGTTTAAAGGAATTATGTGCTTCGACGTGTCAACTTCTTGTGAAGTTGTGATTTTTTTTCTTTTTCTTTGCTGCCGAAATTTAAAACCAGATAGATTTTAAAACCGGTGTCTCCTTTATATATGGTAAAATTTTAATATTTTTTACTCGCCAAAATCGGTTAATCTGCAGATAGATAGATTTTTATTACATTTGATTTAGACATATTTCACTTGATTAGGAATTTGAATTTTTATGGTAAAAATGTTTTTTGGGAATAGATTTAATCTTTCAATTACATATTCATATGATCCATTTTGAATATTTACCTTATTTTTTGTTGCTTTCATATATTTTAATTAAAATTTTAAACTATTTATTACAAGTTTAGAAAATTATCTTATTATAAATAACTTTGGCACAAAAAAACAATTAAAATCGTGCATACGGTACTATATATGTATATACATTATTATTTTAAACTGGATAAATTTTAAAACTGCTGCCTCCTTTATACATGCTAAAAGTTTTTTTTTTACCATTTTTTCTTCAAAAATCGGTTAATACCGGGTATATTTTTTCACATTTGATTTAAAAGCGTTCTATTTGATTATGACTCCAAATTTTCATAGTAATTTTTTTTTGGCAAATAGATTTTATCAATTCTCATAGGTTTTAATCTTTCAATTACATATTCATATGATCAATTGTGAATATTTACCTTAAAACCATGCATGCGATTTACTATATATATATATATATATATATATATATATATAGTTTTAAAAATGTTGCATCCTTTATACATTGTAAAAAAAAATTACTATTTTTTCTGCCAAAATCAGTTAATATCGGATATATTTGATCACATTTGATTTAAACATGTTTCATTTGATTAGGACTAAATTTTCATGGTAAATGTTTTTTTGGCGGATAGATGTTATCAATTCTCATAGATTTTAATATTTTAATAAAATACTCATATGATCAATTGTGAATATTTACCTTATTTTTCGTTTTTTTTTTCAAATTTTTCAAATTAAAATTTTAACTATTTATTACAAGTTTAGAAAATAATCTTATTATAACAACTTTTACAAAAATAAAAATAAAATACTAAGACTGTGCATACGGTATTATATATTTAAATTCTTTTTTTTCTGCCAAAAATTAAACCGGATAAATTTTAAACGATGTCTCCTTTATACATTGGTAAAAAAATTATTTTAACATTTTGTTACCAAAATCGGTTAAAACCGAATATATTTTATCACATTTGATTTTAAGACTCCAAATTTTCATGGTAATTTTTTTGGTAGATAGATTTTATCAATTATCATAGGTTTTAATCTTTCAATTACATATTCATATGATCAATTTTGAATATTTACCTTATTTTTCATTTTTTTAAAAATTATTCTAATTAAAAAAATTATTTATTTATTACAAGTTTAAAAAATCATCTTATTATAAACAACTTTAAAATAAAAAACACTATTTACCTCAATTCTCATGGTAGAAGTTTTTTAACTTTTATTATTTCACCAACTCGGTCAATTTAAAATGGATTTTATCTAATTTAATTAAACGTGTTCCACCAACACCACAAATAACCACTGCGAAATACTTCCCCTCCATCAAACACACCTCCTTGTGATGCAGTCTTGGTACTTCCCCTCCCCTTCTTACGTCTCACACTCACACTAGGAATATTTGTTCAATTTTATAATTCCCATGAATTTTTTGTTTTATGATTCGGTGTGATTTCACACATTATTTATTTATTAATATTTATTAATTATGAGGACATTTGTTATTGATTCATTCAAATAGCTTGTAGATTATATCTACAAAATTATATTCAGAAACAACACTAAGTCGACGTTAAAGTAAATCGCTTACTTAAGAAGTAATAACTAGTATTATAATACTAGTTTAATTACAGGCATAGAAAATCTTAGGGTTCTTTTGTGTGCTTTAACTGATATTTGTGATTCTTATTTGTTTGAAAATTGGATTACCCAACGGAAGTTCATTTTTGGACAAATTAAGCTAACGCTAAAATCACCTTATGAGATATTCATTAATTTAAAATATAAATCGGCCTAACGGAAGATTCGAGTTTTTTAGTTATTGAATAGAATGAAACGAAAATACAAAGTTGCATTACTTGAATTATTTTTTCCCAACGGAGATGTAATTTTTAAGTGGCTTCAACTTTTCATGATTTTCCTAATGATTTAAAGAGAGATCACTTGTATGTTGATAATCGGCCCAACGAAAGGCTATTGATGGTACCTTTAGATTTCTGAATAAAAAAGTTTTTGTGTATTTTACCTTTTTATAGATAAACTGTTTATTTTTAGTTTATTTGAATATTAATGATTTGTTATTGTATTTTGTGGATTTCTCTTAAGGTCGTAATTTTGATGATTGTTTTTGTTTTCCTTTAGCATTTAATCCTGCAGCAACTATTACGAGTTGTCTTTCCTATTGAATCACACTGTGAGTGAACTTTGTCTGCGAACTTTTGTCTCATGAAAAGAGCAGATTGACATTATTCTTAGAGCTCTCAAGCGGGCCGGGCCGGCCCAAGCCCACCGGGCCTCGCTTAACGGCGGGCTGGGTTGAACCGAAATTGTGACGGGCCTCATAGAACTCAAGCCCGACCCATGCGCAATTCGGGCCTATGGGCCAAAAAATTAAATATGTTTTTATTAAAAAAACTCACAAATTAGCTAATAAAAGTTATATAACACATCAAAAGTTCAAAACACACATACTTACTAGTTTAACTTACATAATTACAAAGCAAAAGTGCAACAAAAACAAATGTAAACAAATGTAGTAACTTCAACAATTAAACGAAACAGAAACTAGAAAAACTATAATGTTACAGACCAAAGAAAAAAATACATGTGCTACTTGAAGGGTATTTTTTTCAAAAAAGTTATAACCAAATTGAAGTTCATCATATTGTCCCCAATTTTTAATATGTGTTTTCGAGAAAAGACAAAGTTTTCGGGTTCTAGTTTGCAAAACCATACTAGCTAGCAAATGTTCATTTTTGATTAAATCAGACACAATCTAACATTTAAATTTTAGTTTTTATCAAGTTTATACTATTGATGCTTTTTATTAGCTAATATTAGATAGAGATACTCAATTAAATAGATAAGTTTCGATAAATTACTAACCACAACCATACTAAACTAGATTGGAACTTGGAAAATCAACTTCATTTCCTCTTTCTAAGTTTCACTTCCATCAATTTAGAATATGAGTTTCAACCAAAAAGAGAACACTGATTTGGAAATAGATCACACAGTGCCATAAATTTAACTAACAAAAAGAAGAAAAAAAAGTAGTCTAAATGAATGTCTGATATTTTTTTTTCTTTTTAGATTTATGTTTTAGTTTTTAATTTTGTAATTAAGTTTAAGTGTTTAACTTTATGATCGGGAATGGGCCAGGCTTTTCGGGGTTTTAAGGTCGAATCAAGCGGCCATGAGCCTAGCGGATCTTGGGCCAAAAGGCCCGCCTTTTCGGGCCTTTTAAATTGAGGCCCATGCCTTTGAAAAGTCGGGTGGGCTGGACCGGGCTTATGGGTCGAGCTCAATTTTGACAGCTCTAATTATTCTTGGAGTTTCTGATTTGGATTATGCTTTACGTGTGAACACCCCTCCACCAATTACGGCTAAAAGCACTACTGAGGCTAAAGCTGCTTCAGAGGCGTGAGAGCATTCCAATCGCATATCCCTATTGATTATGAAAGGTTCCATTAGCACCACTATTCGCGGAGCAATTCCTGATTCTAATAATGTTAAGGAGTATCTTTCTCATATCGAATAACAAGTTATGAGTTCTTCAAAGGCATTAGCTACAACTCTTATCACAAAGATGGTCACGCTTAAGTATAATGGTGTGAGTGGTGTACGTGAGCACATTATGAAGATGAGTGACATGGCTACTCAATTTAAAGCAATGGACATGGAAATCTCTGAAGGTTTTCTCACTCATTTCATTATGACTTCTCTTCTGACATAGTTTGGCCAATTTAAGGTCAACTATAATTCGCTGAAAGTGAAATATGGAAGATGAGTGAGCTAATGAGCATGTGTGCTCAAGAAGAAGAAAGACTTAAATCCGATAAGATTGAAAGTGCCCATATCATTACATCTGGACCATCTAAAGGAAAAAGGAAAAACTTATGCCAAAAGTAACAAAAAATGAGACAAGAGTATTTCTACCACTAAAGCAGACAAGGCAAACTCTTCTAATGCAAAAGACCTTGGCAACATCAAGTGTCGCTTTTGTAGAGAGAAAGAGCATATGAGGAGGGATTGCCCTAAGTTTCGTGAGTGGCTCGAGAAGAAAGGTAGTTCACCAATTAATGTTTGTTATGAATCTTTTACGATTAATGTTCCTTTAAACACATGGTGGATTTATACTGGTACAACTGTGCATGTTACTAATTCATTGCAGGGATTCTTTTCCGTGAAGAAACTAAATAAAGGAGATCGACACATAATAGTAGGAAATGGAGAGAAAGCTTAAGTTGAAGTTATTGAAACTTGGAGATTGGTTTCAATTTGGATTTAGTTGATACTGTTTATGTTCCCAGTATGACTAGAAACCTTATTTCTGTTTCTAAACTTGACGCTTATGGTTTTTCGTTTAAGTTTAAGAATAAATGCTTCTCTCTTTCTTTTTACTCTGAAGTTATCGGTTCTGGTTTGTTAGAGGGAAACCTCTACAAATTATGTTTAGATCCTCCGTTCTCTGAATCCTTAGAATCGATGAATGTGAATGAAATAGTTGTTCCAACTGGTATTAAGAGAAAACTAAAGGATGACAATTCCTCTAGATTGTGGCATGAACGTTTAGGCCACATATCTAGGAGAAGAATGAAGCGACTCATAAAGGAAAGAGTTCTTCATCCTTTAGATTTCTCAGATTTTGGCACATGTGTTGAATGCATTAAAGGAAAATTTGTAAAAGGTATTAAACGTGGAGCTACCCGGAGTACTGGACTTTTAAAAATTATTCACACTGATATTTGTGGACCTTTTACTACTCCAGGTATTGGTGGACATAAGTACTTCTTTACCTTTATTAACGACTTCTCACGATATGGTTATGTCTACCCCATTCATGATAAATCTGACACCATAGATGTATTTAAGGTCTACAAAGCTGAGGTTGAAAATTAACTTGACCTTAAAATTAAAATTGTAAGATTCGATAGAGGAGGAGAATATTATGGAAAATACTTTGATTTGGGTCAACACCCTGAACCTTTTGCCTTGTTTTTGAAAGAAATGGTATCATTGGTGAATATGCAATGCCGGGTACACCCGAAGCAAATGGTGTTGCGAGAAGAGCGTAATCGTACCCTCATGGACATGGTATGAAGTATGATAAGTCGTTCTACTCTACCCGAGTCTCTATGGGTTGAGGCTCTCAAAACAACTGTGCATATACTCAATAGAGTTCCTAGTAAGTCCGTGCCTAAAACGCCTTACGAATTATGGACACAAAGGAAACCTAGTTTGGGTTATTTACATGTATGGGGCTATCATTCAGAGGCTAAAATTTTTAACCCACATATTAAGAAACTCAATCCTAAAACCATAAGTTGTTAATTTATAGGCTACCCTGAACGATCAAAGGGTTTTTGTTTTTACTGTCCATCTCATACCACTAGAATTGTTGAAACAAGGTATGCATAATTTTTAGAAACTGCTGGTTATAGTGAGAGTACACCAAGAAAAATAAATATAGAGGAACAAGAACATGTTTCTATTCCCGTTCCTCAAAATGTTGTAGCACCAGTACCTTCTGATGAGGATCAAATCTTAGATCCTATTGAGAATGTTGATGCACCTGAGATTGTACCTAATGTTGAACCTCACATTAATGAGCCTAATGAACCTCTTGCTAATGAACAACCTCCTCGAAGGTCAAAGAGGGCTAGAAAACCAACCAGATCTGATGATTTTGTATACCTTGATGAGGTTGACTATGATCTTGGCATTGTAAATGATCCTAAGTTCTTCCAAGAAGCCCTTAAAAGTGACCATTCAACTCAGTGGCTTGATGCCATGAATGATGAGTTAGAATCAATGAACAAAAATTATGTCTGGGATCTTGTTGAGTTGCCTAAAGGAGCCAAAGCTGTAGGCTGTAGATGGGTCTATAAAACTAAGCTTGACTCTAAAGGCAATGTTGAACGATATAAAGCTAGACTGGTTGCTAAAGGGTTCACTCAAAGGGAATACATAGATTATTTTGAAACTTTTTCACCGGTGTCGAAAAAGGATTCTTTTCGTATAGTCATGGCCCTTGTAGCTCATTACGATTTAGAGTTACATCATATGAATGTTAAAACTGCATTCCTTCATGGTGACTTGTTTCCTAAAGTCTTTATGAGACAACCTCAAGGTTTTGAGGTTGAGGGCAAGGAACACATGGTTTGTGAGTTAAAGAAATCCATTTGTGGTCTAAAACAAGCCTCAAGACAATGATACTTGAAATTTCATGATACGATTAGTAAATTCAGATTTATTGAGAATGCTGTGGATCAATGTATATACCTAAAGGTTAGTGGGAGCAAATTTATCATCCTAGTCCTGTATATTGATGATATTTTGCTTGCAATTAGTGATAAAGACATGTTACATGAGACCAAATCTTTTCTTTCAAATAATTTTGATATGAAAGATCTTGGTGAAGCCTCTTACGTCTTAGGCATTGAGATTCACCGTGATAGGTCTCGGGGTACTTTGGGCTTATCTCAAAAAGCTTATATTGATAAAGTACTCAAAAAGTTCAACATGCACGCTTGTTCTCCCAGTGTTGCCCCTGTTGTTAAAGGTGACAAATTCAGTCTCCTACAATGTCCTAGGAACCAACTTGAGCTTGATGCAATGGATCATATTCCCTATGTTTCTGCAGTTGGGAGTATAATGTATGCTCAAGTTTGTACTTGCCCAGATTTAGCGTACACAGCTGGTATGCTTGGATGTTATCAGATAAACTCAGGAATGGGTCACTGGAAAGCAACCAAGAAAGTAATGCGCTACTTACAAGGTACCAAAGACATTATGCTTACCTACAGAAAAACAGATAGCCTTGAAGTTATTGGCTATTCTGATTCTGATTATGCTGGATGCAACGATACCAAGAAATCCACGTCAGGTTACATATTCATGCTTGTTGGAGGATCAGTTTCATGGAAGAGTGTCAAGCAATCATTAACGGCTTCTTTCACTATGGAGGCAGAGTTCGTAGCATGCTATGAGGCTACTTGTCACGGTGTTTGATTGAAGAATTTCATTACAGGACTTAGAGTGGTTGATACCATATCTAGACCACTTTTGATATATTGTGATAATCAAGCTTCTGTTTTCTTTGCCAAGAACAACAAGTCAAGCGGTGCTACAAAACACATCGATATCAAGTATCTTGTTGTGAGGGAAAAAGTCAATGATCAAGTGGTATCTATTCAGCACATTAGTACATCCGCCATGCTAGCGGATCCCATGATGAAAGGCTTACCACCCAATCTTTTTTGAAAACATATTGCTAGCATGAGTTTGGTAGAAAGTTTTTCCCTTTAGATAATGGGTTACTGCTATAAAACTATTTTGTAAGTGATCACTTTATGTTTTCTTGATTTTGGACATTATGACTAACGGTTAGTTACTTCATATTTAAAGTGTGCATTTGAGGTTTATGAAACTAGCACTTAAGTTGAACCTCATGAACATGGTTGTATCGTTATTTTTATGAAACCATTAGATATTTGTTCATGCTATTAAGGTATTTGAATGTCATGTTTTATTAAGACATTATGATTATAACCGAAGGATGGTTGTGTGACAATAATGGACACATATACTGCTTTCGATTTGATTATGCTATTTTGTAAAATATGACCTAACTTAAGAGATGATAGTTCGTTCTTATTAAACCACACTTATGAGGTTATTCTAAGTATGACCTTGGTCAAGTGGGAGAATATTAAACCCGACGGAGTCTAGCCCATGTTTTGTGACCTACGGGTTTAATTTATAATAAACTAAATATTGGTTACGAACCTTAATTAATTATATTGGCCAAATAATATTATGAGCTTATATAATCTAGTCATCTAATATACTTAAAGTATATTAAATCTTAATAGGCCCAATAAATCTCTACACCTTGATGGACGGTGGGAGATTGATTAGACTTTAGTGTTTGATTTCACCTCCTATCTATTTAAAGTCTTTTGGGATTAGAGTTTCTAACGTTCTTTTGCCTTAACAGTTGTCTCCTCAAAATACATACGTTCCATTGCATGTGAAATAGATAAAGGGGTGAAAACCAAAATCCACTTGAATTGAAGACTCTCGTTCCGCATTATAGTTAATTGGATTCAATTACTTCGTACTAATAGCGTCAATTAGTTCCGATATGTCTTCAATTTACGTTCATTATGCTTATGTGAAAAACATGATCATGTTCATGATTATGTGAACAAGTCTTATGTAAATAAATGTTCTAACACACACATACACACACACACACACACACACACATATATATATATATATATATATATATATATTTGTGTTTTAGTAAATATTTATATTATTAGTCTCGTGCTTTGGTTTAAATACTAGTTTTGTATTTTAGTTTAAATACTAGTTTGTGTTTTTGGTTTAAATACTAACTTAGTTCAATTTTTTATTCAATGCATAGTATTTAACTTAATATAATATTTCTTGAATAATAATATATTTGTTTTAATACATCAATACAAATTAAATGAAATAAAACATGGAGTATATTTTAAATAGAATAATGAAGAATATACTTTGAATATTCATTTTAGAGTAAAATTTTAAGTTAAACTGTTAGAGATCGATAGTGAAAGAAATTTGATGCTAAAATTGGATCATTTTAAAGATTTATTGCAATTTTTGTACAAAACTATTGGAGATGGTCTAATTTAAAAAGACTGAGCTCTACTTTCTTATAGGTCATCCCACCAACACACAGTAAGTAGGATCAAGGAGATTCATCTCACATAAAATGATAAAATACCCGTAAGACGGTCTTTCCTAAATTTTTGTCATATTTTTTTTATGTCATTTCGAAGATGTTAATAAAATTAATTAATTTTTTAACAAAATTTATGTGACCGATCAAATAAGAGTGTTTTATACTCAATCCGTTTCGAACAAAAAAATTCCCGTTTAAAAGTTCAACTTTTAAAAAAAATGATATTTTTAGTAATCTATTAATAATAAAAAAACATTTTTATATTATAATTTTTGAAAATAACATCTTTAAGTAAAACATCTCAAAATAAAATAATGATCTTTTATATGGAACGGAGGAGTAATAACATTGATGCCGAGCAAAAGAAACGCCTCAGCTTTAAAAGTGGAGGGATCAACATGTAGATTCAAGAGTGTTTCGCATTTTTATCCTCCCAAATCCCAAAAGCAGGTAAGCAAATCTGTCGTCGGCGCCCATAAAGGAGAGAAAGAAAGATATGGGTACCCGCAACAACTGTGGTAGTACCAGTTGAACGGGTGTGATGTGTCATATCTGTCCTTGCCTTTCCTTGCCCTCCCACTACTTCCACGCCTTCTATGTGCTCTTAGACCACTTACAACAATGGAGCTTAACCAATGCTTGAGAGATTATTTGGGATCCTCCCAAACAACAAAGGCTTCAAAATTTTGCTTAATAAGCAAAAAGGTAAGTGAGGAGTTACTTAAGCTTCCGGTGCTAAGCCAAATAGTTATAGGTAAAGTGACATCGTTTTTGATAAAAAGTATACAAAACGATTTCGTTTTGTCCACAAATTTTCAACAATGGCCTGTGCCATCTGACAGGCGCCCCTGCTGTCCTTTCCCATGGCAGCCATGAAACTATTTTTCCTCCTTTGCTATTTTTAAATCAATTTTCATCCATAAAAATTATTTTTAAGTTATTTTTTTTATTTTTGAATTAAAGTATATATTTTTACCTACAAATAGAGACTTGGTTTGTTTAATTTGGATATTAAAAAAAATTACAATTTTTTTAATTTTCTAACCATTTTTCGATAAAAATATTTAATTAATGGAGATAAAGTTGATGGGGTATGTAAAAGTATTGAAATTTGTGCATTGTTGTAAGGATATTTTTGTTAAGGAGCTAAATTGAGGAGCTTAATGGCATTTTTGTAATAAAATTAAAAAAAATGAGCTTAAGCTCCCCAATTTGAGAAGCTTTGTTGTACCTGGCCTTAGCCTACCGCCCACGTATTAAACTATTAATACAGTAATGTTTGGCTTTTATCAGGGATTTGCGGCTTCACCTCTTATTATTTGGCTTAATCTCAACACACCCCTTACGGTTGATCCCATTGCATTTTTCTCCCTTTATATATTTATTGTTTACGTCAAAGGCAATACAAGTAAGAAACAAACACATTTTTATTTTTATTTTTTACATATCAAATGAGACAATTTTCTTGGAATGAAATGAGTAGGTTCCTTTCATCATTAGAAAGTCAACCTAAAATGGAGTATTAATTAAAATCTAATATACATTATTTATGTCTTATATAATTATATTTTAATCATTGATATCGTATTAATAAATTTTTTTCTTATTGGGGATGGAGTTGAAAGTGTTTGGTTAGAGTAAACTAGTTATCTTGCCTACTTTTTAATCATTAATAAACAAATAATTTTGAGATGTTTATGTCCTCATATTAGGAGGAGTGACAATAACTGACACGACACGATAACACGAATCAGCACGAAACGATTATAAAACACGATTACAAAGACAAATGACACAATAAGACCAGCATGACACGACATGACACGAAACAAAACACGTAAGACACGAAATTATTAATATATTCAAAATAATAGTTATTGTTATATTTATTATCAAATTAGATATATAACATGAAAACATAATAATGAGACACGAACGCGATAGATAACACAAATTGCCACCCCTACCTCATATAAGAGAGACCCTAAACGTAACACCATTTTCCCTAAACGCAACACCATTTAATGAATGAAATTACCTCTCTACCCCTCTATACATTTAATATTAAACTAACCCTTCATTTACTCCCCAACCAACCACCCCTCCAATTACTTCCAATTGAGTAACTAACTAACATTCCTAACAAACACAAAAACAAATTGATCTCCTAACGGCTTCCTTAACGAACTACCCCAATTGAAAAAACAGGCGCTACAAATTGACAAAACAGGCGCTACAAATTGAAAAAACAACAAACCGAAAATAACAATAAACATATTACATTAGATTTTTTTTAAAAAAAAATGTTTTTTAAAAATAAATTACAACAGCCGCTACAAAATAGCGGTTGTTGTTAAATACATCCGCTACCAACCTGCGGTATTTATATGAAACATCCGCTACCAACCTGCGGTATTTATATGAAACATCCGCTACCAACCTGCGGTATTTATATGAAACATCCGCTACTAATTTGCGGATGTTTTTGTCTATAATCGCCGAACATTAGCGGTACGTACTACTAAACAACCGCTGCTCACTAGCGGTTGTTTTATTCAAATTTGAAAAAAAAAAAAGCGAAGGTGGGTTCCAACTTTCAAATGTCATAGTCTTACCTAGTGGTCTCCACCTTTTGACTCGAGAAGTGAAGTGATCGGAGAGCTCTAAACTCATCGAAGCTCGTTGGCGACTGAGTGAACTCGCTGCCGTCGCCGGGATCGGGAAGCGAACCCATCGTGTTGGCTCAGTTTGCGGTGGTCGTACAAGACATGAAGGAAGAAACCCTAGAATTTCTAGAGAGAGAAAAAGGAAGAAATAGAGATCGAAGGGAGGATCTGTTAGAAAGTAATGGGGGAGGGGATGGGTTGTTGGGGGAGAGCTTCTTCTGAAGCAGAGAGAGAGAGAGAGGGAGACGGGGTGGGAGACGAATGAGAGAGAGAGGGAGACGGGTGAGAGTGTGTGGGGGGGGTGGGGTGTTGGTTTAGGGAATTAAATGAGGGGGTTTATTGTGTAATTGTAGCTAGGGGTAGTTAGGTCATTTTATTCTTTAAATGGTGTTGCGTTTAGGGTTTTAGGTGTTGCGTTTAGGTTAAATGCTCATATAATCATATGTGCTTAATCTAACACACTTAACCTACTACGAACATTATGTTTTTTTTTGTTGTTGTTGTTGGGGTGGGGTATCACCGCAAAACCCCATCACCATATATTATGCTCTTTCCCATCGGGTACTATCACTTCCCTCAACCGAACCTCCGCAAATAAACTTCAACAACATACCTTTACTTAGCACAAGAAAAAAAAATGGCGGATCACTTTAAATAGGACTACTATAGTAACTATACTACTAGACATTTTAAAATTTAAGCAATTTTTGTTGTTGTAATTGTAAGGAAAATTGTTAAGTGGGGTGATGTGAGAGTGATAGTGGTTTATAGTGGCAGCTACAAAGAATATGACAACAAACAAATTGCATATTCCTTCATGTTCATGTACGTTTTCCTATTCACGCAACCTATTTAACGATTTTGAAAAATTATACCATCAATTACCCAAAAAAAAATTTACATATTAGGTTGCTCAATAAGCAGTCCACTTTAAATATCTAACAAAAAATAATTGATATAATCTTAGCATGATTTTGGAAAAGCTTCAATCGTGGCATGTAAATGATGTAATTAAGTGTTTCTTCGTGTGGTACAAAGTGTATACAAGAACATTATTAATTGGAATTGGAGCCTTGCAAGAAAAATAGACAACATATATTCGCTTCCACCATATATTGTAATATCAATGATATCATTTCATGTATTGTAGGTCTGGTAATTGAGTGGATTGAGTTGGATTGAAATGAGTAATGAGTTGAAACATGTCAAAACCCGTTAGAACCCAAATGTCAAACGATTTTGATCGGAATGAGTCGGGTTGAAACGAGTAACGGGTTAAAACGGATCGACCCGTCTCAACCCAAAATTTTCCTCCCCCCAAAAATAAAATTATAGCATGAAAAGCCACGAGTCGAAATGGGTAACAGTCCGACCCGTTTTAACATGACCCAACACGTTAATATTATTAGGTCGAAACGAGTTATTCGTTTCAACCAAAAAATATTAATGAGTTGGATGAGTTTAATGGGTAATGAGTTATAATTGTTAGACCTAATATATTGATACTAGATCTGCGTACCCGTGCCTATGGCACGGTGCTAGTCTATATGATTTCGTCAATTGAAATGACAATGTTTAAATAGAAAGTGTAATTTTAAACTCGACTCATAATTGAGTTATATGTAACTGACCCATGACCGCTCATAATATTAATTGTAGGGGGTGGCTTTGTAAAAACTAAAAGATGATTGATCATAATATTAATTGTAGGGGGTGACTTTGTAATTAAGAGTTAAAAGTGAATAACTACTCTCACATATGTGAATGTGATGATGAATCACAATCATTAAATTTTTTAAGATAATTTAATCTCAACCTGTAAATAGCTTTAATCAATTGTGAATATAAACTCTATTGTATTATAGATTCTACTATTTGGCATTCAAGAGTTTTTACAAAAGCGAATGCAGCGCATATATTCAAGTATCAAGGTATTAGGTGGTAGAAGCGGCCATATGAGACATTTCTATAACAAAACTTGGGAAAAGGGACGACAGTATGACTGAACCCAAACTTGAGGGGTAAGAGATTCGACTGGGCCAAACTTGAGGGATGACATCGGAGCTCACCATTAGTTAGTCTTTCGTAGTTCGTACTGATTGACTTGCCGCCTCGGTCCGACCACCATCACCTGCAGACAAGCACCATAGAGAAACACTACAATTAAACGTGATTCTCTTCCAATTACCAAACTACCCTCTACATATTCATGACTAATTTCTTTTGTGAATATTTTACTTTGAAAATGTTCATGAATGGTTTGGTGAATATGAGCATGTTTTATGAAAATAAATAATGTCTTAAAAAAGTACATTTGACCAGTATTATTGAGAGGTACTCCCACCGTCCCTAAACGATTCTCTTTTTTTGTTCGTTCGTCTTAAAATAATTATTTAGTTTGAAATTTATCTTATTAAAATATCATTTTTACTATTTTATCTTATTTTTTTGTTCTATTTTAATTATGGGCAATATATACATGATTTTTTTTAAAAAAAATACATATTAAACCAATATAAATAATCAAGTAAATTGTTTTTTCTTAACATATACGTTAGATCAACTAGGATGATAATTTAGGGATGAATGGAATATAAAACACATTCCATCTCGAAATGAGAATGGTTGTAATGAGTATCGTAACCATCCTTCAACTCGATGTATCCTAATTTATTATAGAACCATTTTAAAATTATTGTCCTGTTTTTCTTTTCGTCCGTTTTAGAATAATTGTTCTATTTTTAAAAAAATTCATTTAGAAAAATACTTTTATCACTTTACCCTTATTTTTTCTGTCTACTTTAATTATGACCACATGTTTAAGTGTATTAAAGGAAACCACACATTTTACTAATATTCATAATACAATCAAGTATTTTTTTCTTAAATGATGTGTCGAATCAAAGAGGACGATAAATTGAAAATAGATGGAGTACTAGTATTAACATGTTGTTAGTGATCCTGTGAACTAGGGGTGAGCAAACTTTTTTTAAAACCTCAACGAACCAATAGAACCAAATTGAACCGATTAATTGGTCTAGTTTTGGTTTTGAGAATTAGAAATTGGTCCTGAAATGCATAACTCTCCGTTGTCATGTGGTTTTTGTACGAACCCTGAAAGTTGATTAGGAAATTACAGGTCCATTTGTAGGCATCAATGGATAACAATGGAACAGAAAATCAATTGTTTCTTTTGATAATCACTTTCTATTGATGGAAATGCTCTTTTGAACACCTAACTAAGGGCTCATCTGGTCGAGCGTTTTGGGCAAAACGCACTAATAAAACGGAGCGTATTTTCAGAAATTGTGTTTCAATGCCGCGGTAGAAAACGTCGCGATTATAAACGCTGCTGCGTTTCAAAACGCAAAAATCTTCAGCTTAAAAAGAAAACGCACAAGATTTGCTGTTGAACCAGAAATGCCCCTGTTTTTGCATAAGTCTCTTTCTTTACTTTCTTGAGTAGCTTATTGTCCAACTTTCTTTGGATATAATTATTAAATGTGGACACAAAAATAAAATTTATGCTCATTTTTTATACTTTTTAATACAAAAATCACTCATCCAAATAAGTTGATAAGTTTAATTTTTTAAAACTTTATTATAGTTGATATTTTTATTTTGAAAATATTTTTACTTGATCAGTAATTATATAAAAGGATAAAACCGTCATTTTAACAAATATTCAGATTACAAAATAACGTTTTGAAATTGTATCCCAAACATGTTTTTAAGAAAAAATCCGCGTTTTAAAAAAGTTACGTTTTAAAAACTCTGCGTTTTAAAAAAGCTGCGTTTTGAAACCGCTGCACCAAACGGACCCTAAGTTGCAATAATCAATAGTTTTTTTGATAAATTATGTTTGTGTTATATAACTTGAAATTTTGAGTAAATACTAAATAACAATATCAATTGTTTTTTTCAAATGTTAACTTATATACAACTTCTTGTAGTAAAAAAAAATGGAGAACCATGCTAAAATATTGATTCTCGTACATATTAGGTTAATTCTAAATTATTTTTACAAAAAACTAGACCGAACGGGGACATGCTCACACTGTTAACACTGTAAGGACTCGTTTGGTAGTCGGACAAGGATAAACAATATTATTAATCCAAATATTATTAGTACCCTCGCTATTAACCATCACTTGTATATCGGGGGTAGTCTTAAGATTACAAATATTAATCCCAATTTTTTTTAGTAAGGGCGCTAATAATACCACTCTCCCCCTTGGTATTAATAGTGAGAGGATAATGACTTTATTCGGATAACTCGTGCTATTAGTTCCGACCACTTATTGCGTACCAAACATTAGGCAACTCGACTTATTAATCCTATCTGACCTTAATCCTAACTATCAAACAACCCCTAATTTTTCAACTAAGATGCACAACATTATAAGATGTGAAGCATCTCATCATCTCATGCAAGTTAAATAAACCAGTATGTATTGCATCTTGGTAGAAGTTTAGAAGTGCTAATATCATAACCTTTGTTTTGCATACTAATATTATTAGAGGTATGATATTACAAGCTAGAGCTTGTGGTATTATTACAAGCTTTAGTGTTAGTACCGTTTGATCAAATCTATTTAGATCTCTACACTGTTAGATCAAATATACTTTTTTTAAGTAATGACAGGGACTTTCCAAATCATCACCAACTTAATCATCTAACGACTCTAACGCTAAAACTTGTAGTAATATTACAAGCTCTAGCTCGTAATATCATTTGCCATATTTATTATGAGGATTCATAATGCAAGAATTTTTTTGAAAATTAAAATTTTAAAGTATGCACCTTTCTAAAAACACGTTAGGAGGACCTTTATAATTTCGTTATTCTTGGTGAATTATGGATTACAATAGAATATTCCGATAACATAAATGAAGGATTTAAAAAAAGGCAAATATGTATCACCACAATTAAGGCCAGATCATAAAACACGAGTCAAACTATTTAAGGCCATTGAATTGAATTCATTTTTTTTTATTGGAAATTAATGAAATATGATGTAATTCAATAGATTTATGATGATATGATAACTTTGTGAATGGTTTGATGTGAACGTAAAAGTATTTAAACTCAAACAATACATCCATTGAATAATATATATTATAATTAAGTTCAATCTTTCTAAAAGTTAATTATTAGTCAGGATTCATTTTTATAAAACATAACTATTGATCAGGATTAAATCTTTCTAAAAAGTTAACTATTGATCAAGATATTACTAAATTTTATGAATCCCGATAACAATATATGAGATATCTAACTTAATTCTTACGTTTGTTTTCTTATATTCTATATCATTTTCTTTTTTTATATCATTTTCCTTATATTCTTTGTATCTTTTCCATCTTTCATTATATAATGTTTTTTTCAAAGGCAATGTTGATTTTCCCCCTCAAGTTTTAATTTTTTTTCTACTATTGGATGATCATATTGTTTTAATTGATTACCGAAAGATGTTCATTTTAAATTGGTTATTTTGAATACTGACATTGTCTCGTACTAACGCCGTCACATATTAACATCATACCAAATGCATGAGCACAAAATCTAGTGAATACTTAAAATCTTTATCTATATTATAAAATAGATCAGAGGCTAATTGGCGGCCCAGATTGAATTGTGTCAAACACAACTGTAGGTCCAGATTGATTAGTAAATATGTGAGTTACATATAAACCCCTCAGTTATAAGTTATATTTGAATTACCTCCTCTACAACCAATAAATATATAATAACCCTCAGTTATGTTTTTTTGTTTGAATTATCCTTTCTACAACCAATTACAATTATAAGAATGCTTTCCTATAACACATTTTTTAACAACATACTTCTATTTGAGTTGACGAGATGGTTATCTATAATTTATCCAGAGCATTCAATGAATTGTTTTGATAAGATTTTTGTTTGTAAGTTTTGTAATTAATTTTTACAATTTTAAATATTTGTATTTTAATTTTATTATTAATATTTAGTTTGTAATTTCTTAATTAATTGTTATCGTAATCAACTGAATGTCAATTTAATTTTTGTCTACTGAGTTGTTTTGATAAGATCTTTGTTTGTAAGTTTTGTAATTAATTTTTACAATTTTAAATATTTGTATTTTAGTTTTATTATTAATATTTAGTTTGTAATTTCTTAATTAATTGTTATCATAATCAACTGAATCTCAATTTAATTTTTGTCCGACCTAGATTTATTTGTTCGTAAGTTTTGTAATTTTAAATATTTTCATTTTAATTTCTTTCTTTTTTTAAAATACGTGCTAAATTTTTCTCAATAGTTTGAAATTTTGTTGATTTCAAAATAGTTTTTTTTATTAGTTCACTCTGTCTCATTCAATTTATTTTATATATTTTGTTTGCCACAATTTTCATTTTTAAGTTTATTTCAATTAACAAGTATTGTATTGGTGAGTGTAAGAGAGAATATTTTTGAATGCTTAATTATACTCTTTTTGAATGAGTTACAAAATTTTACAGCGAATAAAATGTTTTATTTTTAAATTTTCAGGAAGTTGCCTTTTTTGTAGTGTACATTGATCCGAACCCTACAAAATTTCAACTATATACTAATTTATTTGCACAATACTCACTTCATACATTGTTCATGTGTATATTGATATCATACCATAGGCACAAACACGAAATCTAATATATAATACAATACATCTCATAGTCGCACATATACAATTGACTAAAATTCTGAGATTGATTCCTTTACTGAGATCCTACGGTTATTATCACTTCCTGAGTTCACATGTGTGAACGGCGGTTGAGCAACTACCCTCTCTCTCTCTCCAACTCCCCCACTATTCACGGTTGGTGGCCGCTAATCCTTCCTCCACCAAACTCACGTCACTTTTATTTTAAATATTTTAATTAATTAATCAATTTTATGCTAAAAAATTCGTAAGTTTTTTAATTTGAAATATTTGTTTTTTAACTGTTATCGTAATTAACTTAATCAATTTATTTTTTGAAACTTAATCACAATTTAATTTATGTCTAAGTTTTGAATATTTCTATTTTAATTTTTTTCTTTTTAATTGTTATCGTAATTAACTTAATCAATTTAATTTTTTTCCGGTCCGCAATTTTGTATATAAATAATTTTTTAAAAAAATCGTAAGAATTGTAATTTGAAATTTTTTTTATTGATTTATTTCCACATTATCTGCTTTATTTATTGATAAATTCACAAACTGACGCCATGTCATAGCACGGGCAAGAGTACTAGTCTAAACTGAAAGAAGTCAAATGAAACTAATTTTTAAGTTAAAATAAAACAAAGAATGGTCCGGGTTTTAGTAAAAGGAAAAAAACCGAAAAAGTACTGAAAATCAATACAAGTAGAGAAAGGGTAATATGGTAAATTTGAATCCGCACATCTGTAACCGTAATGAAGAAAAAAACAAACTTATTGGTGGGAAAACGAAAAGAAAGCTGCCAGAGAAATGAGAGAGAGAGAGCAATGAAGAAGAAGAAGAATTCTTCAACAAGTCCCCTTACATCAACACCAATACCAATAACAACACCAACAACGAATGGAATCGTTTTTCTAAACCATAACCCCTCCACCCACTACTATTATGCCGCACATATCTTCTCTAATCTCTCTCCCATCCACTTTTTCCTTCCTCCATTAATCCCCCCCATCACACCAAAACTGTTGTCTATCGGATCCGATACTATCTCTAAATCTGACTATTTCCAGGTATCGTTTACGATCCCTTTTCATTTCTTTCTGGTTTTCATTTTTTTTAAGTAAATACATATGATCGTATGTTTTTGGACATCAATTTAAATCCCAGTTTGGCATTTATCTGATTTGTCAATCGATACTACATGTGCGTATCTGCTTGGAAGATGCGTGTTTTTGTTCTAGCGATCTGTGATTGTCTTCTCTTTTTTTTTTTCATTAATTATTATCATAATCGGTTCTATATTTGGATACTTGCGTTTTACATTAAATTTCAGACTTTTTTTTTACCAAAATATTTCCAAATCATAATAATTTTCAAATTTGCTACTTTTTCCTTAAATAACTAGTATTTTATTATTAAATCCACATTACAAACACAGGAAGCCTTGAACAGAAATCAAAGACGACAACAGGCCTTACAGCAGCAAGCATAAACCAAATGAAAACATACAATGATGTTTCACAAGGACCCCAAATAGCCATCTGCTATATATGAGACAGACACCCGTACAATCTCTTCAAATCCCATATTTACTGCTGCTGCTTCTCGAAAATCAAAATAAACCAAATGACTAATAACAGTCTCCCAGTTCTGTTAGGATCATATTTTGATATAATAAAAAAAAAAACTCTTAAATTTGTGATTAAAAAAACTACTCCCTCGATTCCCCACAGAGAGTCCTGTATGAGTCCATTTTTAAAAATTATGTTTACAATTTTCGTAACATTTCTACAAATCTACAATACCTTCCACAATTGATATTAACATAGTGATTATGCTCAAACATTTTTGTAATTATGACCAATTCTAAGCTAGTTATATATCCCATAATTATTAGACTTTCCAAACATGGACTTTTTGGAATGATGGAGTAAGTATTAAATTTGGTTATGTGTTGATTAGGCATATAATTTTGTTTCCTTTTTGATTTTGCTGAATTTAGAAGTCTTTATTTCCGTGTATGGCAGCATTATTAGGTTTCTGTCACTACATATAGATTTATGATTTTTTTAGAGACTTATTTATTGATTTAAATCTTTTGGGGCATATCATTAATGACATTATGGCTTTCCAGAGTGCCATTTAATTGATCTTGTCCAACCTGTGGCAATCTTTTAGCGGAATTGGGAGTTGAGGTTGACTAGATAATTGTTGCTTAATGCAGTAGATTATTAAATAGTTTTGTTGAGGGAGTGTTTGATTTTTGATTGTTGATCATTTGAACTTTGACACCAGGAGTATGTTTGGGGGTTCCGGCAATGGCAATCCTGGATTTCCTGCTTATGTGGGGGAAAACCGTTTTCATTACGATATGAGTGTACTACCGCAACTGCAGTTATTTGGAGAAGGTGAGATTTTCCCATTGATACAGAGCATGTTTTGGAACTCCATTGGTTCTTAAACGTAGATTTTTAGCTAAGCAACTCTGTTTTAATAATCAATTGGATTTTCTTTAGATAATTATTTGGTTTCATCGTTGTGTTCTTGTTAGTTTGTTTAGATGGTGCCTATGATTCGTGGATAAGTACACTACAGTCTTAGTTTCCACGTAGGCAAGTGGTATAGGACATCGCGACCTACAAAATACAAGACACAAGGACTCGACCCTATATATAAAGAACATCTGAATTGATTTATAAAACATAGATCATCATAAGAACTACTAAAGCCTCCATTACTGATTACTTTCATGCTATATTTTCTAAACATTTCTTGATTTGATTAATAGCATAAATCCTGATGGAGTTTGGTAAGCTAGTTGACCTTCCATGAGGTAAAATCCTACTGCCTTTCTGGAATCCTAACCTCAATAAATAGGGCTTTGGACGGTCTCAGAATTCTTGCTTCAAGAAGGACTAATCTGTTTTTGTCCGCTCATGTGCACATGCTGTTGATACTCTTGTGCAACACGGTTATCTTTACATGATTTCCCTGTGTCCCTTGTCATAGGGATTCAATGCCATGTTCTTGCTTGCATTGTCTATTTAGTATGATGGTTCAAATCTCAATGCATGCCAACCTTGATGGTTATACTCAATTACTTACTCGCGTATATTCTACTATATACTTTTCGGGTAGTGATATTGCTATTAGATGTAAGAAGAACATGCCAAACACACTGGATCTGTTCTGAAGAGAGAGAATGATTGCACATTGAACAACCATTTCGAATGACTATGATCATGTACTTTTTGTCCCTGAAGTTGGGTTTTTTGGTTCTTAATTTGCTGTTTAGTATGTGCACACCACTGTGTTTTAAAACTGATTTATCTTTTTGTATCGTGAGTTTGGAACTGATTACATATGTTATAAGAAAAAGAAGAAAATAGGAGCTGTATTTCCTTTTGCTGCTTAACTTGTTTGTATTTTAAGAATAAGTTTTCATCAGAAAAGCAATATCTTAGTCTACTTTTTAAATTACATACCATTGAAGAGTTTTGAAGTGGCATGGGGATATTTTGAGAAAGGCCTGAAATTTCCAAATCCCTTAACTATATTGTTAAATGGTCCAGATGATTATTGTGTTTGTTACTGCTGATAGATAATACTCTCTCCATCCCAAAAAGTCAGTCTTCTTTCCATATTGGAAAGTGAGCTCATGACAATATCAAATCACTATTTAACATACATTTATCAACTCTTTGGTTGTGAAATTTCAAGGATTAATAAATACAATCCTTTAGACTTTTTAGGTCAAGTGAAGCTTCATAAATCTTTGGTCAAAGTTTCAATCAAATTGACCAAGAAAAGTCAAAGTAGGGCTTTTTTTGGAGAAGGAAGGAGTACTTTTTTCTCAGTTGTGTTGGGGGAGTGATTGAATGAGTGTGTGTGTGGGAGAGAGAATGGCACTGAAGAGCCTCTTGACCGACTGGCAATCCAACACTTTAGATGAAAAGTGAGAGATAGCAATTCTAGAGAGAAAAAGATGTGGAGGGAGCAATAGGAGAAAAAAATACGTTCCTGTTCTTGGCTGTATTATTTTATTTTCTTTGACATATAAATGGAAAAAATGGTTGATTTTGGTATAAAAAAATGAGCATTTTCATAGCATTCCTTTTCTTCAAGAGAAGGGAGTAAATTGAAATGCATTGTCTATATCACAGCGCTCCTTTATGGCTATCTAACCCAATTATCCTCAGAGTCTGTGCAGGCTCTTAGTTCATGCTATTTACCCTTATTGCGAAGACTAGGTGTTAATATCGGCAGTTCAACTGTTATCATCTTATCTTAGTGGATATTATTGTTGGCCTGTAACTCTAAGATCTTATCCTGTCAACTCATTTTACCTATATCTATGCTGCAGTTGCAATTGGTGGTAATGTTGATTCCACAAATCGCATTGGAAATGAGCACGGCACTGCAACAAGTCGACCTATGAAAAGGACCAGGGATCCAGAACCCTTTTCTATGCAGCAAAAGCTCCACATATCTTTGAATAGTAACTTTTGTCAAGATGATGCTGGTCATGCTGGAAGCATTTTGAATCCAAATCCTGTGTCAACTGGGCTTAGACTTTCTTACGAAGAAGATGAGCGCAACTCCTCTGTTACTTCTGCTAGTGAAAATATGAAAGCTATTCACCCCAACTTGACTTATTCTCTCGGCAGTAATCTCAAAACTGAGATTGATCGGCAGAAGGAACAACTTGAACATTTTGTCAAGCTCCAGGTAAATCTGTTTTCAGAGATATAATATGGTCCATTTGTTTCAAGGAAAATAACTTTCAAAAAATGATTTGGGGAAGTTATTTTCATGCAAAAGTAATTCATTTTATTGTGGTTAATATTCCTTTGCCTGATGTAATATTCTACAGTTGACTCATTTTCCTGAAACTACCAAACACTATAAAATTTGAAAATGTTTTCCATGAGACAATTGGAGCCTTAGCGACTGATTTTACGTGTTTCCCTTGCTTGTGCTTAATACTCTGTCCAATTAAATCGTTTCTCATTTAGGAAGGAAACCTCATGAAGGGTGTGAGGGAGTTGAATCAGAGACACACGGCTTCCTTCCTAAATGCCTTGGAAAAAGGAGCAGGGAAGAAATTACGTGAGAAAGAGGTTGAAATAGAGAATATCAACTACAAGAATAAGGAGCTGGAGGAGAAAATAAAGCAGGTTGCGATGGAAGCTCAGTCATGGCAGTACAGAGCAAAATACAACGAGTCAATAGTCAATGTCCTCAAGAGCAATCTTCAGCAAGTCATTGCACAAGGTGCTGTGCAAGGAAGGGAAGGTTATGGCGATAGTGAAGTAGACGACGCAGCCTCTTACAAGAATATGAATATTACTGGTTCGGGAAATCCAGTTAATGCAAAGCAGCTGATCTGCGGTGCTTGTGGTGGTAAAGAAGTGTCTGTTTTATTGTTGCCATGTCGACACTTGTGTCTGTGCAAGGAATGTGAAAGGTTTACTGATACTTGCCCGGTCTGCCAGGTAGTGAGAACGACAGCTATACATGTTTTCATGTCGTGAAAGAGTGGCTTCAGTATCTTCTATATTTAAATACTGAGAAATGCATACTGAGAAATGCCGGTGTTGTGATTATAAGTTATTGAAAGGTCAAATTAGATGTTCTTGTTTTGGCCATTTTGTTTGGTGGTCTCTTGGCTCTTAACCTGCAACTGAGCATTCTCTCTACTGAGAGTGGCTTCAGTATCTTCTATATTTAAATACTGAGAAATGCATGGTTGGCTACAACTAAGTTGTCATCTTGTTGGTACTTGGTTGGTTGTTTTATTTGTCTTGTACCACCCGATTGACGAGACCTATAGTTCTCAAGCTACGAAATACTGTTTGTACCGAAGATTTGGTAGCCGTCTTGTCCTCCTAGCTTTACAAAGATAGTTGCGCTAAGAGCAGTTATAATGGTGTGTCAAAAATCAAATTTAACTCATTAAAAATTAATAAATTAATTCATTAGATATTCACCAACATTTATATATATATATAGACTTCTTTTTGCTACCAATAGTGATCTTCTGCTCACCGTCCTCAAGAGTGAGCTTCTGCTTCTTCCTTTGACTATCCCGAACATATTTCAACACTGTCTGTGGCTGACTCTTCAAGACCCCCACCCCTTGATCTGTGTAAAACTTTGCCCGTTGGTGAGGGATTGAAGCAACCATTTGAAATTTTCTCATGCTAGGCACCCCAAAAATAATATTATAGGGAGA
This sequence comes from Codonopsis lanceolata, assembly GCA_013146195.2. Lineage (NCBI taxonomy): Eukaryota > Viridiplantae > Streptophyta > Magnoliopsida > Asterales > Campanulaceae > Codonopsis > Codonopsis lanceolata. Next base: position 28,054,596 of record CM028378.1, on the reverse strand, counting down.
TTTCAAGTCGAATACAATGAAGGTAACCTTCTCTATCCTGGTGCAGATGCCCTTGCCAATGAAGACTTCGAGCTCGATTGTGCCTTTAGCCGGTACCTTGTGATTAGTAAAGCCCTCCAAGGTTCCTGCATAGGGTTTGAGGCATTCATCTTTCAACTCTAGGCCTTGGAAGCAGGAATAATACATCACGTCTCTGCACACCCCTGTGTCCACCAAAATCCTATGCACAACCCAACTATCCACCAGAGCGAAAACGATCAAAGACTGCTCCCCAGCCACGCTACTCGCTAACTCACTACGAGTAAACTGTATCGACTCCTCCCCTGCTTGCAAAGTGGTCGGGCAATCTACCACCTTTGACAAGGAATAAATCTGTTTGCCGAGCTGGGAAAGTGTAGGCTCCTCATCCATAATAACATTTATTACCCCTCAGATTGGGGGTGCATCTCTAGGAGGGGCATTCCCACTATTGTTCTCATCTCTTTTAAACCGGTCCAACCGGCCTTCATTTATCAATTTCTGTATGGCCTTCTTCAACGGCCAACACTCCTTTGTCGTATGCCCATAGTCATCATGATAGACACACCTCTTAGTCCAGTCCCGAGCATCCGCTGTCTGTGGATTCATACGGGGAGCACGAGGAAGCTCGTTCCTGATTTCGTACATTATTTCTTCCTGCAATGTATTAAGCGAGGTAAGATCGCCTTCTCGGAAAAACTCCCTTGGGCGGTCATACAACGACTTATTTCTATTATAACCGCCCCCTGCACCGTGGCCGCTATTCTTGGCATTGCTCCCAGATCCCCCAGCCTCAGTGTTTTCCTTCTTCTTCTCATTTTTCGCGGTCTCCCCCGCGCACCACTTCCGAGCTCGCATCAGCATCTTCGACTGCGTCTTTGGCTCCCTCATACTCAGCTCCGACCTCAGGCCACCTTTACCCTCGAACAAACCTGTTTCAAAGCATAAAGTGACCTCTTGCTCGGACAAACCAGGGACCTGCTCGAGCATCTTAGTAAACCTTTCCAAATAGCTAGAAGTTGACTTCATGAGCCCCTTGTTTAACCTTGGACAAGTCTACCCTTGTCTTCGCAATAGCTCCCGACGTCCCAAAGTCGGCCAAGAAGTTAGCTCGTAGATCAGCCCAATTGTTAATAGACCTCTGAGGGAGAGCTCCCATCCAAGCCAAAGCATTTCCCTGTAACGAGCCCACAAAAGCTCGGATTTTCAACGCTTCATCCGAGGTCACCAGGCTGATCTATGATTCAAAGGACATCAGCCAATTCTTTGCCTTAGTTTTCCATGTGTACTCTTTGATGTTGGGGAAGAAAAGACATTGAGCTGGATGAGCATTCTCAATCCAGGGGGTCAGAGGACTAGCTAAAGTGCCCAAAAAAATTTCGTTCAGGGCCTTGCCTTGCTCCTACGCTTCCATTCGGCGCTTCAATTCCTCAAACTCCTGCATATTAAAGGTTGCATGCAAACCACCCATGGGCTGAGGTAGCACCCCGAGCACAAGAGGGCCTGTAGGGGACCCATAGCTTAAGCTATGCCCACGGCCTGCGCCACTTGTACCTGGGCTGCATCTGCGGCCCGGTGCCCTTGTTCCGGAGCTACTCCTAGACCACTTTTCTGAGCATTTTGAGGAGGCAACTCATGCCTGCCTCTGGAATGGTGTGACAGCTGAGCCCGTGACCTTCCTGGCGAAGGTATTCAAAGACGATGAACATGTGACCTCATAGTGGATGAAGTGCGACGATTGCAAGTATGCGCTCTGCGTGGGGACGGTGATCAAGGGCGGCGAGGATGCGACCTTCGCGGAGAAGGTGATCTTCGACGGCGGCGAGACTGAGCCGAATCCTCTCCTGCCCGAGGACCTAAACGCGAATGTACACTCGGAACAACTTTGTGACTAGCCCGCCCCTCTTGCTGGCTCCACCCCTTGTTAGATTCTCGCTCACGAGGTTGCGAAAGAACCTAAATTGGACGTTGGGGATTAACCCCCGACCTGGTGATACTGGCCATTTGACTATGCGCGGGTATACCCGGAAGGGGCTTCAACTCAATAGGTAGTGGTTCCTTGCCCATAGCGATTAGCTGTTGATTCAATTGATGCATTTGCCCCAGATATATGGCCCTCTGGCGCAAAGCCTCCTCCTGGAACTCGTTGGCCAAACCAACGGCAGCGACGACACTCCTGGCCAAAGAATCTAGGCCCCGTCGTTGATTAAACTGATGACGAGCGTCATGAAAGGCGGAGGTGGTGGGTTGTCATCAACCTGAAGGTTCATGCTAGGTATGGCCATGTGCACCTCCTCCAACTGATTGCCACCGTTAACACCGTTCGCCGCCATGACTAAAACTTGTAATATCGTCGGAAAATAAAGTTGTACTAGCAAATCTTTCCCGGCAACGGAACCAACTGATGCATCCAAAATTATCCAAGGACACTTTGGGCTTTGGGCTTCTCAAACTGGATACTTGACTTTCAATCTATCCAAAATATTCAAGGCACAACCCTGAAAAGCAAACACTAACAGTGAACTAGGCAGGGGCTTGCCCTGCAAATGCTCTCTGGCGTGAGAATTAGTAATCACTTAGTTGAATAAACAATTTGACAGAGTTCGGCCTTAGTAAAGAAATCACACACCTCCCTCCTTCATTTTGAGGGGTTTTTATAGTCTTGCCGAGTACTGTCATAACTGCTCATTCAATGTTGTGCATATAAAACGGGCACATTAAAGGCCACGTTCAACCAAACAGTCATATCTTGAACGTAATGGCGAGTTTCCCGGAGGTAACCACCCACGTCCTAGCCAACCGTTACTGAGTTACCGAGCATGGCGCGCTCGATTGATTAAACCTTGTTCGTTGCATGTATGAGGCATTGTTCGCTGTAAATTAATCCCCCGCTCATAGCGTACTGGACCCTGAAGCTTTTGGGGTAAAGGTTCTCATCTGAGGATAGAGAGATTTGCGGGTTGAACACCGCTAGCTGAATGCTTGGACTTAAGTCGTGAAGAATGCACGTACTTTGCTTGTGGCTGTGAATGGCATGTCGTGCATGTGACCAATGCTTGGGCCTTTTGTGCAGGGCAGCTCAAGTAGCTAGGATTCACAAAAATTGTCAATGCAGTTCGCGATGTAGCTTATTACTGTAGCTACACCAGGAAGTGCATTGGTCAGAAAATCAAAAACAACGTAAAACTTTTAATTTAAAGCACAAATTAAACACAAAGTTTTACAAACAATTTACAAGCCTATGCTTGTAGATCTAGCCTTATGGCCAAAAAGATTTCACTAAAAAGATGAAGTGTTTTACAAACCAATATGTGAAATCACCAAAACCAAAAACTCTCACAAAACAACACGTCTTGGAGAGCAAAACTCATAGAAACAAAGGTAGAGAAAATGTGGATTAAAAAATAAACTTCCTAAAAACACTAGGAAGACAAACAGCAACAGCAGGTCAATGTAGTTTAGGATGAATCTGCATTCGAAGCTTCATCCAAATTCGAGCAATACAATTTTCTGAATATTCTTTCTTGGTGTATTATGTATTGTCTACTCTTTTTGCTATGCACGTCTATGTGTATTCAGCTCTTCATCCGTTCTTCTCTACGCCATGCTCCATATAAATAGATGAAGGAATTCTACAATTTAATTAGGAAACAAAGAACACTCCAACGTACTAAATGATTAGGAGTTAGTTTTAGTAACCAAATAAATCATCTTTATTTTCTAGATTTTGTTACCAAATATATAAGACTTTTAGAGAGTATTAGGAATTGATTATTACCAATATTTTGTTTCTAAATATATTTTCCTAATTTAAGTCAAAGAAAATATCCTACACAAATAAGAATCCAACAACTCCAAGGAAAATAAAAGATTTGTTTCCTAAATTAGTTTACTAATATAATTCAAAAATCTTACCAAATATTTTGTCCAACTTAATTATGGACTCTTAATTGTTTTTGGAAGTGATTAATTATGGTAAATATTTTTCATTGTTTTAGGACCAAGAAAGTAGTAAATATGATAAATACTTCCAATATCTTTTGGACCAAGAAAGGGTACAACAATAAATTTAATGGAGGAAAATAGGACGACCCTATTTTACCCTTACACTTTCTAACTATTGTTATGGCTAAGGTGCAAATTGAGATAAATAGTAACATTAGATGACATTCTGGTGAAAAACGTAGATTGTGGTGCACTATAAGATTTATTGGATACTTTGGGATGTTAATCATATTTTGGCCTTATTTGTAATACATAAAGAGAAAGTAAAAAGAATGAGAAAAAACGGTGGTATTTAGGGCAACTCCAACGGGTATCCCAAATCTCCAATTTGGATCCAAAGTTACACCAAATCCACTCCAACCCAACCCCCAACCTCTCCCCAATTTGAGACCATGAATAGTGTCACCCCAAATTTGGGGCAACACTATTCATCTAACCCCAAATTGGGGTTGATGGGACCCACTACTTTTTAAAACAAAAAATTGATTTTTAAAAACAAAAAATTGATTTTTAAATACAACAAATTGATTTTTAAATACAAAAAATTATTCATAATTTATATTATGAATTTAAAAATATTTTAATTGATTAATAACTAATAATAGTTATGTAATAAATATTAATAATGTAATTTATTTTAAAGCATTAAAAAAGAAAAATAAATTATAATAAATTGATCTATTATGTAAATTGAAAATAAAAAAAGACATACAACTTGAAATTAAAAACTACATACAAATTGAAATAAAAAATGACATACAACTTGAAAATAAAAATGACTTACAACTTAAAAATAAAAAATGACATATAACTTGAAAATAAAATATGGCATACAACTTGAAATAAAAAATGACATACAACTTGAAAATAATGTATTGCTTGCTTTATCATAATGTATGTGTTTGTATTTATCAAATTGTTTGTAATTTAAAATATATTAAATTACTAATTTTAATATATAATTAATTATATAAATAATATTATAAAAATAAACTTATTAAATATAATAATTATTAATTGTGTAATCTTAATAATTACAATTTTAAATATTATAGTAGAAAATCAAAATAGAATATACTAAGGAATATTCTTTTTGGTGTAAGATTTGATATGAAGGGTTGGAGTTGGAATAGTGTTGAAACTGTCCCAAATTAAGATAAGTTTGGACCCAAATTAGGGTTTTGGGTTGGAGATGATCTAAAGAGAGTTAAAAACTACACCATATCACACTGAGACCGTTCAAAGAAAAAGTATCTATTAAATCGCTGAATTGTAAAGGACAACAAATCCATGTGGAAATTGGAAATGAAGATAATTGTATGTGAACGGGTAATCCTTTGTCCAAAGTTTCTAATCCTTTTAGTACTCCAGTATTTTTTTTTTCAATCGCGAAAGATAATTTTCAAAATATTGCTTTTAAAAATGTTATCGTTTTCCTTCAACAGTTCCGATAAACATATTAAATTCAAAAATCACAATTGTTATGCAACGAAACGTGGATATACCTGATCGGTCAGGTCGAGGGGACAGCCCCCCTTCGTGGGGGTTCGAGGGCAACGCCACTGAAAAGATAACAATTTTTATTTATTTATAAAATACGAAACTGTAATGGATCTATGTTAGATTGATATTTTTCAGTAGAAATGAATGTGGATGAGGAGGAGGAAGAAGATGGCTTGCCCCTAAGGGGGTGGCCCAGTGGTAGACATGAGACTTCACAAAGTGTGAGGTCTCAGATTCGATCCCTTCCATACCCCCTTTAGGGAAAAAAAAAGATGGCTTACGACCGAGGAGATGGAAAAAAAAAAGTAGAGAATATGGTTTGGTTTTTATGATTTTGTATCACTGTGCAAAAATATTGGATAAATGTATTGTGTTGCAAATATTGATGTATCGCGGTATAAAAATAAATTAGACAATTAAACTACTGATGAATCGTAATGTAAAAATTAATGGAATAAAATTGATGTATTGTGGTTCAATAGTTAATGTACCATGATTTATTTTCATAACGCGCCTCATATTCATTAATGATATCGTAATATTTTTGCTCAAAAATATTTTTTTATAATTTGAAAAAAAATAAACTTGAAACGATTAAAAACTTTAAAAAATAGATCGCCCACAGTTATTCTTAGAAGATTTGTGACCTAGGCAGCTAGGTATTTAAAAACGAGCAAGAGAAATAGAGGAGGGACTTTTGATTATTGACCCACTTGACCACAAGAGCATAAAGTTTTTTTTAAAATTTATTTTTATGTGTGCGGATAAATCAAAAGAGATTAGAGAAAAAGATGGTGTGGCCAGTGAGAAATAAAATGATTTCTTTTTTCAAAACACACAAAAGATAACACCCTAAATCATGATCCAAAAATTTTCAATTTACAAAATTTTCTCAATTTACAAATTAATGCTTTTCAGCAAATTTAATATTTTTCATAGAAAATTTTGTGCTTTTAATATATTGTAATTTTTTCATAGGAATAATATTTTTGAGATTATATAATACAGTATACTTGCATGTTTCTTATTATTGAATAAAGTATTACTAGAGAAACTCCAATGGCTCTTTTGTAAAGCTTTAAAAATTATTTATAAAGCTTTATAAACAATGGAGTGATCCACCTCATCACTCCATGTCTATAAAAGCTCTATGTTCTTGGATCGGTTTATCACTTGCCAAGTTGTCATTTCTTTATTTTTTTATATTAAAAATGTATAACATATTTGTTAGACATAATACTCCCTCCATTTTTAAATAATTGTTCTCCTTTCTTTTTTTATTTGTTCCAAAATAATTACCTTCTTTCAAATCTTTACTTTTTTTGAAAAAATACTTTTACCACTTTACCCATATTTTTTCTAAATATTTTAATTATAAACACACGTTAAAGGGTGTTAAAGGAAACCACACATTACGTCAATATTTATAATACATTTAATAATTTTTTATGTTCTAAAAAGATATACTCCCTCTATTTTCAAAATATTGTCTACTTTGACTCGACACATCGTTTATGAAAAAAGTAATTGACTGTATTATAAATATTGGTGAAATGTGTGGTTTCCTTTAATGTACTTGAGTATGTGGTCATAAATATTGGTAAAAATATTTTTTTCAAAGATAATATATATATATATATATATATATATATATATATATATATATATATATTATTTTTTGGATGTATTATATTTGTTCTATAAATATTTATGTTTTAAAACGATATATTTATTTTTGAAAATAAATATGTATTGAGAAAAAACTAAATATTTAGTTGTGAGTTTATGCTATAAAACTTTTATAGATTTATGTATAACAGATAATAGATTTATAGAGAAAATATTTATAAGCTAATGACGTGACATGACGCGACAAGGTGAATAAATCTTTTAAAATATTTGTGACTGTAGATACCCTTAATATATTGATGCATTTAAATTCATCAAATGACCTAAAATTTATGAAAATTAAGAAAACTTATACATAATTTTTCTTCTTACATTCTCGTAAAACTAGGGTGCGGAGGCTCTCGTTCCCATTTGGATACATAACGACTGCCGTCCCTAAGTCTGACTGGACTAGAGGCGGCTCATCCAAAGTTTATTTATATTTGCATAAAGCTGCCAAAAGTTAGGTAGGTGGACAAAATCAAATAGTAGACGTGTTGGACTTGTTGTACATTTTCTTGTATTATTGTAAGTTCAATTTCATTCCTACATGAGACAATAACATTAACTTTGATTATGTTTTAATTTTCAAAAAAAAAAAAAAAGATAAGAAACAGAAGAAACACACAACAACTGTAATTATTAGATTGAGTGTAATTATTAGATAAATATGTTTTCTGTAAAATCGTTTTACGGATCTTAAATTATAAATCGAAGTGTTACTCTCACACAATTTGATCTATTAATACATGATGAATTAGATAAAAAAGATCCATTTTATAAAAAAATATATGTAAATCCGTCTTACCAAAGTTTTTATCGTATTAGATTGAGAATGGACTTGAGTAAGTGAAAGAAGGTTGCCCACTTGCCCCATATCTTGTAGAGTATCCAGAATTTTTGGAAAGAGTTAGGGCTCGTTTGTTGTGACTGATGACTTATGACTTATAGCTGATAGCTTAAGCTGGTGGCTGAATGACTTTTGGCTGATTGCACGATAGACTGTTTGTTACAGCTATTGAAAAGCTGCCTATGAGTCGTTATAATTATTTGTTAAAAAAAAACTTGAAAATTAGTATTCATATTTTTATGTATATTTCATAAAAGGATGAAATGAGGACAATCAAATATTTATTAATGAATAGTTGTCTTCATGTTTAAAAAAAACCAAAAAAGCTTAAAATTTTGGCTTTTTGGCTTTTGGCTTTTGGCTTTTCAATGCATAAAGGGTATTGTACCTTATTTATTGGCTTTTGGCTTATAAGCTGAAACAAACACTTTAAATATGACTTTTCAAAAACCAAAAATCAAAAATCACTCCAAATAAACTGCAACAAACGAGCACTTAATCCAATGAAGTCCATTGCTGACCTTAATTGAGCCTATTCATTTACTCCTACATTTTAAAGTATATGATATATGATGGTAAACACAATGAAACTAAAACTTCCCCCTCTTTTTCAAATGAAAAATTGATGAATAATAAATTAAGAGGGAAATAAAAAAAAAGAAATTAATTTCTTTACAAGTCTTTTCCTTTAGTTATAAATTGAACACTTGAATTTCAATTTTTATTCCTAGAATATGATTATTATTTTTACAAAAATTGTAAGTTATTCTCACTCTGTCTTAAACTACATTTTATCCTCGTAATTATTTTTAATTGAGACACTATTTTAACCAAGTATTATGGAGCACTATATTGCAATGTATATTATGTTCAAATATATTAAAACAGTGATTAGAGTATCCTCATTGAAAATTGTTGTACTAGTGAAATAACATCATCTTTATTCATGATTACAAAAGAAAAATAGATACTTAGTGAACGAAATAAAAAACTAGGTCTTTTATATGATGATCTCACGGATCCAAATTGCTAATATGAAATCCTAAAAATAACAAAAATGAGAATGCTGGAGTGGGCAACCAATCTATATTATAATAGAGCTCATTCTTACATATGTGCAATTGACTAAAGCTATTTAGAGATTGAGATTAAATTATTCTAAAAAAATTAATGGTTGGGATTCATGCTCACATTCACATGTGTGAGATAAGTTATCCACTTTTAACTCTTTATTTTCTCTCACCATATTACAAAGTCACCCCCTAACTGGTGGCCCTGATCGAATTGTATTAAATGCAACTAACGGTCCAGATTGATTCATAAATATGTGAGTTACAAATAAACCTCTCAGTTATGAATTATATTTGAATTGCCCCTCTACAATTACATTTAAACCAATCAGTTGTGGGTTTTGTTTGAACTACCCCATCAGGTATGAGTTTTGTTTATTCCGACACCGTACCTATGACACAGGCACATATACTAGTCAAAGAAGACTACGGGTTACCTATCAAAGAAGATTGTGAGTTACTCATCAAGGAAACGGGCCAAGTTATGAGAGAGAAACATGCAGAATAGGTAAGATTCAGGCCAGATTGAAAGACATCCATATAAAAAAAATATGGGTCACTTTGGGTAATTGCTTTGGTGTTGTTCATCTTCTAATTCGTGCTTCGGTGCTCTCCCTCTTTCCGAACATATTTGTCGAAGTCCTTGAGTGCCCAGACTTTACATTTTAGTTCTAAATCAGCATAAAACTTTGATTAACCTCATTTTTATTGCAAAGTGATACTTTGTGGTCAAAGTAACATTTTTAAGAGAAAAAACATGATACTTTTAAGATAAAAATGATACTTTGATTGGAAAAAAATGATAATTTTCATTAAAATGCAAAGTGACACTTGTAGGGCTAAAAATGACAAATATAATGCTGAAAAGTGACACTTTTAAGGCAATAGTGACGCTTTTTATTTATAACTAGTTTTTGCACAGTGCGTTAAACGCACGACTTATATATATATATATATATATATATATATATATATATATATATATATATATATATATATTTCAAATCAATTATACAAAAAATAAATAAAGAGAAAAACAAAACTAAAAGAATAAATTGAGAAGAACTACTTAATTAGAAATATATTATTGTAGTAATAATCATTATAGATTTTGAAAAATTTCTTTATACGTAATATTTGTTGCTTTATTTGTTGATTTTTCATCTTCATCTTATATTAGTATTTAGGAGATGAGGTTACATCCCCAGGCAGGAATGTCTTAAGGCCAGGATTTATATAAATGCACTTTCTTTTTCAGAAATGTACGATCAAACGGAATTAAACCATCTTCATGATTCGTTAAGTCAACAATTAGCGAGAGACTTGTACCTTTGGATGATGAAAATCGATAGGATTTATATAAATGCACTTTCTTTCCCAATCAAATGGTGGTGAAAATCTAGCTTTGGATATGAAAAACAACAGTACTTGTTGGTCCACATTGATGTTCAAATAGGCTAGAAGAGGAGGGGGGGTAAGTAGCCTATGATGCCTATTAAAACTTTTCTTCTTATATTCATAAAGTGCAGGTTTTAAAGGCATAGACAGTTTGCACAGTGAGCATGTCTGTTGGTAGTACTAAACATCCGACTTGCTCTTAGCGGAGTAATGAACTCTACTGGCAAACTGAAGGTAAATCAAAAGTCTGATTAAAAAGTTTAAGTAGCGAAAATTGTAAAGTTTAGATTTAGAGTGAAGTTTTAAGTGGTTGTACACAAATATATCTTCAGAACAACAACACATTTAATCCTTCTTTCAATTGCAAATTTAAGAAGTCATGAGAGATTAGCTTTTCAAAGAATTAATCAATTTATAAAAGCTTATAGATGGATAAAGGCTGAATAGTAAAAGATAAACAATTTGAATTTTTTTTGAATTTATTCGAGGATAAATTTACAGAATACATCAATCTACACTCTCTATGTAAAGTTTCTGTCCTCGTCGTTCTAAGTCTTAATCTTTACTTAATTATTTATAGGCAGATTCTTAAGTAAAGAGAGTAGTATGAGATGACAACGAGGAATAGATATGAGAAGATAATTTTAAGGGTTGTTCAGATAAAAATTATCTGAACAACTAAGTGCAGAGCACTCGACTTCTTATGATGATCGATTATTGCACAATCAACAACATTTGTATAGGAATACAAATATGAAGATATGAATGTAATATTTACATAGAGCTCTTCATCTTCCTTGGGCGCCATCTGAAAATATATTTTCAAATCGATCCAATAGCTTGATCTCTAACTTTAGGAATAAAGTTCTGAAGCTTTGTTAGAGGCTGAGTTTTTCGAAGAAGGATGAAGAACTCAAATCAAGAACTGAGTTCTTGATCAAGACACCGATCTCTGTCTATAGAAATTTATGATCTCTCTCTTCTTCTCCAATCCTTTTCTTCTTAGCAAACCATAGAGAGTGTTTTGCTAAGGTATGGATGCGTTCACTACAATCTTTTATGAGATCTGAGATAAGTTGGTGAAGACGATCTCTTTGTAGATCTCACAGCTTTGTCGAACATATTCTTGTTGCAGATTCACCGTCTTCTTGTTGGTCTGAAGAAGAAGAGGGATTTCTTTTATAGACGGGGTCTATTTGATCGTTGAGAGATGATGATAGATTTTCTATCCGTTTGAATAATGTCGTTGTTGAGGACTGGCGGATAAAGATGTTGTTCCCTGGATCTTTGAATGTTGGATAAAGACTTTGTCCTACAGATCCTGGAACTGTTGCCCGTCAGACTGTATGATAAGTTTCTGAAAAATAAGTCTGAATCATAATGCACTGTCAGATGGTCTGTCCAATAAAGTAGGTTCTTTTGACTTTTCTAAACCATGTGTGAGTGAGAATATCATGCAGTATCACAGATATCAGGATTCATAAAGATCTGAGTGACTTTTGAGGCTTGAACATTTTCTCTTCTTGATCTCGTGCAGTCTTGTCTCTTTGTAGCATGTGCAGATCCAAGTCTGCTGGTGAGATGTTCTGTCCAAAGGAGTGAGTCTTCTGCAAGAGAGGAGTACTGCTGGTATGAACAATCAAACCGTAGCATGTTTGCTGGTGGCAAGTCTTCAAGGTGTTCTATTGCGCTCATGACAAGTCTGCTGGTGATGAGTCTTCTGAAGACCTTTGACGCCTTAGCATGTATGTTGGTGGTGGTACATATGAATTGCTAGTCTGTTGATCATCATTAAAAGTTAGGACTTGATTAGGACAAACCTAATCTAAGACCTATGTGATGTCAAACAAGTTGCCACGTTAACCGGTACGCAGACCTTTTAGCCACTTGTTATGACTCATAGTAATGGGAGCAAGCAAATCAAAATATTCAGAATATGTAAGGAGATAAATTACTTATCAATAAGCATATTGCAACAGTAATACATTATCAACAAGCATATTCCAATAGAAATACATTTCAATTTATGATTTAGTTTTTTTAATTTTATTTTTGGGAATACTTGATTATGAGATTGCATCATATATTCATCATTAATTTTCAAATACCACATTAGCGATGTCTTGTGGATTATGCTTCTTGAAATTAACATTGGTGCGTGATATAATGGTCAATGTCCTTGTCGAGAAGGTCATTAACTAAGTTTTTGGTGTTTGATTTCCATCAAGCTTCGACGATATTTGGGTTGAAACCCATATTTTGAATTTTTACACAATACCGAAGTTTAATGAACTAAGGAATCGATTCTGAAGGCAAACAACCAAAAATCCTTTCCTTGGGAGCCTTGATTTGAATAGACGACTTCTCATCGAAGAAATTGAAATTGACAACAAAAATCTTCGCCGAATCGTCGACCCCCGGTTCTCGTCAATGCGCAGGTGAGGGCAAATTTGATGATGATGACTGAACTGATAGCGATGCAGAATCAGATTGAATTGGGGGAGTAATTATGGTAACAGGTCGAGTGTTGGTTGTTGTGATAAAGAGAATCTGATTGTGATCGTTGAAGCCTCCGCCAATATGAAGCTTTCAATTCGTAGTTGGTGTTTTTGAAAGAATTGATTGATGGGGATGCTAGGAAGAATGAATAAATGTGTTTTGAAAAAAAAAAAGGACAATAGTGATGGACGGTGAGGGGAAGATGATGGTGGTGAAAGCATTAATAGCGATGAATGGAATTGTCAATAGAGATGAAGAAGCACCATCGTAGGAACTCTTTGACCATGATCAGAGAGGAAAGTCAAGTCGGTGAGAAAGATGAGCTTTCTATTATTTATTTTTTTGAAAATGTAACCCATTCTTCTTCCAATTTTGGATTACAATTGTTTGCAATTTGCACATGACCCACTTGTTTTGATGATGCTACACACAACCCCTATTTTGTTGACTTCACGACACTTTAACTAACGGAATTAAGGTCAGGGACTACCGGAGCTCAAAATCTGCATTCTTTGGTCTATGACGTGCATTTGCGTTGTACATGGACTGCTAGTGAATTTTCTTAAAGTTCAGGGACTAATGGTGTGATTTTCTCTTATAAATACATGTTTTGTAACACAATTAAAGAAGAAGGAAAAAAACATTAAAAATACAATTTATAGTTTGAAGTACAAATTACAAGGAAAATTATAATTTATAATATGAGTTTTATACTTAGCTCGGTTTCAACAATTGCTGAGACTTTCAAATAATTGTTGGATGGACGGAACTATTATCTTGCAATTGCAATTGAACTTTGAGAATCCAATCTGATCAAGATCTTTAGCACTGTTGGTACGTTGGCCTGAATGTATAGATCAGACCAGCTTAATGATCAACCTATTGATTTTTCAGTAAATGTAATTATGAAAATGTCTAAAGATAAGTTGTGATGTTTGTATTCAAACTTGCTGCACTTTGAAAATTATTTATACACGAGGTTGGAAGCCAAAAAAGACTAAATTCAAACAGTTTTAAGAAGTTAAACAGTTGGAGAATTGAGAAGTCAATTAATAGAATCTTGAATAAGTTTGTGACTAATCAATTTTACATCAATATATATATATATACAAAGTGACACTTTTTGGACCAAAGTGATACTTTTCGGGCCAAAGTGATACTTTTAAAAGCAAAAGTGACACATTTAATATCAAAAAGTGACATTATTTAAAGAAAAAAAGTGACAATTTTCATTAAATATGCAAAGTAACACTTTTATGATTAAATGTGACACATTTAATGCTAAAAAGTGACACACTTCATTTATAAACATGAGAGTTGACACTGCAATTTTCAAAAGCTGAGTGGTGGCATTGTAATTTATGAATCTTGACCCATTTAATATGAATATATCCCATAAGACCTGAAATTTATCAAGTACGGGCCTTTGACCCATACAATATTCTTTTATGACATTTGACCAGTCCAAAAAACGGAATAAATGGAACAGACAAGTATACCCTTTAGATTTTAAGGTCGATCAATGTCGATTAACTCGACCTTTGATTGACCATTGATCAACCGTCGATCGACTCAATAGTCGAGTTGATCGACCTTTGATCGTCCGTTGATGACTCAATGGTCGAGTTGATCGACCTTTGATCGACCTTGAGCACACTATATTAGTTTTGAAAGCCAAAAGGGTATTATGGATAATTCGTCACAAAAGAGGCTATGAAAGAATATTTTTTGAGAGTTAGGTTAGTTTTGAGTTTGGTATGTTTGAAAATGTTATTAATAAATACTAGTTTTTTAACCCATGTGTTAAACGCACGTTATTCTTCTTTTTCAACTAAATCGTACATAAACAAAATTAAGAGGATAAAAAAATCTTAAAGGATAAAGTAAAAATAATCGGTTTATTAACAAATAGTAATGCACATCAGTATATCACTAATCATTATAGATTCTAAAAATTTTTCTTATGCACAACATTTGTTGTTTTATTAGTTGGTTTTTCATCTTCACCGCATATCAATATCTTCAAATCAAAATAATTTGTTACTCTAAAAACTGCGACATAATTGCTCATGGCTAATTATTGGTTTTTTCAAGAAGAGACCTACGTGCACTTATTAACTTTGACATCAGATGGAGTTTTTTTTTTTTTTGTAGACCTTTCTCCTAAGGAGACATGGGAAGTGATCGAACATGATACCTCATATTTTGTAAAGCTCCAACTCTATCACTGAGCTACCTCTTAGGGTCTACAATGGATGGAGCTAATGACAATCTTGGGATAAAAACATTTTCTCCAACATTGCTTCATTTCAAAAAAATTTGTTTCAACAATGTGATCCCCAAGATTTTTATGATGATTAGTCTTGTTTCATTGCACAACCATGCAACATGGTCAATGTTTCTCAATAACATCACTGGAACACTAATTTTAAGTATCAATCCATGGTCTGTCAACCTTGAACACTTTATATTATTCAAAAAACTCTGTACAATATTATGTCTTCGAACAAACTTGGATTTTCTACCCTGCAAATAAAATATGAACTCAAATAAGTTCTTCATTTTGAATTATTACTTTTATTAAATTATATTTTTATTTTACGAATAAAGGAATTTCTGATAAGAAAATAAGCTAAAATCAAAATAACTAAATTATTTTTACTGTTAACTATTATTTTTGTTCCATAAATTTTGTTGATTTTACTAACTTCCATTATATTTTTTGTTTTATTGACTTCGTAACGATTATTTTTGTTTTATTTTTAAGAATTAATTTCATGAAAAACTTGTGGTTCGTAAATTATTTTTATTATTTTAGTAACATCGTCAATTGAAATGACAATGTCTAAATAAAATGTGCGATTTTAAAAAATGTTATAGTTGAGGGGTACATTGCTTCAAGTGATAGTTGAGGGATTGATGTTTTATAAGTGATGACTGTTCAGAAGATTAATCGCATGGTGTAATTTTGTAATGTGAAGATAAACCATAGGGAGAAAGAAAATGGGTGACTACTCATAATATTAATTGTAGGGGATGACTTGTAATAGGGAAAGAAAAAAATAGAAAGTTAAAAATGAATAACTATTAACAAATATAAATGTGATGGTGAATCTCAACCGTTAAATGCTTTAAGATAATTTAATCTCAACCCCTAATAGTCCTAGTAAATTATCTAGCTGTTTTATCATATAGACTAGATTCTGAGCCTATGCCTATGACACGACGCCAGTTTGGGACTTGATCGATATATGGAGCAGACAATGTTGTAATAAACTAGTTTTTTAACCCGTGCGTTAAACGCACGTCAATAAAATTGTATATAAACAAAATAAGGAGGATCGATTTATTAACAATTACATATAAGTATATCACTAATCATTATAGATTGTAAAAAAATATTTTTATACACAACATTTGTTGTCTTATTAGTTGGTTTTTCATCTTCACTACATATCAATATCTTCAAATCAAAATAGTTTGTTACTCTAGAAACTATAACATATAACCGTTTATGGCTAAATACTAGTTTTTTTTTCTTTCTAAAAAAGACATACGTACAATTATTGATTTTGAAACTTGTTAATTGTCATTGCATATGATACCCACAATGTAAATTGTCTCCTCTGGAACTTGAAAGACAGTCTTACATCAGATTAGTTAATGACAATCTTGGGATAAAAATATTTCCTCTAATATTGCTTCCTTTCAAAAAATTTGTTTCAACAATGTGATCCCCAAGATTTATAATGATTAGTCTAGTTTCATTGCACAACCCTGCAGCATGGTTAATGTTTCTCAATAACATTACTGTAACGCTAATTTTAAGTACCAATTCATGGCCTGACAACCCCGAACATTTTATACTATTCAAAAACTACGTATAATCAATGTCTTGGAACAAACTTAATTTTTTTCCGTCTTTCAAATAGAGTGTGAACTCAAATAAGTTCTTTCTTTTGAATAATTACTTTTATTAAATTATATTTTAATTTTATGAATAAATAAATTTATGAGAAAAAATAAGCTAAAATCAAAATAACGAAATTATTTTTACCATTAACAAATATTTTTGTTTTGTAAATTATTTTAATTTTAATAATTTCCATTATATATTTTTTTGTTTTATTGACTTTGTAACTATTATTTTTGTTTTATTTTTAAGAATTAGTTTTACGGAAAAAAAATTGTTCCGTAATTTTTTATTATTATTTTACTAACCTCAATTTAAATTGTTTTGTTTTATTGACTCTGTAACTATTCTTTTTGTTCCATCAAATATTTTTATTTTACTAATGTATTTTTGTTTTACCTAACTATGTTTAAGAATTTGTTTTAAATTTTTGTTTCGTAAATTATTTTTATAATTTTAATAACCTCGGTTTAAATTATTTTTGTTTTATTGACTCCGTAACTATTATTTTTGTTCCATCAAATATTTTTATTTAACTAATGTATTTTTGTTTTACATAGCTATTTTTAAGAATTTGTTTTAAAATTTTGTTCCATAAATTATTTATATTCTTTTAGTAACCTTAGTTTAAATTGTTTTTGTTTTTATTGACTTTCTAACTATTATTTTTGTTCCATCAAATATTTTTATTTTACTAACGTATTTTTTTACATATATATTTTTAAGAATTTGTTTTAAACTTTTGTTCCGTAAATTATTTTATTTTACTAACCTCCACATTAAATTATTTTTGTTTTGTGATTCTGTAACTTTTATTTTTTATAGTTGCTTGTTCCATAAATTATTTTTATTTTACTAACTTCTTATATTTTTGTTTTCTTGACTCGGGAATTATTATTTTTGTTTTAGTTACTATTTTTTTATGTTTAAAGAGAGAAAATGTTAAACATATTTAAAAGAGAGAAGATGGGGTTGATGAGAGAGAAAATATAGAGGAGACGGAAGAGAGAAAGAGAAATACAACCAGAGAAGAGAAGATAAGACAAAGAAAGAGTGAAATGGTAACTCAAAAGTTAATAATTCAAAAGTGAGATTTTGAGGGAAAAATCCATCCTTGTCATTATATATATATATATATATATATATATATTTGTTTTGTTGATTATGTTAATTTTATTTTTTATAGTTGCTTGTTCCATAAATTATTTTTATTTTACTAACTTCTTATATTTTTGTTTTAGTTACTATTTTTTATGTTTACAGAGAGAAAAATGTTTAAACATATTTAAAAGAAAGGAGATGGGGTGATGAGAGCGAAAATATGGAGGAGAGGAAGAGAGAAAGAGAAATATAACCAGGGAAGAGAAGATAAAAAAAAGAAAGAATGAAATGGTAACTCAAAAATTAATAATTCAAAAGTGAGATTTGGAGGGAAAAATCCACCCTTGTCATTATATATATATAGATTACCTAACAAAATAAAACATTTTACTTGGGCATTTAATTGTAATTTATAAAAAAAAAATAGACATATAAAAAGAACATTAATGAGGTGTTTTTAAAAAATAGACATGTAAAAAAATTGTCGATTATATTCGGTCAATTTATATAATATAACTTTTGAAATGTATGCTGACCAATCTTGATCATGTATGTCAACGTATAAAAGCATGAATCAGCCTTATGGATTTTTGGGCCTGGTTATTGGCCGGATTGATGTAGCAAGGTTTTCTGTATGAATTTAAATAATAGAACAATTTTCTTAACTCTACATACATGTTTGTTTGGTTGCGTGGGCTGAATTGGCTCTGTGATTATGATTATGACTTTCTAGTCAGTAGCCACTTCAATCTGTAATGAAGCTTGCAATCTTTCCTTTTAATCACTTTATTATATTAAAAATAGTGCAATCAGTCAATTTTCTCTTTAATTTCTTTACACTATGTCTGTTAGACTTAGCACTTAGCGTTATATCATGGTTTGTATGTTGAAAGATGACTGACTGAGTCCCGATCATATTGCAGCTGGGACATTTAGGCATATTAGCAGGCCTATTCCACCCCTTTATTAGGCCTATTCCACCCCTAAACTGCATATCTCCAAACTTTTTATCATTTGAAAACAGTTAGTATAAGTGCTTTGTGTATGAATAAAATAAACTCTTAAACTTTTATAGGAGTATTACTTAGGTTTGACAATCTCGATCCGTTACCCACAAACCCGAACAACCCAGCCGATTAATTTTCGCGGGTTAAGATAGGTTACCCATGATAACCAAACAAATTTCCCGGGTTACCCATGATAACCCAACAGATCCCATTGAGGAGGGAAAATTTTCATTCTCGGTTTAGTGTATTATTATTTATTATCGTGAATGAAGAGAGAAAATCAGAGTGAGGATGAGAAGGAAAAACAAATCCTCATAAATAATGGAATTGTTTTAATTATAACAAAAACAATATAACCATGTAAAGGATCTATCACTGTTGAATTCCAATTAATAGAGATCTAAAAGAATTTGTTTAACCAAAATATAGATTAACATAAGAGAGACGAAAGGATCTTGTGGACATTAATTAAGAGCTTGGGTTATTAACAAAGCGGAAGGGAGAAGAAAACAGAGAAAACAAGCTTAAAAGTTGATGAAAATCAAAAAATAATTACCTGAACTTAAAGAGAGTATAACAGCAGGGCTGGAAAGAGAGACCGGGGAAGGAAAAATTTGTTTAAAGCCACAATAGAAATTTGTCACTTTTTGGGGACATCAATTAAGAGCTTGAGTTATTAACAAATCGGAGGGGAGAAGAAAACAAAGAAAGAAAATTTAAAAGCTGATGAAAATAAAAAATTAATTACCTGAACTTAAAGAGCGTATAACAGCAAGGGCCGGAAAGAGAGAGATCGAGAAAGTAAAAAAAAAAACCACGGTACAGACAGTGGGGAAGGAAAAAGGGTGTATGTAACCCAAATAAATGACAGCCGTATGATGATAGTAGAAAAAAGAGTTTGAGTATAAAAGATGATCCAAACCTAATTCTAAGGAAACCCAGAAGAGGAGGTTGCCCAAATAAATGACAACCGTAGGATGATAATAAAAAAAATTAAATCATAACTTTTAAATAACCCTAGTCAATTACCTAGCTTTCTTTATAATATAGATAAATACCCCAAGACCGTCCTATATAAATTTTTGTTAAAATGAATACCGAGTATGGAAGAGAAATAGACACTTTTTATCTAAATATAAGACCAAAAATAAAAAATAAATACTCGGTAGTCTCGGTGTGAACAATTTTCTTTCTCTGTGGTCTGTGCAACTACATTGACATTTGACGCCTCAACTGGCAAGGGCAAAATCCAAGGGAAAGGGAACTTTGGTGAGGGAAACGATCCGCTTACCAAACATGGACCACGGGGATATTTCAATCTTCTTAACTTTCCAACTAAGTTCCGGAGAAAATCCTGAAATACCGAGAATATCCCACACATCCCATTTCATTTGCCCTGCCCTGATTCACTCTTTGTTCCTAGTCACGATACTTGTCCTAGTGCAGTTGTGCTTACTCTCTGCTGGCACGGCGCACTTACTGCTAAAACCCAAACCTCGCTCTTTGACGGAGCTTCCAACGCAGTCAGTCACCAACCCCTCCTTTATTTCTCTCCCCCCCTCTCCCTCTCTCGCTCTCCCCCGTCTTTCCTCCTGTGATTTAGATCTCGAAAATGCAGAGCAGTGCGTTCAACCTCTCCAATTCAATTTTCCTTCCGAACAAGCTTCGGAAGGCTTCGAATCCTAACTCCTGCTACATATTCAATCCCATTTCTCGACCGTTACCTTCAAAATCCGTTAATTTTGCCTCCGTTAGTGGCGTCTCTGGTTCCACGTCCAGTCGATTGCCTTCAATATGCTGCTCTTCTTCCTCGTCCTCGTCGCCCAAGTTAGGTAGCTGGTTTTCGACTCCTTCGCCGGTTCCCGAGCGCGAATGCGATGGTTTCGAGGTTAAGGCCACGGCTGTTCCCGAGAGCGCTGACGACGATGGTGCCAAGTCTAAAATGGCCGACACGTTGGTACTTGGATCACTGTTCGGGCTCTGGTACCTTTTCAACATCTATTTTAACATCTACAACAAGCAGGCACGTTTTTCTTCACTTACTAAGAAGATTATGTTCTTTTTGTCTAATTATTCTGTTTGAATTGTTTTGATTTGGCTTTTCTAATTTCTCAAGGCCAATCTCTTGATTGATAATTGATACATGTGTCTACAATTATATATATGCACAGTTCCGTGTAATTATATATATGCATGTTTATGTTTATGTATATCAGTATGTTTGAATGTGCTGATCTGCATTTGGTCGTGTACATGCCTTCCTTGATGCCACGCACGCCTGTATTATTTTTGTTTTTTTTCTCTTTCTAAACTGAGAATGCTTTGGTTGTGCTTTTAGACAACATTTTGTAATTTCAGCCCTCTTTCTGTTTATAATCTGCCTTGTCTGTTTTTGCTCGTGGAATCGGTTGATAGTTGGTGTGAGTGTTGTTTGGTTATATTATAACATGGAATCCACATCAGTCATCTCAAAATTGATGAAGATTTGAGATTTTGAGATACTGACCGAACTAGACATCATGTCCTACTCGTTCTTGGTATTCACTCTGTAGAGATCAGTTTTGCCTCGAATCACTGTTTATTGCTTTTATGGAAAAGTCTTACGATCTTTCTTGTTCTCATTTTCTTTTCCTGCAAAGAGCTGTCAATTGAGAGGATTTCATTTTACTTAGCAAAAAATGAAGCAGAGATTATATTATCGGTTACCATCATGTTTGATAAAATGACAATGAAAAATATCTGTATTAAGAAGACCAGAGGAATTGGGATTCAAGAATCAAACTGTATCAATAATTAACCTTGCATTTTCACATTTCAGTTGTACATGGGTGTTGATTTCAAATTTTAGTTTTGAAATTTCCTGTTATGAAAGAAGATCTTACTTATTGATGTTTGTTGGTCTCAGGTTCTAAAAGTCTTCCCATATCCTATAACTGTTACTACCGTACAGTTTGCTGTTGGGACTGTTCTTGTCTTTTTGATGTGGACACTCAATCTTCACAAGCGGCCTAAGATTAGTCTTGCACAGGTAGAGCTGAATTGGTCACAGATGTTCGGCAATGTCTTCATTATGTCGTGTATTTCAATTCTGACCCTGGTTTCTAACGATTGTTACCTGGCAGCTTGTAGCAATCCTGCCACTGGCAGTGGTGCACGTGTTGGGTAATCTTTTCACTAATATGAGTCTTGGAAAAGTTGCTGTTTCATTCACTCACACAATCAAGGCCATGGAGCCCTTTTTCTCAGTTATCCTCTCAGCTATGTTTTTAGGAGAGGTACACATTTCACTTGCTTACAAGTTTCTTAATCCCAATGTGATTGGCATTGTTAAGCTGAATGAATGTTAAATTTTTTGTCATGACCTTTGTTTGACGTAAAGATGGAGTTAATTATATTCTTCATCTAACCTGCCATTATCACTGCGTTGTGTTTCTTGACTCTAGATAGTGGTTGCAGTGCATTACTCATTTACTTGCACAATGGCATTGTTTTAACTCGTTGAACTCTTCTGAACCAATTACCAATCCATACAGATACCTACTCCTTGGGTGGTTCTTTCTCTTTTGCCAATTGTTGGTGGTGTGGGATTGGCATCCCTGACTGAGGCGTCTTTTAATTGGTGAGAAGATCAACAAATATTTCTGCTTAATGACTCCCTTTTTTTCTCTGCAACTTTTATGATCTCATATTTCATATTTGTAAACAGGGCTGGATTTTGGAGTGCAATGGCTTCTAATTTGACCAATCAATCACGAAATGTCCTTAGCAAAAAGTTCATGGTTAAGAAAGAGGTATTCTTCATATTCTTTTATCCTTCAATTTCACATCTTGGGGGATGTTGTGGGGGTGAATATTCTGAAATTACTTGTATGTTAATTGATTCAAGTTTTTTTCTGGAGCTATTTGTGGTGTTTTTCATTTTTTTTTATTTCTGCCTTTCAATTTTTATTTAATCCTGTAGTGAATAAAAAAATATATAAATGAACAGATCTTCTTGTCATTCCCCAAAAAATTTCTAATATATCCTCCTGGTGATTAATCAAAATTTAATTTATCTTATGCAGGAATCATTGGACAACATTACTCTCTTTTCTGTGATAACAATTATGTCCTTTTTCTTGTTGTCCCCTGCTACTCTTTTCTTAGAAGGAGTCAAGGTCACTCCTACCTACCTGGCGGCTTCTGTGAGTATATTTTGAAATCAGAAAGTTCTGCTAAGTACTGTCTTTCATGTTCTTGCTCACGGATTTATATCAATTACTTTCAGGGGCTGAATGTCAATCAGGTCTACACTAGGTCTCTCCTTGCGGCACTTTGCTTTCATGCGTATCAGCAGGTATGCATTTTAGCTGTGTTTCTTCTGCTTTAATACAGGGATTATTTTAAAATCCGGTTCATCACATAGGGGTTTTTCATAGTTTCCCCAACCCAGAAAGACCTTCCTATTTATTGGCTATAGCTATCAGGTTGAGTGTGTCTGTGAAGGCAAGAGTGACAATATTGAATCCTTCAGGGTTTTGTTTCCACCTATGTTGCACGGACACTGCAGGTTGGAGGCGAATTCCAAGTCAGACACGGCCGGGACACGGACACGGCGGATTCGGCCCAAAATACGTTTTGGGGCCGAATTTGGATTTTCGAAACTTCTGGACATGGACAAGGGTGCGAGGCTTAGAGAGTCGGTATACGTACCTAGAAGTCGGACACGGTTGGGGTATATTTGTCGACTACTAATATCGTAATCGTTCATTCCTCACTTCGTCAGTCCTCATCCATCAAATCCCCCATCAAAACGAACCCTAGCCCCCTCAAATTCCCTCGTCGCCGGCGCCGACCATCCACCAACGACTTCTGCCGCTGGCCGGGCCCCTTGCCCCTTTGACCTTCTCTCCCTGTGCGGCATGTGCGAGTCGCGTTCGACGTCGATCTTCATTTCTTCCTTTGAATTTGAACTCTTTTCTTTTCTGAGTTTCTCTGACTTTGAGTCTCTCTCCACTCTCCTCTCTCTTCGATGTCAACACTCAACAGACCGAACAAAGTGGGTTTCTTAATTTATATTATACTTAATTGTTTTTATGACTCAATTTGTATACTTTGTGATTTTGATTTTTTATTTTTATAAAATTTGTACACTTTGTTATAAAATTGAACTATAAATTAAATGCTACTTTATTAATTGTTAATTATAAATTAAATGTTACTTGTTTTTATGTTGGAAGTATTTATTTTGTGGTTATAGTTTTTAATATTTATAATTTGGTCGTTATATTTTGAATATTTACATTTTGGTCCTTATATTTTGAATATTTACATTTTGGTCCTTATATTTTGAATATTTACACTTTACCCCCGCACCCATGTCCTGTATTTTTTTTTTTGAAAATCACGTATCCCCGTGTCCCGTGTCCTTGTATCCGTGTCCGTGCAACATAGGTTTCCACTGATGTTTCTGATTCAGAGTTAGAGCATCTGTTATCTTGTTTCCGCCTGCCTCATTAGATATCACTGAAGATGGAAGGAGGGAGCCTAAGGTAGTCAGGCTGGAGTCTTTTCAATCAATACATGGTGAAGTGGAGTTTGATTTTGGTGTGATTTTGTCTCAGTTTGAGATTTGCAAGTGAAGAATAATTCCCCAATTATTAAACAATAATACGATAAATAACTGATATCCTCTCAACTTTTGAAGTGGAGTTTGATTTTGGTGTGATTTTGTCTCAGTTTGAGGTTTGCAAGTGAAGAATAATTCCCCAATGATAAAACAATAATACTATAAATAACTGATATCCTCTCAACTTTCGAGTTCAATTTACACCAAAAGGAGCATTTTATTTTTTGTGTATGTTCCTTGCTCTCACTGTGATGCAAATAGTAAATACTCAAAGCATGGATTCTTCGTCTAAGTGTCTTTGCTTGTCATTTCCGCTTATATAAAAAATAAACTGGTGGTATCGAGGTGACATACATGAGAAATTTGAATAGTAATTTAGACCTTTAGGGACAACTATATAAGTTATATATGCTCTCAAATCTGGTGAGACTTTTGTAGACACCTTTCTTTTCATCAAATTTTAATAATACATATTGTTTGAGAGTTTTTGGGCATGATTGTTGTGCAGGTCTCTTATATGATATTGCAGAGGGTATCTCCAGTTACTCACTCTGTGGGCAACTGTGTGAAGCGGGTGGTGGTTATTGTGACATCAGTTCTTTTCTTCCGCACACCTGTCTCACCTATCAATTCTTTGGGTAAGTTTTCTTATGTTTGATTCCTCTCATGAAGACAATCTGTTAAGCTGAAAACTTTGCTTTCCCCCTTGTAAAGAGAGCTGGTATTGCTTTTGTCATTGTTTTGATTGGAAGCTTTGATGCAGGCACCGGGGTGGCTCTCGCTGGAGTTTTTCTCTACTCAAGGTTGAAGCGCATAAAATCGAAGCCAAAGACTGAATGAGGTTCTGTTTATAGTTGGTAAAAGGGAAATTTTGCTGGTGAATGCATGTGTAAGATGATAGCATGCATGCCTACGCCACACTGAGATTTTTTTTTTGTACGTCAGTCAGGATTCTTCGTAGACATTTCTCTTACCTTTTCTCTTCCTTTTCTTTTGGTATATTCTTGTTTTGATCATATAATTTACATTCGTGACCGTGTCTGAGAACTCCAATTCTAGTAGTTGTTTCTGTCAGAATTTAAGAAATGGTGGTTTGAAATTGATTATTTACCGTTTTTCTGACTATTCGCAATGAAAATAGTACCTTCTACAATTTACATGATGGTGCGAGAGCCAGTTTTTATCTAATTGTTGCTATAGAGGGCGGGGAAATTCAAGTACCTGTTGCCACTACTTAATTCGAGTGTTTTATTTTTTAAATCCATAATATTGTCTTGGTTCACAATTTTAGCAATTTTATAGGAAAATCTTCAGAATAAAGAGATTGGTATTTCGCAGATAATTTTTGACTGTCCACTTTTACCTTAAATTCAGATTAAACACGTAAATTTATCGACCAGCAAGCAATGCCAAGCTTCCAATCTCTCGCTTCTTTCGCTACCCCTGCTTCCATGTAAATGTTCTGCCCTCACCATTTTAATACATACAACTTCTTTTCCTTCTTCCCATTCAAAACCAGCTCCGTAAGTCCCAGGCCAGCGGACCAATCAATGGCGATAGGAACTAAATCCACTAGTATTTTCCGGGGAGAAATTCAGGTTGGTCTCCTTTAGATAATTTTTAACCACGTTGTATCGCTATATTTTTTTGCAATTTGGAAAAGATACCTAATGTATCACGATTTACAAAATTATGCATCCCAAAAAAAATATAATGATTTAAAGCGGTTAAAAACTTAGAAAATAGGCAAATTAGGGCAACCCATATGGTTTTTTGGTTAAATTATTCAGATATGCTAAACTCATCGGTGCAAAAAAAAAAAAAAGTAAATGTATAAGAGCAACTCCAATGGGAGTACGCAAAAGGTTGATAAAAATTTATAAACCTTTACCAAAAGCTTCAAACCATTGTGATATGTCATGTTACAGCTTCAAAACATCAAAAGGTTTATTAACTGGTTTATACTTGATGGCTGGACTTTGTTTTATAATTTTGGGGTTAAATGTGTACTGAGAAATAATAAAATATTTAGTTGTGGATTTATGTTATAAAGCTTTTATTATTTTATGTATAGGAAAAAATATGTTTATAGAAAAAAGTTTATAAACCGATGATGTGATATCAAATTACAGGAGGGATAAAATTTTTGATAAGTTTGTGAACGAGATATGGTTTATACTTCGACTAGTCAAAAAAAATAAAATTATACTGCAGACGACACGTAAGGTGGTAGCGGACGTAGCTCAGCTGGTGTAGGGTCAATTACCAATATGTAGATTTGGATTTGTATATGTAATAGTACAAGGTATTTTCATTTCAAAAAAGAAAAAGGAAAAGTAAAGTAAAGGTACAAGTATAACCAATTCTTAGGGTTAATTGGGTCCCAAACCCAAATGTTATACGTAAATGACGATGCCAACACTGAACACTGTGAGTTAGCTAAGTCAGTTCATTTCACATCTACTGTACAACCAACAACTAGACAATATATATATATTATAGTTATTCATACATCACTAAAGCATTCCACAGCAATGAATAATGATCATATATATCGTCTTCGATCTTTATCCTCTATATAATCTCACCCTCACCTTTGAAAAAGAGTTTCAAGCAGCACGTACGCATGCTTTATGCCTTACTTATTTTGAGCTAGACAGAAAGTCTGTAGAAAACAGAAATTAAAGATTTACTTGGGAGATCATCTCCATCAAATCAAGTTCCTTCTTCACTTCAAACTGCATGAGCCCTGATGATGAAGTCATATCATATGGTATAATCTCCATGTCAAAACCCTCCTTCTCTTCAATATCAAAATCATTTGGAGAAAGGGGATCATGATCAGGATCACCACTGGCACTAATAGGTATCTCATCTAACAGAGAATCAATACCCCCTTCCTCAAGTAACTTCTCATCGAAAGCAAACTCTGGTACCTCGTTGAAATCATAATCTGCAGGCACCAACTTAACGTCACCAGAACAAAATTCCGGTGTCTCCGGCTCATGATCACTTGTTGGCTTCACTGAGGTAGAATCACTGCTGACCGAAATACTCGACTTATTATTGTTGTTTCTTCGGTTGCTCGATTTTCCATCCAAGTTCAAGCTTTTGATGTAGTTCTGCAGGAGTGAACTTGGCCTTGGCCACTTAGAGCGGCATTTTCGCCTCGAGTACTGCCTCCTTTTTGTTGCATTCCAGTGGTTCTTGATGGAGTTTTCGGTTCTTCCGGGAAGTCTCTTTGCTATTTCAGCCCATTTGTTTCCTACTTCTGCATGGGCATTAATCAAAATCCTGTCTTCCTCCTCCGTCCATACATCTTTCTGCCAAGGAGATGCACAAAACCACACTTTTAGTAGCATGGCTAGGGTTAGCGTTAGGGTTTTTGCAGCTTCAATATTAAAATTATCCATGTTAATTAGACCTAGATATATCCATTCATCTACACATTATTGTTTCTTTGGCCAAATTTTCAAATTCATTCCTATTACATCTATTAGGCTATTAGCTAGAGAATACGTAAAATATTATCCTCCGTGGGTCATTCTTCTTGAAAATAAATGCATCCATGGATACGACACGAAAAAGAGGGATGGGGGAAACTGTCCCATTGCATTTATGGTAAAGAAGAAGACATCCCAAAATGACGAACCTTGATGTCGGGCCTAAGATGATTGTGCCATCTCTCTCTACACTGCTTTCCAATCCTTCCTTTCAGCATCTGAGCAATATGTGACCATTTTCTCACTCCAAACTTGTCCACCAGATGAATTAAAATCCTACACCAGCACATAAATATGGCCATAAGTCATAACCCCCCTCTCCAAAATTTTGTTATTTTTTTTTAAAAATAAATCCACTAAAGAATACACAGGCACACGAATTAAATCTTTTACCTATCTTCTTCAATGGTCCATTGTCCCTTTGGTGAACTAGACTTCTTTTTCCCTTTGCATGATTTTCTAGTAGAGGCTCCTTTGTTATTCTTTTTCATGCAACCACCACCACCTTCCTTGTTATAACCATTATCAGCCGTTATACACGAGCCTTCATCTGGCACAATGAAACTCACCGGCTTAACATCTTGTACTTCTTCTCCGTAATCCAAAGCCAATATTAGTCCCTCATGATCATCCATGTTAATCTCTTCTGGACTTTTGTTAAGGTTATCACTCAAATATCCACCACTTTGGAAATTCTGCATCACTGCACTACCATTCACACCATTCTCTTCAAACGGCTTAAACTCATAGAAATCAAGATCACCCGAAGAGGAACCATATGAAAACGGGTCAAAATGATCGAAACAAGTGCTTTGGATATTGAAATCCGGGTTCATAGATGGCCCCGTTAGGGAGAAATGATCAAAGTTGTGTAAATCTTGAAAGAAGCTCTTTGATGGACAAATGTCCATGGGAAAATCATCTTCGATTTCAGGTTTTTGGTAATTGTTGGAGAGTTGAAGAGGTTGATGATCTTCATTGTACTTTGTTTCAATCTCCATGAGAGAGCATGAAGGAGAAAATTTAAGACAGTGATGGAGCTTAATATCGTTCTCTCTTTTTCTCAAATATGTTACTTAATAGGTGCGCAATAGGAAGCATTTAATGTAAATTTGGATTTATTATGGCCGTTTATTGTATATGGTATTTATCTAATGGTTAGGATTGTTTAGGACTATGTATGCATTAACTAAGTCAAAGAAAATTTAGGACAAAGTACTTGCCAAAAATAAATGTGGGATTATCTAAATGAGTAATGCCAATAAGTCAAATGATGTGGTTTAAATCTTATTTGGGCCATTATAAGTTAAAAGTTATGTTAACAATATGACACAAATGTAATCATTTGAAATAAGTGATTATTATCTAAATTTCCATGTCTAGGAAGCTGGTCAAAGGACAAGCAAATTGAAATAATTATGTGAATAATATCTTAGGAGTTTTGAAGTTTATCTTTTTCACATTAAATATAAAATTTAAAACCATTTAATCTTCAAAAGTAAGCATCATATTTATGATATTTTAGTTTAATTCTTAAAATATTTGACATTGAAATGTGAACTTTTTAAGCAAAATAGATTATCCGAGGCACCATTTTGCGATAAATATCATGCAATTAAAGAGTCTTATTTGATTTATATATTAATTCGTTTCTCAATTACGAATTAATTATATTTTTAATTTGAGCATTTTTATTTTCATTTGTAAATAAACATTTTGAAATGTTGACTGCGATAATTTTGATGTATATATACATTTTGAAATGATCTTCGTTTTCAGGTTTAAGTGTTTTCATAGGTCTCTGGCAAACTTAATTTACCCAAAATTGACTAATTAGGTGGAGTCATTTGTTAGTGGTTATTAATTTCTCTTAATTACTTGAATGTACTCCAGGCTCCGCCAGATCCAGCACCACCAAAAACAAAAGGTAATCTTAAATGAGAAATTGGGTTCTGTAACAGACTCCTTCTCTCTCTGCATTGATTACAGATTTGATTATAGTCATTAAAATTTAAAACTTAATGGTAAAATTGGTCATAAATAGTTACTCAATTAAACCATGTTAATTTCAATACTATGAATGCCCAACTTCCAAGACCTAAAAGCCCAATACTAATCATGCCAAGCTGGTCCACGATAAGTCTGTCAATGGATCGGATTTTGATCCGAATCCGATCCAAAATTTCGGATATGGATTTATATAATGGTCCAATAATCCGAATCCGAATCCGAATCCGATAATTTATTTATTAACGGATCGGATATGGATTTAG
Source organism: Codonopsis lanceolata (assembly GCA_013146195.2). NCBI lineage: Eukaryota > Viridiplantae > Streptophyta > Magnoliopsida > Asterales > Campanulaceae > Codonopsis > Codonopsis lanceolata. The sequence goes on along the minus strand of CM028378.1, from coordinate 28,024,180 downwards.
CTATATTCGATCCGTTAAGGATCCGATCCGATCCGAAAATAAATATTTCTTATTATATTTATACATAATATACACAATTATATATGCATGTTGTCTTTTGAACTTCCTCCCTTACATATTCTAATTGTTTTTTATTCATATATTTATATTTCGGATCGGATCGGATATTTAATCGGATATGTTAACGGATAACGGATTCGGATATAGATTGACATACACTTGTTCCGTCGGATTATCGGATCGAATCGGATCGGATTCGGATTTACTTATATCCGATACATATCCGATCCATTGACAGGCCTAGTCCACGATAAAAAAACATTTAATCCTCCCTATACCGTTTGTGATTTGACCTACACATCTATATTTATATATATATATATAATGGTAAGGATATATTTTTCCCTCCAAAATCTCATTTTTGGATTATTGACTTTTGAATTACTATTTCACTCTTTCTTTTTTCTATCTTCTGTGATTGTATTTATCTTTCTCTCTCATGTTTCCTCCTTATTTTCTCTCTCATTACCACTATCTCCTCTCTTTTAATTATTTTTAAACATTTTTCTCTCTTTAAACATAAAAATAGTAACTAAAACAAAAATAATAGTTTCGGAGTCAAAAAAAAACAAAAATATAAGAGGTTAGTAAAATAAAAATAATTTATGAAACAAGCCACTATAAAAATAAAAGTTACAAAATCAATAAAACAAAAATAATTTAATGCGGAGGTTAGTAAAATAAAATAAATTAGGGAACATAAGTTTAAAACAAATTCTTAAAAATATATATGTAAAACAAAAATACGTTAGTAAAATAAAAATATTTGATGGAACGAAAATAATAGTTACAAAATCAATAAAAACAAAAAAAATTTAAACTAAGGTTACTAAGATAATAAAAAATAATTTACAGAACAAAATTTTAAAACAAATTCTCAAAAATAACTATGTGAAACAAAAATACATTAGTTAAATAAAAGTATTTGACATAATAAAAATAATAGTTACGGAGCCAATAATTTTTTTTAAAACTGAGGTTAGTAAAATTATAAAAATAATTTATGGAACAAAAGTTTAAAACAAATTCTTAAAAATAGTTATGTAAAACAAAAATACGTTAATAAAATAAAAATATTTGATGAAACAAAAATAATAGTTACAGAGTCAATAAAACAAAAAATTTAAATAGAGGTTAGCAAAATAATAATAATAATAAATAAAACTAATTCTTAAATATAAAACAAAAATAATAGTTACGAAGTCAATAAAACAAAAAAAATATAGTGGAAGTTATTAAAATCAAAATAATATACAAAACAAAAATAATAGTTAATGGTAAAAATAATTTCGTTATTTTGATTATAGTTTATTTTTTTTCAGAAATTTCTTTATTCATAAAATACAAATATAATTCAATTAAAGTAATCATTCAAAAGGAAGAACTTATATGAGTTCAAATTCTATTTGCAGAGCGGAAAAAATTCAAGTTTGTTCGAAAACATTCATTATACATAGTTTTTAAATAGTATAAAGTGTTTGAGGTTGTCAGGCCATGAATTGACACTTAAAATTAGTGTTCCAGTAATGCCATTGAGAAACATTGACCATGCTGCGGGGTTGTGCAATGGAGCAAGACTAATCATCATAAATCTCGGAGATCACATTGTTGAAACAAATTTTTTGAAAGGAAGCAATGTTGGAGAAAATGTTTTTATTCCAAGATTGTCATTAACTTTATCCGATGTAAGACAATCGTTCAAGTTTCAGAGAAGACAATTTACATTACTGCTATCATATGTAATGACAATTAACAAGTGACAAAGTCAATAATTGCACGTAGGTCTCTTTTTGAAAAAACAAGTATTTAGTCATAAATAGTTATATGTCGTAGTTTCTATAGTAACAAATTATTTTGGTTTGAAGATTTTGATATGTGGTGAAGATGAAAAACCAACTAATAAGACAACAAATGTGTGTAAAAGGAATTTTTTTTAAATCTATAATTATTAGTGATATACGTATGCATGATTGTTAATAAATCAATCCTTCTTTATTTTTTATTTTTATGTACAACTAGTTTTTTTAACCCGTGCATGCGTTAAACTAGGGGTGTCAATCCAAACCGCCAAGTCATCGAGCCAAGTCGAACCAAGTCGAGTCGAGTGGTTTGGTTCGGTTTCGTGACTTATATGGTTTGGTTCGGTTCGGTTTGTGATTTCTAGAAGCCGAGCGGTTTGGTTCGGCTTACAGTTTGACATGTCGAGCCAAGTCAAACCGAGCCGAACCACCGAGCCGAACCACCAAACCATGAGTCTTTTAAAATTCTACACTTTAATATTCTAAAATCTTATTGGCTGCCACCCACCGGACTTTTGTTATGCTTTATTGCTTTTTCTTTGGGAATGAGTTTGACTCTTAGCATTCTTATTAAATTAAGGCTTAAATCACAAATTGGTCACCCTACTTTCCAGCTTTTTGCATTATGATAACTCTACAAATTTTTTTTCTATTTCATCATTGTACTAGACCAAGTAATACACGTTAATCACTCCATCCAAAAAATTGGATGGAAAGTTTTAAAATTTTACATTAACTAAAATACCCTTTAAGTACCTCGATCATCGTAGGCCAAGTTTTCTTACTCACTTCGTGAACTCGGCCATAAGTCCGATGGCTAGACCAGACCATTGAAAGCTGGCTCTCCACCAGCCGTACCTTCCATCATCGCCGCTTCACGGGCACCGGCACCACTCTGCTAGCTTCTCCCCGTATCCATCGTGCGTAACTCATCCACTAACTCTTCAATCTCCGCCGCTTGCCGAAGCGTCGTCGCGCGGCACTTAATTATGCCCACTCCTTTTATTCTCTGGCAAGAGGCTCGGTCCGACGATGATAGCCTCGACGGAGGTAAAAAGATAGCATGGCTACTCTTGTAGTGGCGCCGCCGTCTTTGGTTGATTCTCCGGGCTCGCGGCTAGGTCGGACTTTGGACGGGTTTGGAGCTTCGCCCGCCACCGGATATGGTTGGTCCTTCTCAGGCCTCAGAGTGGCTTCTCGCAATCGTTCTTTGGGAGGTTCTTACACCAACATCAATCAATGGGAGAGGCGTCGGCGGTAGGGTTGAAATCACAGATAGCTCGGGGCCACTTGAATTTGAAGCGTCTTTATTCGCTCCCAACTCCGACCTGAACCGGCCGAGCTATTTGTCGGATGTAAATATGTATGCCGTTAATTTCTTGAATATGTGTGTGGAGACGATGAATTTTTAGTATCTTCTAGGGTTAGGGTTTTAGCTTATTTCAGCGAGTGAAATTAGGGTCTTTTCAATTTGATGAATTAAGTACTCCATTACATTAGGGTTTTAGCCCCCCCCCTTCTTTTGTTCATTTTGCATTATGTCACTAGGGTTTTAGACTATCAGTTAATTCAGGTTCCGGATCTTTATTGGAGTTGATAAAGAAAAATAGAGTCAAGAATTGGGATAGCATGGGTGAAGATTCACGATATGATTGTCAAGGGATTCCACAATTTTAGGGCAAATATGGTTGACTAACTTTACTTGGTTTCAAGATAACTAACGGAAAGGAGGCAGAGTGACCAATTTGTTATTTGTTGTGAAGTACAATGATGAAATAGAAAAAAAAATAAAGGGCATTCATGTCTTTTTCATCATTTCCATCCAAGATAACTAACGGAAAGGAGGCAGAGTGACCAATTTGTTATTTGTTGTGAAGTACAATGATGAAATAGAAAAAAAAATTTGTAGAGTGATCATATTGCAAAAAGCTGGAAAGTAGAGTGACCAATTTGTGATTTAAGCCTTAAATTAATGCTTAATTGCTTTTTCAAGTCATCTTCAATTCTTCAGTTCTTTGTATCTTTGTGAGTCCATCAGTCCAAACTGTCCAGTGTCCATAAGGAGAGATCGATCACGGATTCTTTTCATCTTTTGAGAAGCAGACGCCGGCACTACTAACCTTTCACCATGGCGAATATTGAATAGCCTTTTTCCAGTCCAGACTCCAATCCTTGGTCATCGAATTTGTTCTCCTCTACGACTGTACCCTCTCATCATCTTCTAGTACTCTTCTCAATTCTCATGGATAACGACAAGGTTTGATCAATTTTCGTATTTATATAATTATCTCCATTCTCCACTACACTAATTTAGTTCAAAGCTGATTTTTATCTTAAGGATAGTTTGATTTTTTTTTAATCTTAGGTTGAAACATCAAATCCAATTGTTCAAGAAGGACTTGAAAAGAAGCGAAAAATTACTCAAAGTAAAGCCATTGAAGTAGAGTCATCAGTTGCCCCTACTCAAGTGAAGGCCAAAGCATTCACTTCAACTGTTTGGCAGCATTTTGATAAAGTTATGGATGGGAAGAAATTTATGCATTCCCTTTGTAAGTATTGCAAAAAACAATATGCTGGTTCTACTTCTACTGCCACACTTCAAAACCATTTATATAAGTGTAAGGACTATCCTTATAACAATTCTAAAAAAGCCAAAAGACACTTGAGGTTTATAAAATTTGGAGAAGGTGAGAGCAAATTAATACCATGGAAATTTGATCAAGGCGAGTGTAGAGATGCGATAGCTAAGATGATGGTTATGGATGAGCTACCCTTTAGCTTCATTGAGCGCCCATGCTTTAAGCATTTTGTTAGCGTTGCTGTGCCTAGGCTACAATTAGTCTCTCGCAACACCATAGCTAAAGATTGTATGAAGTTATATGCTGATCTAAAGAAAGAGTTAAAAAATGGGTTAGTTTTTAATGCTCATAGGATTTGTCTCACAACCGATACATGGACTTCTTTGCAAAATTTGAGTTACATGGTCCTTCGCCCACTTTATTAACCACAACTGGAAATTACACAAAAGAATTTTGAACTTTAGCGTGGTTTCTAGTCATAAAGGTGTGGCAATTGGACAATCAATTGAGGCTTGCATGCTTGATTGGGGTATTGAGAAAGTGTTTACACTTACAGTTGATAATGCTTCGTCTAATGATACCGCCATAGCATACTTGAGGAAGAAACTTTCAAAAAAAGATGTATTTGTGTTACAGGGTGAGTTCTTTCACATGCGATGTTGCGCTCATATTCTTAACTTAATTGTTAGAGATGGAATTAAAGAGGTGGATGAGTCAATTAGTAAAATCCGTTCAGCTGTGAGGTATATAAGGAGTTCTCCACAAAGAGCCAACCAATTTAAGGTTTGTTGTGAGCAAGAAAAAATTTCATATAAGAGCAATTTGGTTCTTGATGTTCCAACTAGGTGGAATTATACATATATTATGTTGAAGACTGCTCTTAAGTTTAGGAAAGCATTTGATAATTTGGATTTGGAAACTAACTTTGCTTCTGATCTTCCAAATGGGGCTCCTACGGATAGTGATTGGTCAAAAGCTAAGACTTTGTGCAAATTCTTGAAAACATTTTATGATATCACTAAACGGCTCTCGGGTTCCTTGTATGTCACCGCTAATTCATACTTTCATGATTTTTTTTAATTGAAAAAAGTTTGATTAGTTGGGCAAATTCTAGTGAGGACCTTAATTTGAAATATATGACTCAGTCCATGCAACAAAAAATTGACAAATATTGGGGAGATATGAGTAAAATTAATATGATGCTCTTGCTTGCGGTAGTCTTAGACCCTCGATTCAAGTTGAATTATGTAAAATTTTGTTATGGGACAATTTACAAGAAGGAAAAGGTGGATGAGTTGGAAAACAATTTGAAGAATCTCATGTTTCGAATGTATGCTTGTTATGAACTGATTGAGAAAAGCTCTCAACCAAAAACAGCTGAGAGCTCATTTGGCATCGAAGTGGACCTAGTTTGTGATTCCCAATGTGAAGATGGCATAATGGATATGCAAAATGCTTACTATAAACACTTGGAAGAAGAGAATTGTGGTGCAAAGTCGAAATTGATAGGTACTTAGATGAAACACTTGATTGAGAAAAAAGGAGATGGGAGTTTTGATATCTTGTCTTGGTGGAACCGAATGCTCATAGGTATCGTGTTCTATCTCTAATTGCAAAAGATGTGTTGGCTATTCCCGTCTCTACGGTTGCTTCTGAGTCTGCTTTTAGCACCGGAGGGCGTGTGCTGGACCAATTTCGTAGCTCATTGACTCCTAAGATTGTGGAGTGTTTGATTTGTTCACAAGATTGGTTGCGAGCTTCACGTCTTCCAGTTGATGTTGAAATGAGATTGGAAGATATGTCTGAGATAGAATCAAGTAAGCTGTTGAAATTACGATTCTATTTATTTTTACAATTTACTCAAGTTGAAATCTATATCACCTTTTAATATTTTCTTTTTATGTCAGCTCTTACCCATGAAGCAGATCTTCTTAGTTCATAGGCCCCCACATTGAGGTAATTTTTCTATTCTTTTCTTTTTTTGCACAAAAAAAGAACATGATTATTCATTTTCAATTAAAAACAAATTATTCTATCTTATGTCATTGGTTAATTTAGCTTTTTTTTCTTCAAAATTACAATTGAGATCATTTTGGAGCCATTGATGCCATCATCAAGAACCAGAAGGCAGAAGCAAGTCAAGCAACCTTTTACAGAGACTCTTTAATTTGGTTGATTCAGGCATCAACTACCATTTTGGAGAAATTGATTTGATGCCATCATCAACTGCCATAGTTTTTGTTATAAATATTAAATACTTTTGCAATGGCCGTCTTCCCGATTCCTCCCATTCTTGAAATTGCAGTACAGGCTGTGCAGCTATGCACATTAGCAGACTCTTTTTATTTTTGCAACCAACAATTAATATCATTCACTTGAAAGTCAATCTCAACTATGTTTGCCTGTTTGGTTTGGTGCTATATTTATATTCTGTCATTTGCTGTTAGCTTAATTTTCTAAGAGACTAAGACCATTCCCCCAAGATCAGAAACTTGTTTAAGTGATTTCTTCCACAACATGGCTTAATTTGTTTTGTTATTCATTTGGTTTACTTAATTGTTGAAATCTCATTTTTTTAAAGGAAAGCTGAACCACGAAACCGAACCATGAAACCGAGTCGAACCAAGTCGAACCATGATGGTTCGGCTTGGTTCGGCTCAAGACTTTAAATGGTTCAGCTCGGTTTGCTTTTTCACAAACCGATGACATGCGGTTTAGCTCGTATTTTCTTCCGAGTCGAACCAAACCGAATCATTTACACCCCTACGTTAAACGCACGTCAATTAAATCGTACATGAACAAAATAAGGAGGGTTAGTTTATTAACAATTACACATAAGTATATCACTAATCATTATATATTTCTTATACACAACATTGGTTGTCTTATTAGTTGAGTTTTTCATCTTCACTGCATATCAATATCTTCAAACCAAAATAATTTGTTACTCTAGAAACTACGACATATAACTGTCCATGACTAAATACTATATTTTTTTAAAAATAAAGACCTACGTGCAACTATTGACTTTGACATTTGTTAATTGTCATTGCATATGATAACAACAATGTAAATTGTCTTCTCTAAAACTTGAAACACAATCTTACATCGGATAGAGTTAATGACAATCTTGGGATAAAAACATTTTCTCCAACATTGTTTCTTTTCAAAATTATTGTTTCAACAATATAATTCCCAAAATTTATTATGATTAGTCTTGTTCCATTGCACAACTCTGCAACATGGTCAATGTTTCTGATCAATAGCATTACTGGAACACTAATTTTAAGTGTCAATTCATGGCCTCACAATCCGAACACTTTATACTATTCAAAAACTCTGTATAATAAATGTTTTCGATCAAACTTGAATTTTTTCCGCCCTTCAAATAGAATATGAACTCAAATAAGTTCTTCATTTTGAATGATTACTTTTATTAAATTATATTTGTATTTTATGAATAAAGAAATTTTTGAGAAGAAAATAAGCTAAAATCAAAATAACAAAATTATTTTTACTGTTAACTATTATTTTTGTTTTGTAAATTATTTTGATTTTAATAACTTCCATTATTTTTTTTGTTTTATTGACTTTGTAACTATTATTTTTGTTTTATTTTTAAGAATTAGTTTTACGAAAAACATTTGTTCCTTAATTTTTTATTATTATTTTGCTAACCTTAGTTTAAATTGTTTTGTTTTATTGACTCTGTAACTGCTATTTTTCTTCCATCAAATATTTTTATTTTACTAACATATTTTTGTTTTACATAACTATTTTAAAGAATTTGTTTTAAACTTTTGTTCAGTAAATTATTTTTATAATTTTACTAACCTCAGTTTAAATTATTTTTGTTTTATTGACTCCGTAACTATTATTTTTGTTCCATCAAATATTTTTATTTAACTAATGTATTTTTGTTTTACATAGCTATTTTTAAGAATTTTTTTAAAAAAATTTTGTTCCGTAAATTATTTTTATTATTTTAGTAACATTAGTTTAAATTGTTTTTGTTTTTATTGACTATGTAACTATTATTTTTGTTCCATCAAATATTTTTATTTTACTTCCGTATTTTTGTTTTACATATATATTTTTAAGAATTTGTTTCAAACTTTTGTTTCGTATATTATTTTATTTTACTAACTTCCGCATTAAATTATTTTTGTTTTGTTGATTCTGTAACTTTTATTTTTATAATGGCTTGTTCCATAAATTATTTTTATTTTACTAACCTCTTATATTTTTGATTTCTTAACTCCGGAACTATTATTTTTGTTTTAGTTACTATTTTTTATGTTTAAACATAATTGAAAGAGATGAGATGGTGGTGATGAGAGAGAAAATAACGAAAAAACGGGAAAGAGAAAGAGAAATATAACCAGAAAAGATAGAAGAGACAAAAAGTGAAATAATAGCTGAAAAGTTAATAATTCAAAAGTGAAATTTTGGAGGGGGAAATCTACCTTTACCATTATATATATATATATATATATATATATATATATATATATATATATATATATATATAGATTCAGTTAAAATACGTTTAACGTACGGGTTAAAAAAACTAATTTATCATTTACATATTTTGGCTTAGTAAAAGATCATCTTCTTCACATGATTTGTTTTTCATTTTCCAAGAAAATGATAGTTTAGGTAAAACACTTATTTATTATTTTGAATATTATAATACTACCCCTATTATGCCGGATCAAATTGATCCCTTAAGATTCATTGTAAATATATGGCTGACATGTCATCACCATCACCCACATCCATACCTTTATCTTGTTCAGTCTTCTATCTTCTTGTCTACAGACTACATCAACAAAGGTGATACCATGGTCACCGTCTCACTCAATCTATCTACGTGTAATTGACTTGGGATAACTAATAGAAATCATCGGTCAGATTTATAATTATAACTATAATTTAAATTGTATCTAAACATATTCTTATTCAAGTTAATCCAATTATAAATCTATTTCTATTTACGTTAATCTAATTGTAATTGTAACTATAATCAAATTGTAAATCTATTTCTATTCACGTTTTATAATTGTCACTATAATCTAAATTGTATCTAAACCTATTCATATTCACGTTAATATAATTTTATCTAAACCTATTCCATATTCATGTTAATCCAATTGTAATCGTAACTCTAATCCAAATTGTATTATAACTACAAAAGCTTATTTTATGGGGCCAGGGAGAAAAAAAAAAAAGGAAAACAATTTAATTTATTTTCACTTTATAGGCTTTCATTTATCCAATTTCTTCTCTGTTAACGTGCATAACTGAATCAATTTAATATTAGTCCATTAGTAAGTTTTGATTTTTTTTGATTTTTAATTGTTATGATAATTAACTTAATCAATTTCATTTTTTTTCGACCCACAATTTAATATAAAAATAATTTTTTAAAATTTTTTTTGTAAGTTTTGTAATTTGAAATATTTGTTTTTTTTACTTTTTAACTGTTATCGTAATTAAGTTAATCAATTTATTTTTTGAAACCGAATCCCAATTTAATTTATGTCTAAGTTTTAAATATTTATATTTTAATTTTTTTTCTTTTTAATTGTTATCATAATTAAATTAATCAATTTAAATTTTTTTCGGCCCGTAATTTCGTATACAAATAAATTTTTTTTAAATCATAAGTTTTGTAATTTAAAATATTTGTTTTTTTTCTTTTTAACTGTTATCATAATTAACTTAGACAAATTATAAGTAAATATTTATATTTTATTTTTTTCCTTTTTAATTGTTATTGTAATTAACTTAATCAATTTAATTTTTTTCCGACCCACAATTTCGTATACAAATATTTTTTTTTAAATCATAAGTTTTGTAATTTGAAATATTTGTTTTTTTTTCTTTTTAATTGTTATCATAATTAACTTAGACAAATTATAAGTAAATATATTTATATTTTAATTTTTTCTTTTTAATTATTATTGTAATTAACTTAATTAATTTAATTTTTTTCAAACCCGCAATTTCGTATACAAATAATTTTTTTAAAAAAAATCATAAATTTTGTAATTTGAAATATTTTTTAACTGTTATCATAATTAACTTAGACAAATTATAAATAAATATTAATTCATTTCCACATTATCTGTTTCATTTATTGATAAATTCTAAAACTGGCGCCGTGCCATCAGCACGGGCAAGAATACTACTCTCTCCGTCCCTAAATAATCGTCATAGTTGACCCGATACACAGTTTAAGAAAAACAAATTGACTTGATTATTTATATTAGTTTAATGTGTAGTTTCCTTTAAAGCCCAAGTGCATGTGACCCATAATTAAAGTAGAGTAAAAAAATAAAGATAAATTGGTAAAAGTAATGTTCTAAAAAGATAAGTTTCAAACTCAACAATTATTTTGGGATGGACGATAATTTAGGGAAGGAGGGAATAGTAACAAAAGGAGAATGGGACGAATGAGTCGATTGGTTTCCATGGAGGGCTATGTTGTCATCCACCCAAATTCAACAGCGAACATGAGGAAATAAAGCAGCCAAAGAAGAAAAGGCTTAGGGCTTCATGTTTCATAGCAAATTAGCAACAACAAATAAAGTAAAAAAGAAAGAGTGTCATAATGCAGTTTTTGATATCCAAACAGGTAATTTGTGTACTTAGTCTTATCAAACTCATAATTTGTAAGTTATTGTGTGCTCCCATTATGTAACCTACAATCAACTGTCATACAACTAGCATTGTATCTGGAAAGCTTTTTCGGGGCTTTTCCCATCAATTGCAGAGTGGTGAGGGAAATCATATGGCAAATCAGGGCCTGAAACCCATCTTTCACAAAGAACTCTTACCACTTCTTGGTGGACAACTGCATTGCCATCTGGTGTTAGGTGCAACCCATCACTGCAAACAAGGAAATATATTTTTTATTACAAAGAAGAAAGTATAATCACTTGTTCTGTCCTAATTAAGTGAAACATGATCAGATTTCATTGGAGACGAGTAGTCATTAGCCAAGATAAAAGAGTAACTAACCTAAGGAACTTTTTCTGCCAACCATCTGTTTCCTGCATCTTGGACCACAAATTAATTGACGGGAGGCCTAGTTCTTTGGCTAACTCAACACACTGCTTGGCATAAGTTCCAGTGACTTCATTGGTCCGCTCAGGCAGTTCCGCTGCATTCTCACCGTATAAAGATCTGTTCAACCAACTAAGAAGCTTAAAAAATATATTTAAAAGAAAAATTAGAATCAATATCCATCTTTTCTAGTTCTTTTGTTTAAATCATTTTTTTTATTAAACAATGATTGAACAATAGCCAGCATGATGCAAATATCGCAAAATAGGTATCCCTGAACCACTCATTGGGAAAAAAGAAATATAAACAAGAAACATGTCAAATGATCCAAATCTTAACCCGTCCTCAAACGTCTAAAACGAGTCACAACCATCACAACCATCAGAATAAGAGGAACACTGAAATTAACATATAAATCTAATGAGTTATTATCACAGCATATGAACAACGTGTAAGCTTGAGACACACCATGCATGTCCCAAGGGGTCACATGGGATTTTCATCTGTGCTTTTGGTCAAATATCAACTGAATTGAGTCATAAAAAGCAAAACATAGCATACCGTGCAAATTTTTTGCGTCCTTCCTCGTCAATTGGGGGTGGAGTGATGAGCACAATTAGCATTTTAGGGGAGCACTCCTGCAAAGAGTATCCTGTCCTTTAGACAATTGGAATTTTATATAAAAAAACGAAAGATGCTTAGACAGTGCCTAAAAGTAGGACAATAAATGGTGTCTTCAGCAAACCTAAACATATAAGTAGGCAGAACTTGGCAGATATTAGAGTTTCAGCAAGAAGAGAGATAAGAATATCAAAGAGTTCTGATAAATTTGAACACATGGTAATTTCTAAATATTGAAATATTGATCCATTGCAAGTCCAAAATGAAAACATACACGTAGAGATACACTGCCAAGTGAGGGCCAAACCATATGGATTGAGAAATTGGAATATTGAACAGATCATTTAAGAATATAAGTTACAAACCTTTAGGTGATGAACTATTTTTTTCATATTCTCCTTGTACTCTTCAAGCGGAACATGTTGCCGTTCGCCAGTCCGACCAGAAAGAGCTGCATCATTAGCCCCCAAAAAAACTGTAGCAACAACGGGAGGTGCTGAAGAGCCCTGCAAGATGTGATACACGCAGATTAGGAAAAAACTGATAAATATCATAAACGGGTAAGTAAAACTGTCAAAAGGCCATGATAACCCTATGAAATAGCACGGCTACTGTTGAGACATCAATGAAGTTTGCAGAACCAAAGGAGAACGTGTAAATTTGTTCATGTCAAGGATCAAAGAGAAGCCCTTGTCCTCTTCTTATGGTTACAGATAAAAATCAAAGATAGGATGGAAAGTAAAAGGAAGAAGTTTGTCTGATATTGGTTAATAACTTCACAGCAGTCTAAAACCTTTTGGAGAAAAGCTCTACACAATAGAATGCATACTATTCAGTTATTCAGTCATTGCTTATTCTTTTTTTTTTTGATAAGTAATTTTAAAGAGTTATGCTATGAGCTAAAATAAATAAATAAATTACATGCTGCTAGGGAAAACAAGTATATTATCCATTGGGACAACTAGTGTATTAAAGTCATTGCTTATTCATAGAACTGAGAAATAGGAGATGTTGTCACGGATAAAATTAAATCAATCTACACTAAGGGCCCGTTTGGTACAGTGTTTTGAAAACGCAGCGTTTTTCTTACAAATGTGTTTGGGATACATTTTCAAAACACTATTTTTATAAATCTGAGTATTTGTCAAAATGACGATTTTACCCTTTCTTAAACAATGCCTTACTTCCAATTATATATATATATAAGGCACATATCCATATATAAGGCACGGCACATATCCATATTTACTTTCATAAATTCCATATATATAAGGCATATATATATATAAGGCACGGCATATATATATATAAGGCACGGCATATATATATAGATATACTTTCATAAATTCCAGGCTTTGACCGTTTCCCCTTCCTTCCCAGTTCGGCGGCCGTTTCCCCTTCCTTCCCAGTTCGGCGGTTACCCAGTTCGACTCCCTCCGGCAGTGAGCAGTCACTCTAGCAAGCAGAGATGAAGACGGGCGAAGGCACGGCAGCGGCGGACAGCGGCGGCAACAGATTAGATCTGATCTCAGTCCTCTTCCTCTCTCCCCAACTCTCTCTGTCTCCCCGACTCTCTGTCTCCCCGACTCTCTCTCTAGTCTCTCTGTCTCCCCGATCTGTACTGGCAAAGGGGTAGTGAGGTAAACTGCCGAGGTAGGAACGAATCAAAGGAAGAGGAAGGAAATAGCAGGGTATTTTGGTCCGGTACCGAGTCTGCGAGCGTTTTGGTGTCAGCGTTTTGAAAACTTGGCCGGGATATCGCGGTGTAAAAACGCTTCCATTTTTAAAACGGAGCGTTTCATAACGCACCATTGCAACAAAAATCTTTCCGTTTTACACCACGTTTTGGTGCGTTTTGGTCCAAAACGTGGTACCAGACAAGCACTAAGTGCCCTGCTTTGTAACTATCAACGTAGGTTTTCCCATTGGGAATCATATTCCCTAGAGAAAAATACGAATAATAATGACTAAAATGTTCAAGAACTAGCACCTTAAAAATGAATATGTAATTGATATCAGGAAAAGATCAATAACAAGGTTCATGCACACATCTTCATTCACCCATTTTGGGCTTAGGTTATGTCTTGATCCAGTATTGTCAGAAATACCTTTGTGCCCTTGCCATCTATCCCACTCCTTGGGGTCACGAATTGAACTAAGCCAACCAATTTGGACAAAAGACTATCACTCTAAAACTAGATACTGAGAAACTAGAGACTTATAATGATCATAGAGATCGGGCAGATCCCATTCTTTAATGTCAAGCCCACCAACCACCATTTGATTTAGAAACAATTAGTAAGCTACAGAGAATAAACAGGTGTGAATGATTAATTTACCAGTGGAAAAAGGTGGTGGAGCAAGAACAAAGCCCATCTAGTGTTGTATCCGCCGTACCCACGAACCACAATATCAGCCTAAACAAATATCAAGATTCGTGCCACATTCTAAGGAAAATTGAATAAAATAAAATTCAAAGATTTGGGGAATTTGTTTAAAAATGAGGGATTAAACCTTGCGAGAGTAAGTGTCGGCTAGAGCAGCACCCCATCCACCCAATTTGAAGGATTGCTCTGTAATGGAGTCCCCAAACAACACTATTTGAGGCCTCCTCATTTTCCCGAATTTCTCCTCCTCCCGCCTAAACAACACCCTATTTCTATTTCTGCCCAACACTCACAGTGCTGAAAGATTCCACAAATGCTAATCACCCTATTTCTATTTCTATTTCTATTTCTCCTCCTCTGAGAACTATGGTAATACCCTGATATACCTGAGTCCTGACCGGTGGATTATGGAAGAATTTGACTTCTTAAAAATGTATACAGCCACAAATCTTGAACGTTTATGAAGTCTGGGATAACCACGCGCTCACATCTTCGTTTTACACTTTTAAGTTTTAAAATTATAAAAAGGATTAAATATTAATTTGGTCCCTGGACATGTCGAAAATCAATGTTTTGGTCCCCGGACAAAAAAACAATAGAATTTGGTCCCTAGACATGTATTTTTGGACCAATTTGCCCCCTCCCACCGTTAGCGTTAGTTTTGCCGTTTGTTTTCTTTTTAATTGACGATAATGCCCTTGATCATTGAGTGTATGTATATAACTAAATTAATATTTAATTCAAAAAAGAAAAAGAAAGCCAGGAAAAGACATCTCCTTTCGATTCAATATAAAATACCCCTAATTCAATATTGGATATAAATATTTTTAGACGTCTTATTCGTGAATCCTGCAAAAATCTTTTTACGATTTTAAGACGCCTCCTTCTCCACAAACTACATCTCCTTCTCCGGCGACATCATCTCGCCCACCTTCCCTTCACATAACCGCTGCCTCGCCGATTCCTGCCACCCTCTCGCCCTTCTTTCTCCTGAACCACTGCCACCTCCAAACCGAGATCGCCATCTCCTTATCTTCAAATCTGCCTCCCCCGCCATCACCGCCTCCTTATTCGGAGAATGCCGGAATCTTCATCCACAACCACCCACTGCATCTCCCCTTTCTTTCTCAATCACCGACGCCGACCCAACCCCGAAACCTCTCTGAGTAATTTTTCCTCGATTGCCTATAAAACCCGACATCCCTCGCCTATGCTCTTCTTCCACAGCCCTTCCGCTTAAACTCAACCGCCCCTTCCAGCTTGATTTATAAACACCCTCGCCAAACTCGCCATCTCCTTGCCAAGCAAACCTCCCATCTCCACACCCGCCATGTTTTCCAAATCATGATGGCCATGGTCAACGCCGCTTAACCACCATTGTTTGGGTGCCAGGGAGATGAAGGAATAAAAGAAACCTGAGACGATGAAGTTGAATTGTAATTTGCAATTGGTTCGAGAGAAAAAGCTTCTATCTAACTGCCGACATACATCCTGTAATTTAGTCATATACATACACTCAATGACCAAGGGCATTATCACAATTAAAAAGAAAACAAACGGCAAAACTAACGCTAACGGTGAGAGGGGGCAAATTGTTCCAAAAATACATGTCCAGGGACCAAATTCTATTGTTTTTTTGTCCGGGGACCAAAACATTGATTTTTGACATGTCCAGGAACCAAATTAATATTTAATTCTTATAAAAATAACATCACCTGAAATGATAAAATACACCCTTTAACCTAAAATAACACTCCACAACTTAATTATAGTAATCACATTCTATAAAATGTGAAAATTCTAATTGCACCCTAAATTTTGTAGACTTACTGTAGGTCTTCCTTTTCCAGAATTCTTATTTTTGTTTAGGTCCTCAATCCTACCCATATCATATTATTAAAAAATATCAAAGATGGAGCCTAAAGAAATAATTGAAACAAATAATGTAAGTATTACTTCCATTTTATTTGATTAAAATTTTACTTTTCATCAAATTTTTCTAAATTTCAAACCTGATGTTCGTCGTGTGCAGCTATGATTTGCCACACATTCTTCCTTGTATGCACAAGGCACTCACCACACACGCCTCTTAATGTGCACCAAACGTTTACTGCACACTCCTCCTTTTGTGCGTGAAGCACTTGCCGCACACTCCTTCTTTTGTGCACAAAATATTGACTGCATAAGTCTAGATATGTACATTTGTGTGCAAAATCGTACAGTGTGTAATTGACATGCAATTTTTTTTTTCAGGATTCAAAGGCATCCCCAACGGAGCTTAGTGTTGTAGATCCAGGTCCAATTCAAAATATTGTTGTAGATTACACCGATGTGTTCACAACGTATGCACATTTTTCATCTAGAGATGATTTGTGTGATTGGGTACGTGCCACGGGAAAGGAATATGGTTTTGTGATAGTTACTACTAGGTCGGACAGTGGAACGGGTAAGAGAGGACCACGACTGTATTTGGGTTGCGAACGTAATGGGTATCAACGTCAATCCAAATCCAAGGTTGTTGATAATTTGAGTAAAACAACAACAGTAGTAACAAAGGAATTAACAAAGGAAGATGGTAGGAGAGAACGTGGATCAAAGAAGTGTGGATGTTCATTTCGTTTGCGGGGCAGACAAGTATTTGATGATGAAAAATGGGAACTTTCGGTTGTATGTGGGGTGCATAATCATTCACAAGAGCCTCATATGCATGGCCACTCATATGTTGGTCGATTAGTACGGGAGGAGAAAGAATATGTCCTGGACATGTCAAATGACAATATTCGGCCAAAGGACATTTTGATAGGTTTACACAAAAAATTTAAGATAATAAGTCCTTATTACAGACTGTGTATAATTGTCGTATGAAGAATAGATTTTTGGAGCATGATGGTCGATTGCAGGTGCAACTAGAGCTGTCAAAATCGAGCCCGTCCCAGCCCACCCGACTTTTTAAGGGCCTGGGCCTCAATTTAGAAGGCCCGAAAAAAACCGAGCCTATTTGGCCCGACCCGCTAAGTCCATGGGCCGTGATTGACCCGGCCTTAAAAAGCCCGAAAAGTCCGACCCGGCCCGATCATAAAGTTAAACACTTAAACTTAATTACAAAATTAAAAACTAAAACATAAATCTAAAAAGAAAAAAAAACTATCAGACATTAATTTGTACCTCTTTTTTTCTTTTTTTTTCTTTTGGTTAGATAAATTTATGACACAATATAATCTATTTCCAAATCATTGTTCTCTTTTTGGTTGAAACTCATATTCTAAATTGATGGAAGTGACACTTACAAAGAGGAAATAAAGTTGATCTTCCAAGTTCTAATCCAGTTTAGCATGGTTGTGGTTAGTAATTTTATCGAAACTGATCTATTTAATTAAGTATCTCTATCTGATATTAGCTAATAAAAAGCATCAATAGTATAAACTTGATAAAAAATAAAATTAAATTCCAAATTGTGTCGGGCGAATAAAAAAATGAACATTTGCTAGTTAGCATGGTTTTGCAAACTAGAACCCGAAAAACTTTGTCTATCTTTAGAAAATACATATTAAAAAATTATGGACACTATGATGAACTTCAATTTAGGTTATAATTTTTTTGAAAAAAATACCCTTCAAGTAGCACATGTATTTTTTCTTTGGTCTGTAAGACTGTGACATTATAATTTTTCTAGTTTCTGTTTCGTTCAATTGTTGAAGTTACTACCTTTGTTTATATTTACTTTGGTTGCATTTTTTGCTTTGTAATTATGTAAATTAGACTAGTAAGTATGTGTGTTTTGAACTTTTGATGTGTTATATAACTTTTATTAGCTAATTTGTGAGTTTTTTTAATAAAAAATAGTTATTTTTTTGGCCCATAGGCCCGAAATGCGCATGGGTTGGGCTTGAGTTCTATGAGGCCCGATAATATTTCGGGCCGGCCCGACCCGACATTAAACGAGGCTCGGTGGGCTTGGGTCGGGCCGGCCCGTTTGACAGCTCTAGGTGCAACAGCTTGTGTGGAAATTGATTGAGCATGGGTATTACTATCATCATAGAAGATATGAGTCGACTAACACTGTGAATGATTTGTTTTTTGCTCGCCCTACGAGTGTTGACTTATTGCGTTCTTTTCAAACGTTCTCTTGATGGATTGTACTTACAAGATAAACATGTACAAGTTATCCTTATTGGAGATCGTTGGTGTCACATCGACAAACATGACATTTTTTGTTGCATCTGCTTATATGAGGTTTGAGCAACAAGAGAACTACATTTGAGCACTTACTATCTTGAAAGCATTGATGAATCAATTCTCTCTACCCACTATGATTGTAACTGATCGAGAGCTTGCGCTGATGAATGCAGTTGAGGTAACTTTTCCAACATCAAACCATTTTATTTGTTGGTGGCACATTAATAAAAACATTGTGGCAAATTGTAAGAAAATGTTTCGCATGAAATAATCATGGGATCAATTTATCGTTTCTTGGAATACGTTGATGGTAGCAAAAAGTGAATCATCATATGATGAATACCTTCGGAGACTACAGTCAGATTTCATTGATTATCTGGCAGCCGTTCAATATGTCATGAACCAATGGTTAGGGCCGTATAAGGAAAGATTTGTATCTTGTTTGACGAATAATATAATGCATTTCGACAATAACACAACGAGCAGATATTTAAATGTTTTTAATATTTAATTTATTTCTCTAAATTTATAAATTATATAAAAATACCTAACATTGTTATTAATTGTATCTTATTTTAGGGTGGAGAGTCAACATTCAGTGTTGAAAAGACAGCTTCAATCGAGCCAATGTGACTTTGAGACATGTTGGAAACAAATTCACACATTCATTGAGACCTCACATATTGCAATCAAGGGTTCATTTGCGAAAAATCGAACAATGGTTCTACAGAAATTCAAATCAGTATTATTTCAATACCTACGAAGTTTGGTGTCGATAATTGCGATGAATAAGATATACGATCAGATGAACAGTTTACCCGAGGATGGTCACGTAGACCCATTGTTGTGTGGGTGTGTACTGAGAAAGACATGCGGACTACCTTGTGCATATGAGATAGCTGAATATCTGCGAAATGACATGTCAATTCCCATTGATCAGGTTAATGCATTCTGGAAGAAATTAGATATGTTACCAGTAAAAATTGAGAATGTTGATATTAGTGTTACGCCAGAAATGGAGACTCGATTATATAAGAGTTGGGAACATGTTGTTGCACAATTTCATGAAGCCACATCGCTAGAGAAATTGTTATTATTCAAAAGAATGATGGAGGTTGCGGAGTCAGTAACAACGTCATTGATTGTGCCTCATGATGAGACTCGCACTCGTGGTCGTCCGAAGCCCCCAAAGGCTAAAAAGTCCAAATCAACCAAACGTGATCCTAGTTTGTTTGAGTATGTGGAGTCGACGAAAGATAGCTGCTCTCCATGTGATCAAGGTTTGGTATACGAGGTTGGTCCATCGCAACAACCTCTCACGTTCACTACTGTATCACATGAGATAAATATACGAACACGAACACGGCACGATAAGCTTATCGTGCCTAATATTAAAACCCGAACACGACACGATAAAAACACGAAAAGCACGTCACGTCACGATAAATAAAAAAAAGCACGATTTATTTAGTCAGACCCGTTAAGCCCGTTAAGCCCAATAAACATTATAACATATATAATTTTGATTTTTTAATACATATTTTGAAAATTTATCAATATAAATAGTCAAGTAATTTAAAAGTCATAAATTATCAAATGATAAAACTATGAAATAATCATGAAAATAGTTCGAAAGAAGTGAATAACATCTAGTAAATTTTTAAAACATCTATATTTTAGTTATCGTGTCTTATTGCCCTATAACGGCCCGAACCCTATAAGCCCCAACGCAAACACTATAATTTCGTGCCGTGTTTATGTCGGTCAATCGTGTCGTGCCTCAAATTGTTACCCCTAATATATATATATATATATATATATATATATATATATATGTGTGTGTGTGTGTGTGTGTGTGTGTGTGTGTGTATTTATTATGTTGACTTTAATCTATTTTATTTCAATAGGTTGTGTGACAGCGTACTAGAGCCGGGATGGCTAGTGGTCACATTAATCAATTCCCGAAGAGATTTCACGAGTACATAACGGACACGGTGTATGTAGCGGCTAACGATCATTGCGGTTTTCGTGCCATAGCACGATTGTTATTTCAAAATGAGAATTCATGGAGTAGGGTTCGATCAGATCTATCGCAGAAGTTAATGAAAAAACCAAGAGTTGTAGGCACGTGTGTTTATTGAACATAAGCGTGTTGAGAAAGTGAAGAATATACTCGAACACCATGAAGAAATTGCTACGAAGAAATATTGGTTTGATGCAAACGATATGGGGCACTTAGAGGCATCATTTTACAATCGTGCTCTCCTGGTATTAGATAGTCGTCATTGTTTTACATATTTACCATTGAGAACCGTGTCCCCAATCGATCCAAAATTGATTTGTATCGAAAGAGTAAACGGTGATCATTTTATTTAGGTACTCACTTTTCATAAGATAGACATCATTGCTTCACATACACGTCATATATTAATAAATTGTACCTTATTGACATTTACTTAATTTAATTTGCAGGTTAATTTACGTCAGGGTTACCCGTTAGCACCTATCTCAATCGTATGAGATTAGAACCGCGTGGAATGTGCTGCAGCTTGGAAATCAATTTATAGTCAACAACTTTTTTCATATAGTGAAAGTGTAGGAAATGAGTGATTTGTTCTCAAAATTTCGAACATTATCAATTTGGATTAGTGATATGTATTTTCATTTAAACTTGGAATGTTGATTGCATTGTATATTTGGATTAGTGATAAGGAAATCTATTTAAACTTGAAACTTTGGTGGCATCAAATATTTGGTTTGTATTAAATTTCATCTTGTGTTCAATTTGTGTGATTTTATTTTTTACAAAAATAATAACATAAGACAAATAAGCCATATCTAAAAATAGTAATATGTCTAAAAAACATATAACACTAACATGTTTCAAACATACATAACATGTCTTCAAAATACATAATAAAAACATGTCTAAAAATATATAACGATATCAAAGTTGCGTCCAACGACGAGTCTCAACTCGAGACAGTCCTGCTTCCTCTTCTAGACCTTGTACAAAGCTATCTACTATCGAGACCACCGACACTAACTCCTCATAAGTTATACTTCTATCACCCGATCGGAATCTTCACATTATTGGTCCTGTCAAATTGCGAATAGCTGAAACGGTCTCCGCATTATCGGCTGCAGTGGGATTAGTCACCCTAACCCTAGTCGATCGAGCGGCGAGCTTCTGCACAATGGAATGTGAAATTCGCAAGTACCAATCCATGTATTTGGGTGAACATTCAGATGGATATCGAGTAGCTCGCCCAAATTGTTCCGAAGATAATATATGACTCTCAATAAGGTTCCAGTATGCCGCAAGTGCTATCCACATTATCAAATCGTGAGGGTTATTTCTAAAAGGGATGTCATGTGCGATAGGGATAGAAGGAATAGTCTGCACGCGTTCGAACTGTCAAAGCACTCGGTCTAGTAGGTATGGCTCGACATTGGCTCCCATGACTATGCATCCATGATATAAAAAGTTTTGATGAAATGGAAAATTCTCCCTGACCGTGTCGTCGTAAAGGGTCCACGCAACATACAACATATTTAAATTTTTATTAAATACAACAATTTAATAACGAATGACTGAAGCATGAGCATAAATAAATGCAAAAGATGAATACTAACGTCATTCGTCGTAAGCGTGTCAATATTTTCACGTATAGCCCGTAACCGGTCCATGCTTTTTCCTTGATTTCCGACCGGTTTCCATATACGAGCAAGCGTTTGTGTGTTCTGGTACCCCGCATTATGATCAGGGCTCAACTGTGGAAATTGTAAGTATATCCATGCCTACATGCAATAAAACATTCAATTAGATGTGAAATATCCAGTTATAAATTAAACATGTTAAAAAAAACTATAAATTTTAAATATGCCTCTAATAATGTGAAGTATCTAGCTATCTGCTTCGTCTCATATCCGGACACTTCGCCTAGCTGTCTATATAGATAAGCCAAGGTAGCAACTCTCCACGTATAGGTATGTACATCATAAAGATCCTCCAGCCACTGCAAGTATGAAAGCATCACTCGTGATCCGCTCTTATCCGTGAAGATGGTGCAACCCAAGAGGTATAACATGTAAGCCCTCACCGAACATGTCACCTTGTCTAAATCATCAGAACGACATCTTCACTAAACCTATTACATAGCCACTCTAACTTGACTGAAGCACCACTTCTACCTTACATTCCTTCGATCATCTCACCTTTGGACACTCCCAATATCTCGCTAGCAGACTCTAAATTGATGTTCCGTGTAGCAAATAATGGCGACCCTGATATCGGAAGTCCAGTAATACAGAAAACATCATTCAATGTGATCGTCATTTCACCAAAGGACATATGGAATGAGTTTGTCTCGATGCCACCGCTCCACAAAAGCTAAAAGCAACGGTTTGTGAACATCAAGATAGGTCATATTCCTTAGGGTATGAATCCTAGTTCCCCTTACCAAATCCCTCCATGCTTAGGCACCCTCCGGAATGACCCACTGACGTAGTTTTGATCGATGATGGTGAAACTTCAAAACCTCTCGATCTTGTCCAATCTAAATCGATGCTGATACGTGTGTCTTATACGTAATCAGCAATGATGGGTCAATTGGACCACCAGGAAATCCCATCTCAGGTTCAGGTTCAGGTTCGGGTTCGGGTTCAGGCTCAGGCTCAGGATGCTGAAAATGTATGGGCTCTTGATCTATATGCTCCGGGGGCACTTATGCGTCATGCGCATGTTGCATTTCTCGTCTAGCCGATGCGGTGACACGACGCCTAATATATTTATTGCAAAACCTATCAATTGGACCTCCAGTGATCAACAACAAATAAGTAATATTAGAGGTTATATAAAATCAGTTCAAGGCTAAATAAGTAAATAGAGCGCTTAGTCATAATTTTTTTGAATGTTAGTCAAATTTGAGGGCTGTGCGGCAGATTCATGATGCACTGGTGTGGGTTTGTGCGGTGGAGATTTAGTGCACAGGAGGTAGGGTGTGCGGTATGAGGTAAACGCATAGAAGCGGGTGTGTGCGGCGGATGATTTGTGCACAGTGAGGGTAGTGTGCGGTTTAAAGATAACGCACAGTAAGTGAAGTGTGCGACATTTATTAACCGCACGCACAACTTTGTGTGCGTTGAACCAGGGCCGCACATGGCGTTTTCGAATTTCCAATCAGTTTAACCATTTTCATCAAATTTCTTTGAACCAACCTATATTATACAACAAAGAGTTCGAGATAGAGTAAGAGAGAATACCTCGGTTTGAGTGAGAGATAATATTTCGATTTGAAGAAGACATTGTGGGCGGTTTCTTCTTCCCGTCTGTCTCCCTGACTGTGCGACCTAGCGTGCGTAGTGTGTTGGGGTGTTGGGTGGAGGTTGGTTTGTAAAATAAGTGTGGGGTGTAGATAGAGTAGGATGAGTTAGATAGGAAAATTAAATGATGGGTAAAATAGGAAGTTAGGGTGGGGGGTAAAGTAATGTTTAAAAATTGGTTAAATATGTAGGGTGTAGATAGAATTGAGGTGTAAAGAGAAGATGTTGGTGTGCGGTTAGTCTGGCCCGTTTAACAATTAGGAAGTAGATTACTTCCCACAACCTCACAAATCACAATATATTGAAAACGACCATTGTAGCATTTCTCCCTCCATTCTAATATTAACATTTTTTAATTGATTTTACTATTTTAGAAAAAGAAATTGAATCTATGTAACTTTCTTTTCATATCCTTACTATCCAATAATATCAAATTGATAAGTACCTCCTTTTTTCATGATACAATTAATAAGAATATTATAGATAACTTTAAAAAAAAAAAATTGTCATCCTTTTCTTTTTCGTCGTTTCAAAAAAATTGTATTGTTTAAATGTTTTCTTTTTAGATAATTATTTTTACTATTTTACCTTTAATTTTTCTTCTTATTTTAGTTATGAGTCACATAAACAAGAGTTTTAAAGTAAACTACTCACTATATCAATATTAATAATTTAGTCAATTATTTTTTTCTTAATCTTTGTGTCATTTCAAATATAATAATAATTTTTGGACAAAGAAATACTTGTTTTTAGAATATTTTAAATTGAAATTAGGGGTACTTATTTTCAGACAGAGAGGGTAGTAATTAACGAGAAAAGATACAAATATAATTTTAGACATAAGTTATCCATATTCCAAATTTTAAATAAGACACTTTAGTGGCATTTTACCTTGTTTATTGTACAATAAAGACTATAAAGTGAAGGGACATGTTTAATACAACACTTGTGAAATACTTAAACATAATTTGTTATCATAAAAATATTATATTACCTTTAGTCACATATATTTAAACAACAACACAAAAAATATTAAATTTTTGGTTGAACACCGTCGCTGTGCCACCAACCTTCTCCCCCAGCCCAGCCCACATCGTATGGCCGCCCCCAATCCCTCCCCTAGCCCAGCCCACACCGTCTGGCCCTCCCTTAGCCCAGCCCATTGACTAGCAACTAGGCTGTCCATATACCTTGTTTTTTTCTTTTCATAAAATGAGAAAAATGCAATTTGGTCCACTTTTTAAAAAAATGTTGTATTAAGTATTTCAAATGTGTTGTATTAAGTACTTCTATGTAAAATGAATTAGTTGAAAAGTAGAGTGGTGTTAGTGTTAAAGCAAGGGCAATAGTGGATCAAACAAATATCAAATGAGTATCTTTTTCTCAAATGTTGGATCAAACTCAAATCAACTTGGTGTTAAGTTAAAACCACATTGGTCCAATCTTTTTTTGATTTTTTAACATTACACATTAGGGGGATGAATTACAAAGAGAGAAGCATAATGGAAGTGCCAAATTTGAACCTAGAAAAATATTAAATAATGGTATATTCATTAATCTACATAACTTTTTAATATTACACATATACTTGTTGGCAAATTAAAGATAGAATCTCTGGCGTATAATTCACTATTATTTTAATTATATATTCCTTAATAATTTTTATATTTAACTATTTTTGTATTTTCCTTTTTCTTAAATACAAATTAAACATAGAATGTCTCATAATTGGTAATATCATCATAAAGTAAAATAGCGGTTCATCTACGGATATATGAGTAAAACTTATCCTATGAAATATTTGACCATACCAAACATGACAATTCTCTCAAGTCTGAAATGCGTGAGTGAACCAAACGGGAACTGGAAGTCTGGAACCACCTCCACCTGCAATCCAAGAGCAACCAGCTTATAAATTCACCACTTCCATACTTAATTGTACCAACCTTTAAGGATCCATACATAGTGATAGTATTATTAATTCTATCTCTT
The DNA here is from genome assembly GCA_013146195.2 of Codonopsis lanceolata. Lineage (NCBI taxonomy): Eukaryota > Viridiplantae > Streptophyta > Magnoliopsida > Asterales > Campanulaceae > Codonopsis > Codonopsis lanceolata. The sequence goes on along the minus strand of CM028378.1, from coordinate 27,998,170 downwards.
AAAAAGTATACATACGTCAGCCAGATATTGAGTGAGAGAGAGAGAGAGAGAGACTTCAAGCTGCAACCTTTTTAGACCATGAGGATGGGGCCAACAAGTGGTTGCCAATCTCAATCAGTAGTTCACTTACCATGCTTGTTACTAATCAAAGTACAATTTGCGCTGGAAGTGATTTGTAAAGATAGTGGAATGAATCCAATGCATTCCACTAAAAACTTGTACCCCCAAACCCAAACCTAACCTATCAAATTTTCATAAGTCACCCATTTTAGTCCTTGCCCCCATTCTTCACCCAAGACATTATCATCCTTTAACGGCTTTTGCGTATATTTCAGGAAACGCAAAAAAATATATGTATACTGAAAAAGGTAGCGATGGTGGCAAATGACAGTAGTCAAGAACAATTCATCAGGTAGGTGAGAAATACATCGCAACGTGTCAATAATGGAGCTACAAGAACCAACTAGAGTGGAGAGTTACCGTAATTGTTTGGTGCAACATAAGATAAGATTCTCTCTTCTCTCACAATACGCAATACGATAACAAGAGGTTGATCTTTGCGTCCCATCCTGCAAACTTCTATCAAAAAGGCTCCCTTTGCAGGACAAGCTCACTACTTTAATGAGTGAGTGCTGTTCAATAATGAGCAGACAAGTTTGTCAAGCAAAACCGAAAAAAGTGGAAGAAAGACAAGCCTAGGATAAATACGACGCACCTCTTGCTCTGTAGTGGACAGTCATTCATTAGTTTCAAAAAGCTCACCAAGACATGGTAATATCAAATCTCCGGAGCCTGAATAGTGAATACCTCTATCAAGACGAGGAGGAAGATACAAAGTAGGAACACACTTAAACAGAGTTAAAGAAATCATCAAGTACTTGCGATAAAGTTTCATTTCACGTGGATTTGTTGTCATACAGTCCAACTCAGTACATCCTCAAGGCAATACTAGATACAAGTAGAGACTTGCATTAAGTAAAAGAAATGTAAGCTGGCTCCTTGCTCCATAGTACACAAGTTGTGAAAAAGTAAGAATACTTTCCATTATCAAAATTATGTTTTCTGCACATCCTATTTGGTAATACAGGATTGAAAAGATATACACCGTAATGACAAGTCAGACACATTAAAAAGAAATACCACAACAAAAAGATCATACTTAATTACACAAATAAAGACCTCTCGAGAACCGTATAGACTCTAACACACTGGGTGAACTAGGTTTAGTAGTTTAGGTTGAAGGGGAACCACGACTAGTTTGACCAAGGAAGGATGGGCGAGGACTGGGAGTTTGCTTGATTTCAAGTCCTTTTTCAGTAAACCTGGGGCTCCTTTCTGCCCTTAGCCCACTCAGACGAGGGCTGTAAACCCCCTGTGAGACCCTTGGACTATATGCAGCCTTCATATCTTCTTGTGAAGTTGGGGTAGAACTCGTTACTTTTGGACTATTGGTGCGGCGGATCTCTCCTCGGCTTCTTGTTATAATTTCATCAAGAACTTCCCCACTATTGATGTGGGCACTTCTTGGATTGGTGTCCTGATCCTGCAAGCATATAAAACGTTGATAGATGAACATAGAAGCATAAAGAGGCTAGGTGAGAAAGAAGAGGCTGAATGAATTATCTAAGTTCATTTCTTTTCTTTTCTTTTGGTTTTGCCCTAAGAGCAAGACCAATGGAGTCCTAAATTTTGACACCCATTTGATACTCAACCAATTAAAAATGAACAAAAAATTTCATTTGTGACCCATAAGTTAACCAAACAAAAAGCTCTTCAAATGGTGGCACAAACTCCAATAATTCGTTTGGTGTCTAAATGAGTCAAACCAAGCCTCTATTTATAGATAAAAATGTCATGGATTGGGCTTTGATACCCATGGGTTTGAGTATCAAAATTTGATACTCAAACCACTTTTGCTTAATTTGATATACTCCAGAGTATCAAAAGTTGATACTCAAACCACTTTTGCTTAATTTGATATACTCCATTGGACATGCTCTATGGGGGGCTTGGGGAAAAAATCAAACCTGAGACCTTACACTTTTCTGAACCGCAAGTTTGCGAGTGGACCATCCCTAGTTTTAATGAATGAGCCCTTTGTCTTTGCATTTATTGATCATAATTAGATGCCCAATTTTCATGATTTAATTGTGGACTTGTTATCTATGAGGGAATCAACGGTCAAGAGCTTGTCCACTCTTATTTGATGCACACCAAATTTGAAATTGAGATTCACAAAGGGAAAAATAATTAGGGTGATTAACTGAAAAATAGAATATGCTATTAAACTTACTTCAAAGGTCATATTGTAAGTGATGGCAGGGGCTTCTTCATATTCTGCAGCATCTAAGTCTTGAAGATGAGCTGCTTTGAAAAACTTGGGGAGCAAGTACTGCCTCACGGGGACAAGAAGCATGATTAAGAGTGGGAAAAGCACACCGGCTATTGGGATCCATGTTATGCCAAAACACACGAGCAAATAAGCAGTCTGGAACAACGTGAAGGCTGCAATTGTTTTGAAAGGCACTGTCTCGACAAAAGTTGCATGATATTCCTCCAATACCCTGCAAAGTCCAGAAGCTAGTTAATAAATATAAGTAAAAAAAGCATCTATTGAAAAAAATTAGAAGAGTGAAAACTTACTTGTATCTTCGACTTGGAGCAGTGAAAAGTAACAGTATCCGCTCCCAAAATTGATTTCCAGGCAAGCTCTCAATGGCCATGAAAGCAAAGTAACCCCAAAGAACTGAAGTTGGTATTTTCTTCAGAATCGGCATAGCAGCAACACAAGCACCAACCATCAATGCTTGAAGCAGATTGCTGAGTCTTTGTTCCTTGACTTCAACGGGTAGAAGATCATCAATGTCCTTATCAACATCAAAAACAGTCTCATCTACTGGCGCATCAATGAAGCCATGACTTGAGGCCAACTGGATTGTGGACTCTTTCAGTTCTTTCAATCCCTATTCAAAGCACAAATCTTATGAACGAGGAAACATTTACAACAAACTGGAACCACTCATCTTACATTGGTTTCTTACCAGAGTAGCTGGAGTTTGGTAGACTAGTGGGGTCTGCATTCCATTATATGCTTCTTGCATGCTCTGGTACAACTGGCCCAGGTTTGAATTCCTACTTATACTTCTTCGAGCCGTAGATACAAGCTTATTACGCAGGAGCTGTTTCAAGGAGGAAGAACAAAATAAAGAACATCACTTTAGGCATCAAAACAGGAGATATGGTGATTATAAGCACTAAATTATTTCCTTATTGTTCCAATAGCTAAGCCTTTTGTACCTGATGCTTCAGAGTCGCTAAGCTTTTTGTGTGCATAGGAGATTGTGGAATGACTCCATTTGCAGGAGGAATGCCAATAAGACCGCACAATATGACCTGGTAAGCGAACAAGAATAAAAGAAGTCAAACTGATTACTAAACTCCGATTTAGTACTGGTAACATAAACCGCAAATCATTTATCTTACCAAGAAGCCCAAAAGAAGAAGATCATAATGATATGAAGCAGGCTTCTTCAAATTGAATTCTTCTTGTTGAGCAAGCTGAGATGCAACACTGTGATCAAAATAGTATAGTACTGCAATCATGGTTGCAGGAATCAATGCTCCAACAATATACAGCGGAGGTACATTCAGCATTTCCTGTGCAAAGACAGGTTTGTGAGGTTCAAGCATGGGTGATTAAAGGCTGTTGTCATGCTAATGGCACTGACTGTAATATTTAACATAGTAAACCGAAAATTAAGCAGAGGAACCACCTTGATAACTGTCCAATTTGAATATGCGCCTGGTGACCATGGGTTTGGACTAAAAAGCCGTCTCGGTATCCCTCTCGGAACATCATTAACTGGCATATAAGACACGCCAGTCCATACCACCACCATAAGTGGTACACCATAATCAGCAATAAAACCCCGCAACCAACCTTGGAAAACAGATTTGAAAGTCAACAAAACCAAAAGAGCAAAATAATGTGGTACCTTCTCAACAATTAAATATGCAAAGAGTAAGCTGGTCTGGAACTATTTAATGAAAACCCACTCAATGCAACATAAAAGAAAAGTATTTAAAAATGGGTATAAATCCTTGGATCAGTTCAAGGCTGAAACTGACACCTGTTCCATAGCGCCAAGATCTCGCTTTACGGCTCCTCAATGCAGTAAGCAGAAGTCCAAAGGACAAAACCAGTGCAAACATTCCATTTCCAAAGCGCCAAGAAGGTTGGAGTGCAAGCTGATTAGGATTCTCTCTCTTTGGTATGCCAAACTCCTCCACAAGTCCCTATAGAATGATATCCATGTTAGAGCATGATTTATATCATTGGACTCAACTACCTTGACCTAAGTCCTTCAACTTTTCAGTCTTAGGTAATGCATGTGTACCCGACTACCCAATGCACTTGGTATGGTTTTATGTGTGCATGAAAGTGCACATTTTGTTTGTTTCCTTAAGGGTGGAGAAACGTCACATATGCAGGTGTATTAGAGGCTTCAACTTAGAGCACATTAGCATAATACATTATGTTGAATGAGCTTTTGGACAGCTGGCAATCCAGCAACATTTCACACGTATAATGAAAGTGAACGTACTAGTATATTTAACAACCATGGAAGTTTGTTGGACTATTTATTACTCCATCAGTTCCTAAATAATTGTCATGTTTGACTGGCGAACAGAATAAGAAAAACTAATTGACTATTATAAACATTGGTTTAATATGTAGATTCCTTTAAAGTCCTTGTACATGTGGCATAGCTATAATTAAAGTAAGAAGAAAGTAAGGGTAAAGTGGTAAAACTGTTTTTCTAAAAAGGAAAATTAAGAAACAGGGCAATTTTTTTGGAACGGCAAAAAACGAAAGCAGGACAATTATTTAAGGACGGAGGGAGTATTATTTTTGGTGACAATAATCGTTTGAAATCTATTGAGAGAAGCTGAACTAGAAAAAGTTTTGCATCACATCAACACATACTTTTTATATAAAAACATGGGGAAACGCCACCACAGCAAGGCCACAAGGACCCACCTATGAGACTAAAACGACTATTGGACGCCAGCAACTGCCCCTCGTCAATGGATCTAGGCAAACCGGAAACGTAGTCCACATGAATCAATGGTTGTAGTGTGTATAGAACCAAGATAAGGCAGAAATTTCACGATATGATGATAATATATAAAAGTGGTGGTGCATCATTGTTTAATTAGTTGTGGTCTCAGCAAAGTGTCTTTCAAGCACAAATTAAAAAATAAAATTAACTGAATGCTCAAAGCATACTCACTCGAATAGCCTGCTGCATGAAGAGCATTGCAATCAGAAGACCAAATAATTCACCAGCCACACGCGTGAATCTATTGATTATGGAGCACGCACCCAAAACGGCCAGCAAGAAAAGTAAAAGGGCTGTCCAAACACAAACCCTAGGCAAAGACACGAAAAATCTTGTTAAGGACTAACTATAGCAACATATGTTAGCTTTAAGTATGGAGAATGTTCAGAAGCTACCATCCTGTCCAGGCTAAGAAAAGATTGGGCCCCAAATCTTTTCGATCCTTCACAAATTTGAACATAAATGTGTACATTAACACTGTTGGCTCAGCGACACCCAGTATAAGTAGCGGTTGTCCCCCAATTATGGAGTGGATGATGCCACAAAGTGCTGTTGATGCAAGAGTTTGCACTGCTGTCAAAGTTCCATCTGCAGGATGCACAACCATAATACTATTAGTCATTTTATCTGAAAAGGAGTGGCAACATGAGCATCTTGGAATTGAAATCTGCATTACCAGTCTCTCTTTCAAGCTGCTCTCCAAAAGATATTACAGGAATTGCTGAAGCAAAGAATATATATGTTGTTGGAGCCAGGATCCTAAATAACAAATGATAAAGATGATGTTTACATGGTATCAACATTGAGACACACGTATGAATAGCTATAAAAATGCCATAACTGGTTAAATTTTTCACGAAAACATAAGAGTTATGGATGAATCACACACCTGATACCAGCACGTAGGCCACCTTTCCAATCCTGTTTGTAGCACAACAATCTTCCCTTAAGATCATTTTTTATTCCACGGAAGGGAACAAATGTTTCTTCCATAACAACTCAATATTTTGCCAACTAGAAATGTGAATCTAATCCCACTGGAATTTTCTCTTTTGCTCTTTTTTTAATTTTTAATTTTTAATTTTTTGACAAACAACAATTACTCAATCTAGATGAAGGGTCTCGAGAGGCCAATTAACAGACACTCAAATTTGAATGAAGAAAATAGGAAAAGGCATGGGCAGAAAGACAAGGATTAATTAATCATCAACAAACGTCAATGGAATAGTTGAAATTTTTAGTTGGTTAACTATTTCCAATGTAAAGTAACTCAGGATGAAGTCCATAACTCAAAAATATACAATTTCCGATGTTTACATTTCAAGGAATTATTAAAGAATAAATACGGGTATATTGTTAAGAAGAGAACAAAAGAATCGATTAGTAATGAATGTGAATCAGAGGGAGAGGAAATTCACAATCTTGACTACTTGAACTCCATTTTAAGGCAAGAACCAAAGGATGCTAGCGAATTGAGTTCATAAGATAGTCAGAGAATCAAAGACTAACGAAATAAACAGGCACCCTCCATTTACTGAGATCTCAACTAGCGATTGACTTCAACAAACATCAGATCCATCACCTCACCCAAGGTCTTCTCTTACATACAGAGGAGGAAATTCAACAAACAGCATGAATGCAATAACCAAGGGATCAGTTACATGGTAAGAATGTTAATGAACTAAAACTCTGAATATGTGTGCTCAAAAAATGGAGGGAAACCCAAATAATTAGCGAAATCCCATTACTTGGCAGAACGGGCACAAGCTAGTTTAGAACAATTTGAAGCGAATGGGCATCACCAGAACAGAAGGAAACCTTGAAATTGAAAGAAAATGAGCATAAAAATGTATCCAAGGCAGAAATTAGCGAGAACCCATGAGTAAAAAATCTTGAGATGAGTGATTTCAGATGAAATAAGAGGAAATGGACATAAATTGAACACAAAAAGAAATCAGCTGCTTCACTCTTTACATTATTTAAAAAATACCCGTTTCATGAAACAGGCAGTTCAACAACTCATGAAGGATGATTGAGTAGAGATAACCTGCAGCTACATGAGCTGAAATACGAAATTCAAATGTACCCAAATAGAATGATTGTATAGAGGTTTACAAAAAGGGAGAGAGAGACCAGAGAGAGAGAGAGTTGAGGTTGAATGAAGGGAAGAGGTGAAGGAAACCAGTGTATAAGTGGAGGGATTTTTTGCGTGAAGGAGAGATAGTGTGTGGTGAGTAGGCATAAATAAACTCTTAAAGACGTTCCTGCTCAAAACAAAACTCAACAAACATTCGAATTATTGCATCGTTGATTGGCCAGCAGCTCATTTGAGTTTACTACTTTAGTTACAGTTACAACTTACAACTATTATTTTTTAATGCACAATTAAATCCGACTTCATAAATTGATTCCAACAAATTATTTTATCAATCGAATGAAATTTGTGCAAAGTAACATCAGATTAAGTAAGCTTTTAAATTTCATAAATTAACTTTCTGACGGTCAGCACTTAATCGGGTAGAGAGTAGAGACAAAAACAGTGATGCAAATGCAAGGTTTCTGTTACAACTCTTGACGGGAGGAAGCTGCCTGTGTCTGTGACAGTGACACAATTTGGGGGAAATTTTGAACTACTGAGATACTCCCTCCCTCCTGTATTTAGCCTCGTCTTACGTAGAATTTACAGGTAACCCAAGCTGGATTTTTTCTTTTCTTAGCATTAGCCATTAGTATTAAGTTTGATTTTATGTTTCTTTTAATTTTTATTACTCCATCCTCCATAGATAATACTCTCTCCTCGGTCCCAAAATTATAATTTTATATGTCTCAAAATAATTATCTTATTTGTAACTTTTATTTTTAATATAATACTTTTATTATTTAACTCTTAATTTTTCCTTTTCTTTTAATTATGTTCAATATGCACATGAACTTTAAACAAAACTATTCATTAAACCAATATTCATAATCAAATTAATTGTTTTTGTTAATTTATGTGTCGAGTCAAACATGATAGTGATTTTGAGACATGCGAGTATTGTGTTAGCTTAACCTTAGAATGTAACAAGTACATCTTTTATTTACTACCTACTCTTTTTTAAAATTTCTATTTCTCTAACGTACTCTTAATTAAGAATTCATTTTTAAATTTAAACCTATAAATAAATATCTATATAAAAGCACATTTTTATTTTATTTTATTTTTAGTTCAATGGAGGGACGAAGCCCAAAGCTACCTAACACTAAGCACCATTGCTTCTTGGGTAAAATTTTGGCCGATTATTTTTTCAAAATTTCTAACCCTTCGTACTTGTTCTTTTTTTTCAACCGCAAAGTACTATTTTTTGAAATGTTGATCCAAAAATGTTATCGTCTCCTTCAATAGCTCCGGCAACACAGTCTAGATTCGAAAATCATCATTATTGGGTAACGAAACGGATATCGACCTGCCCGATCAGGTCGAGGGGGCAGCGCCCCTTCATGGGAGTTCGGGAACAACGCCCCCGAAAGGTAAACAATTTGTTTGATTCATTATGGATGAAACTGTAATTAATCTGTGCTGGGTTGAAAGATTTTTCAGTAGGACGAAGGCGGAGGAGGAGGGGAAAGAAGAAAGCTTACGACGGAGGAGATAGAAAAAGAAGGTGGAGGACATAGTCTAGTTCATAAAAGTTGATTCTAAAGTACAACTTGGATTAGGTATATGCATCGCGGTTTAAAAATTAATTCATCGCGGTACATAAAAGTTGGTATCGCGATACAATTAAACTAGACAACTAAACTATTGACTACAGTACAAAAATTAATGTAATAAAATTGATGAATCACGGTGCAATTAGATAAAACAATTAAACTATTGAACCGTAATGCAAAAATTAATGCAATAAAATTGATGAACCGGGTTCAATAGTCAATGTACATCGATTCATTTCGGTAGCATGCCTCATGCTCATTAAGGTCATCTTAGTCTTTTTGACTTCAAAAAATATCCTTTTCCGATTTGAAAAAAAATAATAGACTATAACGATTAAAATTTTTAAAAAGTGAACCAACCCGTAATTTTTCTTACTTCTTCATATGCTTGGCCCATATAGTCCGTGAGCAATAGTTCTGAAACACTTCTTGCAGGCTCAGTCAAATTTGCATTCCCTCACAACTTTGATTTATACAAGGGTTTTGTATCGGTGTATATGACGTGATATCAACGTGAGACTAAATCAATATATATTCGAGATTTTATAAGAGGTGATTGATAAAAATAGAATTTTGATTTTCATGAATAATCAAATGGAAGCACTAATCAGTCACCTAATGGAATTAGAGGGTAAAGAATAGGTTTCTTTGTTTTAAAATTATTAATATCATTATGCTTACATGCATTGAGAAGGATGTTAAAATTTAAATAATCAGCTACTCGATCCTTTCCTAAATTATTGTTTTGTAATATTGAGCACACGAATTAAAAATACTAATTTACTATATTACAAATATTGGTAAAATATTTAGCTTTTTACGTATTCCCATTGTGGTATTAGCTCGTGATACCAATATCATAATATTATCGTAATATCCAAAAAAAAATCCAAACCCGAATTTGCTTTAGCTCAATTATACTCCATCCGTTCCTAAATAATTGTCCTGGTTGACCCGACGCACAGTTTAAGAAAAAACAATTGACTTGATTATTTATATTGGCTTAATATGTAGTTTCATTTAAGATTCATGTATATGTGGTCCATAATTAAAGTAGGGTGAAAAAATAAGGATAAAGTGGTAAAAATGATGTTTTAAAAGGTATTCCCAGTTTCAAAGCCGTGATACCAATATCATAATATTATCGTAATATCCAAAAAAAAAAATCCAAATCCGAATTTGCTTTAGCTCAATTATAAGTTACAAGGAATTAAAATATCCCTGATAACCTTGTAATGACACAATTAACGAGCATCTGGAGCCAAAGGTAATTAATATTTGGTAAAATTTTAGGTAAGATGGTTTTACGGATATTTTTTATAAGATATATCTTTTTTACCCAATCTATCGTGTATTGATGATTAAACTATGAAAGAATAAGATTTCGTCTTATTAATGAAGAAAACTTGCCTTTAACATTTTGGTTCATAATCTTCTAGGAACGATGCGTATGTAGATTTTTTAATAAAATATGTGATCATCTTCCGATGCTAACTTTACTTTTTCTTGAACAAATCCTGATCTCATCTTTAAAAATCTTGGAGAGAGAGAGAGAAAAAAATATCCTAGGATTTAGCTTTCCAGATTAAGACAAGTTATTAGTTATGCAAAAGATGATCAAACTTTTAACAGTAAGCATGGAATAAGAAGTTGTTAGATAGATCTTAAACACTTTCAAGGGAAAGTTGCATTTCCTAAGTGGACATGCTTATATTTCATTCCCTCTTGCACCATTATGAATCAATTATCAAAGTTTTGGTTAACCTAACTTCAACTTTCCCTCAAGTCAACCATTAGTATTATATACTCTTTCCGTCCACCAAAGGAGTACTCAATATAAGTCTAATTATTAAAAAATATATAATTATTATTATAATTGATTATAATTACGAAAATATTTGAGTATAGTTTATAGGATTATACCATATATGGAAAGGTAAAGTTGAAATTTTAAGAAGATAGTAAGTTTAATTTTTGAAAGTAAAACATCAAAACATATTTTAGCATAACCAATATTTTTATACCATATATGGAAGATAAAGTTAAAAGGTTAAGGAGTTTGTATGTTTAATTTAGAAAGTAGATTTTTAAGTGAAATATTTTAATATAAAATAATATTAGACTATTTACTTGGAACGAGGAGAGTAGATATTAAAAGGAAAAGCTTACAACATGTCATATGTACACCATTTTTTATTTTCCTATGCCAATAAACACGTTAATTTGTATCAATTTAACTGGTATGTTAAAAGGAGAATATGATAGTGAGAGATCCAGATGAAAAAAGAGAAAATTCAAACCAATAGGAAAAACCAACTCAATATATATACAAAACATGAACCAATCATGAGAGTGTACCACCATTTAATTTATTTTCCATTAAAAAATTTAAAAACATTGCCAATAAACATAAACGTAACAAATTTGATTACCAATTAGTAGAACAATTTAACTGGTATGTTAAAAGGAGAATATGTCAATATGATACTTACTACTCCCTCCTAATGAATGTCCAATTTTTTAAAAAAATATTATTCCAAAATGAATGTCAATTTTGTTTAAATTTATTATTTTTACTTTCGACATAAATCATGTCTTAGTGTGGATTTCAAATATTATATGTATCGACAAGCACGTAGATCAACTTGTAAGGGTTGTTATATGTCTCAGGTTCGAGACATATGAAAACGCATTAATGTTTAAATACTTGATGAGAGAGCTTCTACCGCTATTAAGTAGTCCTACCAAAAAAATAAGTATGATAATCGGACCGATACCTTTTAGTGAAATGTTAACCATTTCCATCTAATATAATATTATTTAACCAGTAAAGTATATTTCGGGAGACAAAATGATAAAAATACTCTTAATGAAGAAAATATACGCAGACAAAGTCACTACCCAAATATGAGACATCGTAGTGCAAAATTCTCGTCCAAATTTGATATTGCAATACAAAAATTAGACATCTATAATTAATTTTGTATATAAAAAAAAATTGTGCATCAAATTCGAATTTGAGATGTTGACATCACGTGCACGCATTAACAAAGCTAATTCTGTGATTTCTAACTTTCTATAGCTTGAAATCAGTGCAATACAATGTACCTTAATATATGTTTAACTTTCAACAATATTAGCTGCAAAGATTAACCATACCACCATTACTTTGGACCAGCGTCCTTCATTGCTTGGCTCCTAATCAACTACATAAATACAGAGTGACTTGGGGAGTATCTCGCAGGACTCCACATAAACATGATGATGCTCAAAATCTACAACAGAATAATCATGTTCCATAAATTTCAACAATCTCCATTGTTAACTTAGATCTCACATTTCCTCCCCTTCTTTCTATCTCACACATAAACACACTGTTAGAATGAAAATGGCTTCAGCTGTGATCTTTGGTGAAAGAGAGAATGGAAAGCTGTAGTCAAGTTGCACGCAATCCACAATGATGCTCATATATGAGGTAACAAAGCCCACAACGATGCTCACATCGGATACAATAGAGCTGTCAAGATGGATTGACTGGATAAGCCAATCCACAATCCACTTCAACCCGTCATTTGACGAGACGGGGCGAGTCATCCTAAAAAAATAACGGGCCTAAAAAATATCAATTCAGTCCGTCTCTTTTAGGTGATGAGACAGGCTAGCCCAACGGATCCACCCCATTTTGACAACTTTAGGAACGAGTTAACCTATAACCCACTTCAACCCGTCATTTTATGAGGCAGGCATGTCAACCCAAAAAAATAACATGCCTAAGAAATACCAACCCATTTCACCTTTTTAGATGGTAGAACAAACTAACCCAACAGCCCAACTCATTTTGACGGATCTAGGAGACAACTATACCCAAATTGGAGGCAAGTACGCCCACGCCTTTTTGAATTCCCCTTTAAGTAAGGTCCAAATAGTTTAAGCAAACTTTGGGACATGGTTTGTCTGCTTGTAAGAATGCTTGAACAACTCTTATTACACTCTGGCTAATGGATCTAGCTCACCAAATCTGCTAATAAACATGTCTGTCTAGTTCCAACTCCTTCTGGTCCCTTTCCCTACGAATACCATATAGTCTTCTGAGTTAATCACCACATCAACAAGACAAACTGATCCAAGAACCCTTCAACAATGGCAGCCAACAGTTCCGGCGGCTTTACTTCGGATGCACTTCCATGACTGCATCTGTGTTGTTGAACTGGGATTCGCTTCCTGTTTTTTATGACTAAGAAGAAGATGAAGAGGAATTTGATGCCGGTTCTTTTCACAGCCTTCTCTTCAAAATATTGGAGGTTGTGATAATGTTCATGAAAAAAGAGAACGGCAGAAACAACAAAAGGACGGTGGGAGGGAGAAGTATATTTTAGAAGAAATTAACCAAAATGTATTTATGTGATTGAAAACAAAAATAAAAAAATATTGGTTATAATTTTAGAAAAGGGATTGGTCCATAATTATTCTAAAAAATATTATATGTAAGCAATAAAAGATAGTCTTATTCTCTAACAGTTCAATCCATTAACACATAATGAGTCGAATAAGAAGAATTTGTCTTCTAAAAAATATGTACTCCCTCCTTCATTAAATTATCGTCTTCTTTTTCTTTTTCGTCTGTCTCAAAAAAATTATTATGTTTGAAACCTTACTTTTTTAGAACATCACTTTTATCACTTTATTCTTACTTTTCATTCTATTTTAATTATGAGTCACATACACATGAACTTTAAAAAAATTACATATTAAATCAATATAAATAATTAAATCAATTACTTTTTCTTAAATTATGCACCAAATCAACTAAAACGATTATTTAATGACGGAGGGAGTATAAGATATTCAAGATCGTTTTAACTAAGATTTTGTACTCTTTGCTTTTTTATTTTAATTTGAAAATGACGTGATTTTGAAACAAGTTGTTAAGAAATCAAAAATCCTTATTCCCGTTGGATTTCACTTAAAAACTCTAATTATCTTACCCAGTTTTTTTTCCTTTTCTCTTCAAGGTAATTAATTATATTGTTCCAATTAGAGTAAGTTTGTGTATCTTTCTCCGGATATTTTTGTATAATTGTGTTCTATTTGTATACTATCTCTAGTTACTTTACGAACAAATAAAATATTACAATAATTTTTAGATAAATATCTTGTTGCCATTATACCAAACTTTGATCTTTGCTTTTTATAAGGGGAATATCACCTTTTTGACCATTGTATAAATTGGAAAATCTAATTTGACCAACGATATTTTATAACGATCAAATTAACCAACCAATTTTTAATTTGATTGCAATGTCGTTCTCGCCGTTTCATAACCACCAAATTAACCAACCAACTTCTGTCAATATCGGGCCAAGAAATTGCCATGAAATGAATATATTGACAGAAGTTGATTGGTTAATTTGGTCTTTTTGAAACAGGGATGACGACATTGCAACCAAATTAAAAATTGATTGATTAATTTAATCATTACAAAATATCATTGATCAAATTGGTTTTTTTTAATTTATATGATGGTAAAAAAAGTGGTATTCCCTTTTATACGTATCATAGTATTGGTTTTAAGATCTCGCTAAGAGGGAGAGAGGAAGGAAGGAAGGTGGCAATAAAAACACGTGCAAATGTTATTCCTCAAGCTATTCAAATCATTAAAATAAATAAAAAACATTTTTAACTATTATTAGCTACCAAATAAAAAAACTCCTTACAGTGGTGGCATAAACTCTAATAACTTTACATATTCCATTATCTTTATCTCAATTATATTATATCTTTATATATTATGTAACTTAAAAATATCAAATTTTGAGAGGGAAAAAAAGAAAATGAATGAAAATTCAGAAAATTATAGAAAATTGAGTTGATATCCAAATGCAACAAATCAAGTCTCTATTTATAGATAAAAATGTGTAGATTTATTTTTTAAAAAAATTGATGAAAAAATAATTTTTGAGATGCAAAAAAAGGCTAAAAAGGGGATAAAAAGTAAAAATATGCCGGACCAACCAAACTTTGCCACGTGAAAAGGAGACCTGCAAAGGTGTCGGTCACCTTATCTAGCTGAACAAGTTGATATCCATTGTAGCTGCCATTTTGCCTTTGAGGAGATGTCGTTTTGAAAGGTTTTTGGATTGTTGCTCCATTTGGTTACCGTAATGTACCAAGCTACCCAACCTCTTCTTTCTTAATTTAGCTACAAAATGATATTGCCATTGTTTTTCAAAAATCAGCCACATACTCCTTTAAGCTACTCCATTGTAGTTGCTCTAAGAGAATCATAGAGAGATTTAACTTTAGTGATTAAACATAGCTAAGAATTAAATTTTTATCTATCGGCGATTAAAATCTTTTTTATACAAACAATCTTTGAAACTTGGCCAGCCAAAATCTAAAAAGTTCAAGACAAAGATTGTGATTAACACGTATCATGTTCCAATGAGCCACTTGTGTAAAAAAACAATTCACTCTTGCCCGTGGATGACCATCTATATTATAATACAGATGAGACAGTTAGAAAAACTAACTAGGATTGATTTTTACCAAATACAATTATTTGTCATGATAAAAATCTATTTTACAAGCGTGTGAATTACGGTTTACGGCAACACAACCACTCTTCTTACTCTTCCCTATTGTCTCTCCCTTTTCTTCTCTTTTTTCTTGATATCCAATTTCTCTTTCTCCCTCTTCAATTATTCCTCTGCCCAGTTCCTCTGTTCCCAATTCCTTCCAATTTCTCAACATCTTTCATTTACCATTTAATTAATTAAGTGCATTACAAGGAACTTGATGGAATGACTGCAATTACTATGCATTATCAATCTTGCTTACCAAAGGAGCTCAAATTAAAGGGTGGGACTGTATAAGTATAATATTTGCTCTTACTGATTTGGAGGCACAAGTGAAGCTTTCAAGTACATTGAAAGCTGAAAAACATATCTATCTTGAATAACAGTAGAAGGGAGGGTGTCAAAGAAATCCAAAATTCTGTTAATGAGATCCAAAGGGATCTCTCGTTCCAGCAGTTCGACTAGACTTGGGTTCGTTTATTATATAAAGTTTTAAAAAATTTGTTATCTTGATCCACCCAGTTTCAACCCAACTATAATTTTAAGGCCACAGTCCAAAATTGAAGAAAGAAAGGGGGCAACGATGGCTTCCCTCTTCACTGGAGCAATTCTCTCACTGCAATTGTTGATTATGTTAATCGGATCGTTCTGCGTCGTTGAGATCAACGGCAATGGTGGTCGGAGGGTGGTTGAATTGGTTTCTAAATCGGGACAAAGGGAGTTCGATTACTTAAGTTTGAGTTTCCTTTTATTTAACATATTCATAAACATTTTAGGCTGAGTACATGTATGATCATACCCACACACACAAAAAAGACTCTTTTTGAAACATGATTAAGACATATATTTATTTATTTAAATATTAACATCCTCCAATACTGATATCTTTCTCTCTTCACGTTGTGCCATCGTGTCATAGATATGAACACAAATACTAGCTTTACTCAAAAAGTAATGTTACATGTATCTAATGGGTAACATCATATGTGTCTTTTGTTGGCCTTACTTTTTAAACCAAAATGAAGTCCACAATAAGACAAATAAAATAGACTGAATTTTCATCTGCTAGCTGATGTAGAATTTTTTTTACAAAAGTGACCATTCGATCATGACACATACCAATTCATAATTTTTATCTTGATTTTTTTAAAAATTTTGATTGACCACTTGTCACATCCAAACGCTGCTCGTATAAAAAAATCTACACTATTGGTGGATGAGAATTTAATTCAATAAAATAGCATATTGACATGTTTGTTAACATAATTAAGAGCTTAATTGGAAGAGTTTTAAATGAGCTTAGAAATAAGATTATTTAATACTACAATATTATAGTACTAGGTTATACCCGTGCGATGCACGGTTATAAGTCTTTTTTTTTTTTTTGCAAAAGTTGCTTATAATAAGAGAATTTTTCAAATTCGGTATAATTAGAATCTTTTGAAAAAACTAAAATAGGGTAAATGCTGAAATTAATATATAAATATTAATACAATATGAAAAAAAACAGTTTAATTAAATGAATCTATTATCTTATAATTAAAATTGTTGCAGAAACGTGCGAGTAATATGAATTTCAAATTTACTTAATCAATTACAACTTGATCAACTCAATTTACTTCAAGATAAAATAAAATAATAAAATTAATAGTTTCTAAATTTATCCGAATAGTTAGTAATTTAAAAATAGATAACAACTGAATACTTTCTAACTTTAAAATAAATAAAAATTGAAATATTAGGAAATTGAATATTATTTTTATAATTTCTAAAAATAATTAGCTTTCTTAATTATGATATTATGTTATTATTCAAACTTGTTACCAATTTTGAAAGATTCTTAATAGAAAACAATTTATCAAAAGTTTAAGATACTAAAAAATCAAGAGATCTGACCACATGATCTTTACATGTAACATAATATTACATTATTTTTTGTTATGTTTCTAGTCATAAAACTTACTATAAATAGACAAAGAGATACTCCTTCCATCCCGGATAAATATTTCTACTTTCTATTTTGGGATGTCCCAACTAATGTTCCTAAAGACTTTTGGTGTACAACTTTTCTACCATTTTTCCTAATATATTTCTTCATTTAATAATATCATTATTGCACATCCTAAAGTGAGAGAATGGGTGTAATGGTGCATATTTAATGAAAGAGAGTGTGTGTAATGGATATTATTGTCATAACATATTTCACTACCCATCATTAATTACATATTTTAATCCTTTTGTTTTGCCCACTATAAATATTTATCCGGGACGGAGGTGGTATAATATTGTAAATGTTGATTAACCTGGTTATAATTTGGAAATCTTGAATATTATATTCTTTATATATAAACATACAGATGAGTTTAATACATACAAAATGAAAATAAGATTAGGTTTAACAACATCGATAATTAAAAAAATAACATCGATATGAAAACAAAATAAAAAGGAACATAAGAAACATCTTTTGTTTTTCTCTTTATAAGATCTTGTGGAAGATTTCATTATCATCAAAAAATTATACAAACTAAATATACTAAAAAAAAGTAAATAAATAAAATCATAGGTGATTTATGCATGTCCAATTGTACATAGTTGACACATCATTCAATCTGCCTTTGCTTTCGATGTATGTCTTATTGAAAGAAAATATAGACATGATCAGTTAAAAAAAAACACACACAAACATGTACGTACCTTAATTTTCTCATTCACTTTTAATATGTGTGTGTGTTCTATTGTAAAACCTACAAAGAAAAAAAGCACAACTAAGCAATTTGAAAACTAAGAAATTTGAGAGATGTAAGTTAAAATTTAAGAGGAATTGATTAGAACGGCTAAACTCTCTTGCAAATGATGGTGGAGTAGACATTTCAATCGTCTAATATTATTTATACTTATAGGAACAGAGGTTGTTTAGAGGAGATAAACATAATTTGAATTTGAAAGAGATTGTTTAGAATGGATAAATAAATTTAAATTTGAAAAATATTTGTTTATTAAAATTTCCTTATTAATAAAATAAATAAAAATCACATAAAGATGTTTTATCCTATTTGATTTGCACGATTTTTACGTATTTTATTGATGAAATTGTAAAATAGAATAGAAGAATCCAACATTTTTGTAAATCTAGTCATTGATGAGATACTAACCAAGAGAAAAATTAAAGTTGTGGGCTGCAAAAAATGATTAAAAAAAATTTACCATGAAAATTGAGGAGTCCTAATCAAGTGAAATACATTTAAATAAAATATGATAAAATATGTACAGTCAGCAAAAAATAGTTTTAAAAACTTTTACCATGAGAATTGAGAGTTTTTATCAGTAACCGTTTTTAAAATCAATAAGAGTTTTACATTTTAATAAAAAACTTTTACTAATAACTTTAAACTTTTATTAGTAACCGATTTTAAAATCAATAGCAGTTTTAATAAAAAACTTTTACTAATAACTTTAATTATTTATAAATAACTATTTTTAAAATCTAACCGATTTTAAATTTTGGTAGCAAAAAAAGAAAAAAATTACAACTTTACAAGAAAGCGACACGTGGAAGCATAATTTATTTTAAATTTTTAGCATTTAACAGAAAGTCGCGTGACAGCAGCGGCTTCTATTTTAGTAATAATTAATATATTACTTAATAAATAAGATATACTGTTTGATTCGTCAAAAATAGACTTAAAAAATTAATTGACACTATTCTAAATACTAGTTATATACAAGTGTGATTCAAATGAATTACTATCATGAACAAGTAGAAAAAAAAAATTGAAGTTCTTAATTCATCAAGGGGATACTTCTATTTATTTATTTTCAAAAAAATGCAATTGAAAGATGTTCATTGGAATTTAACGTAGAAAAAAGAACTTAATATACGTGCTTTAAATGGTACATATAAGTGGATTAGGAAGTAAAAAAAAGTAACAGAAATATGACACGTGGTCAGTGGGAGGGACAAGTGATTTTTTTCAGGTAAAAAGTAAAAACTTAAGAAAGAAAGTGTTATGACTATTTTATGTAAAATATATCCTTAACCCGATCAATCCTGTATTGGTATGTTAAGTTATATTAGTGATATAGTCGTGCGTTGCACGAATTTTACATGTGTATAAAATTATATACTAAATTAAAGCTAAATAATATGTAATTAATTTTTTTTAATATAAACAAAATAAGAAAAAAATAATAAATAGTAAAATTAAAGATAGAAAATCATATAAATTTGAAGAAAAAAATATAGATTTTGGTTTTTTTTATATACAACATTTTTCGTTAAATATGTACAATTATTGCAATTATAAATATCACATAGTAACTCTAGACAAAGCGACATACAACTATTAATAACCAAAAACATGTTTTCAAACGAAGTCTTATATTAGACAATCACTTACCTTGGTTTTTATTTATAGACATTGCGTAAGATACAATCAACAAAATTTGTTTAATATGGAATTTGAAAGAAATTTCAGGATCAAACTGTATCAGTAACATTATTGGAATCAAAAAAGTATCACCATATATAATTGCTCTTTGAAAGAACTCAACCTTATAAAACATGGTTTCTCAGCTTTATAATCAAGGGAATAGTCTATATTATGAAACAACATTATTGGAGTCCCAACCTTCAAATTTAATTAACGGATTGAGATTTCAGAATATGCAATTTAATTTAAATATCTACGAGTATGTATCGTTAAAAACATTAATGTATCTATCAGAATGACACGAAGAATGAACTGAAATACAATCAACCTTCTAAATTGATCATTGATGCTATGTAATTAAAAAAAATTGTATCATAATTTTTATATACCTATATAATTAAAACCAGAAACAAAAGAAAACCATGTATCTCTTTCAATAACATAACTTATGATATATTACATTTCAATTTTCAATTACATAAAAAAACAACAACAAAAAAGGAGAAAATGTTACTCTAATTTGAACATAGTATAAAGTTATTGTAATTCTTACTTATTTGTAATTGACCATCATAAAATGTGTTTTTGTTTAGTTTATTGAGTTTTGTCTTCTTTTCAGTTGTGTAGCGTGCATTCATCTGATATTTACAAAATCTATGCATATATTGATTCATTTGCATATTGTCTGCTGCATACATTAAATAAGTTCTATACTGACACTGTGTCATGCAATCGACACAAAATCTAGTGATAAGTTAAACTAAAATTGATCCAAACTAAAATAAAAATAAAAAATAAAGTCAGGCCCATGAGTATATTATTTATTTATTTTTTGTTTTAAATATTATAAAACTATATTTCAAGATCTATTCAAAACAATCATAAGTATTCTTATTTACCTATTTTTTATTTATAATAATACAAAGTTATTCATTATTTTTGAATAAAATACCATTTTTACGAATTGTTTTTATATATTGATTTGGTTTGTAATTAAATATATGCTCATGAACTCTGTCTGACTTATGAATAGCGTGCCTAGAAATTTCATTTCTACTTTATTTATGTATAATATTTAATAGTTATATGACTTTGATAGGTAATTAGTTATATGCCCTTTATATGACATTTTCAAATTTAATTCTCCAAATAAAAAAGTAAACTCAATTGGAATAGTTTATGTCAACATTATTAAATGACATTTCTGAAATTCAATTTCCAAAAACATTTGACGTAAGCAGAACATAAGTGATTCCATTTTTGGAAAGTGAGTTTTGACGGGAACTATCTAAAAATGGTGCACTTCTGCTTTTATACATACTAAAACTGTAAAACACAACAGTACAATGCACGGTTCAATATTGATATAAATAAAATAATATACAATTTTAATCATAACATATAACCAAACAATTATATGAAAAAATAACGAGTTCAATATGCATATAAAACAAATTATAGATACATTAATTTTTTTAACATATCTTTATATTGATATCGAAGTGACATGTCTTTGACCAAAACAGTTTACTTTGTACAATAACAATTGAAGTTTCATAATCAAAGCACTCGTGCAATGCACATAGCCTATATTTATATCAATACAACAGTTAAGACTTTAATGCTAATAAAATAAACAAATTATTGCAACATAACGATTACGAGTTCGATGTGTAGAATTGAATCTCATAATTTTGTAACATTAAAATTAAAATTATTTTGTTTGACTCTCATTTAGAATTTAATTAAAAATCTAAACGTATAAGCAAATTAATAAAAAGATTTTTTTTTAATGAAAATCAAGAGTCTTTAGGTTTTAAAATGTTTTACCTTTGGAGAAAAAAAATCAATTTATGGAATAAAAATATTAAGAATTTCAGTTCAATTCAAATTCTAATAATTTTTCTAGATATAAACAACAAAATTTATATTGGAGCCCACAATTCCAAACAATGAAATTGATGTTCTCTTTCTCTCATTCTCTACTATGAAGTCTCAAAAAAATTTAAATTCACTGATGTGTTTCTCGTATTAAAAAATGATATTAAAATATATACAAATAAATCTATATAAATAAGTTACATTAATGTTAAAAAAAAATCGATAGTGCATATAATATCAGACAAATGACAAATTGTTTGTGATATAACATGTTTTGTCACAAAACCTTCAAAACTACACTTTTCAAAATTGGTATTTTTTGCAAAATAATTCAAGTATTATGGTTCAATTTAAAAATTAAACATAAAGAACAAGGAATAAAAATAGTATATAACCAATAAAAATAAATGTAGGAGACATGTCAAGGAAAATGAACCAAAAATTCAAACGACCGATGGATAGACATCGAAAAATTTGGTTTAAATCGGACTATGGATAACTTTTGGACACGACCCGGTAAACACCCACAAAACCACGTTGTTTCCTCAATCATTTATTAATTTTAATTCTTGATTTAGTTCACTAACAAACAAATTCGATCCAAATGTTAATTAATTTCATCATCAATACTTTTTTTAGATCTGGATTTTTTAGGGAAAATTGCTTATTTTACCAACATACTATATGGTAGTGACACAATTTACCACACACTTTGTATAAGACAAATTTAACAAAATGTATTAAAATTTGAAACAAAATGTATGAAATGGACAAACAATTTATACAAAATGTGACAAAATTCGTTAAGTTGCCGTCGAACTTCGTTAACAACTTGCTGACGTTACTATCCATACAAGCAGCCAAGTACGTGCCCACGTCATCGCTTTTTGACGACTTGCAATCGGTCGTTGTGCAATTGGTGTCATTTGCTTTCAAAATAGACTACATTTGTTAAATTAGTTTTATACAAAGTACATGGTTAACTGTGTGACTATGTCGCCCCCAATTAGTACGTTGGTTAAAAAATCAATTTCCCCGAATTTTTTAACATGTATATGTCACTAAAAAATCAGAAATTATCCAGCTTCCATTTTGTTTACATGTAGCTAGCTATCTCAAAAAATTTGTCATATCTCAATTTACAGATGTTTTTTTTTTTTTACAATAATAACTTTGGTTATTATGAAATGGAGAAAAAATTCTCAGATCTAGATAATATTATAAAAATTGATTATCAGATCTATGAATTAGTTTTAATTCAAAGTGTGTGTATATGATTTAATTTCAAAATCATTGTTTTATTTCATCTTTAATTTTCATAGTCTGTATAGTGATGCAAAGAAATTGACAAAAAAAAAAAAAAACTTGGTTTTGTTATCTCTTATGTTTCTACTATGCATATTTTTCTTAATATGCTAAATAAGAATGTGAAGAGGTTTTAGAATCATTTATCCAATCAACCATAATAATGACATTTTTTATTTTCAATTTTCAATGCAAAAAGTGGATTATATAAATATTAGAAGTGTTTCTAAATTTAGAAAGTCACTTTTGACGGGAACTTTCCATAATATGATCCTCTCTTTATAATTATATATATATATATATATATATATATATATGAGAGTAGGGTCAGATATTACGAATTAAGATCGGTTCGACGGTCTCACAGGAGATCTACTATTGTTTTAGTTATAGTTATTGATATATAGATAGTCATCCTCCGATTAAGTTGTGTGTGTCGCGCTGTTATTAACTTTTTTTCTTGATAATGCAGTAGGTCTGGTAATTGAATGAGTTTTTTTATTCATTAAATATGAAACTGTAATGGATTTATGCTGAGTGTAAGGGTTTTTCAATATGACGAAGGCGAGAGGAGGAGGGGGAAGAAGAAGGCTTACGACGGAATAGAGGGAAGAAGGACATGATCTAGTTCATTATCATTTTGTATCGCGGTGTAAAAAAATAGCATCTGTAGCGTGCCTACGGTTAATTAAGGGTGTCGTAGTTATTTTGCCCCAAAAGTGACTTTTTGTGATTGAAAAAAATAGGTATTTTAGCGGACTAGCCCGCAATATATATTACAATAAAGTTCATTCTCACACATATGCAATTGACTAAAGCTATTTAGAGGTTAAAATCAAATTATCTTTAAAAATTTAATGGTTGGGATTCACTCTCACATTCACATGTGTGAGAGTAGTTATCAACTTTTAACTCTCTATTATCTCTCACTTAGTTACAAAGTCACCCTCTGCTATAAATATTATGAGCAGTCACACTCTGAGATTAATCTTCTAAACCATTACCCATTACAAAACATCAATCTTACATTAATATAATCTCACAATAGATTTCAATTAATTGACTGAGACTGTCTGTCCATGGGGGTTGATTCCGCCGCAAAATCAAACGTTCATAGGTCAATTATATACAACTCTTTACAAATAACTCCCCGCAACTATGGATTGAGTTCGAATAACGCCCCTCAACTACCACTTAAAGTAATGTACCCCTCAACTAAAATATTTTTTAAAATCGCACCTTCTATTTAGACGTTGCCGCTTTAATTGATAAAATGAGATATACTGGCACCGTGCCATAAGTACGGACACGAAGATCTAGTTTCTTCTAATGATTATCACATTTTTTTGTATTTATATGGAACAAAAAAAACCCTCCATAAGAGGTGATTGGGTAAATGTAAATACTGTTTAACGGCACATGTTAATTTGGTTTAAAACTTAATTACCGGTACAAGATCCCTTTCCCAGTTTTATTGCATGAGAGCGTATTATTTCACCTGTCGTAAATAATGCAAAATCTAAGCCTTTTATTTTTATTTTTTTTTCTCTCGCTAAATAATGCAAGATCCCTTTTATTTTTATTTCACCTGTCGAAAAATGGTACAGTACTTGTATTTTAGACTGGAGAGTAGTATGTATTGGTGCAATAAATCGTCCACATATTATTCCCTCCTCATTTTTGTGGCCTATTTTTAATTTTTTAGTCGTCGTAAATTTTTTGACTACTTAAAAATTCAATATAGGCACGATATCAGTATGAAGATGATTGATATCTAAAGTGAGTATGATGTGAATAAATTAATATATGCGTGAGATTTTGTAGGGATTGAATCAATGTACATTATACAAAGCAAAGACGACATCCCAAAAACTAAAGAAAAACAAATTTTATTTATTGTAAAATTTTGTAACTCATCCAAAAAGAATATAATTAAACATCTAAAATCATTTTCTCTCACACACCAAGTCCAACACATGTTAATTGAAATAAACTTAAAAATAAAAATCTCAGACAAAAATCATAAAATAAATTGAATGAGGCGAAGTGAACTAATAAAAGATTATTCGAAATCGAAATCACAAAGGTTTCAGACCAATAAGGGGAAGTTAGCAGAAATTTTTTAAAAAGAAAGAAATTAAAAATACAAATATTTAAAATTACAAAAATTAATTTTCAAAACTCACGAACAATTTTTTTAAAAAAACTAAATCTAGGCTGGACAAAATCAAATTGAGATTTCAGTTGATTATGATAACAATCAATTAAGAAACTACAAACTAAATATTTGTAAAACAATAAATTTAGGCTGCACAAACTAAATATTTGTAATTATACTTGGTAAAATGAATCTTGGTCAGTGTTAACTTTTCAGAAAGTCTGAACTAAATTATAATATAGATATCTAACCAAATTAGGTACTTGGTTTCTTGGTTTCTTTGCTTCTTGTTTATTTTCAATATTCCTCCCTCCGTTCCGGGCAAAGAATCGTCGTTTGAAAGTCAAACTTTTTAAGAAATTGATATTTTTAATAATCAATTAGTAAGAAAATGACATTTTTATGCCTTAATATTTGAAATTGAACTCTTTAAGTGAAATATTTAAAAATAAGATGCCTTCATCTTGTTTATTAAATTATCATGAATTAAAAGAGTGTCTTTTATAGTATTATATATATATATATATATATACTAGATTTTGTATTCGTGTCTATGGTACGGTATCAGTATGGAGACGATCAGTCTATAAAGTAAGTATGATGCGAATAAATTAATATATGTTTGAGATTTTGTAGGGGTCGAATAAATGTAAACTACATAAAACAAAGATGACTTACCAAAAACGAAAGAAAAACACATTTTATTGGCTGCAAAATTTTGTAACTCATCCAAAAATAGTATAATTAAACATTCAAAAGCATTCACTCTCAAACACACCAACCCAACACCTATTAATTAAATTAAAATTAAAAATAAAAATCTCAGATAAAAACCATAAAATAAATTGAATGAGACAAAGTGGACTAACAAAAAATTATTCGAAATCGAAATCACAATATTTCAGACCAATAAGGGAAAGTTAGCACAATTTTTTTAAAAAAGAAATTTAAAATACAAATATTTTAAAAAACTAAATCTAGGCCAAACCAAAATCAAATTGAGATTTCAGTTGATTACGATAACAATCAATTAAGAAACTACAAACTAAATATTTGTAAAATAGTAAATCTAGGTTACACAAAAATAAAAAAATAAATTAGAGATAATTAAAGATAATCAACTTTTCAGAAAAATTGAGCTAAATTATATATATATATATATATATATATATATATATATATATATATATATATATATTACACTTATAAAAATAAGTAAGCTCGAGAAGTATAAGTCAAACACTCAACCACCACATTCATTTCAGACTAGGTTTACTATTGTGATGGTAACCCTGCCTGGCGAGAGTAGACGGTTACCCGTTCCATTATTTATTGTGAAAAATAATAAAATCAAAAGTCAAAGGATGATGCCATCTTTCATGCTCCAAAACACACTTATAAAAAAATTAAAATGTTTTTTTGTCTATTTTTTTATATTTTCTTCAAATGACACTAATATTAATTTTTTTTTAAGACACATTAGAGAAACATCGTATTTTTTAAAAATAAAACGGAAAGAAAGTTAAGAAATAAAAAGATTGTAAAGCGAAAATTAAAAAGACGACCTTTTTTAGGGGGACAAACTCAATAGAAGAGAAAATTAAGTAAAAATTCATTTTTGGACACTGAGAGCATACGTATGGGTATGCATTACTTTATTCATTCATCTATTGACCCAAATTTCTCCAACTGTTTATTTATAATTATTTTCTCATTTTGAATCAAAGCCAAGTGAAATTGAATTAAATAATACTCCTGTTTATTTTGTCAACCTTGCTTCGTACATTGTTTTGTTTTTTTCATTGAAATTAGCAAGTCGAAAAGTCGGTTAATCTTTTGCATTAAAATTTTCAAACTTTGCTTGTTCATGCATGTGGACATTGGGGTGTGCACTGCCTGCTTGTAATCTTAATATGCCCATATACAATGGGTATCATTTTAAAAGCAAGATCAAGCCAATCGGTGAACGGGCATTGAGCAGACACGGGCTTAGATGGGCTCTCCGATTGATTTTCATGTTTTTAAAATTACACATAATTTTAAAAAATTGAACCTTGAACCATGACACCTACTCACCTAATTCCTCCAAATCCAAACTGTGACTATACACAAAAATTACATTATGTATTATGTAATTATATAATAGACTAATAGAGCCGAAGGAAAGAACGTAGGCAGGTAGAGCTATTGAAGGAACGAAGGAATGCAGGTAGCAGTCGATTTGTTTTAGGTTTTACTGTTTTAGGGTTTCAAAGTTTTACTTTGCATTTTGTTTGAGTTTTGGCTATCTGTATTGGTAATTTGGTATATCACTTAATTACTATATAATAATATAATATTATAATTGACTAGTCACTATATAATAATATAATTAACGAAGGTATGCAGGTAGCAGTAACAAAGGTTCTTTTTTGTTACTATCATGGTATAATTAATTAATTATAATATATTTATAATTTTAAAACATAATGTGATGATGGGTCGGACCGGGCTTAGATGGGCATTAGAACTTGAAGGCCCGGGTGTGCCTGAGCCCATGCATCTAACATCTCTAAAGCCCGGCACTATGTATCGATCCATGGGCACGACACAATGGCCGCAATGCATGAGGGGCTGGGTCGCTCACCCTCGACATTCTTATCTAATTGATTACTTATAGCATTATCAATACAATTGTAGATTTGATCATATATAATCGTTATTAAGTTACACCCTCAATTATATTTGATGTTTTTTTTCTTTTCATTTACATTCAATTAAAACAGACCTCTTTCATTCTAATGTGGATTTGATCTTTTTTTTTTTTTTTTTATATTGGTTGAAATGTATATACATCCTCAAGTAGAATGTGAAAAAGTAACATTGTTCATCCATATTTGCATTTGAGAGATTTTTTTAAAAAAAATCTACTCCATCCGTTCCTAAATTATCATCCTCCTTTCTTTTTTCGTTCGTCTCAAAATAATTATCCAGTTTGAAACTTATCTTTTTAAAATATTAATTTTACCACTTTATCCTTACTTTTTCACTCTACATTAATTATGCGCCACATACACATGAGTTTTAAAGGAAACTACACATTAAACAAATACAAATAATCAAGTTAATTGTTTTTTTTAATCCGTACGTCGGGTGAACTAGGACGATAATTTAAGGAACGAGGAAATTTATAAATATAAGATGACTTAGAGCCTCCACAGTCCTGGACCTGTGAAAAATTTTATTCCTAGTGCCACGTTATCAACTTATAAACATTTTCTCTATAAACCTATTTTCCACTATACATAAACCTATAAAAGGTTTATAGTAGTCCCCCGAGGCATAGTCGAGTGGTAAAAGGAGGACATAAGATGCTGGAGGCATGCAGCGTGGGTTCGATACTTGGTGGAAGCACTTTGCTTTCTTCTGAGGTTGGGCCTGTGTTGTCGGCTGTAATTCTCAAACCTCATATCATTCGGGCACATCTCGCGATTTTCCTGGTAGTAGCAATGAGGGACCGAAACTACTACCCCAGGATTCAACCTGGTTAAAAAAAAATAAAAAAATAAAAGGTTTATAGTATGGACCCACTTTTAACATTTTTATTCTTTAACTAATTAAATAATATTCACAATAAAGAGAGTGAAAGAGAGTTAGTGCCAAAAGTCATTATCATCAACCGGTTGTAAAATTACAACCGGTTGTAAAATTACAACCGGTTTATGTCTTCCATTGCCACCTAAGCATTCTACAATGATTACCAAATTTCTTCAACCGGTTTATACAATTTATAAACCTTTTATCAAGTTCCATTGGAGTTGCTCTTACAGAGATGCTATTAGCAGCACATTAGTGATCGACAACTCATAGGTTGTTAATTCGATTTATGGAAGCTATATTTTCTGGATTTTGTTCAATTTTGTTGGCGGATATTTAGAAGCTCTTATCCCCATTAAATTATCCATCTAATATAATCAAACGGTAGCAAGAGTTTCTCCTTAATTAATCGTAAGAAATACATATATACAGACAGTACTTTGCATTTCTCCTATATATATATATATATATATATATATATATATATATATATATATATATATATATATATATATATATATATATATATATATATTATATTTGGGATAATTTTGTTTATGTACTCTATGCATCGAGACCTAACATCCATGACTACAAACTTTGGTTGCTTCTTCTTTTTATTTTATTTTATGCATGGAGTACTATATGTTAGGTAATGAGGTGAGGGACAGGTACATTTAACATATTTGATTAATGTTGAGGTTTATTATATTCATGGAAAAGGTTAATGCTTTATAAACCATCTTTCTTGAGGGAATACCATCTTTTTGGCCACCGTATAAATTAAGGAAATTCAATTTGATCAATAACGTTTCATAATGACCAAATTAACCATTCAACTTTTAATTTGGTTGCAATGTCGTCCTCGCCGTTTCATAACGACCAAATAAACCAACCAACTTATGTCAATATCGGGCCAAGCAATTGCCATAGAAGGAAGATATTAACAGAAGTTGGTTGGTTAATTTGTTCTTTATGAAACGATGATGGCGACATTGCAACCAAATTAAAAATTGATTGGTTAATTTGTATGAACGCCACGGCCAAATCGATTTCAATTTATACGGGGGTCAAGAAGTTGGTATTCCCTCTTTCTTGGTTTATAGATAGGACCACTTCTCACTTCTCAAAAATTTTAGTATATGATTCTCCTTACTCCCTATGTCCCATATTCATTTGTATTCACTATCAATTACTAATCTTATGATTTTCTTTACTTTCTCCATCCCTAAATAAGAGTAAGCCTCCCGAGAGATCTTCTTTTGGATCTTAATTCATAAGACAAAATACCATTCTTTTACAACTAAACCCACTAGCACATGATAGGTCGGATCAAAGAGATCCGTTTTATATAATATTAGCATAAGATCGTCTTAACTCTTACCTACGTATTTACCCCTAAATAAATATCCAAACCCTAAAAGTTGGTAGTCTGATAGAGATGAGGCTCTATATGAGGTTTCAGATTTCATTCAATTTCACGCCCCCTTAGGCCTAAAAAAATTATATAAAGAAATATTCATTAAAATGAAAATGAGTTGTTATTTTGGGACAAAATTAGTACATCATTTAGTATATTGTGCAATATGTCACCAACTATTTGTATAATACATCCATTATTGCTATTTAGAACGATGGATTCTAAGATCTACACACAATTTTTTTTCCACTACGATATTCACTTAATTTTTACTCTTTATAATATTATGAAAATAAAGGTGGGTAGGCAAAAATGCTCTCTTTTTCATTTCATGCATGCCATCAATATTTATACACTTTCAATAAAACTAGTATTTCATTTTGACCAATCATCACGAGTAAACAAATAAAAAAAATTATTGAAGTCATAAGTTTGTTATCATCATTCAACATTCTTGCCAAAAACAAAAAACAAAAAGACATGATGCGCCACATAAACATAAAAAAAAACAAAAAAAAAACAAAAAGTTACTAAAATTTTATAAGGGGTACGATTGATATACATGCATTTGTTATTGTAATTTTTGTAAGAGTAATGCTAGGGCCACTTTAATAACACTTAATTTTGAGTACCAAATGACGTGGCAGCTGACATGTAATAAGTGAGTCTCTATTCTTTACTAACTTTCTACATCTACCTTAGTTAAATTAACCTAACTAAAACTAATCAAAATTAATCAAACGAAAAAAAGAAAAGTAGATAATTAAACACCGTATCCTTCCAAGTAGGGGTGGCAATTTGAGGTACGGCACGATTGACCGACACGAACAAGGCACGAAATTATAGGGTTTGGGCTAGGGCTTATCGGATTTGGGCCGTTATAGGGCCAGCACGATAAGGCACGATAAAAAATGGGTTGTTATCGGGCTGGCTTGATAAACACGGTAAGGCACGATAAGACACGATAACTAAAATATATATTTTTAAAAAATATATTTTAAAAAATTTACTAGGGGTTATTCATTTCTTTCGAACTATTTTCATAATTATTTCATAGTTTTATCATTTGAAATTTATGACTTTTAAACTACTTGACTATTTATATTGATAAATTTTCAAAATATGTATTAAAAAATCAAAATTATATATTTTATAATTGTTATTGGGCTTAACGTGCTTAACGAGCCTGACTAAATAAATCGTGTTTTTTTGCTTATCGTACCTATCGTGCCGTGCCGTGCTTTTCGTGTTTTTATCGTGTCGTGTTCGGGTTTTAATATTAGGCACGATAAGCTTATCGTGTCGTGTTCGTGTTCGTGCTTATCGTGTCGTGATGTTATCGTGCCGGCCCGATAACAGCCCAGCACGACCGATTTGCCACCCCTACTTCCAAGTTCCAACCCTAAAACCCGATTCTTCTCCGACGTCGGCAACACGGTTTGGGATCATCTCTTTCGCCCCAGCTCTCTCTCTCACTCTCAAGTTTTCTATCTCCATCGCAGGTGACATTTACCCCGAAATCACGCCCAAACTTTTCCGATGAGATGAACGGTGACTTTTTTTCTTCTGCGACGCCGGCAGATACCATTGTCGACAACATCACACTCAATGAATCTTCAGGTCTCTCTCTGAATTTGTATTATGTTGATATTCGATTTCTAATTTTGTACACACATGCACACAAAATCTCTCTCTCTCCCTCACACACACACACACAATGTATAGAGGATGTTTTGCTCTTATGAAGGAAGGACCAAATAAGTAACTAGAATCCAAAAATCTTCTCAATTAATTTAATATCCTAGATTAATTCAAACATGTGATATGATCGTGAAATGATTTAGGAGTCTTCCAAGATGTCAACAAGAGAGAATGCAGAATATGTTTATAAATCGGAGTACTAAGTTTCTATGAATTAGAAAAAAGTTCTTATTTCTGTCTTTGCTACAATTATGGGGGCCTTATTCTTAGATTAACAATATGTTTGGACCTTTTCTCTTTAAGAATTAACTAGCACTTATAAAATGCTTTAAATATTGCCATTGAAGGTTGAGCATATTTTTTCTTTTATTGTTGACCTGGCAATGTTGGTTTATCTAATCTTCTTCATTCAGTGGTTCCGTTTTCTTTTATCACATTTTCTCATTTATTTAAGATGATATAGAAAACCATCTTATATTACTTTATGACGTGTGCATCGATCCTTTTGAGATAAAACCTGATCAAGTGTGTGAATACTGTCATCTATCTGTGACATTAAGCTTCAACAATGTTTCATGTCTGTCTTTTTTCCTTATTCCTATATTTTGTTGCTATTTGTTAATGCTTTGCAAGGAATTTATGAAGCATTGGCTGGGAGCCTAAGTATTTACATTCTTTCTTTCACCCGCATATTTACGTAACGGAGGCAACTCTTCTGCTCCTTAAATATGGTACTGAAAATGTGTGATACTAAGTTAGTCTAAAGATAAAGCGTGAAGCCTAGTTCCAAATTGAGAAAGTAATTTGTTTTTAAGGGACGCATTTCATTTTACTTGACGGTGCAAGGTTTAATTTTTCGGTGTGTTTATCTAACACCTTGATAAATTTATATCTGAAAATGGACATAGAGCAGAATTAGAAATTTGATCTCTGATTCTTAAAGTTACAGTAACTAATTTCTAATTAGCAATTTTTGTAAAGGAAACAGATTTAGTGTGGATGGTGTAAAGGATTTCAAACAAAGTTCTTAGCCAAACGATTCAGTTACTATTTTCTCCAAACAATAATTTGAAATAACTATCACTAATAACTAGAAATAAAGACCTCAAAGACCAAAGTCGTGGATATTCCTTTCAGAAGAACATACCATGTTAAGGTTTTCTTTAAAGTAAAGTTTGTTTATTTATATACGTGCCTTTTTTATATTCTTATTCGTATTTTTAGTTTCTATACTAGTCCACTGCAATTATCAGTTATGTTTTATTTCTTATGATAAATGTCGCTCTGTTTTCTACAACCCAACCACGGATGGACAAGAAGCTTATGAAAGATGCTCGAAGAAGCAGTAAAGCAGAACATTTGATAGTCTTGAATGAGAAAATTGAAGAACCTAAAGTGGGGATGACTTTTGATAACATTGAAAGCATAGTGGCCTTTACCAAGATTATGCTAGAAACTAGGTTTTAGTGTAAGTAAAAGATCATCGACAAGAGGAGATGATGAAATTACTAGGTACTTACGGTTCACGGTTGTGTGCTTAGTGGAGGTATGTCGAGAAGCAAAGGAAAGAATGTTTGAGGCCACGCCCGATTACAAAAAAAATGTCAAGCGAAGGTTAGAGGCGGTGCTACATGAAGATGGAAAGTGGCAATGTACTTGAGTACAACCATTCACTAAGTCGGGGAAAACACACTTGCATAGAAGAACAGGGAAAATAAAACCACATGTGAAAAAGACAACACTTCATGCTAATCTTTGGGATAAGAGTGAATCGGTATAAATGCTTTAGCGGTTGAGGCTAATGGTCATGAAAATTTGGCGTTTCTAGACAAGTGTTGATTGTATAGAAGAAAGAAGATGAAAATGAAAAAAAGAATTGGAGAAAGCCGTAACCTAATTATGGTTAGGCGAGAGTATATATATGTTTGTGATAAAACATGTTACGAACCCCAATTATCGTGAAAATATACGCTAGTTGATCGTCAATCGGAACAAAAGGGCTAGGTAAAATTCTTTTCTTGTGAGTTTCTCGCGAACAAAGTGACAATCGAAGCTCAATATGCTTTGTTCGTTCATGAAACACAAGATTAGATGCAATATGAATAGGCTAGCTTGGTTGTCGCACAAGCTGCGTAGGCATTGGATTCCCAATCTGCAGATCTCCCAATGTAGCGAATCAACACTAGCTCGCGTGTAGCATGAGCCATAGCCACGTATTCGATTCGAGAACTTGATCTGACACAACTTAGCTCAAGAAACCAAGTTACCCCCAACGAACACTTGATATCCAGTAGATCTCTTATCGGGGATCTGCCCAATCGCATCAGCCCTTCCGTATGTCCATGATCTCGATATAGTATGCCTAGCCACGGGCTCTCTTAAGATCTTAGAAGAATCTTAACTTAGACCTCAGAATGTACTCGCGGAGAGGACATAAACCGACTTACTACACTAGCGCAAATGCAATATACGGAGGTCTCGTCAAGATAGTTCAATTTCCCAACAAGTTAGAGTCGATTTATACGGATCAACCAAAGCTTTCACCACCGGTATGGTTTAGTATTCGGATCCATAGGAGTCTCGAGAAGGCTTCGCTCCCAACATGCACCGCCTCACTCGACAAGTCACACACATACTTTCTGGGACAAAAGATGCCTGCTTTGCAGAGGCACCTCGATCACAGAAAGTATCTCAAATGGTCACTTCGTTTGAAACTTTCTGAAGGAACCGTTTTAGTGCACTAATACATACTTATCACTTCGATAACAATATCATCCACATAAACAACGG
>CM028378.1:27898453-27963415 GCA_013146195.2 Codonopsis lanceolata | reverse complement strand
GAATTTTGGCTCGAATTTTTGTGAAATTTTTTTTTTCATTATTAAACTAGCATTATGATTTTATTTTTTTTTTTGTTTGTTGATAGATTACCAGCCTCGAAACGAATCATTTATTTCTGATGTATCTCATTTTTTGTGACTGATGAAAATTTTATTGATCGAAGCGTTAAAAGTGGGTTAGAGATACGTGACGTAAAGCCGAGAATATGTACTTTTATGTGTCTAGAAGTAAAAGTAAATTTGATAAGACTCAGAAAATTTGGTTGAGTTGTGAGAATGGTGGAAAACATCTACATTTATGGTAAAAAAGACTTGAATGATGTGAAGAAAAATGGTTCAAGAAGCTTTCTTTGTAAATTTGAAGTGTATTTTGCAGAAATAAAAGATGATGGTTGGAGAGTTAAAGTTAGCAGTTTAACAATGCTCACAACCATCCACTTTCAATGGGAGAAAATGGCACACTTCGCATCGAAGTTGACAAAGGCCGAGATTGAAAGGGTTGATCAACTTTATAGTGCTAATGTGAAGCCGAAATGATATTGAATCTATTGAAGAAGGAAAATCCTCGATAACAAGTTCGCGAAAAGCATGTAGAGAATGCTTTGGTAGGTATAAGAAAGAAGAAGATGGGAAATAAATCAAAAATGGAGTATTTTTTAGATGAGATGCGCCGACTTGGATATATTTTTCGTTCAGTCAAAGAAACTTGCCCAAAAACAAAGCTTTATTGATCGATGTTATGTTTGCTCATCCGGGTCAAGAGATGTTAGCCTTATTTCCGCATCGCTCTCCTTATGGATTCAACATACAAGACTAATAAATATGATTTGTCGTTATTGGAAATCATTGGAGTTACATCGGGGGAAGAATTTTCATGTCGCATTTGCATTCCTCAAGAATGAGAAAAGTGAAACATTTGGTTGGGCATTACATCGGGCCATGTGCTTTATTAGTTCATGTTCGCCCACCGGATGTCATTGTCACGTATAGGAATTGGCTCTCATGAATGCAATACGGACTACTTTCCAACGTCTCAAAGATATGTTGTGTAAGAGACACATAGCAAAGGATGTCGAGAAGTATGTAAGGACTCACAGAAGTAGAAAATATAATGCAATATTTATGAAGAGGTGGATGGATATAGTTGAGTCAAGAACCGAGGAAGAATACATAGAACATTGTCGAGATGGAAGAAGCGTGGCAAATACTCAAGCAGCTTGTTCGATATGTTAATTCTACTTGGTTGGAGCCCTATAAGGATAGATTTGTCCGTGCTTGGACCAAACAATACATGCATTTCGCAATCAAACGACAAATAGGTACAACTTATACGCTTATGAATGCAATATATTTATTATTTATGAATGCAATTATTATTGTTTATGAATGCAATATATTTATTGTTTATGAATGCAATATATTTATTGTAACCGCAATATGTTACGTAGTTGAGAGTGCACACCCTAGTTGAAAAGATGGTTATGCACGCCACCGGTGGTTTCGATCATATATTCGATCAAATCCACGATGCTATCGAGCTGCAGTTCAATGAGATCTTGGCTCTATTTGAAAGGAATTTGAATGTAGCTCATCCTTTGACATCCTCAATGTTTATTCTCCGTCGATTAAGATATAAGGTATCTTCTCATGCCCTTGAGTTGCTAGCATACGATTGGAATTCGACACAATGCATGAGGAGCCAAGTAGGTGATTCTAAAAGGTGGGTGTTTGTTGAGTTCAAGTTACGGTTTGCCATGTAGTTGCGAAATGTGGCACATGTCTCAGAAAATGTCCCGATTGAACCCCATCAAATCCATGTGTTTTGGAAGACGTTGTCTATGGGCGGAGTTCAAGATATGAGTACATCAAGGGAATCTGCTTCTGATTTGATCAAAAACCTATTATCAGATATGGACGGGACTTCTGAATCGCAACAATATCACTATGCTAAACAGTTTTTCAATGTTGTACATCCCCCAACTAACATTGAGGAACCAGAAATAGTGCGGCACAAAGGGCGTCCAAAGAAGAACTCGACAAAGAGACCTCTCGTGTTTTACAATGTTAAATGTATATGTCACATTACTTTTTACATTTGTGTATAGTATATGATTTATGGCTTAATTTTTATAATTTTCGCCTCAACAGGTTATGAACATGCTAACCGTCAACCAGAAAGACAACCTGGAGGTAGAGGTCGAGGTCGAGGAAAAGGACGTAGTTCATTAGCATCGACGGGTAATTCAATTCCATACGCCTCACCTTCCACCATTGATGATCACTTTCATATCAAATGTTATAGATGTCGGCGGATGGAAATTGTGGTTTCCGAGTAATTGCCCACTTTATTTATCACGACGAAGAAAAATGGGATCGTGCGTAATGACTTGATGCAGAACTTTCGACTATTGGGACTTCTACTCACCATCAACTTCTTGGAAGGTGACTGGAAGGATCGGTATGCGAATTGGCATACCTCTCCACTCCAACCGAGCATTGGTTAAATCTGGGCATGCTTGGTTTTATCATTGCTACACCTGTATCGAGGATTGTGACTTGTTTGTCGAATATATCGCTTGGTTGCAATACATGGTTACCGCTGCAAGCACTGCCGTTGATGGACAACCGCCACAACCCTGGTCCACAAGTATTGACTTTGGGTGGGTGAATTGTATCCATTTCATAGCACTTGGGATGAAGCCTTCAAGTCCCCTGCCTCGTCTGCCTATTATTCCGAGGTGGGACATATCTTGTGACCCAACGATACGACATTGGCTGCCAATTTGGCATGATCGATTTACTACTTACCTTAGTGTAGAGAGGTAACAGTTAATTTTACACTTCTTGTGATGTAAAACATTAATTAATTAATTACGAGGGTTAATTGTGATCGATATATTTTTTGTGATGTAGGGGCTTAATTGTTTAATTTCGACTAGTTTAGGGGGTTGATTGTTGAATTTGCAAAAGTGTAGGGGGTTAATTGTAAAATTTTGATAGTATATGGTGCTCATTGTTATTTTATGATAACATCCTCATTGCGTGTTTTACCCTTTTCTTATTTATCAAGAGTGAATGACTCTTCTTATTTGTAGAGAAGAGTGAATAAATACATTTTTAAATGGATAAAAAAAATATAAATAACAATAAGACCGAGTTTAAAAAACCGTATAAGAATAATAACATTGTCGATGCAATGAGAGGGTTTGTAAATTAGGGGCAAGTCGGATAATTGGGAAAAGTGTAGTGGGTGAATTTTCAAATTTCGATAGTGTAGGGGGTGAATAGTAAATGCATCACAACACAAACAACAAGTATATCACATAAACATATAGTATATCACAATACATCCTCAAACTGCTGAATAACTTCGTCAACAGTCGACATATAAGTACCCTGGACCACAAGTGAATCTCGCCTGGACCGATGGAGTGCCCTAAGGTGAGGAAGTGCGCTGCGACTCGATCCTCACCGATCTACGTGCAAATGCCTCAAAGAACTCGATGGATGAGAAGACCTTTGGGATGCCCTCCGTGGCGGCCGATCCGATCGTGGGTGATCCACGATGGTTGATCATCCCCATCTCCTCGATGTCGCCAAGATCATCATCATCATCCTCGTCATCATCATCATCATCAACCGGTGGCATCACACGATAATGTGTCCGTTCGAAACCAAACCATCTGGTGGATGGAATCTGGCTACACCTCGCTACCTCTTGGGGTTTATAGAATGATGCTCCCATTGTTGGAAATTGCGAAGCATCTCATCGTGGACACAAATGTACTTCAACGGCTTTGGACCTCTAGAAACTCTTTGTCGACCTTTGTCGGGCGGAATACATGACCGGAATAATTTGGATATATCCAAACCTGCCTCAAGCAACGATCGGAGCATGTATGGCTCAGTGATTTTACGGCAATGAATTATGCCCGAGAACAAACTGATCGGTACCTCATGTGATGGTCTACGAGTAAACGGAGTCCAAGTCACCTGGAAAAATAAATATTAATATAAATATCCAACAGTCATCTTTAATACATTATTTATAAATGATAAATACTTACGGCATCAACAAATCATCCGATCGAGACTCTACGATACTCTTCGAGTATCGGGATCATTCTTCTTCCACCAGAGTAGAGGTCCATCTCTTAGCATATGGTCGTCGAGAGGTCCATGTCACGAAATACTTGGTCCGAATTGAGGAAAGTATTCATATATCCAGACCTACAATAAAATAAAATAGCGTCAAATAAAATAGTGTCAAATAAAATAGCATCAAATATAATAGCGTCGAATAAAAAAATGTAAATTTTATAGTATCTAAACAATTTATTTTTATACCTGTAGAAGAGACAAGCACCCAGCCATCTGTCTACAACCAATCCTCGATGCTATACCGAAGCCGCCAGTATAGAAAGGATAAAGTCGCCGCACCCCAAGCGTGATTGGGCATATCACCGATATCCAAAGACATACGGTAGAAAGTGAACATTTACCCGATTCGACGACTTGTCCATGAACAACGCCGTCCCAAAGAACCACAACAAATAACCAACCGTCCTCTACCGATCTCGCCACCCAAAGATTCTTGCAATGTCAAAATCTAATACCACTTCCCTCACCTCACCGTCCACCCCGGTAGTAGGCAAACGTAGGAGAATGGCTAGAGATGACTTGATGCAGGCTAACTCACTTGCCAAAATGGGTTTCCCAACCACTGGGATGTGTAAAATGTAATGCACATCGTGCAACGTCAACGTCATCTCCCGAACGGTAAATGGAAACGTTGGTTTCCGGTGCCACCTTTCCACAAAGGTCGATATCAATGGCATGTTCAAGTCTTTGCCGCAACATGCACTCTCCTCAAGTGTCCCAAGTTACTCATAGTGAGTAACTGAATACTCTCCGTATCATTTATGGTCCAAGGCAATGTTGTTCGGCGGTCAACGGAGCTATGACAACTCAATATCGGTCTCTCCTGTTGAGCATAATAAAATAATCTCTCATCAATATAAAAACAATACTACGTAGTCAATTTAATAAATTTTTGTCAATACTATCATGGTCAATATAATTAATTACCTCGCCATTCCATATTGCAGATGCAATATGACCAAGAAATCTGAAAGTAGCTCGGTGTTCTCTGGGTCCACCTCCATATGGCTCCATCAACATCCAACCATAGACATCACCACCGTCGTCTG
The DNA here is from genome assembly GCA_013146195.2 of Codonopsis lanceolata. Classification (NCBI taxonomy): domain Eukaryota; kingdom Viridiplantae; phylum Streptophyta; class Magnoliopsida; order Asterales; family Campanulaceae; genus Codonopsis; species Codonopsis lanceolata. The sequence goes on along the minus strand of CM028378.1, from coordinate 27,958,205 downwards.
AATCATCATCGTCATCATCACCACCATCACCACGACCTCCTACTCTGCCTCTACCTCCGCCTCTACTACTGTGCTCGCCCGCTTCTGCGTCGACCAAAACCCAAATCCTCCTCCTCATCGTCCTCTTCATCAACTAACCTGTCTATCTCAGTATTGTAGTATATACATCGCATTCATTGGACCTTTCCCACGCCGGTAACATGCTCAAGTACTACTCATGCCACCCATACCACTGCCATGCATGCCACCCATGCCAACCATATGCCAGATGCCACCCATACCACCCATAGCAGCCTGCCACCCATATCCAGCATGCCACCCATACCCAGCATGCCACCCATACCAGCATGCCACCCATATACGACGCATGCCACCCATCATGTTTAATTCGGCTTCCATCGCCGATCTCTCTCTAATCGGTGAATGTCCTCTCCCCCTAAATGGAGCATTATAAGGAGCCTCAAATGGAATATCAGTGGGGTCTGGACTCCTTCTATAATCTCCGTGAATAGGGGTCCGTGCATAAGCACCCTCATCCCCCTCATTAGTGGATATATGCACTGGATGATTAGCGGCTTTCTGCTCGACGCAGCCACAACCCTATTACGCCGACCTCGATCGTCAGCATGTATCGGACGCTTCCCTCGCCGACGCTCGAATCCATCTATTACAAAAAATAAATACAAGTTAAGTTATGAAATGATAAGTTATCTATAAGTTTATTGGCATAAAACATCCGCGAATTTGTTTCGACATGATTGTTAAATAAGTTTATTGGCATAATTGTTAAGTTTCAAAAGTGTGGGGTGAATTGTTAAATTTTGTAAAAGTGTAAGGGGGTTAATTGTAACTAAGTTTCAAAAAGTGTAGGGGTTAATTGATAAATTTGAAAAAATGTAGGGGTTTAATTGTTAAGTTTCGAAAAGTGCGGGGGTGAATTGTTAAATTTTGTAAAAGTGTAAGGGGTTAATTGTAACTAAGTTTCAAAAATGTAGTAGGGTTAATTGATAAATTTGAAAAAATGTAGGGGTTTAATTGTTAAGTTTCAAAAGTGAGGGGTGAATTGTTAAATTTTGTAAAAGTGTAAGGGGGTTAATTGTAACTAAGTTTCAAAAAGTGTAGGGGTTAATTGATAAATTTGAAAAAATGTAGGGGTTTAATTGTTAAGTTTCGAAAAGTGCAGGGGGTGAATTGTTAAATTTTGTAAAAGTGTAAGGGGGTTAATTGTAACTAAGTTTCAAAAAGTGTAGGGGTTAATTGATAAATTTGAAAAATGTAGGGGTTTAATTGTTAAGTTTCGAAAAGTGCAGGGGTGAATTGTTAAATTTTGTAAAAGTGTAAGGGGGTAAATTGTAACTAAGTTTCAAAATGTGTAGGGGTTAATTGATAAATTTGAAAAAATGTAGGGGTTTAATTGTTAAGTTTCAAAAAATGCAGGGGTGAATTGTTAAATTTTGTAAAAGTGTAGGGGGTAAATTGTAACTAAGTTTCAAAAAATGTAGGGGTTAATTGTTAAATTTGAAAAAATGTAGGGGTTTAATTGTTAAGTTTCAAAAAGTGCAGGGGTGAATTGTTAAATTTTGTAAAAGTGTAGGGGGTTAATTGTAACTAAGTTTCAAAAAGTGTAGGGGTTAATTGTTAAATTTGAAAAAATGTAGGGGTTTAATTGTTAAGTTTCAAAAAGTGCAGGGGTGAATTGTTAAATTTTGTAAAAATGTAGGGGGTTAATAATTAAATTTCAAACGTGTAGGGGGTGAATTGTTAAATTCGTAAAAGTATAGGGTGTTCATTGTTAAATTTCAAAAGTGTATGGGGTGAATTGTTAATGTTATAAGGCTGTAGGGGTTAATTGTTAAATTTCTCAAAGTGTAGGGGGTGAATTGTTAAATTAATAAAAATGTCAAAATAAAATTATCTAACAATCATGTCAAAACAAATTTGCGAATGTTTTATCTAACAATCATGTCCAAAATCAATATATCAAATAAATTATCTAAAAAAAATTACATTTTTTTCGGAAAAATCAAAAGAATCGGAAGTGCAGGAAAACATCCGACTCACTTTATAAAACATCCGCTCCTCAACGATGTTTTATAAAAGGTCCGCCGGTGAGTCGGATGTTTTCCCTGCACTACCGCCTGAATGACAACAGATTCAAAAAAAAAAACGCCAAATTGAAACAATTTTACGTTCAGATCTCTAATCTATTCCAAAATTGAAACATAAGAGGTGAGAGATTGACATGCCTGGAAGTATCCAACTTGAGATTTCTGCTTCGTTTGAGTTGGAATGAGTGAGGGAGAGAGATCTTTCTTGATTTGAGTCAACTGGGGAGCAGAGAGAGAGATCTGACCGGGAATGAGAGAGAGAGACCGGGATTGAGGGAGAGGCGAGACTGAGAGTGAGAGAGCGAGGGAATCGCTTAGAGAGAGAGAGAGAGAGAGAGAGAGACGGGTTTGTGGGGGGCGGTGGGGGGTGGTGGGGTGGGTGGGTGTTAGTTTAGGGAATTAAATAATGAGGGTAGTTAGGTCATTTGATTTTTTAAATGGTGTTGCGTTTAGGGTTTTAGGTGTTGCGTTTAAGCGTTCTGAACTAAAAATTATGGAGTATCATTTTTGCCCTAGCAAGGAAGAAAATTGAATTTACTATATCCCCAACATTCTACTTTTCATGTTAATTACAAGTTTTTAGTGCTCTAACGGGGGGAGCCTTGGCCTCGTAGCACAAACAGAGGCAGTTTTGTGATATGGAAAGGGTCAACCTGACCCAAAAAAGACATAACTGTAAGGTCATTGCTCAGTCAACCATGACGATGATCATAAACTACATTCCAAGTAATGAAGCAAAGCTCTTCATCTAGCTGGTTCATATTTGCAGACACAGTCATATATGTTCCCTTGGATCAATTTTTCTGCCAACCGCTGATTCTTCACCATTGCAAGCTGTTAAACAGATTTTTCCAGTCAGAATTCAAAAAACATATCAATTGCAATTGTGTAATCTTAACTGACATAGCCTGTAAGGACTTACCTTCAAAGCATCACATTTGAACTGAGCGTTATAGTTTGTATGCAATGCTCGACCCATCCCTTCCAAAATGACCTACACGGAACAAACAATATTTATACTCCCTTTGTCCCAAAAAAATTCTCATTTGACAAGTCAAACTTTTAAGGTTATAGCTTTACTTGTTTGTACCTTCTTTAAATTGTGCTTAAAATGTTTATTAATGAGACTTTTTTTTATATTCTTTTTTGGGACAAACCAAACAGGAAAGGGGGACTTTTTTCTGGGATGGAGGGAATGTTATCCACCCCGCCACCACAAATTCTTCTATAGTCATTAAACAGCAAAGCTCTAAGAGGGGGGGGGGGAACTCCTCCCCGAACCCACCTCAAACAAGACGAAATAAAACTAATATTTCAATATTGAAAAACTCATGAAAGACAGCTTTCCATAAAACATATAGAATTGGAAATGGGAGATGGGAGATGGGCACAATACCAAATCAGCATCTCTGGCAGTAGCAGCTAGCTCCGAGCTGACCTGGCGCAGGTCAATGCATGGGCTCCCACACCCATTCTCAACAACCATAAGAGGAACTACTGATGATGAATTCTCTTTGGAAACATCTTGAATGTTGATCATTGCATCCACAAGTAAGCCTCCTGCTTCAGCAGCTCCTCGAAGTATGTCACAGTGCTGGATCATAGTTATTTATATTAGGAAAAAATGAAGAGGAAAATGGATGAAAAGTTTGAAAGAATAGAGAAAAACTCTGATATGTTTATTTAAACAGACCTTGGCAGCCTCAGCTACGATTTCAGGAAGCTCCATTGCTGTCACATCATTCAGTGCAGGGAGTGAGTTTGCAACCAGCACAACCTGCAAAAATATCCTCAGCATGATTTCTTAAGATATACACAAAAAGTATACCAAGTAGAAACAAAGCTACTTTGCGTGGGAGTCAGCCTATAAACAGTGATATCCAAGAATCTAGCAGCTCCATTCAGCATAATTCAGCAAGGAAGTAAACAACTTTCAAGTTTTCAATAATGTTGAACAGGTTTTCAAATTGCATCTATCAATCCCAGATATTTTCTCTACCTTCTATTGACTATGATCGACTCTTTATTTTCGTATAAGCACCCATGTCAAAATGAAAATGACATGGACGTGGGTGAGGCAGTTGGACATCTATATTAAGTGTAAAATCATAAAACTTTGGCAACCGAGTACTCCCTTTGCTCTACTCAAATACTCCACATTTAAAGGACAAACATTTTAAGAATTAAAGTTATTTCCATGAATATTCCTATTTAAGAGTTAAAAGAGTTCTTTAAATTTTAGCTTTATTTTTCATGGCTCATTGAGGGAACGTCCTAGGACGTAGGACTTTGAGTGAGATGGATGGTGGATGTCCTAACATAGTAGGTGGATGCTAAGAGATACATCAATGATTGAAATAACATTTCACCTGCACATTTGAGGAGACAACTTACCTCAGTACCGCGTCGCAGCAGTTCCCTTGCCAGGGGAAGCATTCCTAAGATCACATCAGCACCTGAGTTGTCCACAAAAAGCAATGCTCTTTTATGTATGGGAGGCTTCTTGTTACCAGACCCTAAGATTCTCTCCTTAAAAGCATCAAAATCATCCACCTGATATACACAGACAGAAACTCCTATAATCTCTTATTTAAACCCTGCATTTCCACAACAGAACTACTATTATGGAAACTCATGGATTTTCTATGAGGAAACTCTACTTACCCGCCAAGGTCTTTGCATCTTTTTACGACTCATTCTGTATATTTCAATGATTGTTCCTTTGTGGTAAAGATCAACACAGGCACGTGATCCCCAATCAAATATATTTGCAGCAAGAACACCTTCAATCAGTGTATCAAGTCTTGTTTCCTATAAAAGGATTGTCAACAATCAAGCATGAAAAGAGGAGAAAAAAAGTACGTTTTTTTTCTTTGTGGGGGTTAGGGGGGGGGAGGTATGGATACCTCAGGCATGCTATCAAGCTCCATAAGAAGGTCCGATAAAACAGCAAGTGACGCCTCATTTTCCCTATCACATACAACATAAAATGAAAGTTAAGTAGAAGCCAACAGGTCACAGGAGGGGTGTGTGTCCTGCAAGTGCATATTGGGTTGGAGCATGCATCAAAAGTTCATTCCGTGGATGGAACTCCAAATGTTAACCTAAAGTATATAGTTGACACTTGATACATTTGGATTTAAAAAATAATAAAATCAAACTGCTATAAGGATCATCTCCGTTGTCAATACCTCTGTTTTATACTCCTATAGGCATCAAAAAAGTTGAACTCCCTCAAACACTCTTCCCTCAGTTCCAGAAGATTAGCCAACCCTAACTTTCCATATGCAGCAGGCTCCTCCATCAACCTGTTTCCCAGAGTAGAGCTTGTGAGCCATAAAAGGAAGTAGAGTACTGAAACTTCAGAGCAAAACAAAGCATCATTTCCTTTCCATCGAACATTATTGTGGACCTAATAATCCATGATGATAGATTTTTCCAGTTTTCAACCAAAATATAGGTAACTTTCTTTTTCTTGCCATTGTTTCATTACATTTTACTTCTTCGGAAAAGAATTGAAGCCTTCAGAAAACATTTAACACTAAGGTAATGCTTGCTGATGACCAGACAACTTTCTTTTCCTTGATCCAACATATATTTGGCAAAGAAAACGTCCAGGAAATGATGAGCATATTCGTTTATCTTAATGCAAATACCTCGCCAAGTGGGCAGAAAATGCACGAGCAAATGCATCACCTCTTCTTTTAGCATCATCAGTTCCACCTTCACTTGCAACTGCCTGCATATTTGACATCAAGTCCTCACTGCTTAATCTCAACAGTTATCCTTACTATTGGAAGGACAGATTACAAAACTTAAAGTTCTATATTCCACTAGTCATCTCAAATCCTTAACGAGTATTTGAATGGAATCAGAGATCTGTACGCTGTGTGACACTGTGTGAGTGTGTTTGCAATGAGAATGATGGGTGCCTTGAGAAAGAGAGGGAGAGAGAGAAAGCATGTCTCAGTGCTCTAACAGAATACCTTATCAACAAGGTCTGGCAAATGCTCGGACAAGACAGTGAACCAATACCTACAGAAAATTTGACATATATTATAAGCAGAGATGGATCAAATCACTCACTCTATGTCAAGTAAATAATGATGGGAAAATGTAACTCACTCTAGCTCACTGGGATCTGCAAGGTCAATGGTGTTAGGCTCGTATCTATAGAGAAACAAGAAAAAGATAACCATCAGTGAAATAGTATCGCATAGCTACAATCAGTCACAATATATCCTTTGGCGATCAGGCGTAAGTCAACAATGGCAAGAATGATAAAAGTAGACAATATTTGTTTGCATACGTCTTTGGGTTAGCCAGCAATGGAAACACTTCCAGTGTGGGTACGAGATGGAGAACACCAACATTCAAATTACTCGCATCAGAACGAAGTGTATCTCCTCTGGATGATGGAGCATCAAAACCACCAAGGCCAGTGGTTCCTGGCGGGGCCATTGGAACAGGGGCTGTGATTTCGGTACCCTTCTGTACAAACTTCTCCATCCACGATATCTGCAATAAGATGCAATTTATTTCATTAGATTCAACGAAGCCAACAAATCCTTAATAGTAATGACAAGATAATCCTGCAAATATATGAACAGCTGCAGCATAAGAAAATTTCATAGATGATGTGAGAAGATTTGAACAGGCTAAGGGAAACTAGTTTACACTCCGCGATAACCACTCGATAGAATAAATTCAGTTCAAGAAACCAGCACACTGATCGACTACAAGTCTACAACCTATTCACTTGCATGCTTTGACTTTTCAAGGTCAATGGTTTTAACATCTATAATTGGCTACTCCAGCAAAGATCAAACCCCACATGGAATATATCAATAAAGGCACTAAGGCTGGTTTAAGAATCTATTCCCTTTAAAGTAGACAGAATTTATTCCAAGGGGCAATAATTACATAGTTGCCCTATTCATATTCTCTTTATAAGGAAATCACATTGGAGATCAAATTGTAATTAGTGAGATCCACAGGGTGTGAATTTGGAAATCATGTGTGCTTCTGTGCCGTAAACCGACAGAAGCCAAAAGAACTTTTAATACACTTCAGGATCTTAAAGCAAGTTAAGGAAATACTTGGTTACCTTATAAAGTTTCCAACAGTCCCTCGGTCCCAAAAAAAAGTCATTTTTTTCCATTTTGGTTTGTACCAGAAAAAGAGTCGCACTTCTTCATTAACGCTACAAATCTCCATTATTTTCAATTCTTTTCTTTCTTTTCGAAAGCTTGCTATATATTTTCGTATCATGCAAGAATTATATAACTTTAGTGCAATTTAAAGGAAGTATAGAGAAGTAAAGGTACGATAATAAATAGTGACTTTCAAAATGTGACTCACTCTTTTGGGGCAGATGGATAAAAAAGCACATACAGATCTATTACTGCTAGAGAAGTAAAAGTACGATATTAAAAAGTTATTTTATATGTGATAAATATATTTGAATTTTCATGAAACTTTCATCTAGTAAAATATATCCTACATGTATTCTGTAAATTTCTAAGTTTTTCATAATAAAACCAGATTATTACACCCAACTATCTATCATGTTAGTCACACTATACCCAGCTAACTATAAATAAATATGCAATTTTGAAACAAGAAGCGGCTAAGTCAACATTATACTAGCCTTCTCATTCAAATTCCCTAATGGTGGACCATGGATCTTTCCTCCAGTGTATGGCGCACCCATAGGGAACCTTTCCACTAGCTGATGGACCATCAAGTCATCCAGACCATGCTTTTCGTAGCTCATAAATGCACCTAAAGCTCCCAAAAATCCTTCATGTCGCAAAAACATAGCTTTCGCCGCTCCGCCCGACCTAATATAACATTTGAATAATATGATATGCCAAATTCTGAAAGAAAGGTTGAAAGATACAAGAAAGTAGCAAATGAATAGAATGATGAAGAGCCCCCTCCCCCTGAATATTAGGTAAATGAAGTGACTAAAGAAAAACTTAAGCTCACAACATTGATATGGAAATCGAAGGAATACAGAGAGTTAGTAAATTTTACCAAAATTGAATTGCAAATGAGATTGTGTCCATGGTATAAGCATGACCCCGTATAAAAAATCCTCCAAAAAAGATCCGCTTAAGTCCAAACCGCAGCGCATTTAAATAAGCTATCTACAACATAAGGGGAGGAAATCAAATACACAACATGGCAAATTGCCATTTAAAATTGCATAACAGCATCCAGGATCTTTTTCATTACCAAAAATGGAGATATCAAGCACACAATAGAAGCAAGCCAGGGAAAAAAATGAATGAAAGAAAGTTAACAAAAACAAAACCCAAATGTTAACCAATAGAATCACAATTTTTGGGTCTGCGAGACTATCATTTACTGCTAGCATTTTTCAAACAGAATCAATAATGTGGGTGCAAATATAACATCTATTATAATACATGAATAAATATAGGCTGTAAACAACACAAACATCACTAGATGAGGGGGGAGGTCGAGTTACACAGTCCCAAGTGCCAATATAAACAAAAATCTTCTAAAAATGCACATGTGACGGTAAACATATAAGCACATCTGAATTCACATTCACAGAGTGCAAATACACAATAAGGCTGTTGTAGGCTCTTCGAATTTCAGTGCTTTATCATTTTTGCTTCTCCCCCATTATTTATTTCCCAATAACAACACTTTTCATTTACACCACAAAAGAATAGCCTGAGTACCAACAATTAGAAAAAGGAAAAATGGGGTAATATGATTTCAATTACTTTGACAGAAAAAGGGAATAAGGCTTACTATGTCCTGATTCCAAATAATATCATTGAAAAATTAACAGTAGAATTATCATGTGAGGAGACATCTATCAATAATGAAAATCTATGGACCTTAATAATTTTTAGATTATCAGGAGATTTTTGCTTGCAACATTCACTAGCTACTGACTTCCCCCATATTACAAATTACTCGTAGCAAGTACTACGAATATTCCTATATCTATTTTTTGGTGTAAAGACCATTTGATGGTTGAATTTGAAACTATTGCTTGGTCCTATCCAAAGTTGCTCAGAGCATAAAATTGAATTATCAGCGCATTGCATACAAATATATTAGATATCTAGTATATGCACTAACCTGCCCGATATTGTAAGAAATCATTCGTAAGAGAGACAGAGAGATGTCTTCAGGTTTATAGTCTTCAATCTCCTTGTCTTCAGAGATTGCCTTACCAAAGCTGGAAGCAATTGTTGATGCTGAGAGGCCAATCTGTGATATTGTAAAAGTTCAACACTTAAGCTACTCCCCAAAAAAATGGAAGAAAATTCTGAATACATGACTTATAGAACATGCATATTTTTTTTGCACATAAAAAGCAAATATAATAACAATCATTTAACTGCAGTTCATGTTTTCTTGAATGCCTAATACAGATAATAAAAAGACAAAAGACAAAATGTAATACGTGAAAATGCAAACCACAGAAAAATGTACCTTAGAGTAATCCAAGCCACCATAAATATCACCAACAAGCATGTCTATGGTTCTATTATCGCCCCGCTGACTCAGCTCTAGCAATTCGTCAAAACTGACACAGAATATGAAAATCAGCAATTGAGAAGCTACGAGTCGAACAGAACAGATAACTGAATTAAGAAATAATTTGTCACCTCTTGCACTTCGTTAACAACTTTCCCAAGCCCCAATATGTACCACCACCGACATTTGTCCCGCTAACCCGCTGAAACTTTCCGTCTCCATCAACCTATACCAACTCAATATCACAACCAAAAGTTCATAAACACCCACTCGCAAGCCAGAGTATGCAACACTGAAAAGAAAAGGGGAAAGATTGGGAGAAGGTATTTACCTTTATCATGCTGACACCAGATCCAATGTTAACAAGAAGATAAGGGAACAATTCATTATGATCAATCTGCACAAACTCTTTACGACCCTCCATGTGTGTGAAAGCTTCATGACGGATTGCCTACATGAAGCACGGTCAGAATGTGAAATTTCAGTGAAGAAGAGGAAAAAACAAGAACTATTGGGCAGTTAAATGTACACACATTTGTGGAATGGTGGTACTAATTCCCACAGCATTGATATTTGAGGACAATGAGAAATTCCTTAGTGTTTTTTGATATGTTATAAGGAGATTGGATGATTATCATTCTCTTGACATTGAATCAGAATTTTAGTTAATTGATCGAGTTCAAAACAGAAGCTTTTATCAGATAAAAGATCGATTTTCAATAAAATTAGGAGTTGAGTACTGCACCTTTAGCAAAAAATTTGCACCAGCCACAAGGCAATCCATTTCGTCTTCTTTCTCTATGCTAACACCAAGTTTTTCTTTGAATAGATCAGAAAACTTGTGCGCTCCACCACCTGTTGCCTTCTCACAAATTCTAATTAGCTGACAGAACTAGTTGCATCAATAGTGCATCAAACATCGCTAAGCAAACTGAAAACATAATAACATCATCTGACATTCTCCTAACCTCAGCATACTTCTAGAAAGATGAAAGATGATTGGATACATCATTACAATTAAAACGTGAAACTTGAGCAATTTCTGAACTCTTTTACCTCTTTTCCAGGAGAGAGTTTGGCTGTAATCAAAACTTACGATAATATGTTCATTGAATGACACTGGGGCTGAGGCCTAATTTATGTTCAGGCTAATCCTGATAAATAGATGAAATGACAAGGAAATAAAATAACTCAATGGACTCAGTTTATAATAGGTAGTCACTCCCTAACCGCTACTTCATTGGAGTCTCCTTTTAGCCAGTAGTACTCTTACTATGTGAAAGTTCACTAAAGTTATGTCCGGTGTACATCATTCTTCTAAGCTAATAATGTAAAATCCTTGCTACTAAAAAAAGAATAATGTAAAATCCTTCAGTGCAGATCACTCTATCATGTGTGATTGTAAATTTTGTGCCAAGGAAAAGTCCTAAGGAGAAAAGAATGAAGTCTACAAGTGAGCCAGGTGATACACAAATAAGTCCTGTTAAATGTAAAAGCCGTGTGAACTTCAAGATCTTGTCCAGAAAAGAGAAGGGAAAAGGAAATGAAAAAAAAAAAGAAGCCGTCACCACTCTGTTAAGAGCTCCACAGCTAGCAACATAACAAAAGGTCAATCAACACCGTGACATACACATCTCTCCCACCCTCCCTTCCTTCCCCTCAAAAGATTCCTTGATTAGGTCATACACTTCATACTTTTTATTCTCATGCTCCCTTCGTTCCAGGCAAAGAATCCACTATTTCATTTTGGTATATTTCACTTAAAGAGTCAACTTTCAAAAATTAAGGCATAAATGTGTCATTTTATTACTAATGTGCTACTAAAAATGTCATTTTCTTAAAAAAATTTGACTTTCAAACGGAGACTCTTTACCCGGAACGGAGGGAGTATCTTTTTATTTTCTCTCTATCACTACACATATATGCACTCATCCCAATCTTGTGCCAGCCTCTTGCTCGGTCAAATGCATGTCTGACAAAGTAGCATTAATTTTTCCAGATTGGACCAATGGCCTTGCGCTTTTCGCTCATACTGTTATACATATATGTGTTCAGTCGGTAGTTGACGTAATTTGATACATTACAAATAAAACCGATAGCAAGGCAGTGTTCCTGTAAATTTCCTCACCAAACTCACAACAAATAATGATATCCAAGCACATTAGTTATCTACAGAGGACAAACATGCACATCACACAACATCCAAGAGAAAAGAAGAACCATTTTAGCTTTTGCTCTAAGATAAATTACATTTCGCAACAAAGATACTGTCTACTTCTCTCCAAATCACAGTGAACCAAGAAGATCTTATTCCTTAGGTTAAACCAATCAAACACTAAATTTACCTTGATTACCGCATTGTCACTGTCAGCAGCCTCAGAATGCCAACGTGAATACATTCCTATCAATAACAAAGAAGATCAAATGCAATGTTTCAAATGTTTTATATTATCAATAATTTTCAGCTAAATATAATATTTTCTGATGATTAACAACAATTACTGTTGGACGGAACAAGTTGCACTATACTTTCAATCAGCAACAAGGAAATGATTGAAAGCCAAGAGCAGGAAAGAAACTATACCACCACGGTGCAGCTGCTTGGAGTGAATAAAATCCAAGCACTCGTTGATCTTGTGTGTCTCAAACTTCACAAAATGGAGCCTCCCTCCTAGAATAGGGTAGCTCCTTCGATTACCATTTAGAACCCCAACTTTCTCCTCGATGGATCTCTTCCTCCGGTCATTGACTAAACGGTCCTCATGTCTTGAAAAATACACCAGCTTAATGAGAGATCCTGGCACAAACCAAAAGGCAAGAACAATATTTAGATATTTCACAGAGGAAGACAACTTATTAGGGATGCAAGGGTAAGACTGGGTACATTAGACCCTTTCCATAACCTGGGATGGCAGGAGTATTGCACAGTAGGCCATCCTTTTTAACAAACTAAGAACATGTAAACAAACACTCATGCTCACTCGCACGATTTGAAAGTTAGAAAATAACTTGTTGTAGAAACAGCAACTGCAAAAATAAGGAGGATGGTCTGCAGAAGCTCATATTTTTGTGTTTTCATGATCACAATAGCAATCACATTTTCTCAAGATTTTGAGATTATACTTTATACAATTTTTCTGCAAGGTCAAATTTGAGATAAGAGATCAACTCATATTTGATCACATTGCATCATAGACCATGGATTATACCAGCCAGCCAGAGAGCCTTCTTACCATTAGTTGGAAAAGGCCATGGATTATGTATGGGCCTTCAGTGCTAATTGAAATAATCAGGTTACATCCATGTTAATACTGGAAAATGCGGACGGATGCACTGAAAGGGTATGTATCAAAACAAAGGAGAGGATAAACAGAACACAACATCAAATTAACAAATTAATAAACATTCCAAACAAAAACCCAGCAACATGAAAAACCAAAGATATAAGGATGTCGTCCACTAGATTACCTATGCCGAACCGTATTTAGTTGTGCTTGTTTTTTAAAGTTCAGATCAAAAAACCTTGGAAGTGAGAAACTAATAAAAAAACCAGAATTTACAAGGCCAAGTATGTAAGAAACTAATAAAAAAACCAGAATTTACAAGGCCAAGTATGTAAGTCACTTATCTATTAAAATTGGCAAAGAGAAAAAAAAAATAAAGGTGGTTCTGTTCGCTGTGAGAAGTAGAAGGAAACTTCTCCAATGAAGCCAATGACTGGGTGACAAAAGAAACCCCCAACTCATAGCAGACTTCAACAGAAAACAGCACATACAAAGCGTGACTAGCAGTCTTCCGATTTTATGAATTAGAATTAGGACATAAGAATGGAGCAAAACAATATTTATTAGTTAAAAGGAAAAAGACTGAACATTACCAATCAAACTGCTAAATCAATACCAACAAACAATACTAAACTATCACCAAATGAATTGAGAGAAGTAAGAAAATAAAATACAGCCCAAACAATTGGAGCTTCTTTCTACCAACAAAAAATAATAATAACACAATGTTAGGGAGAAAAACAGACCTCCAATATCAAGAGCCAAATGGGAAATATCATCAGACTGATTAGGCAATAGAATAGTTGGGTCCCTCTCTTCAAAATTGCCCTGAATGGCGGCGCCACTAAGGTCAAGCTGGGGGCGGGAAGATGACCGGTGAATAGAACTTCCGATGGCGGGAGACATGCCGTCTTCTATCTCTACAAAATCCTTATCGAGCTTTTCCATGTGATTGGGATCATTTATATCGTCAATAACAAGAAGTTGGTGGTCCTTTGTTAGACCAGCCATAACTGACCCAATGAATTTCCCCCCTCCACCTGTATTGTAATTTGTAAGTAAGCCCTTAATAATCAATCCCCTTACCAACAGCGGAAACCCTCCAACGCCCAATCCCGTTTTCTGTCACAAGTCAAATCAAAAAGTCCAAATTGGACTACTCACTGTTCGTGTCAAAACCAGCGAAATCATTACGATGAAGAAACAACCAATCTAGTATCAACACTGTCACTAAGCAAACCTTTTTTTGTTTTTATTTATTTTATTAATAATTAATAATTAATAACTAATAAAAAAAAAGTAGTATCACCAAAATCTCTAAACGTAATATTATTTAAAAGGTAAAATCATTTCACTATCCTTCTCCACATTTAAACTATACTACCCCTCCCTCCCTTCCCCTTCACGTAATTTTGATTACGTGTCATTGTTGATTCGATTTCTATTGTTAACTCGCATGATATCACATGTGAATTAGATTGATTTTGATTCGATTTATTTTTTCTTTTCAATTACGAACAAATAACTGTTGATTTGCAATTTTTTTCGATTTCTGACAAAACAACCGCTACAAACTAGCGGATGTTTTATAAAACATCCACTATACACTAGTCAAACATCCATTAGGGAGTAGCGGATGTTTTATAAAACATCTGCAAGTGTGTACCAAAAGTGAGTATCTATTAAATATTAAATATATAGCGGATGTTTTGTTAAACATCCGTTAGGGCGTAGCGGATGTTTTATAAAACATCCGCAAGTGAGTAAAAGTGAGTATCTATTAAATATTAAAAGAGGTATTTAGGTTATTTTATACATTAAATGATGTTACGTTTAGGGATTTTCGTGTTACGTTTAGGTTCACTCGTTGGAAATATAAATATGGGAGTTGGGTAAGTAAAGATAAAAATATCAAAGGGTAATAATGAAATTGAAATCTACCCTTACCCCTAGTCTTTTGTTTCTACTGAAACTCCGAAGGAGGAGGGCCGAGGGCTCAAGTAATAACTGACAGCCATTAAATTAGATCTTCGTCCTTGTTTAAGAAATACTGACAAAACAAAGTATTGACGGATATAATGAAAGTTAAAAGGATAATTGAATATGGTTGGTACTTGAGAATGCCAACTCAATACACTTTTGTCGGTGCTGATAAACCGGATACCGTCTCTACTCAACTCTTCCTTTCCACATTTATACTAACCAGTCGCGGGAAGACGGTGGTGTTACTGTACGGTTCTACTTTCTTTTCTTTTTCCTTTTTTTCACTTTTCTCTCATTCAAGGCCAGGGTATGTATATATGTATAAGAAAAGCTATTTCTACTTTCTACTATAAGTAATTATTTGTCAACTTCATTCATTGATAACTACTGTAACTTAGTTCAGCGCCCTTTATTTTCTTAATAAAAAATAAACAATGAACACTTATCTTTAAGTAAGAGGAAACCATGGTCTTCGAAAGCCAAAAATGGACACTTCTCTTATGGTTTGATATGTACAATAGTTGAGGCATGACTTCTTGGTACATCATGTGCATATCGCAAGTAAATTCAACCTAGTCAGCACATTGATGCAACAAGTCAAGTAGATTAGGCACATTGTGTAAATTCAAACAAACAAGCGTATTTATGAAATTTGACAACTTCGGTTGCAGAACCATCATGTTTCCTGCCATGTACATCTATGAATGAACAAAGTATCATTATCAACATTGCAGATTAGGCTCAGTCTCCAACAGTCTATGTTGGGGATTATACATTCATCTCCTTATAAACAAGCACAGCATGAAGACCCACTCCACTAATCTACATTAGCTGCATCTCCTGGAATACAAGTCATCCAAGCACAGACTTTATCGCAACCAAAAGAAAAACGAGAAAACGAAAAGTCGGGGACAAGCCATTATTGTACAATGACTATTAGAAACACGACGTGCTTCTTCAAGATACTTCAGTATCTCCTTTTCTCAAAGCACAGGTCATCAAGCCTCAGCAGCCTTCTCAGTCGGAGCAGCTTCAGTACTAGCACCTGACTTTGCTTTCTTTGCTTCATAATCTTTCACTGCAGCCTTTATTGCATCCTCAGCAAGCATACTGCAGTGAAGTTTAACTGGAGGGAGAGACAAGTGTTTTGCAATTTCCCTGAAATACAAATTACGAGAACAAGTTTAGATTGTAAACTGCTGCACCTTACTAACCTCAAACTATAAGGAGGCAATGGCTGCTTAGCCAATCTATCAGTACATGACTCTTTCAGGCAGTAAGAACTATTTTCTCCAGTACTATACACCCAAGTCTTACACTATTTCCAGCACACGTTTGTTTGACCCTCATCCAGTGTTATTAATGAAATTCCCATGAGTTCAACCACACACACACACACACACACATCTAAATGTGTTTATCTTGGCACATATACTGTCCCATACACAGGATGTTTAGAAAGAACAGATAAATGGTTTAAATGCTAGCACATCCTGTTGATCGACATTATACACGCTGAAGCTGGCACAATTCAATATGCCCCAGGTTAGAGATGGGACAAAATAGAATAGGGAGCATACCACATATGCATCTAAAAAAGTACAGTCACAGTGAATCCCATCAAATAATCTACAAACCAAAAGCATGGTACACACCAAGAGAGCAAGGAGTTATATAACTTCTGAAAGCCCTGAAAAGGATATAACCTTCTTCTCGATACAGGACACATGCATATTTTCTCGATACATTCTATTAACCATTACAAGACAGAATATTTAACAAAAAGACAGAATATTTAACAAAAACTTCATCCAAGCAAATGGCATCTCTAGGATAAAGTTACAAATTCTAAGCACCCCACCCCTTTTCTTTTTTTGATAAAAAGAGCATCCCCTTGTTATGATACTTCAGATTCTCTGAATAAACCATACGTGCGGTGTGGAAAAATTAATTTCACTTTTCAGTCAAAATGAAAACTTGGAAGTACCACTAGATAGCTCACATTGGCAATAGTCGAGAACTAACTGCCAGTAAAAAGCTAATGTAACAAACCATGGCAGATAGCGCAACATACGACAGGTTGAAAAATTATGCACGATGAAACAACAGGGGGAAACTCACGTATTCTTGATACTCAGGACCTCCTCCATTTGCTTTCCTTTGACCCATTCAGTAGCTGAAAACAGAAAAGTAAACAATAAGAATTATTCCCAAACGCAAACCACTAAAGCACTATACAACAACATGGAGTTCAAGATCTTCTAATGTACAATTGTCATGCAACTCAAAATTGGCCACTGTAAACTTCCAATAAGGAAGTCCATGCTCTGAATGGTCTTTAAAAAAGCACCCCTTGATTGTCTGCCTCTCAGAAATTAGGCTGATGCCTCCAAGTTGGTACTAGTAAACTCTTTACTCTGTCAGCTGCCCTTTTGTTTTCGCTATTGCAATTGGAACTTGTTTTTTTGGAGGGGGGGGGGAGTATCAAAAAGAATATTCGATATCTTCCTATTTGTGTTTTTCTTCTTTATTTCCTTGAATAAAAATGAGGACGATTAGCTTGTTGCATGACTATTTATTATCGTGCCTGGAATTTTTATTATGTTCAGTTTTTGCTTTGCAATTGTAAGTTTGGAAGTCGGAATTTGTTATTTATATATCACGCATATGATTTATTTCTCCTTAATTCTAGCCTTGCTTGACTTTGAAGCTTGCATGCCTGAAAAAGTACCTCTTGTCGCCTCTCAACTTTTGCCTTCAACAACTATGCATAATGCACCTCATGGAACACTGTCACTAGGATGATAACAACTAAAGAAAATATGCAATATTCCCTAGGCCCTCTATTATTCGCTATTAAATAGAGGTCATAGCCAAGGTTGCACAGATACGAATTCGCAGATACGAGATACGGGGAAACGAGATTATTGAAAAATCCCAGATACAGATATGTTGGGGTAAAGTGTAAATATTTAAACTATAAGGACCAAACTATAAATATATTATTATAGTAATATTAATATACATATATTATTTGGATATAAATAAACAGCATGTATAATATACATATATTATATACAAATAAATAGTATATACTAATATACTATAATACTAATAATAATAAGCATATATTATATAGATACAGCCTTACAGGGATACTAATATACATATTATATAGATATATGGCATACAGGAGATACTCTATAGCATATAGAGTATAATATATGCCGACAAAATGAAGAAGGCTTTGACCGAATAAGAAAACTTGACTGAAGAAGAAGGCTCGAACTCGACGCAGGGCAGCAGCTAGGGCTCGAGGGCCAGAGGCGACGGCGGTGACCAAGGCTCGAGGGCCAGAGGCGACAGCGGCGACTAGGGCTCAAGGGCCAGAGGCGACAGCGAGAGTGAGGAAGAAGCACCAAAGCGAATGTATGAGGTATGTCGGGTTTGTGAAAATTTGATTTATCCCCCTATTCATCAAGACAAAACGACCAAGTTTTGATGGGCGTATCCGGATTCGGGTTGCGTATATCCGGGTCGCATTTCCAGGGTTTGAAAAAGTGACAGTTCGCCCCCTGGACGTATCTAGGGGCGTATCCCGCGTATCCATTACGCGAGACGCTACCTTCGGAGCGTATCCGTGCATCATAGGTCATAGCCTCATTCCAAATTATGAAGCATGAATTATCAAACTAAGAATTGGTAATAGGGTTTAATTAAGCGCAGTGTTCTAAAAACCGACCTAGGCGGCCACCTAGGCGCCTCTACAACGCTGCGACTTCCGTCAAATCGCCCAAAAAAATATCGGCCTGAGAAAAATTGCCATCAAATCGGCCTAGTCGCTCAAGTCGGTGCCCACACCTAGCGGGCCCCGCTGAAGTCTGAAGATGTCGTTTTGGGGGGGCTAAGTCCCTTTAATACCAAATTGGACCAAAAAAGAAGCATACCTCAACAGTTCAGGCAGCGGTTGATCTGCAACGGCGACCGGTCAAAGTCAAAACTCAAGAGTGAGCTGCCGTGACAAAATGGAGGAAATTTCAGAGCTTAAAACACAAACAAATGATATATATATATATATATATATATATATATATATATATATATACAGAGAGAGAGAGCGAGAGCGAAGAGGGGATTATGGGATTTTTGCAGGAAGAGTGGATGATGAGGGAGGTGTGTTTTAGAGAGACTGCGAGAGAGGGTAGAATGGGTGGGAGGTGAGTGTACGAGTATGTGACTGTGTGAAAGAGAGATATGTGTAAGACCTTTGGAGTGTTCTGTTATGAATAACATAATAAGTGAGGAAAGCAGCAGTAATAGAGTCGAGGGACATGAGGTGCAAAAAAGAGACCTTTTCTTGTACAATGTGCAAAAGGAGCTGGACATAAAAGTATCTATGCCTTCAAGTCAATTGTTGAGCTCGTTACCTAGATTAAATAATTTAGTGATATTTTTTAGAAGCGTATTTAAAAGTTTAAGTTTATAATATTAAGAAAATTGTGGAAATAAGGATAATTATGCACTAATTCTAGGCTCCGCCTAGGTGCTTTAAGCGTTGTTCGGAAACCTGGTGGCCGCCTAACGATTTTTAGAACATTGCTTAAAAACATCTTGAACGGATCTTTCACATCAACCTTTTCGAACAAAATAAAGAGCATTATATCTTAAGGTCTGATCATTACATAAGTCCAGATTTAAATACCTTGTCTGGGTTGGCAAATTCATTACAAAAAGTTAAATGATAATTCAATAGAAACGGTGAAACATTCACTGTTAACCATGTTGTGTTTAACATTTTACTGTGATGCCTTGAAGGAATATGACCGAGCTATACAGAGGATATTTTAAATTTAGCTCAAACTATCATTTCACATGCAAATAGCTCAAACATGCCAAGAACTCTAGCACTAGGGATTCCCATAACTTTGCAGCTTTGTAATCAAGTTTAAGTGTTTAACAATAATCTACTCATATTCACATGTGCGATATTGCAAATAACATTAAAATAAAAGATTAACACATTCAGCTGACAGATTGGGCATTAACTATAAAATTTTGTAGTTGCTAATTGCTACTTTAATACATCGGTTTCAAATTAGTTAATACTTTAAAGGTTAATAGAGAGAAGGATATATATATATATATATAACTCACTCATATACTCGGAATACAGAATTACATAAGATTTTAAAACATAAATATCAGAAACTTTATATTTAAGCAGCAAGAGGGGTATTCACATCAGATTTTGTTGCATTTATCAAGACACAAAGAGATAAAATGAAGATCAAGTTAAAGCAAGAATTCACTCAAATGAAAGAAATTGGTGAGCTTCATATTTGAAAGATGAATTGTCAATGAATCTGTGAAGACCCTATCTTTAACCATAGAAGATTTGTTGATATTAATTGACTATCTATTGAGACTAAAGAGTCCAGGCCATAATTTCATTACTTGACTGCAGCACACTGATCACTCTAAATAGCCTCATCCTACTTTGTAACCATCGGTGCCTTATAATGTCCATGAATGAGTAAGACTTAACAAATTAAAAACAGGAAAAAAGAGCTCCAGATGATCTTGCAGTATCAGAAACAAGATTGTGAGCACAGCACAATCTCTAGATGAATGAGTCTCAGTGTGAGAGTGTGCAGGTGAGTTCGCGCATCTACGGTAAATTGACATGTAGATATGGTCAATTCTGAACAATTACAACATGCACAATTTGAAGAAAGAAGGAATTTCGGTCAGTCAAAGTAAGGGAAAAACAAATGATAAGAGATTTGGAGGAATTCAGCATATACCTACAGTAAGATTCAAGTGTACAGGCTGGTTAATGTTAGCTAGTGGCTGTTTGAGAAAGACTGGAAGAATGTTAGGGTTTAGGAGCTTTTGCAGAAAATCATGAACAAACCTTATCTTGGCCGCCAAATGTTTATATCCATGCTTGTGCCAAAAATGAAAAAAAGAAAAAAAAGAAATGGATATCACAAAAGTTCTGGCGAACACCGCAAAATACAGCATTATTTGCAAACTCACTTTCACAACTTCGTGCTCGTGTAGGCAACTGTAAGTTTACACTTGACTAATTTAGCACACAAGAACAACATAGTATGGAATGACCATAAGTATTTGACATGCTTCGATTAATTTAATCGTATTATGGTATGTAAAGCCTTGACTATATCAAGGTGATCATCAAGTGAATCATACTATGGGCTATTTCCTTATTTGCAGGAGATAATTCTTCATCTTCTTATGAAATGTTTCTTCCATTAATCATTCATTTATATCTCACAATATCTTGCAAGTTTCGAAAAAAATAACTTCGGAAATTAGCATAGCTATATTTCTGTGATATGAAAACAAGAAGTCAGAACTATCATCGGAATCAAGTTTAAGCAATTCAAAACAACCTATTTCCGAATCATAAAACTAATTAAATTAGTAATCAATCAAATATAATAAATTGATAAAAATATACGTCAAAATTGCCTAAGGTTCGCAGAAACTGACCTACAGAAGAAGAGGCGATGGCGGAGCCGCAACCGAATGTCTTGAAGCAAGCATCAGCGATCTTGCCAGTCTTGTCATCAACCTTAATCTGGAGCTTCATCACGTCACCGCACGCCGGCGCACCAACGAGACCCGTACCAACCGTAGGATCATTTTTGTCGAACGCACCGACGTTACGGGGGTTGTTGTAGTGATCGACAACCCTCTCGTGGTAGAAACGGGGCAGAACCTGTGCCGCCACCGCAGAAGATCGCGTCTCCGCTAACCCTATACCTAGAAATCTCTTGGTAGTATGCCTCAACATTTTCGACGGCTAAATTATTCTCCGAAAGCTTCGAATTTTCAATGCAATTTACTGTAAATGAGATAGTAGGATAATTTTAGGTTATTCATGTGCGTGTGTGGCGGACCACTGGCGGTGAGGAAGGGAGAGTGACATATGTTGCGTTCTTACCCAAAATAGGATATATATTTATTGGGCAATGCCAGAGCTATTCTTATTTTGCATCAAAATATGGATATTTTATAACGTGACACACTCTCATTGGTTAGATATTTTATGAGTCTCACCACTCCAATCAATGAGAGTGTACCACGTTATAAAGTACCTATATTTTGGTACAAAATAAAAATAACCCAATCATTACTCATATTTATTTGGGACACAAACCAGTAGTCCACTTTACACAATATTTAATTGTAAATATATTCTTTTTTTTTATCGAAAAAAAGTATTTTAAGACAAAAGAACAACACTACCCTTAATGAAATCGAATATGCGAAGAAGCGTTAAAGTTATTTCTAGTGCACCAATTTTGTATCAGCGATGCAGAAATCAGTTGCCAAGCATTGAAAATCATGCATCACAATTCAAAATAATGCATCGGGATGAACAAAATTAGAATTGCGATGCACATATCCAAGCATTGAAAAAATCATACACTACAATTCAAAATCATGCATCGTGATTCCCAAATTGGTTTATATTCCTTCATCAATTTCCGAGTATAAGATATATCCTCTCAGCGTAATCTTACAATAGAATCTTTGAATCCCTATTCACACGCATCTCTTTTATTTCTTCAATCTTCTTTTCTAATTCTTTGATTTATGCTTATTTTTCTAGCACGTTCTCCCTATATTCCAACATAATTTGATTGACATTGATTTCAGCTTCTTTATCTAGTGCTTTCTGTATAAATATTATATATGTAGATTAATCACATCTATCTTATCCCAATTTTTCTACATCTTCATTTTGATATCAAATATCTCTTCTTTACAATGTTTGTAAGAGGGAAATTGGTTGCTTTAGTGAACTTCATTTTCCCTCAGAGACAAATAGGGCTTCGTGTCTTTGTTGGAGTTGAGAACGAAGTGAGAGAAGCTCATATCGGACTTCCCCTCGGAAGCTTTGAACTTCGGTAGAAGAATTGGGAAAGTGAACTTGCTAGTGAACCAGCCTTGCGTATGCGGAGCATAAACAACGACTATGCTAGACAGGTAAACGAGTTTCTGAATCATTAACTACAAAACTTTAATGAAAATGTGTGGGTTGAATGATTTTCACAATAGGGACGAAGGTGAAAGAGGAGGAATAAAAAGGCTCACGGCGGAGGAGAAGGAAAAAGAAGACCGAGGACATGGTTTGTTTCCTTACGAATTTGAACTACGGTGCAATTATACTATACAATTAAACTATTGAACTGTGGTGCAAAATTAATGTAATAAATTGATAAATCATGGTACAAAATTAAACTAGATAGTTAAACTATAGAACTGCGGTGCAAAATTAATATAATCAAATTGATGAACCGCGATGCAAAATTAATGCAATAAAATTGAAGAACTGCAGTGCAATTAGATTCGACAGTTAAAACTATTGAACCGCGACGTAAAATTAATGTAATAAAATTGATAAATCGTGGTACAATTAAACTAGACAATTAATCGCGGTGCAAATATTAATGCAATAAGATTGATGAACCGCGGTGCAAAAATAATGACCTCCGTAGCGCACCTACGGTTCATTAAAGGTATCGGTAGTCATTTTGCCACAAAAATTGATTTTTTCCGATTGAAAAAAAAAAAGGTACTTTAGCGATTAGAAACTTCAAAAAGTAGACCGGCCCGCAATCTATATATATATAATGACATAACCACATAACACTTCTATTTATGACAGTTTACCGCCTAAATTAACTTTCTTAAAATGGATCTTTATGAAGTTATTAATCACCAACATTTACTTAACAATTAATGGCTTATATAAATAAATACATTAATTAATCATTTATTGTCAGTCAAAACTCTAATTTAATAATTTGGACATTTTCACAGTGTCACTTTTACCAAAAATATTATGGCCTTTGTACCAACACAACAACTATGACGTTGATCATTGATGATGCCGAGGTATGTATAAAACTTAATTTATATCTTCTGATTTTCCTTTTTATTAATTATCTAAT
This sequence comes from Codonopsis lanceolata, assembly GCA_013146195.2. Classification (NCBI taxonomy): domain Eukaryota; kingdom Viridiplantae; phylum Streptophyta; class Magnoliopsida; order Asterales; family Campanulaceae; genus Codonopsis; species Codonopsis lanceolata. Next base: position 27,934,316 of record CM028378.1, on the reverse strand, counting down.
TTGAAAATATAACTTCTATTGTTGTATTTGCAATAAATCTATATTTTTGTTGTGTAACCTTTGGATCTAAAACAAAACGAAAAAAATTGCTCATCTACTTAAAAAATTATCAAACGTATTTTCAACGGATTTTTAAAATAAGATGTAAAAATCAAAACTACATATCTAATAAAAATATATATAGAAATTAATGATCTTTAGTTTTTTTAGAAAAATACTCCCTTTGTCTATAAATTATCATCTTGGTGGACTTGGTGCACGGTTTAAGAAACACACATTTGACTGAATTATTAATATTAGTTGGGTGATAACCGGACCGGTACCATGCGGTGGAATTATAACCGCAAAAGTCCATCATTAATTTTTAAAACCACTATAGTGCACTTTTTTTTGGGGGGGGGGGGGACGACGAAAATACTCTTAATGAAAGAAAAACGCATGCACAAGGCCAATGTCCCAATTTTTGTGTTGATAAAAAAAATTGGCCGTCGCTCTAAAATTTTGGGGTGTCGGTAAAAAAATTTGGGCGTCGATCAAAACGATATTTTTAATACTGGTAATTTTTTTTGGGCATTGTTCATCAATTTCGAGCATCAATTAGGAAAAGTTTCAAAAAGACCTATGGGAGTCGCGCCCCGTGCCCAAGAGCCGCTCCCCCTGCCCCTTGCAACCTCTTGGAGCCGCTCCATCCTCCCATGTGTTTCATTTCCTCATAAAAACATTCACTCTCCCCAAAGCTCCATACTTGCAGTGATATTCAATTGTTGTACTAGATGGTCGAAAGGTCAATGATATAAACATGATAATGTTCAGGTATTTCAAATTCATTTGGATTTGGTGAGCACAATTCCATTTTGGCCTTCTCACCGTTCAAACCTTGATCAAGCTAAGCTAGTTAATGCAACAATCTTCGTAATTTAATATTATAAATTCTCGTAGAGGCTGCTTCATTTTTTCTCTTCCCTTATTCGATGCTCGTTTGATGCCTAAAAATGCAACAACAAAAAAATCCAAAGTTTGGGCGTGGATGTGTTGGCTATGACAACAGCGCTTAAATTGGAGGCAACGATGCATACATCAGAGACAACGACGCCCACATCGAAGTCAATGATTCTCTCTTTGTTCTTAAACAAAGGTGAAGTGCCCATTCCCATTTCAAGCACATGAATGAATTCTTGCATTATTTCCAATAATAAGTAGTTGCTAAACGAAATATGGTTGAAGAACTTTTTTTTTTTTACACAAGGCGCGAAGGTCTGAATTGAACACAAAGATGTGAGAAGCAGGAACGATGACATTTTAGGAAGAAAAAAAATACTTTTGTGGTTGAAAAAAAAAAGTAGTGGAGCGGTTACATTTTCAGGAAAAGGTACCGAACTGCAATTATTTCATATTAGTTTGATGTATAGTTTACTTTAAAGTCCCTATGTATGTGGCCCATAATTAAAATATCATGAAAAAGTAAGGGTAATGTAGTAAAAGTGTTGTCCTAAAAAATAAAGTTTCAAACAAGACATGATTTTATGACGGACGAAAAAAGAAAGCATGACAAATAATTTGGGGACGGAGGGAGTAGTAGTGAAGAAGTAGATCGTAAAATTCAAAATAATTCGATTTTCATTTCTAGATACGTGTTAATCAGTATGTACTCAAATTTTGTATTTAATTAATATTAGAAATAAAGAAAATCTTACAACTCAGGTGAATTGGAGGTAGTTGATATTTAGAGGTTCCATGGAAAGATCTCTTTGTTTCTCTCAGTAAATACATATTAGTGTCTTTTATGGTTTTTTAATGGACTACATTATTATTTTTTGAGTTAATTTTGGGGTCAGTCCACTAAGCACAATTTTAAAACGTTTTAATCCCTTATATATTAAATGCACTTTTGAAGCGAAATATTATGCTACCCTAAATGAATTGAACACGCATCTGAAAAGACAAGTTATACATTAATTTAAAAATAATGCATTGTGATGCACAGATTGTATGCCGCAGTTTCAAGCGTAGCATATGCGATGAAGATGGAAAGCCAACAAATAAAACAACAAATATTGTGCATAATGATTTTTTTTTGTTCAGATTCTATAATGTTTTTGTTTAAGTACTATACTATTTTCTAATTAAGTAGTTTTTTTTGTTATTTATTCTTCTGATTTTGTTTTTGTTATTTATTTTGTTCATGTATAGTTTAGTTGAGAAATATATATGTCATGCGTTGCCGTTAAACGCATGGGCTAGTTTCTTATTAAAAAAAGAACTTAAGGGGTTAGAAATCTTACAAAGTAAACAGGCATGTAATTTATCCTATGTACATGGGAAAAGTCTGGATTATCTGTTGGGCCTTGAAAATTTATAATCATATTTGAATCCACGTATGATCTCAATTTGTCAATGTGGACTGCTACCTTCCTCGGCAGAAAGAACCCAAAAGGACTAGAATCGGACCTTTTTTAAACTTGTAAATTTTAGATGTAGGCCCAAAATAATTCGTCATACCGTGCAATATTTACATATTAAATTTTGAAAAAATTGCGAATCGTTCCACTTTTTAAAGTTTAGGGGAAAATTCTGACCGGTTTTTTTTTTCTAAGTTTTAACTCCAAAAGTCTACTGTTCTTTTTTTTAATCACAAAAGACCAATTTTTGAAATATTGTTCCAAAAATATCATCGTCTTTTTTAATATCTCCAGCAATATACTTTGAATTCGAAAATCACGATTGTACGCAAAGAAACGTGGATCGACCTGCTCAGTCAGGTCGCGAGGGTCGATGGGGCATCGCCCCTTCGTAGGGGTTCGGGGGCAACGCTCTCGAAAGGTAAACGAGTTTTTTGATTCATGAAATACGAAAGTATGATGGATCTGTGCTGGGTCGAAGGATTTTTCAGTTGGGACGAAGGCAGAGAAGGATGAGAAAGAATAAGACTTACGACGGAGGAGATTGAAGAAGAACGTGGACGTAAACTGTTTTTTTATGCTATTGTATCGCTGTGCAAAAATGAATTAGATAATATTTGTGCACTGCGGTTCAAAGTTTAATTTCCTAATCTATTTTTGCACCGCGATTCATAAATTTCAGTGCATTATTTTTCCATCACGGTTCAAAGTTTAATTTTCTAATCTATTTTTGCACCGCGATTCATAAATTTCATTGCATTATTTTTGCACTGTGGTTTAAAGTTTAATTTCATAGTCTATTTTTACACCACGATTCATAAAAGTCATTACATTAATTTTGTACCACGATTCAAAGTTTAATTTTATATTCTATTTTTGCACCGCGATTCATAAATTTCATTATATTAATATTTGCATCGCGGTTCAAAATTTAATTTACTAGTCTATTTTTAAACCGCGATTCAAAATTTTCATTGCATTAATTTTTGCACCCGATTAAATAGTTTAATTGCCTAGTTTAATTGTAATGCGATGCAAAAATAATGATCTATGTAGCGCGCATATGGTTTATTAAGGGTATCGTAGTCATTTTGCTACCAAAAGTGACTTTTTCGGTTGAAAAAAAGTGTACTTTAGCGATTAAAAACTTCAAAAAGTGGACCGGCCCGTAATTTTTTCTAAAGTTTATAATCCATCTAGTCAAGTGTTTTTTTTTTTCAACCAGAAAATGACGCTTTAAGAGTGAAATGATTGCGATACCCTTAATGAGCCTGAGGCGTGCTACATTTTGTATAGCGGTTCAAAAATATCGGGTTAAATTTATGAACCGCGGTGGCGCGGTGCAATCAGACTATGAAATTAAACTATTGAACCGCGATGCAAATATTAATGCAATGAAATTTATGAACCGCGATTCAAAAATAGACTAGGAAATTAAACTTTGAACCGCGGTACACAAATTAATGCAATGAAATTTATAAACTGTGATTCAAAAATAGACTAGGAAATTAAACTTTGAACCGCTGTGTAAAATTTAATGTAATGAATTTATGAACTGCAATTCAAAAATAGACTAGGAAATTAAATTTTGAACCGCGACGCAAAAATTAATGCAATGAAATTTATGAACCGCGATTCAAAAATAGACTAGGAAATTAAACTTTGAACAGCGGTGCAAAAATTAATGCAATGAAATTTATAAACCGCAATTCAAAAATAGACTAGGAAATTAAAGTTTGAATCGCGGTGCAAAAATATTATCTAATTCATTTTTGCACCACGAGACAAAAGTATAAATAACTCGTTTACGTCATTCATATTCTTCTTCCATCTCCTCCGTCGATTCTCGTTTCGTTGCGCACAATCGTGATTTTTGAATGTAAAGTGTATTGTTGGAGCTTTGAAGAAGACAATGTCATTTTTGGAACAATATTTCAAACAGTGGTCTTTTGCGGTTAAAAAAAAGAATGTAGACTTATGAGGTTATAAACTTTGAAAAAGGGGTTGTCATATTTTTTCCCTTTTATTTTAGGGTGATAACCGGGACGGTCCCCTGTGGAGGAAAAATATAACTTCAAAAGTCCACGATAATTTTTTTAAACCGTTACAGTACATTTTTGGGGAAAAAATAACGAAGATACTGATGAGCTCAAGATTTCCACAAATTTTCCTTTGAATTTCCTTTTATTTTGTGTTATTTTTGAGTTAATTATACTTTGAAAATATTATTATTTGTGTTTTTGTATTTAATGTAGGTTTCCATGCATAATCAAATATTTATATGATATTTAGCACAAAGTTCGAGGCAATTTTGGGCTACGAAGTTGAGCGTTGAATCATTCGGTCAACGTCCACCAATGTGTAATACATCTCATCATTTGATAATAATAGTAGAAGTTTTTTATCTAAAAAAATATCAAAAAGCAACATCTCTTTCTATATAATGAGATATATCTCTTCTCTTCTCTTTTATTAATGATAAAAGTAGAAGTCTTTTTATTTAAACACTTTTAAAATCAACATCACTTTTTAACCAATGTAAGATTTATCTCTTTTATTGGTAATAATAGTAATTTAAAACCAACATCAATTTATAACAAATGTGTGATATATATATCTTCTATTGCTAATAATAGTAAGTCTTTTATATAATCTAAAATAATTAAAAATCAAATCATTTTTAACCAATGTGAGATATACATCTTCTATTGGTAATAATGGTAGAAGTCTTTTATCAAAAAACTTTGAAAACCAACATCACTTTATAACAAATGTATGATACATCTTTTCAATTAGCAATTAATAATAGTATTCTTAATACAAACATCAATTTCTAACCAATGTGTGATACATCTCTTCTATTGGTAATAGTAGTAGAATATTTTTTAACCATGTGAGATACATCTCTTGTAAAAGTGAAAATTTGTAGTCTAAAGACTTTAAAATCTAGCATTTTCTTTTTAAACAATGTGTTATACATCTCTTTTATTGGTAATAATATAAAATAATTTATACCCAACATCATTTTCTAGCCAATGTGATATATGCATTTTCTATTGGTAATAATGGTAAAAATCTTATATATATATATATAAAGTTGGTGAGGAGCACTAAAGTTGTGCCACCTCACCAACTTTTAATAAATCTTCATTCTAAAGCATCCATGTGGAAGCTTTAAAATCTTTTGGTTTTTTAGTGACTTTGAAAAGCAACATCACTTTCCAATCAATGTATGATGCATTTCTTCTATTGATACTTAATAATAGAATTTTTTAAACCAACATCAATTTCTAACCAATGTGGGATACATCTCTTCTATTGTTGGAAAATTAGTGTTTTTAGTGAAAGAAATTGTGCAACTTGATGCACGAATTTCTTTATGTGTCATTTGTTTGTTCACGAAGGTAATTGTGCAAATGTGTTCTACTCGGTGAGAGCATCAAAATGATATATTTATTTGTCAAAATCGAGTTTTGGATAATAAGATATCAAGACTTAAAATTTAATACTTGTTAACAAAATTAGTGTTTTTAGTGAGAGAAATTGTGCAACTTGAGGTACAAATTTATTTACGTGTGTCATTTGTTTGTTGGCGAAGGTAATTACGTAAATGTGATCTACTCGGTGAGAGCTTCAAAATGATATATTTATTTATCCAAATCGAGTTTTGGATGAATAAGATAACAAAAGTTAAAGTATAATACTTATTAAAAAATTAATGTTTTTAGTTAAAGAAATTGTGCAACTTGAGGCACAAATTTCTTTACGTGTCATTTGTTTGTTGACAAAAGTAATTGTGCAAATTTGTTCTACTCGGCAAAAACATCGAAATGATATATTTATTTGTCCAAATCAGGTTTTGGATGAATAAGATATCAAAGCTTAAAGTATTATGTTAAAAGTGAGTCATTAGAAGTAATATCTAACCTTGAAGAGTTTTATCTCACATTGGTTAGAAGTAATGTTAGTTGTAAAAGTTTTTAAATATAATTCTTCTACTATTGACAATAGAAGAAGTTATATATACTAATACTAATACCCCTTATCATATTGATTATTATTATGTATTATTATTAGCTAATGGCTAGAAAACCAAAAGTATATATATCTTCTATTGCTAATAATAGTAAGTCTTTTATATAATCTAAAATAATTAAAAATCAATATCATTTTTTAACCAATAATTGTAGAAGTCTTTTATCAAAAAAAACTTTGAAAACCAAATGTATGATAATCTTTTCATCACTTTATAACAAATGTATGATCTTTTCAATTAGTAATTAATAATAATATACATCAATTTCTAACCAATGTTTAAGACATATCTTCTATTGGTAATAATAGTAGAATATTTTGTAACCATGTGAGATATATATATCTCTTGTAAAAGTGAAAGTCTTTAGTCTAAAGACTTTAAAATCTAACATTTTCTTTTTAAACAATATGTTATACATCTTTTTTATTGGTAATAATATAAAATAATTTAAACTAAACATCATTTTCTAGCCAATGTGAGATATACATCTTCTATTGGTAATAATAGTAAAAATATTTTATCATATATATATATATATATATATATATATATATATATATATATATATATATATATATATAAAGTTGGTGAGGAGCACTATGGTTGTGCCACCTCACCACCTTTGAATAAATCTTCATTCTGAAGCATCCATGTGGAAGCTTTAAAAACTTTGGTTTTCTAGTGACTTTGAAAATTAACATCAATTTCTAACCAATGTGGGATACATCTCTTCAATTGTTGAAAAATTAGTGTTTTTAGTGAAAGAAATTGTGCAACTTGAGGCACGAATTTCTTTACGTGTCATTTGTTTGTTGATAAAGGTAATTGCGCAAATACGTTCTACCCAGTGAGAGGATCAAAATGATATATTTATTTGTCCAAATCGAATTTTGAATAATAAGATATCAAGACTTAAAGTATAATATTTATTCAAAAAATTAGTGTTTTTAGTGAGAGAAATTGTGTAACTTGATGCACGAATTTATTTATATGTCATTTGTTTGTTGCCGAAGGTAATTGCGCAAATGTGTTCTACTCGGTGAGAGCATCGAAATGATATATTTATTTGTCAAAATCGAGTAAATAAATATTAAGAGTTAAAGTACAATACTTATTAAAAAATTAGTGTTTTTATTTAAAGAAATTGTGCAACTTGAGACACAAATTTCTTTACGTGTCATTTGTTTGTTGACAAAAGTAATTGTGCGAATGTGTTCTACTCGGCAAGAACATCGAAATGATATATTTATTTGTCAAAATCAAGTTTTGGATGAATAAGATATCAAAGGTTAAAGTATGGTGTTAAAAGTGAATCATTAGAAGTAATATCTCACCTTGAAGAGTTTTATCCCACATTGGTTAGAAGTAATGTTAGTTGTAAAAGTTTTTAAATATAAGTTTTCTACTATTGACAATAGAAGAAGTTATATCTATTGTTATATATAGTTATATGATAATACCTCTTATCATATTGAATATTAATAGGTATTATTAATAGGTCATGGTTAGAAGATAAAAAGTCTTACATGGATGCCTAAGAATCAATATTTATCTAAAGTGGGTGAGGTGGCACAACCATAAGTGCTCCTCACCAACTTTAAATATATATATATATATATATATATATATATATATTTCTTGGAAACAAATTAATTATATGTTTGATGCATGATAAATGAGTACATAAGCTGAAGCATTTATTGGGCAACTAAAATCACTTTCATTAATTTAATTTCCTATTCATTTTGCTTATATATAGTTTAATTGAAAAAAATATATGTTGTGCGTTTAACGTACAAGTGCAAAAACTAGTTGGTAATAATAGTAGAAATCTTCAATCTAAAACTTAGAAAAATTAACATCACTTTCCAACCAATTTATGGTACATCTCTTCTATTGATAACAATAATATTTTTAAAACCAACATCAATCTCTAACCAATGTGAGATACATCTCTTCTATTGGTAATAATAGCACTCCCTTCGTTTTCAAAATATTGTCTACTTTGACCCAACATAACATTTAAGAAAAAGCAATTGACTGTATTATAAATATTTGTGAAATGTGTGGTTTCCTTTAATGCCCTTTAATATGTGATCATAATTAAAGTAGGTAGAAAAAGTAAGGGTAAAGTGGTAAAAGTGTTTTCTTAAAAAGGAAAGTTTTGAAAGAGGACAATTATTTAAGAACAAACGAAAAAGGAAAGGTGAATGATAATTTGAAAACGGAGGGAGTAGAATACTTTGTAACCAATGTGTGATACATGCATCTATTCTATTTTTAATAAAAAATCTTTAATTTAAAAACTTATTAAACCAACATTTTTTTAAACAATATGATATGCATGTCTTTTATTGGTAATAAGAGTAAAAAATTTTAATATAAGACTTTTAAAATTAACCATCTATTTCTAAACAATGTAAGATGCATATCTTCTATGATAATAAAAGTAGAAATCTCTATCAAAAGACTTTCAAAACTTACATCAATTTATAACCAATGTAAGATACATCTCTTCTATTGGTAATATTAGTATAGATGTATTTCATATTGGTTATGAAATGATTTTGGTTTTAAAAGTCATTAGATTTAAAATCTCACCTTTTATTACCAATAGAATAGTTGTATCCCACATTGGTTTGATAGTAATGTTGGCTGTAATTTTTTATATATATGACTTCTACTATTAACAATATAAGGTGTCGTTCGGTAGCCAGGATTAATGCTAGATAGGATTAATAAGCCGAGCTGCATGATGTTTGGTACGCAATAGGTGGTCGGGACTAATAGCACGAGTTATCCGGATAAAATTATTATCTCATCACTATTAATACCAAGGGGAGGGTGGTATTATTAGCGCCCTCACTAAAAAAAATTATATTAACATTTGTAATCTCAAAACTACCCCCGATAAACAAGTGAGGATTAATAGCAAGGGCACTAATAGTACTGAGATTAATAATACTGTTTATTCTTATCCGACTACCAAACAAGCCCTAAGAGATTATAATATCTCTTATTATATTAATTATTACTAAGTATTATTATTAGTTAATGGTTGAAAAACAAAGAGTTTTTATAAATTCAAGAGTCATATCTTCATAATTAAGATTTAACAAAAGGGGGCCTGATGGCATAACCATAGTCATTCTTACTAACTTTATATATATATATAATTAAGCAAAAGCTCTCTGGTTGAAAGTCGAAATTATGTATTAGTGGTAAATTCACTTTCTATCTTTGGAGTACATGTACAATTATTCAATTAGGTTTATTGCTATTCTTAGCCACTACCGCAAATCCTAGCTATTAATGTGACACTTTGTCTTCCTGTCTCTTAATAGATAGAGGGCTGCTAGAGAAATACACAGAAAATTGACAGATTATTGATGTTTGGTAAGCTTTCCTACAAGATATAGAAATGGTTAGCTACTTTATGTATTATTCTTTTGCAGAAATGGTTAGCTACTTTATGTATTATTATTGCAAAGAATAGGTCTCCGGTGAAACAGAACCTCACTTTTGGGCCATTAATATATAGTGAATCGGATCAGAAAAATATATCATATATTTTGATACAGAAAATAAACGTAAGACGTTTTTTCCGAAGTTTTTTACTATTGCAAAAAAGCATGCATGCACATTCAAATAGAATGAAATTTCATTAGAGAAAGCCAGAAAATTTTATAAAAAGTAAGAGCCGGGAAAAAAGCAAAGATTATTCTCTATCACTTTGGTCGGTTTGTTTTATCAACTATCCTTTCACTTCCTGACTTCCATTTGTCGTTAAATTGAGAATGGAGTTGCAATTGATCAAAGATCGGCTTCATTGAGCCATTGATGTCATTTATTTATTTCCATTTACATATATATTCATCATTCCCTACTACAATATACTTTCTCTTTTGCAAATTCGTTTGGATTCGTGTTGTTTGTTTGTTTTCCTAGACTGTTTTTCTATGGTACTAAGGTATGATTGCTGTTAATAATGCAAGGCAAAAAGATGAAAGGCAGTTTTCTGTCCTATCACAGTTTATCACAAATGTAGCTCAAAAGCTCTAGTATTTAATGAATTACTTACTCATCTGTTCCATTCGGAATCCATACTTGAAAATTTAATTATTAAGGGATATATAAATTTTATTAAAATTAATCATAATTACAAAAATATTTAAACATATTTAATATACTTTTACCACTATATATATGTGTAGAAACTAATAAAGTTTAGGAATAATGGCATAGCCTTTCCATTGAATAAATCACCTATTTATAGGGGAATTTACAATTAAAGTTACACTAGGAGTAGGATACAAGAAACCTATACAAGGAAGATAATACAATTAGGAAAGAACTCTACAAGGTAATTACCACTATTACTCAATACAAATCAACAAGAATAATTAAAAGATATTATTCTCTAACATGCCCCCGCAAGATGGACGTCCGAGAGGAGAGACCAATCTTGTGAAGTAAGTGATGAAACCGTTGGCGAGCAAGAGGCTTGGTCAAAGCATCGGCTAGTTGATCGGCTGAGGAGACATGACAAACTCGCATAAGCCCATCCTGAACTTGTTGCCGAATGAAATGAAAGTCCAGAGCCACATGCTTCATGCGAGTATGAAAAACCGGTTAGAGCAAAGACTCGTAGCGCCCACATTGTCACAAAGAAATGATGACCGGTTGAGTCGAGGAGGAGACCGAGTTCGCTAAGAAGAGACAATCCACGACTCACCGCAGTGGCGCCTTGCACGATTCAGCCTTCGAGGAAGCGAGCTACAGTGCGTTGTTTCTGGAGCTGTGAGATCGGGTTCTTTGCCAAGATAGACAATGTAGGCACTGGTGGATGTGAAGTCATCCTTGTTGCCAGCCCAGTCGGCATCAGTAAAGGCATGGAGAGCAGGAGGAGACTGGCGATGAAGGAGGATGCCCGCATCAATAGTACCACAGAGATACCGAAGAACTCGTTTGACCGCAATCCGGTGCTCGATGGTCGGCCTACGCATGAACCGGGAGAGTTTGTTGACAGAAGGCAACATCAGCCGAGTGAGAGACAGATATCGAAGACCGACCATTGCTCGAAATTTCGGGATCTGAGAGAGCAAGTGCTTGTGTGAAGAGTCAAGGTAGGTGAGGTAGCAAGAGGCGAAGCTAGCATCGGGCGAGCATCGGTCATGCCCAATGCGAGCAAGGAGATCGCCTATATACCTCGCCGGGAGAGCGAGAAGACCACTTGGGTGCTTAACAACTTCAACCCCAAGAAAGTAGTGAAGATCACCTAGGTCCTTGAGAGAAAAAGCGAGTAGCTAGCATAGAGATGAATGTCAACCTCAACGGCTTGGTTTCAAAGGACAATGATGTCATCCACATATACAAGGAGATAGATGATGGTGCCCGCAGTACGAAGGATGAACAGTGATGTGTCAGCCACCGAGTTTTGGAAGCCAGAGGCAAGAAGAAACTGACGCAACTCATTATACCATGCTCTGGGAGTCTGGCTTGAGACCATAAATAGCCTGTAAGTCGACACATGTTGAGGTTTGTCCTTATCGGTGAACCCAAAGCGGTTGAGCCATGAATACCTCCTCGGACGTTGCCTTGAAGAAAGGCATTGTTCACATCCAGCTTGACGAAGATCCCATCCTTGACAAACGGCGAGAGAGAACAAGACGAACAATGGGTCGGTTTAACCACCGGCCGAAAGTCTCGTGGTAGTCAACCCCGGTCGCCGGTGAAATCCCTGGCTACTAGCGAAGCCAGAGCGATCAACAGCATTCATCAAGATGTCTCGATACGGTAGATCCACTTACACCAACTATATTGCGAGCATCTTCTCTGAAGGGACTAGATCCCAAGTCCCATTGCGAGCAAGGGCATCAAACTCTTCAGACATGGCCCGACGCCACTTCACATCCTTGAGCCCGAAGTAACACACGTGGGTTCACTGGTCCACCGCTAGCCGAGCCGAAAAGACTCATTTTAATCTTCGGTTTGAAGATGTTGTTCTTGGAGGCAGTGACTATGGAGGATGATGTGCCAGCATGGAGTGGGAGCAAGAGCACAAGGCGGAGCAGCGGCATGGGAACCAATGTAGCGGGCACAGGACTTGCAGAGGCCGGGTGCTCCTCGGGCCTGAGGCCGGTTGCCGAGGAGGATGGAGCCGGGCACGGACAAGGGGAGGCGGTGGTATCCCTGCATAAAGATGGCCGATGTGGGGGTTTGGGGCGCCGAGATCAACCAATTCGATTAGTGGCGGGAGCCAGGACGTAGGGTAGTCGGAGCGAGCGAGCCGGTGTGTATGAGGGACCGAGCGGCTCATGAGGGGAGCCAAGACTCACTATCATAGGTGTCTCGCGAAAGTGTGGTGGCCGGTGACCGGTGGACATGGGAAAGGTGGACTCGACAAAGTGAACATGACGCGATGTATTGGTGTTCGGATCATAGAGATAGGCACTCAGTGATCGAGTAACCAAGGAAGACACACTGGAAAGGAGCGAGCATCGAAGTTTGCTCAGGCGGAGTAAGGACTAGAGCCAAGGATACGTGAGACAACCAAAAGCACGAAGCTTGGCGTAGTTCGACGAGAGCCAAAAAGTTTATGGTAGGGAGATTGGCGAGCAAGGGGTGGGTGTAGGTAGTCGATTTATGAGATAGGTCGCGGTTTGGAAGGCAAACGACCAGAAGGGCAGGGGAAGAGAAGCACGAGAGAGAAGGGAGAGACCAGTCTCAACAATGTGGCGATGACGACGTTCCGAGAAACCATTGTGTTCCGGGGTGTGAGGGGGCGAGGTAAGGTGAGAGATGCCATGGGCGGACAGGTAGGCTGCCAAGCCAGAGTCCCGGGCAAGCCCCATATACTCGCCGCCATTGTCCGAGTAAAGGGTGACTATGGTTGTTTTAAAATAATTTTCCACTAAGGCTTTAAATTTAGGAAAGATGGTGGCAACCTCAGATTTGAGTCTGGCGGGTAAAGCCGGATGTAATGGGTATAGTGATCAACAAAGATCACATAGTATTTGAACCCATCAATAGAGGGAAGGGGGAAGTCCAAACATCAAGATAGATAGTTTGAAGAGGGAGAGTAGACACAATAGTATTTTGATGAAAAGGAATTTTATGACTTTTATTAGAAAGGCAATCATTACAATGAATTGGAGTGCGAGCAGTGTCTAATGCTAAACCTAGGCTAGATAATATCTAACTTTGGATGGGGCCAGACGGATGGCCAAGACGATGATGCGCCCCGATGAGACTTTGGAGCCGACACAAGCGAGTAGGGTGGGGCGGGGGAGGCGTGGTCGGCCATTCATACACACCGATCCGCCTCGATCAACAAGATTCTCCTGCCGCCAGATCCTTCACATGAAAAGAAGTTGGTAAGAACTCAATAGAGGTTTTATTAGAGATGCAAAATTGAGATATGGATATAAGATTCTTTTTCATGTCAGGAACAAATAGAACATTATGAAGGGAAAAAGTGTCTGAGGGTGTATGAAGGGAAAAAGTGTGTGAGGGTGTATGAAGGGAGGAGAAACCGGTTTGGAGATAGTTAACCCAAAGTACCATCACCAATGACCATATCATCCATGCCCGTGTAGTTAGAGTGTAGCGAGAGATTGCCGAGGTCGCTAGTGACATGATGAGAGGCACCACTATCGAGGAGCCAGCTCGGTGTCCCCGTGTCTGCCGTGGTTGCAAGGTGAGCCCGTGGTTGCCACTTGGAGCCACTTGTCGAGTTGGGAGTAGCGGGCATAGAGGTGGTGGCGATCAGGTTGAAAGTTTGCAGCAAGTAGCAGTGGCCTGTTGGCCATGCTTGACACTTGCATACGGTCAGTGGCATCACGTGGCAGGGGATCAGGGTGGGAAGGTGGCCGAGGTTGCGAGCTTGCGAGGAGGATTGCCGAAGAGCCAGCTGCGTGCAGGGTGGCAGAGGGTTGGAGGGACGAGGACGCGAAGCTCGCGATTGATGAGTTTTCATGAAGCTCATCAAACGAGATGGGGTATCCCGTCCTTCAACCCATCCACGATGTGACGGTAGTCATCATCAAACCACCGGATGGTCTCAATGAGGTCCACGTGGTCGAAGGTTTGCCAGGCGGCGAGTTCATCGGCCCGACTCTTGACAGACGCATGTAGTCGGTGATCGAAGTTCCTTTGGTTGCTCGCTTGAGATAATCTTTGATCTCATTTAATGTGACCGCGAGTTGGGCGGAGCATAGGTGGATGAGAGGATGTCCCGGGCTCACGAATGGCGGCTGTTGGATGAGGACAGGAAGCCAACAAGAGCCCCAAAGAGGAGTTTGTCTTGGCGAATCCAAGGCTGGTAGTGAGGGTTTGGGGTGGGAACGTCCTTGGATGTTTGGGCATCCTTGGTGAGGACAGTGGGAGGCGGGCATGGGTGTGAACCGTCTACAAACTTGTAGAGGTCATAGCCAATGAGGGTGGCCTCAACTTGGAGTTTCCAAGCTATGTAATTGGTAGAGGTGAGTTTGGTGATGTTGTGGTGAGAGATATTGATGAGGTCGAAGGTTTGGGTGGGATCAAGAGGGTTTTTGATGGTGAGAGAGTGATTTCCGTTAGCCATTGTAGGGGATGTTTAGGGCGGCGGCTAGAGGAAGAAGGTTTTAGGAGCAGAGTTCTGATACCATGTAGAAACTAATAAAGTTTAGGAATAATGACATAGCCTTTCCATTGAATAAATCACCTATTTATAGGGGAATTTACAATTAGAGTTACACTAGGAGTAGGATACAAGAAACATATACAAGGAAGGTAATACAATTAGGAAAGAACTCTACAAGGTAATTACCACTAATTACTCAATACAAATCAACAAGAATAATTAAAAGATATTATTCTCTAACAATATGGAGGGTAAAGTTTAAATAATAATTATGTAATTAATTTTAGCCTTAATTTTTGAAAAAAATAATATCTTTAAGCGAAATATTATAAAATGAAATAGTAAACTCTTTCTTTAAAAAGAGGAAATACTAATCTATAACTTTGTGGCAAAAAAGAAATTAAAGAAAAATAAGGCATATAAAAAATAATAATTATTACCATTCCTATCATCTATTTTCCTTTCTTGAGATTCAATTCTGCAACCCCGTGAACGTAATTTAAGCCTAATCTACGAAGCCAAATTTTAGGTTATATTAGAGTTTATTATTGATACACGAATATTGTAAGATTTTTTTAAATATTTATTTGCTCAAGCACCCAAGAAAACGTCAATATTGATTTAAATATTTTTAAAACTTAGTTGATATATATGTTAACAATTGGGTTCGTGGCCGGATTATTTACTTCCGCTCACATGGATTGTAATTATATTATTAAAGGTTAATTAGTTTCATAATTCAATTCAAAGGATTTGTGATTGACTTAACTTAATTTACAAGAAATAAGGTTTCTTGTACAATAATATAAATAGGGTAAATAAAATAATAAAACCCTATTGTATTACATGTCTACAACAAGAAGAATACGTCTTCTCGTTGGCCGCCCTTTTCCCCTCTCTACTATATTTTATTTCACAAAATACTCCCTCTAGCCTAACCATTGAGAGGTTTGGATTTGTGGTGTGAACCAGAGGTTGATATTTGTGCTACGTGATATCAATCCGACGAGAGAAACTTGCAGGATTATTGATCGTGACATACGAAAATCGTAGCTTAAGCAGAAAGTTTTTCGCTTCACTCAAGGTTCAAGTTTACACGAGGTTGCTCATGATTCCTTGTAGATAACGAACTTGTGGTATATAACATTCATTGGTATCAGAGACTATATGTTTGATTGTTCGTTTCGTTATGCCATGAATTGCATGCTTTTGTTTTTGGGTTTGTTTAAAAGTTTTACTCAATAACGAACTATTTGGGTTTTATTATTTTATGTTAAAAACGATTTTATTTTTGAGAAATTTTTATATGTATGAGTTCCCTATGACGAGGCGAACAACATACTAAAGTTTCTTGAAAATCCGTTGGGTATTTTTCAAAATATCGCAAACCCTAGTTTTGTTGAAAATTGATTTTCCCAAAATTTTTCTTACTGTTTTGACTTGTTTATATTATGTAAAACCATGATTTTATAGTATGTACTTGTAGTACTCCGTGAAGGCTTTCCAACGACATATTATATGCTTAATTTGGATTTAAAATAAACGTTCAACGGCTTCGAGAAGTTAGCTCGTGGATCACGTTCGTGAAACTGATTTTTTGGGTTGAAAAGAGGCGTCCCCACGACCCCCACTCTCAGCCTCGAAGTATATGCATTTTGTGTCACTCTTTTGGGAACAACCAATACACGACTGAAAAGTACTCGAAGAGACAAGTCCAACGCCACTATCTGTGACCACATCAGAGATCGGGAAGGCGATACGGGGAGCCCACTCTCTAGATGGGCGCGTGAGGTGACAGTCACCTAGTAAACCAGTCAATGCTGACATGGCATTCATGTCATCCTCCACATCATCACAATGTGACCCATTTTTAGTGACACGTAATGATGATATCATCAATGACTTCAGCATGACGTCATCCTTGCCACGTCAGCCCTAGCATTGACTAGCGTCCAGCCAGCCCTCCCAGGAAGCCCACACGCGCAGGTGGCGCGTGTGACTTTTGTGGAACACCGTTTTTTTTTAAACGGCTGGCGCGTCTAGACTTGTTTTGGCCTTCTGAGTCAAATGGTGTCCTTTGTTTTGATCAATTCAACTGGAAGTATTTGTTTTTTATTTTCAGTGTATAAAAATGTTTTTTTAATTTATTAACAATTGAAAAATAACTTCCTAGGGGCTGTTTTGTCATTTTGGGACTGTTTGACACTATTAGAGACGCTCTGTAATTTTTTAAAAATTCTTTGTGAATTTTAAATTATTTTGAAGTCATTTTTTACTTGTTTAATTGTCGTTTTAGGCTCTAAAATTGCAATTGGGACTATACGAGACCCAATATTTTTATTTTCAATAGTGAAAATAATTTTGTACGTGTTATGTGTTTGGATGGATTTGTTATATCTTATTTCGTTTGATCAATTTATCAATTTATGAATATTTTTATGTTGTGCATACTTTGGTTGTGATTACGAGTCTCGCGGATTTTTCCTCCTAACGTGTATGATGTGATTATATTTAGTAATTGATTTTTTGGAATGAAAGTGAATCGATATATATGCTTATGGCATTTTATAATCCCTGACCTTATTCAGAATCAAGAAATTATGTTGCTCAAACTATAGTGTTTGACAAAGAAAAATCATGTGCTTGCTACACGAGCAAGAGGTTCTTGAGAACTTAGATAACGTGATGACTAAACAAGAGATAGGTAATTCTACCCTATCCCAAAATAGCAATGATAAGCTTGTGACTAAGTGCTATGATGCGAGTCGCACAATGAGTGTTACAACTCATGACCTTGCACTTGTTTCCCTTGAGGGTCCACACAAACCAAACGGGCAGCATAAGAAACAAGTTAAAAGAATGCAAGCTTATAATCTACCAAAACGAAGTAAGATCGCTAAACGCATTGGAGGCAAAAAGAATATGGCTAAGGAAAGGTGCTACAAATGTGATGATACCTTGGGTCTTTTAGCTCGGACTTGTGATCTTGAGCCCAAGAAGGTATCTCTAAATCCCAACGCTTCGCAAATTTGTGTTTGCTCTCATGTTTTATTAGTCGAATCTCTTCATGTATGGATTGTAGACTCGAGCTCCACAAAACATGTGATAAAGGATCGAGAAGGATTTTTAGATTATCGAAAAGTTCCTGCAGGTACAAGAAGAATTTTCATGGGAAACAGTTCGTCTGTAGAAGTTAAAGGAGTTGGCTCATACTAACTTCATTTGCGGAATGGACGCACATTGACTTTTCATGAAGTTCTTTATGCACCTGGAATTCGACATAATCTATTATCAGTAGTAAAATTGCTAGGACATGGATATTCTTTTAATTTTAGTGATGATCACTTAGATATTTGTTTTGGTGATGAGATTTTGGGACATGATTTTTTGTCAGATAATTTCTTTAAATTAGATTTGTTGGATTCTTATAACTCTTTTGTTAATTCTTATTCTTGTATGGTTTATAATGATTCTAATTCCAAGTTATGTTATGCTAGACTTGGACATATAGGAAAAGATAAGATGACTAGATTGGCTAGAGAAGGCCTATTGGAGTCTCTCACCAAAGTCAACCTACCCTTGTGTGAATCTTGTTTGGCAGAAAAAGTTTGTCGAAAGCCTTTTGGTAAGGCAAAAAGGGTCACACATCCATTAGAGTTAGTCCATTCAGATATTTGCGGACCAATGAATGTAAAGGCACGTCATGAAGCTTCCTATTTTCTTACTTTCATCGATGACTATACACGCTATAGTTATGTTTACCTTATTTCTCACCGTGATGAAGCTCTTAAATATTTTGAGCGTTTTCTCACAGAGATTGAGATTCAAAAGGATAAAAGCCTAAAAAAAATTAGAACTGACCGGGGTTATGAATATTTATTTGATCAATTTAAAGAATCGTGTGAGAAAAAGGGAATACGCCGACAGTTGACAATTCTTAGAACTTCACAACAAAATGGTGTTGTAGAACGAAGGAATCGAATATTGTTGGAAATGGTTAGGTCGATGATGACACAGGCCAACCTTCCAATTTCGTTTTAGGGGGATGCGTTAATGACTGCCGAATACATACTTAACTGAGTGTCTTCTAAGTAAGTTCCCACAACCCCTTATGAACTTTGGAAAGGTGAGAAGCCTAAATTGGAATATCTTCATCCTCAGGGTTTTGTGCAAGTTATGCCCATAGTACCTCCAATAAGTTTGGAAAACTAGGCCCTGGAGGAAACAAGTGTGTTTTCATAAGGTATTCAGATACCTCAAAGGGTTATGTTATGTATGGTGGAAAACCTGACGTATGAATGACTGAATCAGAGTCCTGCAATAACTTTGAACTTTTTGAGATGAAAGAAGAACATATGACATCTTTTGGCGACGGTGGGGAATTGTCTCAACCTAATCCTACGGTACAACTTGAAGTTGAGCCTATGGAAGTCGCCAATGAGAGTCAAAGTGATCTTCATCCGAGTGGAAGTGCGAATCCTAGTGGGAGTCTGATACTAGAGCGAAGAAGTAAACGTGAAAATATACCTCGTTGTCGATTCGCAATCGAAGAAGAATCTTTCTTAACTACTTCTTACGATTCTAGTAAGCCCACATCGTTCAAAGAAGCTCTTTATTTACCTACAAACAATAAATGGATGACTGCAATGGAAGATAAAATTTCCTCGATGAAAAAGAATCAGGTTTGGGAGTTAGTTGATATTCCGCAAGGTCATAAGACTATTGGAAACAAATGGGTTTTCAAAGTTAAGCGAAAGGCAGATGGATCAATTGTCAAATATAAGGCACATCTTGTGGCGAAAGACTTTACCCAAATAGAGAGTTTAGACTATGAGGAGACATTCTCCCTAGTGGTGAGATTTTCCTCTGTTCGCCTAATCCTAGCGATAGTAGTTCACATGGATCTATAACTTTATTAGATGGATGTTAAAACTGTTTTTCTCAATAGAGAACTAAATGAAGAGATCTATATGACTCAATCGGAGGGTTTTGAAGTCAAGGGACAAGAGCGCAAAGTGTGTCGACTCAAACGTTCCATCTATGATCTCAAATAGTCATCTAGACAGCGGTATATTCGCTTTCATCACACGATAACCTCAATTGGATTTGTGATGATTGAGGAAGACCATTGTGTGTATGTTAAACGATCCAAGAAAAGGATCTTGATTCTGTCATTATATATTGATGATATCATACTAGCTGGGAATGATATAGAGATGATAAATGCCACTAAAGAATGGATGTCTGCGCTTTTCGATATGACAGACTTGGGTGAAACAAGCTATATGCTTGGAGTAAAAGTCATTAGGGATAGTTCGAAGAGATTTCTCGGTTTGTCTCAAAAGACTTACATAAAGAAAGTCATCAAACGATTTGGCATGACTAACTCAAAACCCGTTGTCACTCCAATAGAAAAAAAATATGTTCTTAGTACAAACCGATGCCCTAAGAATGAAGAAAAGAATAAAAGAATGTCTACGACTCCATATGCGAATGCGGTAGGGAGCTTGATGTATGTTATGATGTGTACTCGACTTGACCTATGCTTTGCAGTTGAGATGTTGAGTCGATTCCAAAGTAATCCTAGACCTCAATACTAGATGGCAGCGAAAAGGGTCTGCGTTACTTGGTGGGAACCACAAATTTAACCCTATGTTACCAAAGTGTGGATTTGAGCTTGAAAGGTTTCACTAATGCGATTGGGCTGGAGATGTAGATGATTATAAATCTAATTTAGGATACGCTTTCCTCCTTAGTGGTGGAGTTATCTCTTGGAGTAATAAGCGGCAGACTAGCATCGCCCTATCTACGATGGAGTCAGAGTGCGTTGCTTGCTCGACTGCGGTTAAAGAATCTTTATGGTTGAGGAGTTTTCTTCAATATCTTGATGTTACGACGCATGTGGATCGTCATGTAGTCATTGCTTGTGATAGCATATCAACTTTAGGTTACACTAAAGATCCCAAGTATCATGGGAAGACGAAACAAATCAATATCAAGTATCATTTTACTAGAGACATAGTCGCAGAAAAGAAAGTTGTTCTATAATATATTCATAGTTTCCTACTATAAGCATGTTGGTTGTCCCTATGACTAAGCCTCTAGCTAGAGAGATCTTTCAGGATCATATGTTGGGTCTAGGGCTTCGTAGGATTTGATATTAATTCTGAGAACATTTTTATTGACATTGACTATTATTTTCATTATCGTTTGAATAAACTGCAGTTTCATTTTATTCATTTTATATGTTAATTGGATGTTTTAATATGAAATTGAGTAGCTTATATATTTTGATTAAAAAGATGTTGTGTATGATGAATTGGCCCTCTCACACGAGTAATTCACCTTGTCGCTAGGTGGGCGAGCAAGTTGAGATAGTAAAAGTCTTTGGCACCTACGAATGGGGGTGCGCAAATGACATTACATTTATCGCCTTGGCATATGGCCAAGATGAGACATTTTATGAAGGTCGACTTTATATCCCAAGAAAAGGTCTGAATATGAGATCTTAAAAGAGACACTAGAAGAGTGACTGCTTTTGACTTTTGAGTACTCGGGTTATATGCCAGAAAGGCGGCTAGACTAAGGTTCGTACGGCGTTTGAGCATGACATGCCTACTTCGTGTGGGAGTTCCGCCATAGCATACACATCATATTGTATGTGACTATAATGTGACCTAAGAAAGTGATTGAATGATCCATGTTTCATCACTGTGTGAGTTCTAGTGATCAAATCTAGGTCACGGCTATACCCTATGTGACATAGAACTATATCATGAACTTGGGCGTTGATGATGTTATTTTGGCATGCTGACCAACGGGGTTTGTACATACATCCCTACGGAGTATTGTTGGAAAAAGCAGTTAATCAAGAGTGATTGATATGAGTGTCTAAGGAATATAGTATGATATACATCTCTATTTTTGTGTTTCAATGCCATGGCGATCATATTGAACATACAATTCAAAAGATTGATCTTGATACACAAAACATGTTGATCGCTCTAGAGGGATTGAAGATGCTTAAATTAATGTATATATACGGTCTGGGGTATAGACAAGTTTTGTTTTCTAACGAGGAAGTTCTATACTTGTCAGATGGTGATTTGGAATAGCGCTCCACCATTTATCTTTCTTGTCATGTCGCACGCTTCACTTCCAGTATGAAGAGACAGTGTTTAACATGTTTTGATGATACGATATGGTAAGAGAGGTGAGCCCATATGTGCAAGTGGCAGATGTTAGCAATTGGGTTCGTGGTCCGATTATTTACTTCCGCTCACATGGACCGTAATTATGTTATTAAAGCTTAATTAGTTTCCTAATATGAAAGGGTTCATGATTGACTTAACTTAACCTATAAGAAATATGGTTTCTTGTACAATAATATAAATAAGGCAAGTAAATGGACAAAACCATATTGTATTACACGCCTACAACAAGAAGAATACGTCTTCTTGTTGGCCGCCATTTCCCTCTCTCTACTATATTCTATCTCACCAAATACTCTTTCTAGCCTAACCATCGAGAGACATGGATTTGTGGTGTGAATCATAGGTTGATATTCGTACTACGTAATATCCATCCGACGAGAAAGACTTGCAGGATTATTGATCGTGATATACGAAGATCGTGATATAATGTGTAAGCTTTGACATCAGACCGAACATTTTAAAATATTAATGCTTGTGTAAATAATCTGTGACATACAAGAAAAGATGTGAAGGGGCCAAACCTAAGAAATCCCACATGGTCGCCATGGGGATTATGGCCAGTTTACATATGGCGAGATTTTGGTATGAAACAAAGGGTGGACATTAATATAGGTCGTTACAAAAGCCCACAACTCTCTAGTTTCTTAGGACGGTAGGGTTGGTACTGTTGAGTCCTTAAGCCCGTCAATTAACAAACAAGCCCGATCACTATTATAATGGTTGGCAATCCCGTATGATGGTCGCCAACCACGGTTAGGGAAGGTAGCCGAAGGCCAAGAGCCACATAGCAATCCCATCACCATTAATGAAAAGTTCATTTATTTGACAGCCGCTGAAACCGCTCCGACATACACTAGTCAATCGTCATAAATGCAAAAGTACTTTATGTGATATTTTTCGAAAAAGTTTCACCGACTACATAACCATCAATGCTACCGAGCCAAATCACCATGTCAATCGCCACTCGTCCATTACTCCATCTACGTGGTCCTTGACATGATTGAGCCTTTTTGTACCCAATCAAGTTGAATCAACATTAATCTGATTTAATTAATTGATGAATTCAAGGAACCGAACACATCCTTGAAATCAGCATCATAACGAAACGATAAATTATTGTTGATTAGTCTTTTTGCGTTTGATTGATTATACTAAATAAAATGATTAGCATGGATGGATGTTACGTGCAATTTCATTTAAGACGATAGGGCTTGGTTAGGTTCTCTTATGCTTGTGTGTGTTCAAGTCTCCCACGTAAACCCCCTACCCCTTCCAAAAACAAAAAGTTAAAATAATCAGTATGCATATATATGCCCTAGTTGACCTTCAAACAGTAATTAGTTTAATTGAATATAGTTTTGCAACGTAAGAAGATTGAGCCTCAATAATTAATAAAAAGAAGAAAGAATGATGGACAAGAGGATTCGAAAAAAAAAAAAAAAATTGGGAGTCTTAAATGAAAAATGATGAATTGTTATATTGTATAGTTTAAGTTTTCCAAAAATACAAAGATCACTAATCTTATTATCACTGTTTTATTTTTAAAATAAACATAAATTTCTAATGATAACGAAGTAAATACAAAATTTAAGGAGGGATTAAGCTATTTATTGTACTCTCTCCGTCTCAATTAAGTATACTTTTGAATTATTATTATTTTTAGATAATTTGATCAATTTTTGGATTCATATGACGATCGGTATTTAATTATTTTTGTCAAAAATTATGAAATAGGTGAATCATGGTAGCTTTAGCCTTTAGTGTAGTTCTTAAGGATGGTAATATTATTTATAACTAAATAAAAACATATTAAATATCTATTTAAAATTTAGTTAAATTAACAAAACAAAAAAGAGAGGATAATTGAGCACAAACAATATTGTCTACGTAGAAAGTGGAGGCATATCAAATTCAGCAATTTGCAAGCTTTTGATGCAAAACAAATCAAAAGAAAATATATCTTGACTTCTTGAGCCACCATTCTAGCCTCTGACAGCACTGCACTACACACACCCAATATATGCTACGAAACACTTTGTAAAAATTAAAAATAAATAAATAAATAAAGGATAAAACTACCCAGTGAGACCGGTCTCCGCTCCGGTACAAAACTACAAATCATTACATCAATATCTATTTAATCATGGGGACCACATTAATTAGATAAAATCACACTTTAATTAGCCACCCTTTTTACTTTTTCTTTTTATCAACCTACGAATACTAATTAAGGAATTGTTTTTATTTACTTTCATGTTTCTCTGAAATAATATTTTTCGTTATGCTTATAGCTTCATTTATGTTTTACATACTTTATTTCTTTTTGCACATGAATAGTACATATCAAATTCTCTTTCAAAAACTTTTTTATTTTTGTTTTTATTTTTTTATAACCAACGCTATTTATTTAAAGAATCATCATCTATATTATAAAAGAGCTCAAGGTCTAACTAGTAGCCTTGATCGAATTGCCCTAAACACAATTGACGGTCCAGATTGATTCGTAAGTATGTGAGTTACAAATGAATCCCTTAGTTATCAGTTATATTCGAATTACATCTCTACAATTACATATAAAATCTTCAGTTGTGGTTTTGTTTAAATTACCCCGTCAGTTATAAATTTTGTTTATTGTGACCATTCATTAAACTGATCACATACCGATACTATGCCTATTGAACAAATACGTATACTAGTAACTAATCAATTATGCTCATTGCTAGAGTTGTATTTTGAGCAAAACAAAAGAGAGAGTTTGTGTTTTGAATAAGAAATTTGATTGCTACATTAATATTTCATTCTTCTGTGCAAATTGTCCACTATTCTAATTTTGAATGCTTTATTTAAAAATCTACTTTTACATATTATGGATACAATCTTCACAATTTCTTAACTTTACCCTCCACTTATGTCTTAAACATTTGGTTACGCTTAAATATTTTTGTAATGAGTTTGACTAACCACCAAGGTTCTAAAAATCGTTAGATGGCCGCTAGGCGGCACACTAGCGCCTAGGAAACTAGTCGGGGTGTAATCGGGACCTAAGCGGGGCCTAGAATTAAGGCATAATTACCATTTTTTTTGATAATTAAAATCAAAGATCAAACACATTGACTACATGTAAGGGTAATATAGGCATGGCCTATGTTATTTTTGTTTCTCCTTTCTTGGTCATTATGTTTAGACAAATTTGGTAATATTTGGAAACAAAATAATTCTCTAGAATTTGTGGTTTCTTGGACCTAAATTCTAAGAGTTGTTTTTGATAATAAAATCTAGGTCAAATCTTTCTATAAACCGTGCCTTAGAATCCTAGTTGATATGGTAAGAAAATCTAGCATCTAAGGTGTTTGATTTTATTTCCAATTCTAATCCTTGCCCTTCTTGGAGATGGATTCTTTCCTTGTGTGTAGGTTTCCTCAACATTATAAATAGAAGACAAAGGGCAACGGCTGTGGTAGGCATTGCGAGAGAAAATTCAGAGAGCAGAATATTCGAGCGAAAATCGAGAAAATCGAAGCGATTTTTACATTCCGGCGAGCGATTGTCATTGTAGCTTCCGATGTTATATCATTATGAACTACATTGAGCGTTGATGTTGTTTTGTCTTCATGTCAGATTTAAGAAAGTTGTTTGTTTCCTCCCACGTTTGTTGTACTCGTTTTTCTGTGGGATTTTGCTCTCCAAGACCTGTTGTCTTGTGAGAGTGTTTTGTTTGGTGATTTCTCATAGTTTTTGTAAAACAAATCATATTATTTAGTGAAATCTTTTTGGCCATGAGGCTAGATCTACAAGCATAGGCTTGTAGATTCTTTGGTAAACCTTTGTGTTTCAATTTGCTATTTTATAATCAAGTCTTCCGCTGTTTTACGTTTCTGATCATTGTGACTTCCATTGTAGCTTCATCAGAAGCTACATTGGAAACTGCATTGGTATTTTAAGAATCCTAATTACTATTGTTCCAACACTACAAATTTAATTTTTTTTATGTTTGTCATTTTATCAAACACTTGTCTATATTTGTAAAATGAACAAAAATATACAAACTTACTATTAATCGCAATTCTCAACAACCCCAAAGCAATAAACCAGCCAAGTTTAGAACTAAAAACAAAAAAGATATTACTCAAGTTCGCCCCCCATTACCTCTCTCTCTGTCTCACCATTACCACTCCTTCTTCCTTCTCGAGTTCGTCCTCCCTTCCTTCTCCGGTCACCGCATGCCACAAAATCAAAGCTATAAAAATAAATTAAGGTCGGCGAGGTTTGGCGTAGGCGCGGACTTGGTCGATTAGGCGGCGACTAAGAAAGTCGCGGCGGTAGAGAGGGGCCTAGGCGGAGCTAGGCGGAGAGTTTTAGAACACTTCTAACCACGTACCAACCTATACTTTCTATACCCCATTTCCATTTATACCTCACCCATTTAGCCAATTTTCCCACCTTACTCTCTACACCTCACCATAACTTCCTATTATACCCTTTAAAATGTCTACTCCCAATTCTATCTACACCCCACCTATTTAATTCACCAACCAAACTCCATTCACCCAATTAACAACCAATCACCCTCACCAACCCGACAAACACGTACTTAAAAAGAAGGAAAATCACACGAAGAGTCAACACACAGAAGGAGGATGACAGCAACGCACGAGAGGGAAAAAAATGAATCACACAACTAAGCTTACACACATTTCTCATCGAATGCTCACCCCCAAATCCAGAACAAATACTGGATATATATTAGGATCTTGTTTCTAATAAAGAATTTGGTTGAAAAATGTTGAGAATTTGAAAATGAGTTATGCGGTCCTCGTTTGGTGCACAGAATGCAACCATGACTTGTTGCACAGAAGGAGGTGTGTGCGGCCATGACTTGGTGCACAGCATGAGAACTATGTAGTAGTCACGTGGTGCACAACAGGAGGACTACAAGCAGACATGGGGTGTAAAGTATGAGGAATGTGCAACACATCAGAGCCGCATAAAACGGACAAACAACAGTACAAAAATTTCGAAAAAAATGAAATTTTAATTGAGGAAAGTGGAAGGAATACTTATATTATTTGTCTACATAACCTCTTTAAGCTCCATGTATGATATTTTTCAACATTGTGATGTTTAGGGTTTGAGTTTGAGAGATTTTTTTGTAGGAAATTTGGTAAAAGAGATGAAGTAAAGAAAAGTGAGAATGGAGGGAAGAGATTCAATATGTGTAGGAGAGGTGTAATTAGAATATTTGAGGGTGTAAGTAGAATATATTCACATTTTATATAATAACATTATTGTAATTAGGTAATGGGGTGTATAAAGAAATTATTGAGATACATTTAGTAGAAGGGTATCTTTTGTCATTTTATATAATGATATTTTTGTAATTTTTTAACTTGAGGTTCAGAGAGTACATCTTGGTGTGTGGTTAGTCTGACCCTTTTGTAATTATAACTAACTCCAATACTACTTATACATTATACATGTCTTAATTATTAAAAGTTTTTAACATGTTGGAATGAAGGGGTATTCAATTTACACGTTAATGTACTAATTACAAAAATTACAAACAAGTGCATGTATATCAATCGTACCCCTTGTAAAATTTTAGTAACTTTTTTTTAAAAAATGTTTATGTGGCGCATCATGTCTTTTTTTTTTTTTTTTTTTTTGGCAAGAATGTTGAATGATGATAACAAACTTACGACTTCAATATTTTTTTTATTTTTTTACTAGTGACGATTGGTCAAAATGAAATACTACTAGTTTTATTGAAAATGTATAAATATTGATGGCATGCATGGAATGAAAAAAGAGAGCATTTTTGCCTACCCACCTTTATTTTCATAATATTATACGGAGTAAAAATTAAGTGAATATCGTAGTGGAAAAAAATTGTGTGTAGATCTTAGAATCCATCGTTCTAAATAGCAATAATGGCTGTATTATCCAAATAGTTGGTGACATATTGCACAATATACTAAATGATGTACTATTTTTGTCCCAAAATAACGACTCATTTTCATTTTAATGAATATTTCTTTATATAATTTTCTTAGGCCTAAAGGGGCGTGAAATTGAATGAAATCTAAAACCTCATATAGAGCCTCATCTCTATCAGACTACCAACCTATAGGGTTTGGATATTTATTTAGGGATAAAAGCATAGGTAAGAGTTAAGACGGTCTTACGCTAATATAATGTAAAATGGATCTCTTTGATTCGACTTACCACATATTGGTGGGTTTAATTATGAACGAATAGTACTCCGTTTTACGAATTAAGATCCAAAAGAAGGTCTCTCGGGAGACTTACTCTTATCTAGGGATGGAGAAAGTAAGAAAAATCATAGGAGTAGTAATTGATAGTGAATAAAAATGAATATGAGACATAGGGAGTAGGAGAATCATATACTAAATTTTTTGAGAAGTGAGAAGTGGTCCTATCTATAAATTAGAGGTGTCAAATAGGTGGGTATAAGCGAACCTCAATGGGCAGCGGGCTCAAATGGACGGGCAAATAATTGTCCATTTAATAATATGAGCATATATGGGCGGGTACTAAATGGGCATGGGTGCCCATTTACTCGTTAACATCACTACTAGAAAAATTACCTTTAGCAACGGAAATTTCCGTCGCTAAAGGCATAATTCCGTTGCTAATGGCTCCACAGAGACGGAATTTTTCCGTCGCTGGCCCGTCAGTGATCACGCGTCGCAGATGTCCGATGGAACAATTTTCGTCGCTAAAGGTTAATATCAGCGACGGAATTTTCCTTCGCTAAAGGATTTTAAAAATAATTAAATTTTAATTTCAGCGACGGAAAATTCCGTCGCTAAAGGCTTTTAAAAAAATTAAATTTTAATTTCAGCGACGGAAATTTCCGTCGCTAAAGGCTTTTAAAAAAATTAAATTTTAATTTCAGCGACGGAAATTCCCGTCGCTAAAGGCTTTTAAAAATAATTAAATTTTAATTTCAGCAACGAAAATTTACGTCGCTAATAATGGAAATTTTAAAAAAAAATACATAAAAATACCACCATTATAGTTTTTGTACCTGATAATATAACAATTAATACAAAACTGAAGATACAAAATAAACAATAATATAAAACCAATTTAAAAACATCAAACTATAAATGTTATTAACATCAAAGTACCAAATATATACATACAAAATCAAACAATATCAATGTTTTAATTAACTTCAAACACTACCAATAATCAAAATAGGGGAGGGGGGGGGCTAATCTTGGAAGATATTTCTGAGATGAAAAGGGAACCCGATACTACTAGAGGGAGTGTTCGAAGACCCATGCATCTGTTGTGCCATGCTTGCATTGTCGCCATCATTTCTGCATATCGTTGCTCGTTTTGTTCCCGATATTCTGCAGCCAAACGTTGCTCCTCAGCCAATCGTGCTTCTAAAATCTCTACCCTCGAAAGCTGCTGAGTGTTGGGCCTAATATCAAGCGAGCGACGTGCCGACGATGCGCATTGCAGCCCATGATCCCCCATTCCGAACACTCTATCTCCCTTTTTTTTTCATCTTTCAAGGGTCAAATCTTTCCAAACCTGAGGAATAAATGGAATGGGCTGGGTAGGGGGCTGGGTAGGGTCAGCATCTTCCTCCAATACCATCGACCTATATCTAGACTGCCAATAAAACAAACAAATATTATCATATACACAATATAATATACATAAATAAATTTACATATTCAAAAGAAAGTCTTTCAATTAAAGTGTACTTACAAATGTCGATGCTGATCTATCATCAACCCACTGCGGAGGGTCATCGACAGAGGTACCGGGCCTAGTATGTGTACTAACAAACACATCAAGAAAACTGACATCGTCATATTCCCTTTCCTACAATCATTATAATTACTTTAGTTAAACCAAATAACATAATTTCATGGCATTTCCTTGAACACACCCTATTTGGTTTCGAAGTCAATTAAACTGATTTCATACCATCAACATGGCTACCCAGCTAACAAACATACATAAATCAATGTTTAAGCATTAATTAATACACTAAATTTACACTAACACCCCCTTTATTTCTTACCATTTACACTAACACCCCCAACGTACATATAGTTATCTTCTTTGCTTTCAAAGTTGATTAAACTAAAACCATGGATTTTATAGAATCAACATGGCTACCCAGCTAACAAACGTACATAAATCGATGTTTAAACATTAATACACTAAATTTACTTCAACACCCCCTTTGTTTCTTATCATTTACACTAACACCCCCAACGTACATACAGTTATAAATGTTGTTCGGTTTCAAAATCAATTAAACTAAAACCATGGATTTCATAATATCAACATAGCTACCCAAAATCAATACACTAACACCCCTCAACGTACATACAGTTATCTTTTTTATTTCAAAATCAATTAAACTACAACCATGGATTTCATAGTATCAACATGGCTACCCAGCTAACAAACGTACATAAATTGATGTTTAAGCATTAATATACTAAATTTACACTAACACCCCCTTTATTTCTTACCATTTACACTAACACCCCCAATGTACATATAGTTATCTTCTTTGCTTTCAAAGTCTATTAAACTAAAACCATGGATTTCATAGCATCAACATGGCTACCCAGCTAACAAACATATATAAATCGATGTTTAAGCATTAATACACCAACACCCCTTTATTTCTTACTATTTACACTAACACCCCCAAACGTACATCTGAGTTATCTTTTTGGTTTCAAAGTCAATTAAACTACAACCATGGATTTCATAGCATCAACATGGCTACCTAGCTAACAAATGTCAATAAATCGATGTTTAAACATTAATACACTAAATTTACACTAGTATACATACTATACGCATATGATGCTCAGCTACATTTATTGTCCCCATTGTATGCTTCGTGCCATTCCCCGACATGCTCAACCTATTTTCCGTAGCTTTGATTGGAGATTGCGGCCTTCTTCGACCCCGATGAGTGCAAAACTTCAAGCAAACACTTCCTCGGTCATCCACGTCGGTCTCACGGGAGTTGCACGACTCTTCCAACATGTTTTTTTTTGTGTTACCTATTAAAAATATAATCATCTCATTAACATATAATGATAAACATTATAAAATTAAGCTAAGGATAGATAAATGTGTTACCTATTAAAAATTTAGTCATCTCATAAACATATAATTATAACATTATAATATTAAGTCAATGATAGATAAATGTGTTACCGATATGATCCCTAAATAATTTCTTTTTGAGCAAGCAACGGCCTTTATCGCGGCCTCCTCATAGTCCTCTGTCCATGTATATTTCAACTACAATATAAAAATAGAATTATAACATTTTAATTACAAACTAACATTTAATAAAAATGAAAAAATATTAAGACATTACCTTGAAGGCCTCCCAAATATTTTCCTTCTCCTCGTCGGACAACTTTGTATACGAGGGCCAAAACTCACTGGAGTACTCGGCGCAGCCAATACTCCCCAATCAATTGCGGGTGAAGGGTATGCACCTACAAACACGCCAAGTATATTTATACAATAACGAATTAACTTAAATGTTAATGAATTTTATATAAAACAAAAAAAAACAAAATATATCAAACTAAAGAATAGTACTTACTGATTGTAATTGGGAGATAAATAGACATATATCCTCCCACAGGGATCGAAGCGATTAGAAGTCGTAGTTTATTCTGGGAGGAGGAGCACATATCTGTCTCCACCGGACTCTGCACGCCATCATCATATCAACGAGCGGGACGGTTGCGTCGATCAACAAGGAAAATAACGGCGGGTCTTCTTACCCGCTCTTGAAGGTCTAGGCGAACTCATCTCTAAATACAATAAAAATATAAAACTTAAGCAATAGAAAACAATACATTGAAAAATCTTCTTACAATGCTCGGACACATAAATTTAAAGCTTTAAAGATCTAAAGCAATCACAATATAGTTAACTTGTCGAATAACTAATACATAAATTATAAGAGTATGATCATTGTTAAGTACATATTTTGAATTTTAAACTATTATGAATCTTCTTCCTCATCCTCATCACCGGACTACAATTACTACAAAACTCGAGTTCTTCTTCATCATCTTCTTGGACTACGATGAATCAAACTCTGGTTCCTCTTCCTCTTCCTCTTCCTCTTTCTCTTTCTCTTTTTTTTTTATTTTTTTTTATTTTTTATGAAGCAGGCGGCACAGGCGAGTTTTATTAATAGGAAAAAAAATACAAACAAGAGGGGGACAAACCAGCCTGACCCTTATAAATGGGGGGGCAAAGGAGCCTAACCTCAAACAAATGGAGATCACAAGAAAAAGCAAAATAAAGACTAACGTTGCCTCTGAAATTATGAAGACCCAAATGATCATGCATAAAAGCTTGACGAGCGGCATTGGGAGTTCGGGGAACGCATTATAACCTAAAGCCTCGTGATCATGCGCGGTGATGGCTGCTATCGGCGACAAAATTAAATTCTCGAAGACATGAATGATAGAGTAGTTGCCAAGAAAAGAAATGCGATCCCGGATGTCATACTCAAACTCCACGAACTTATCTTTGACGATTTAGGACCATGGCTGCCGCAACCATAGAATCAGATTCCACGGCACATTACCAATGTTTAGGTTACGACATATCAGAAGCCCATCACGCCAAAGCCTTTATCTCGGCGCTAGTATTAGAACCCGGCCCATAAAAGGCTGAAAAAGGCTGTAACTAAAAATGAGAGATGATCACGCAAAATCCCCACCTAGTATGGACACCACTGAATAGCGAACCATCGGTGTTAAGTTTATAAAACCAACAGGAGGAGGGACCAACAAACCCGACAACCCTTCGAGGATAGGGCGATCACGGGGAAGACCAAGACAACTTCTTCCTCTTTCTCTTCCTCTTCTTAGATTCATCAATATCAGTAATGCGAAGATGACTACGAGCGAGGCGGAGGAGGTGGCAAATTCAGCAGTAAGAAATCCTCCTCGGGTTCATCAACATTTTGGGAATATGAGTGGCCTCATCCAATGGATGATTAGGCGATGAAACGTTAGGTGGTCTGGCATTTCATCCTTTTGATAGGGTGTTTCTAATGTCGGCTTTGTAGTTGTATGTTCATCAATCATGCTTAGCCTTAGTCTTCCACGATCCACCATCCGCTTAACTCATATCGACAGACGAGGGGTAAGGTGTCATGTATACTGTTGTGCTTGAGATGCTAAGATGAAGGCGTCGTTGCCCGGCGATGTGCGGGCGAGTCCTTTACATCGGCGAGGTCAAATATGGCATGCTTCTTAACACCTCGTACAACATCTCGCCACTCACAATTAAAGCAGGACAACATTGTTTCCACCCAAATACTCCAACTCGGTACTTTTTCGGGACAAGTAATACTCAAGATTTCCTTTAAGAGTCATACCGCTATTCCACGTTAATTTTGACTCCCCATAAGTTTTGGTATGAAAAACATAGCCATTCACAAAATAAGCTTGTTGTATAAATTAACGTTCAAGTATGGATCTGTGCTAAATGTTTTAACCTCGCTGACTTTGGCATCACCAGGATGTTCGGCTATCTATAAAACAATATGTAACCAATGCTCGGCTACAATTTTAAGATTGAATGTTTTAAAAAAGTGTATGGACAAATTTAAATGAAGCGATATATTTACATATTTCCTTAGCCAACTTGGAAATTCTTTGTCTCACAATCGTGATGAGTTACGGAGATAAATCTCGAGGCTAAATCTTGAAACATTACGCTTAGGATTGAACAAGACATTTCATATATATGAGGTAAACATGCATAATTTAATCAACGAGGCGTAAACATAACTTACTTCACATATTCCTCAACCTCGTCACGAGTTAAGAAGAACATAGAGTGAGATCGCGTCAAACTCCTTGGCGGTTAGCATATGGCGTACCAACCCGTTTACCAAGGAATCGACAGGGGGATGAAAATACAGAGATGCTTCCATTAGACACGGATAACCACCATCATAATGCGTCCAACCCTAGTCAATCTCGTATCAACATCACGATGAAAATATGTTCAACAAAGGCAACAATCTCATCTATAATAACAACCTACGAAATGAGGCCTCGGCCTTGTATTGCTCGTCTTCCTTTTCAATTGTCCTAGATACCTAAAAGTCATTTGTAATTAAAACATAAATAATGTTAAAGAAGGTATTGTTAGCAGCTCAAATTATCTAAAAATAGAATAAATTCAATTACCTCTCAAATGGATACATCCATTACGTGATTGCTGGACCACCAAAGGCCATTTATGCCAAGTGGACGGTAAATGCTCCATAGAATCGAAACGAAGGAGGAAATATCTTCTCAAGTTTGCCTGAAAGTCAACAATGCTCGTCGAGCTTTTCATGTCATCGACACGTAGTGTGGTAGATGTTAGCATCGGGAAAAACTCACTTAACTTTGTGCCACCCGGATATTGTCGAGCGAGATCACAATCGGTAATCTATCTACCAAAATGTGGAAATCATGACTCTTCAAACCCTGCACTTTCCCTTCCTCTAGATTGACACGTTACCAACCATTGGGCCATAACCATCAGGAAGCCTTAAACTCTTGAGCCATTTCGAAGATGTGTTGTTTGTTTTCCTTTGTAAGCACGTATTGAGCCATCGGTTTCATTGTTTTTACCATTGACCTCGGCCAACTCTAATGGCGGCGCTTACAAATTTCCTTAAGGTCCATTCGACCTTTGGTGTGTCTTTAGTTGCCTTGAAATCCATCAACGTGTTAAAAACATTATCAAACACATTCTTCTCAATGTTATCACGTCAAAGTTATGTCGAATGAGATTATTTTCGGTATGGCAACTCCCAAATATACTCCTCTTGGTCGATTATGGGAAGTCCCGAACCCTTGAATTTTGTTCTTTGAAAACTTTTTCCCCCCGAGGATTGGAGGGCAATCTAGATACCTCTCTATAGACCGCTTCACCACTCAAGCGATTCGGTCATCATGATCATTCTTATTCTTTTAAGCGCATTCTTACGGGTCTGAAAGGGTGGTCCTCAGGAAGAAATTGTCTGTGGCAATCGAACCAACATGGTTTTCCAGAGTGCTTTAGCGTGAACGACTTTGTGTCACTCATACAATCTGGGCAAGCCAACTTCCCGTGGGTGCTCCACCGATAACATCCCATATGCGGGGAAGTCATTAATTGTCACATCAACGCGCAGCCTTAGGGATGAAATTCTCACGTTTGAAAGCATCCGCGTTTCGACCCCATCCTCCCAAAGTTGTTTCAATTCATCCATCAAAGGTCGGAGATGAGCGTCAATGTTCTTTCCAGAGGCATTTGGTCGAGGATGAATAAAGACAAGGAGCATGTATGAGGATCACTCATACACAACCACGGGGGAAGATTGTAGGCAGAACAGCTATAACCGCGACAAGAATAAGATTTTTCCCCGGGACCAAGCGGATTGAAACCATCAGGAAGATCATAACCTTATATTTCTTGCTTCGGGCGCAAAGTCGAGATAAGTATTATCAAGTGTTTCCAAGCTTCCACGTCACTAGGATGAATCAACACACCCTCTTCC
>CM028378.1:27852147-27898353 GCA_013146195.2 Codonopsis lanceolata | reverse complement strand
ATCGAGGCAAAGCAAAGCATTATGGACCAACTCCAACTCTAACCACATCCCCATGAACGACCACATGCTATCCAAGAAAATTATCCCAAGAAGGGTACTATTGGAGCTTGCTTGAAACCAATCGCATTTGGTGGGTGCGACACTATGACAAGTGCCAACGTTTTGCAAATCTGCAAAGAAAGACGTGCCCCCCGCACATCCTATACAACTCCACGGCTCTTTGGCCCTTTTCAATATGGGGTATCGACGTCATAGGCCAAATTCACCCGAAGGGATCCAATGGCCATGAATACGTTCTAGTAGCCGTCGACTACTTTACAAAGTGGGTGGAAGCCTCTTCCTACAAGATCTTAAATGCCAGAAAAGTGTCCGAATTTATCCAGGCCAATATCATATACCGCTATGGGGTACCTTTCGAGATCATCTCCGACAACGGCTCTCATTTTGAAGGGGACGTGAATCGTCCTCTCGACGAGTTCAAAATTCAAAAACACAAATCTTCCCCCTACCGGCCACAAGCAAATGGTGCCGTTGAAGCAGCCAACAAAACCCTTGAAAATATTATCAGAAAAAATGGCTGACACATGAAGAGACTGGCCAGAAAAGTTGCCGCTAGCCCTCTGGGGCTATCGCACCTCATTTCGTACACCCACCGGGGCTACCCCCTACTCTCTGGCATACGGCATGGAGGCAGTGCTGCCTATTGAAGTTGAAATACTATCATTAAGAGTAATGATGGAATCTGACTTAGCAGAAGTCGACTGGGTCAAAGGGCGATTTGAAGAATTAGCCCTGATCGATGAACGGCGGCTATTAGCCCTAGAACACACTCGAGCCTATCAAAGACGCATAGTCCGGGCATTCAGCAAAAAAGTCAAAGGCCGCGACATCCAAGTCGGAGACCTGGTGCTTCGAGAAAAACCCCTTAGTTATGTTGACACTAGGGGAAAATGGAAATCTCCGTGGATGGGACCGTACATAGTCAAAGAGATCAGGTTAGGAGGTGTCGTACTCCTTACAGACCAGGAAGGAGAGGACCTTGTTCATCCCTTCAATCTTGACAAGCTCAAAAGGTACTATGCTTGAGCCAATCTATCCGATAAAAGTGCTTCCCTCTCCATCTCGCTAGGTTGAAAACCCGAAAGGGCGGCCTAGGCAAAAATCAGAGCATAAAAACCAAAAAAAAATCAGGAGAAAAAGGAGAGAGAAGGCACTCTTTTGAATCTTCGGTATTCTATCCCCGGTCTTCGGCTTACAACAGACTCAACTGACAAAGGAAAGAGAAAAACCACGACAGAAGCTCACATTAAAACATTAAAATATATTACAAGGTCCTAAGGTGCAACTTAGGAATATTTATTTAAGACATTTATATTTTACATTAACTGCATTGCATATATATACATATTTCTGCCTACACCCCCACTTGTTTCCCCCAGGTATTCCTTCCTTTTGCGGCTCGACCCGGCGATGCCCGATACTGCGGCGTCCACCAAGCCGGGCCCATATTCCTCTTCTGCGAGGCACAGAAGAACCCCTATTCTCAGAACCTCTGGAAGTATCTCCTTCATCATCGCCAACATCCCCATTCTCGTGGACAGTTGTGTTGCTGGGACCAGCTCCGTTATCTCTGACGCCGGTACCCCATCCAGGCTGAGGGGGAGGAGCAGCCTCTTCCGGTTCCCAGGGATTATGTTGGTGATTGCCATTATCAGGCCTTATATCAGTGCCCCATCCATTTTGAGGGGAAGGGGCAACCTCTTCCTGCTCCCAAGGATTCTGTTGCCAACCTGCATTATCATGTCTAGGGATCTCATAATCAGCATATCTGAAGCCAGTGCCCCATTCAGCCTTAGGGGGCAGCCTCCACCGTTCCCAATGCGGGACCGCTTCATTCGGTCCAGGAGCCACCGGGGTGCCGAGGTTATGTACTCGCATGAAATCTTCCTGCAGAGCCTGAGGGATGACCAAACCCGAACTCTCGATCTCTTCGCCTATCTCCATAAGGCGAGCATCTATGCCTGTAGCTACATGGCGGCCAAACAAGTTTCTCAACCCTCGCCGAATCTCGCGAGAAGATCCCTCAGCAATCACCATTATCCAGGCCAAGTACTCAATGGACAAAAAAAATATAATCAGAGAACAAATAGGCCACCTGAAGCCTATTAAAGTCAAGATTCCACATCCTCTAGAAGTCAACAGTCAAAGTCCTGCTGTTTTCCATCTCCAAAAATACCGGGCGAGTCGTGTGCGGAATAATGCGCTCCGGCCAAGGCGCAATATCTGTCGAAGACTATAAAAAGAAGTTCTTCTGATGCCCAACATGACAACTTGGGCATAGCCGGCATAGTGCAAAATGAAGCGTCGGATCTCCCAGTGGTTAATCACCCAGGATATGTCCATGGAGCCCCTCCTAAAAAAGTCCTCAGGCCAGTCATAATCAGAGAAATTAACTTGGGGAAAGCGGCCGCGAAAGCCATAAAGCCCTGGGTCATACGTTGGTCCAAAAGGTGCAGGAGCCATCATGCATTGAAAATGCTCCTCCAGCCACATATGGATTAGAATGGGGCTGCCAGTAGGGAAAAGTTCGTCACCACTGGAAAAAGCATCCAAACCAGCCAGAGTCTCTGTCAAGATTACCGGGACAATATTAGCCCGGCGGTCACGTGCCTGCAAAGCAAGATCCACGATGTGCACATCAATAAATCCCTGATGACCCAGCAACAGATATCTCCCCACCAGGCACAAGAAAAGAGCCGTCAACTGGCGCCTCAAATAGTCCACGTCGTCCTCTAGAAACTCTGTGAATGCTCGAGGAAGAACGGTCAAGTCAAAGTTCACCCCGTTGTAAAAACCCAGGGTGGCAGCTCGAGTGGTGCGGAATAGCTCTCTAATTTCCATGTAAGGACGCCTCCGAGGCGAAGGCACGACAATATTACGAGTGGCAGCAACTCCCAGCATTGCACAAAATTCTTCAAAGGCTGGGCACATCTCGTTCATCCCAAAATTAAAAAGATGATCTGGACGAGACCAGAACTTGGACGCTCCTCTCAACATATCCCAGTTGATCACGACATTTCTCCAGGAAAGAAGGCACATGAAGCCAAAAATGTGATCAAACCAGTCATGTTCGTCGGCTCGGAGGGCGAGAATCCGTAGGTCGAGGGCATTTTCATAAATTTATAATTCCAGAGGTGTATGGTAAGGGGCAGCCATTAGAGCAGAAACAAAAAACTTTCTCTGTCAAAAGAAAGAGCAACTCAGAAGGAAAAGCTATGGAAAGACGAGGCAGAATGAAGAAGATCAGATGTGAAGAATTCAGGTTCGCCGGGTCTCCTTTTATAGCAGAAAAAAGAAAATTGACGAACAGGACGAACAGTGGCCAAGAAATACCCCAGGAAACCCAAAACTGGGCGCCACCCTCATGAAATTTGGGCATGGCGCCCAAAATGCTTATAAGCCACGCCCAATTTGCTTATTTACTGCTCCTGATGTTCTGGTTTCTGTCCAAATCACTAATTGGTATTTCGTCTGATCATGGAGCCCTGGCAGTCTACCAAAAGCAAAGTCTATGCAAGAGTAGATGGCCACAATAATGCTCTCCCGCACAAGAGGAGGCGGCTGCCTCTTCCTCTACCCGTAGATCGCCAGAAAAGCCCCTTAAAGCCGAAGGTGTATTCTTTTCAAATTTATTTTTAAAATACGGTGTGTCATTACCCTTAGAAGTTGGTATAGCTTTATTTTTTGCATGTATTTTGAATATACATTTTATTCTATCATGTCATTTAAAATTATATCGCATTTTATCATTCATGTTTGTACAGATACTAATTACTAATTACAAATAAAAAGAGAAAAAAAAAGAGAAAAGCTGACATGTGCAGGAAAAAGAAGCTAATAGCCAAAAGATGCTATGCCTCTGCTAAGGCCACCTCCCCTGACTCGGGGGCCCATTGTGCCATCAGGTCTGCGTATTCTTCCCCTGCTCTGGGCGCGACTAGATCCTACGTCCGCATCGTCATCATCATCATCACTGCGACGCCTGGTCTGCCACATAGCCTCATTGCTCCAACAAGAAAAATCATCCATCAGACGCTGATAGAGTTTATTAATGCTGACGAAGCCCCGCAACAGTCTCTTGTATGTGGACACTTTGACTTGACAAAAAAAAAGAGAAGAAAGAGAGCATCAGCCAAATAAAAAAAAATGAAATGAGCATCGGTCCAGAAAAAAAAAAGAATGATGAAAATACTGTGCGGGCCTGATCGGGGACGCGGTACTCCTCAGGAATCTCCACATCAGGAAGAATCTCCCTTATGAGCCTATCATCTCGCCGGTATTGGAAGGACGAAAAGGCATCGTTAGGCATGGAAAACTTGAGCCGTGTATCCAGAACAAAGTGAGAAGACCCAGCCCAAGCACCATCAACAGATGCACGCCTCCCAATCACGGGAGGAGGAGGAGGGGGATGGAACATCGTCCTCAAGAAATCTTCATAGGCAATGACCGGGAAGTCGCTGGCAGGCATCTCATATTTGGACAAATACTGAAGCCGGTTTGGTATAAAGTCCGGGTCGATCACATTCGGAGGAGGTGGAGGAGGTGCCACCGGGGATACCGAAAACGGGACATGCTGATGGTTGACCCGCTCACCCATGTACAAGGAGTCACACATGATCGATACCATCAATATCCGGTAACGACTCAACATCAGAGTAACCTCGATCGGTCCTACCAGATTCTGCCATGGGAACAAAGTCACCGAACCTGAGGTCGAATTCGCCACTCTGTCCTGCAGCCCCAGTGACTCAATATAATGACCCAAGGTGTCCTTTTCTTTCCGATTTGCATTAACAAATTTGACCAAGTAAGGTGGTCCAAGAACATCGCTACGCAGGGGGCCCGATACAAAGTCAAACACAGAGTAAGCCCACACATGAAAAAAAGAAAAAAAGAAAAATAAAAGCAGAGAGATAAAAGTCGGCAAAAAGAAAAAATATATGAAAAAAAATATATGCTGACAAAAGAAAAAAAAAGGAGAAAGAAAATATACCTCCCAAGCAGGGGCAAAACCAGTCATAACCTTTGAGTCATTCTGACTCAGCCTATCCATCTGAACATAAAGTTCGGCGGACACACTTTGCCCCGGTCATAGTCAATCACATGATCCAGGTCTCGAAGGCAGCCCAGCAGAGAGACCCTCAGGGTAGTGGATGCGTTAGCAAAAAGAGAAGTCCCAAGGAAAAAGAATAAAAATGTCCGGGCAACACGCGTCATAGCAACGCTATCCCCGGCGTCAACCTGCCCAGCATTCTCCAGAAGCCACTTCTTCACATTGGGAATGGTCACCTCGTCTGTTGTTTTGTACTCAGGCACAAACCCCAAGAGGTCCTCCACTTCGTCATGATGCCCGCGAAGGGTATAATCAGGTGCCAGAGTTTGCTCAATACTGGTAGATATGCCAGTAATAGCAGCGAAGTCGCAGGGAGTCATGGTGATCTCTCCCCAGCTGAGGTGGAAGGTATGAGTGGTATCCCACCAGAAATTCCGCAGCACGTCAAAAATACCCCTATAACTGCGGAAGGGTGTAAAGGCCCGCATGAAATCTCCCAAGCCCGTCTCCTCCACCAAAACCTGAGTTGGCAAAGGCATTGAATGGTATATATCAGACACTCTGGCAGAAGTGACTCTGGCCTTGTCCAAAATCTTGCATTCTGAAAAAAAAAAAAAAAAAAAAAAAAAGGAAAAGAAAAGAGGAGGAAAATAAAGGTAAGACTCTCACAAGCCCTTTCTCCTTGCATAACTTAATACATTAGATTTTTAAAAAAAAAAAGAAAAAAAACATTTGTACATTAAAAATTGTTTTTTGCACATAATATCTGTCAGCATTTTAGGTGTTATATATTTAAAAAAACAACAACATTTGTACATTAAAATTGTTTTTTGCACATAAAAATACATGTCAGCATAAAAAAAAAGAAAGAAAAAAAAAGAACAAACATATATATATATATATATATATATATATATATATATATATATATATATATATATATATATATATATATATATATATATATATATATATATATATACTTTGCATGAAAATATTACATGTCACATTTTTATTTTCACATTCAAATAAATAAATTAACCATGCATTCACATCAAAAAGCATCTCATGTATATTCAGCATCACACTTTCACCAAATAAAATGACACATGCATCTATTATTTGCATTTATCATTTAATAAGCAGTATTAGGAATGTGCGGAAAAGAAAATAAAAATGCCACCTGCCATGGAAAAAGAATATCTGCTGGGCATTTCTTATATCTCTACAGCATCATCATGCATAAAAAATAAGTTCTGGTACATAAAATATATATGTTTTGTCTTGCATATATCCGAAAATGTATCCGAAAAATGTGTCTGGAAAAATTCGCATTTCATTCTGAAAATTCCGTATTGTGAATATATGCCGTGTAAAAATATTTTTAGAGCAAAAGCATGCATCATATAGCTTTATTTGCATTAACATTATAAATCATGCATAATAGAGTCAAATAGTAACTGCTAGTTCAATTTGGGCATCGCAAAAATAAATTGTCCAAATTTCATGCATTATTACCGAAATTGCATCATTTTAGCCCATAAATCACATGCATAAATATCATAAGCAGCATATATATACTCCAAAAGTCCAGAGCAGCACAGAAAATGAGCAGATCTAAAGAATTAACCAAATGGGTGGAAGAAAGTTATACTCACATTGGGATCAGGAAGATTCGAGATGTGCTTGTACCAGTCTCGCACCAGATTGCCCCAATCGTGCTTTGAAAAATAATAGCCAACATGGTTCCGAACCAAAGGAGGAAGTTCTTTCTTTTCCTCGCCAGATTCCGGGTCCATTGGTGCTTTTCCTTTCCTGGATCTAGAGGAAGAAGTCATCTGCGCAGAAAAACAAAAAATTTGGCGGAAGAAAATTGAGTAAAGGAGAAAGAATGAAAAAAAGGAAAAAATTGGCAGAAGATTCGTCGGCAATGGAAACTGAGGAGTAGAAGCAGAGAAAAGGAAATGAAATTTCCTTTCTCCCGTAAGTGAAGAAGAAAAGGAGGAAAAGTGAAATTTTCACTTTTCCCCCTCAAAACAGTTCAGCATCAGCACTTAAGTCCTCAAAATTTCAAAGCTGCAAAGTGATCCCTGAGACTTAACAGAAAGTTAACAAAAGCAATTTTTGTTAACTACATTCGACGGCCTTTCACCCAAAAAGCAAGGAAAGCTCATATCTCGACAAGTCGGCCGCGGACAAGCGGCGTCGAAAATTTAGCGGCAAAGGTAAGTCTCTTTTCCTTTTGAAATAAAAAAAATCATCAAATCAAAGAAAAGAAAAAAAAGAAGAAAAAATAAAGTCATGAAGAAAAAAAATCAATCAAAGAAAAAAAAAAGAAGAAAAAAAAATGAAAAAAAAAAGAAGAGAAAGAAGGAAATCCCCAGCATGGAAAAGTCAGAACGACAGAAAAAGCCAAATCCGCTGAGCCAACAGCAGCAATCAAAAGCCTGAACAGGTAAGAAAGGTAAGATTTCTTATTTTGCTTTCAGAAATAAAAGAAAAATCTTTTTCAAAAGGTTTTATTCAAAAAAAGAAAAAGAAAAAAAAGAGGAATATTCAAAAAAAAAAAAAAAAAGAGGAAAAGAAAAAGAAAAATCTCTTTGTCGTATCCAACGACAAATTTTTATCGGTTGGATACAGTTTTCAAAAAATTTGGAGAGCATTATTTATCGTATTCGATGTCGGGTATTTATCGGTCGAATACAGTTTTCGAAAATCTGAAGGTCCTCTTATTGTGTTTGGAAGCAAGGTATTCACCAGCCAAACACAATTTTGAGACTGCCTCTTAACATATTTCAGCAACAGGTATTGACCGGTTGAAATATGGTTTTCAAAAAACACAAAAATCTTCATACCATATTTGACAACGGTTTCGGACCGGAAGAATACGGCTTTTCGAAAAACATGAAAATCTTTTCATCGTTTGTGTTCTCGGATGGGTATTGACCCAAAGGACACAACTTCCTCATTGGTTGTTTGTTTCGGCTTGAGGCCAAACTACATTTGGTCTGATTCCTTTTATTAAGGGATACGTAGGCAGCCTACATTAGTAGGTCCGACCATCAAAGCATTCAATTTGCATATCTGCTTAAAAACTACGATAACCTGCTATTCGAAACGCTCATGACTGGCAAATTCCAAATGAGCATGATGGGAGAACTCACTTTCTTCTTGGGTCTTCAAATTCAACAATCCAACAAAGGAATATTCATCAGCCAATCCAAGTATGCTAAAGATCTTGTCAAAAAGTTCGGATTGGAAACAGCAAATACCTTTGATACACCAATGCCTGCTAAATGTAAACTTACAAAAGACTTACAAGGAAAGAAAGTTGATATCACCCACTATAGAGGGATAATTGGATCACTGTTGTACCTCACCGCCAGCAGACCTGACATAGTATATGTTGTTGGGGTATGTGCTAGATTTCAAGCAGACCCTCGTGAGTCACATCTTCTTGCAGCCAAAAGAATCATTAAATATGTATCAGATACCACCAACTTAGGTATCTGGTATCCAAGGGAATCTTCTTTCAACTTAGTAGGCTACTCAGATGACGACCATGCTGGTTGTCAAATCGATAGAAAAAGCACCAGTGGAACATGTCAATTTCTAGGAGACAGACTTGTCTCCTAGGCTAGCAAGAAACAAGCATCGGTTTCCAACTCCACCAGAGCGAGTACATAGGCTGGCTGGTAGGCTGCTGTCAACTGCTTTGGATCAAACAATAGTTGGTGGATTACGACATCAAAGTAGCAGACTGCCCAATCATGTGTGATAACACCTCAGCA
This sequence comes from Codonopsis lanceolata, assembly GCA_013146195.2. NCBI lineage: Eukaryota > Viridiplantae > Streptophyta > Magnoliopsida > Asterales > Campanulaceae > Codonopsis > Codonopsis lanceolata. The sequence continues at coordinate 27,889,449 of CM028378.1, read as the reverse complement.
ATCTCTATCACCTACAATCCCGTGATGCACTCCAAAACGAAGCATATCGATGTTCAGTATCACTTTCTAAGGGAAAATGTAGAAAAGAGAAACATTAGCATGAAGTACATCTCAACTGACCATCAACTGGCAGACATCTTCACCAAAGCCCTAGAAGCAGACAGGTTTGCTTATCTCAGGGGAGAGCTTGGTATGCTTGACCCAACTGCTTAAATTTAGTTTTAATAAAAATTAATTTTTCATTATAATATTTTGAAATTTCAAAATTAATTCTTGAAAATTTCTTTTAAGCAGACTTGAAAATTTCTTTTAAGCAGACTTGCAAATTTCTCTTAAGCAGACTTATTACTTTTAAAGAGTAAAGTCAAGAATTTATACAGTCACTGGGAGACAAAAGTAAGATTTCTAAACTCATAGTTTTAGAGGGTTGTTTATGAAAATTGTGAGGGACTGATTTAAAATTTGGTTGAGATACTTTTTAAAAAGGTATTTTTCTCTTTCCTAAAAGTCGTCATTCATTAAGTCTTGTCATCAAAAAAGCATCTGACTTAATGACCTTTCACAAGTCTCTATGACTGACGGCACATCCTTTCATTTATAAACCCTCAACCGCCAAAAATTCATTTCACAAAATTGTCTCTTGCTATTCTCTCTCTCTCTAAAACTTCCTTCTCTCTAAAAAATTCTTGCTTCCTTCGCCCTGTTCGTGAGTTAATTCTGCAGATTCACTTCCTTTTCATCTTCTGCTTCTGCGAAACTTCTGCAATGGTAAGAAATTTCTAACCCTGACTCAGTCATCATAGTGTAAGCACAAATTTACACACTTTCGTCTGTAATTACACCGTTTTTGACTGTTCATATGACTCCTTGCTCCATAACTCTTAGAACTTCAAAATTTACTGTTCATTACTGGTAGTATCTACATATTACTGTTCACGAACTGTCGATTTTAGTATTCTGAGTAATATTCAGCCTGCATATGACATTTCATGAGTAATCTAGAAATTTCTAGGGCTTGATGCTATACTTTGTTCATATTTTGAGTTCTTGAGCTATTGCCTAATTTAGAAATTTTTAAGGCTTGGAACTTCTACGCATACGCCATTCCGAGCAGGGCTCAAAGCACGACCTCTAACATCCCCATTACGCCTGACTATGTATCATCCGGGGATGTGCATCGACGAACCATCGGTTCGTGCATATGCATCTGGAGTAAAGATTGTTGATGACCTAAACCAGTCTGGCATTCTGCCTCTGTTCATGCTGGAGGATGAAGATTTCAGCTATCTTCTAGTTGAAGAATTATTCCAGAAGGCGATAATCAACGACTCTCGAACTTCTATCACTGCTGTTGTCAGGACTGTATCCATCACTATCACTGCTTCCAGGATTGCCAAGATTATTGGCGTGGAATTTGATGGCCCTACCTCTTTGACTGATGCTGAAAAGGCCACTGCCTGGTCTTACATGCGTGGGGAGAATACTCCAAAGGAGGCTGCTGCTAAGATGAAGAGGACTTTATTTGAAGATGACGTCTACTTCATCAGCCACTTATTCGACAAGAGTCTGATCTTCAAGAACGGTACCCACAACATTATGACTTTAGACCAGATGGAATACACGTCTGCTGTCATTCTCAACCTTCGACTCAATTGGGCACAGATCTTGTTTGAGCTACTGTGCGATGTTATTGATGCAGTCAAAGCATCACTCAAGCAGAAACGACCTTTTGTCAGGCTTATCAACTGTCTTCTTCGGGCTAACACACAGTTCCACACACGCCTAATGGCCTTTGAGAAGAAGAAAATTCAGAAATCAATCCAATTCACCAGCACCTTCATCATTAACACCCTCAAGCTGAAGAACGAGAAGAGAGTTTAGCAAGGTCTTCACCCTCTGGTCATCGTCCATGCCATGAACCCCCCCTCTACTTAAAGTTATCAGAATCAATCCGGAGACAACCGTGGATGCCTTCATGGCCAAGCAGCTGAGCAAGAAGCTCTCCAAGGAAGCTGCTGCTGAAGGCTGCTCCAGCAAAGCTGCTGCTCCTGCTCCCTCCACAACTCACAAAAAGAAAAAGAAGATCTCTTCTGTTGAGGAGGAGCCCGTTTCCAAGAAAAGGAAACCTACTACTGCCAACCCTGCTCATCCCCAGGCCAAAAAGAAGACGAAGATTGTTGTCTCATCCGCTCCTGCTACATCTGTTCCTTCCCCCGTGCCTGTTGAGACTGCTGAACCGGACCCTGATCCTCTCCGCTCTCGCAAGCGTAAGTCAAGACGCTCTGAGCCTTCTGAACCCTTTATTCCTTTCATTCCTCCTTCCTCACCTATCTCTTCTTCCTCCCCTTCCCTTTCTTCTTCAACAGCCACTGCTGCTTTTGGGGAGGAGCCTGCTGCTATCCCTCCTTCTTCCCCTACTTCCTCTTCGACCCCTGCTGTTGTTGAGGAGGAGCCTTCTTCATCTGCTCCAAAGAAGAAGAAACGCAGACTTCGCAAGAAGTCTGTGGCTCCAACACCATCTTCTCCACCCTCTCCTTCTATAGACGCTATACCTTCACCGCCTTCTTCTCCAGAACCTATCTCCTCCATTCCTCCTGAATCCTCCCTAGCCATCATACCTATTCTCACACACTCTTCTCCCTCTACCTCTTCTCCTTCCTTCTCTATGCCCGAACACTTCTCTCCTCTTGCCCCTCACATATCTACTCTTCTCTACCAAACAGCCTTTCTTCCAGAAATCTTTCCTCCCATCTCTCAGTATCTTACTCCTATCTCCATCTCTTCTGATCTTTACCAAATTCTCTTTCCTTCTATCTCTTCTGCCACTCATTTCTTTCTCTTTGATTTCTCTTATATTTCTGATCTTCTCTACCCCTTCAACTCCACTCCTAGCTTCATTCTTCTACCTGACTACCCCTTTCCCTCTAACCTTTTAGAAGCCCTTTCTTCCTCTTCTACTTCTTCTTCCCATGTCAGTAGCTCCGCCACTGACATTGAAATTGATTCTAAACCCTCTTCTCCTCCACCCACAACGTCTGCTGCTAACCATCCTGCTGCATCTTTCTCTTCTCCAAACTTTGTTTCTAACCCTTCTGAGACACATATCTCAGTCAACCTCAACCCTTTTTCCCTTCCAATAAATACTCCTGATCCTGCCCTTCTTGATCTTCTCCGATCCAACAATGACCAGATCGCTCAGCTCAACACCACCGTATCTTCTATGGCACAGCAGATTGAGGTGCTTAGCTATGGCCTCAACGCTACTCATGCCACCATCTTTGACATTCTATAAGATTGTTGATCAACTGGTGAATGACACTGCTCAATCCATCACTACTCACCGGTTCCTGGTTCAAGATCAACAGGCTGCTCTGATAGGCATGCTGCACTCTCAGTAGATCAACATTCGTGCCCTCTTCGATGAGCTCAAGACCGGGATGGCACGAGCAATTATTCGTATGCGGGAGGTTGCTGATTTCACTGATCTTCGCCTTGTCGAGCAAGCCGATGCGAGAGCTGCTGCTGCAGAACAGCATAGGGTTGGTGCCATTAGGGAGGAGAGAGCTACTCACTTTTTGAATCAAGCCCTGATTGAAGAACAGAACCAACTACGAGAACGCCTAAATGACAGAATCCGGATATGGGTTGGAGACTACTTAGAACGACGACGCACTCAGCCCAATCTATTCTGAATCTGTTGGTATTTTGTTCTGTATTTTTTAAAACCCTGTTGTTTTGCCAAAACTTCTGCTGTTTAAACAGCTTGTTTAATCACAGATGACTTTAGTTTCTTTCAAAGTTTAAATTTCTTTATCTTGCTATCATTTAGTTTATTTAAACTTCGTGTTTAAATCTTTACATGTTGCATGTGTGCTTATCTCATAGATTTAAACCCTGCTCTACTTAGTACTTGATTTTAATGCTTTTAACTTGTAAGTACTTAGTCTAGTAGCTATCTCTCTACTAAGGCTTCTGCTCTGAGAGGCATGTCTAGTCTTAATAAAAATCTTTAAGACATGTTATTTTCTCAGTGCATGACTCAAAGTCTGCTAGTAGCTGAGATGATGACATCAACCAAATAGGAGGAGATTGTTGATTCCTAATTCTAGATTTGGTTGAGTCATCCTCTGATTCTATTGTACAGTGGCTAAAAGGTCTGCGTACCGTTTAGTGTGGCAACTGTCTTAGAATCAATGTGTTTAGAACTGTTTAAGTGTTAGTCTTAGGCGCGGTTTTGCAAGCTTCTTCAGCAACCTTGGAAGAACAGAAAACTTTGAAGTCTGCTCAAAGACCGGAAAATCAAAATTGGCCAAATCACGATATTATGACACGTGTACACCTATTTATATATTTTCGAAAATATCTAGTCATTATGTCTTTATCAGATTTCATTTTCAAGAAGTCAACTCTTCATGCTGACAACTGTCCAGACTGTCTCCTGAAACCTGAAGACTGAAGATATTACCTCTTTTGGCTAAGAAGACTTTCTGAGCTGAAGCGCCTGCAGTCTGAAACATTACTCTATTTGGGAATGTCTTCTCTGCACACACTGCATCTCTGATGACTATGGCTGTTACATCTCCCAAAGTGCCGAATTGCATTCAATGCAAAAGAACGTTAGACACAATTCACTCTGTCTCAGTCCAACGGTCCAAAGATCTCTTCCTGGTATTTATTCAAGTCTTTGAGGATCTGAAGAAAAACTCTTGTGCATTAAACTCTCAAGCTTCATCTTCAACACTCAAGCATTCAAGAGATCAAAGGACAAGGACTAACACTTCACCAAACTTTCTGAAGCTGCAGATCTACCATCTTAAATTCGTTTAAGCTTCTTTTAGTTTGTTTTTAAACTGTTCTTTAGTTCTGCACGTGAAGAGAACAATTAATCATTGATTGTCTCTCTCACCTTTATACACTTGGTTAAAAACTTATTTTGTACACGACCCATTAGAGATCTTACTCATAAACCTAGTGGATAAACAAGTGCACTTTTAAAATCCAAAGCTAACCACTTTGGTAGTGGATGTAGTACTATTCACAGTACGAACCACTTCAAATTCCTGTGTGCTGTTTGAACTATTCTTATCTTTCTCATTAACTGTTTGTGCTTAACTACTTCAGAATCTGTACTACCTACACAGCACTCTTGATAGCTCGGTTACGCTTTGTTTCATTGCCTTAACACTTCTATTCAAACCTTCAAGAAATCATTAAGAAGTGTTTACTGAAAAGTTTTTTTAAAAAAAACATAACTAGGCTATTCAACCCCCCCCCCCCTTCTAGCCTAGATTGAGCCTATTTTGGGACCAACATTCCCAATGCAAACATGGATTCTGCAACCTGTTTTTAGGGCGCAATTGATCGGATCTTGGGTCGTAGACGCCGAAGAGAGAGATGAGGGAGCTGGTCAAGTGTTGCCGAACCGGTGGCGAGGGCGGCGGCGATGAGGTAGATTGGAGGAGTATGCGCAGATCTGAGAGAGAGAGGAGATGTGATTAGGGGGTTGAGAACTGTCTGGTCGGAGATGGGAAGGTTGGCGTCGGGGATGGAGGATGATGGTCGGGCAGGGGAGATGAAGGATGGAGACTCACGAACTGGGGCGAGCAGCGTGTGATGAGAGTGAGCACTGGCATGGCGGACGGTGGCTTGAAGGGAATCGTCGGGTCTTGTAGATGAAGGGCGATGAGAGAATGAGAGAGAGAGATGGGTAAGGGCCGAGTGCAGGCGTGAAAGAGAGAGAATTCAATAATATATTGGGGAAGATTGTTGTTAGCGATATCTGAATATTGGGGGATTTTGGGTTGGCGGTGGAGGGAGTTTTAATTTATCGGGATTTTGGGGTTGCTGGAATATTTGGGGACTTAGGTTATACCCCATGGACTGTTTTAAGATTTTTTTTTTCAAAAGTTACTTATAATTTAAAAAAAAATCTCAAACTCGTTAAAATTAAAATCTTTTGAACAAATTTAAAATAGGATAAATATTGAATTTAATATATGAATAATTAATGCAATATAAAATAAACAGTTTAATTAAATGAATCTATTATCTTATTAAATTATAACAGAGATAGACGAGTAATATGAATTTCAAATTTAATTAACTATCTACAACTGAATCAACTTAATTTTCACTACTAGAAAACTGGTCATCAGCGACGGTAATTTCCGTCGCTGATTACACTCTAGCGACGGAATAATTTCGTCGCTTGACCGTCGCTAAAAGTTTGTCGCTGATCAGCGACGGAAAATTTTCCGTCACTGTTCACCGACGGAACAAAAATTTCCGTCGCTAATTTCCGTCACTGACAACTTCCGTCACTGTTTAGTAACGGACAGTCCGTCGCTGAAAAATCCGTCACTGTTTAGTAACGGACATTCCATCGCTGATTTGAATTTAAATAATAGTTATTATTTATCTTTAGCGGCAAACATTCCGTCGCTATATACCGACGGTGGATCACCGACGAACTTTCCGTCATTAGTCAGCGATGGAAATTCCGTCGCTGATATCAAAAAAACAATTTAAAATAATTTTATTTAATATTTTTTTCCTACACCTGTTTTTCATAAACCTGTGATATAACAAATTTTATGAACAAATGAAAACTAAATTGCAATGCAAAAAAACTACGAAATTAAAACACAAAGTTAAACAATAAATATGTTATGCTATTACATAAAGTTTCAAATTCAAATAACAATTTAAAACACTAAGTTAAACAGTAAATGTTATATTACACATAGTTTTAATAGTCAAATCAGCGATTGTCTCCCTAAATTCGGAGGTGGGAATGTTGTGAAAATATTTCTATGAACTAGGGGCCGGATGAAGGGGCCATTTGTACTACCAACTACAGGTTGTTGAGGACATTGCTGCATATACTGCATCCGTGCAAACATCTGTGCCATTAGCCGTTGCGTTTCTTCTCGATGTTGCGCAACTAGCTGTTGTGTTTCAGATCGATGTTGTGCGAGCTCAGCTTCTAGAGTTTGAATTCTCGAACTTTGGTCACGATTGGAAACAACATGTGATTGAGCTGTCGACCGTGAAGACTGGCCAGCATACTCGCCCATCCCATAAACCCTTGATCCTCTCTTCTTTCTTCCATCAGAAGCGACGTCATTCCAAACAACTTGGCTCCATGCAGGGGTACCAGAACTAGGCTGCTCCACACGACCCTCAGCGATCTCTAATGCTATTTTAGCATTAAATGCAGACTGTCATAATAAAACAAACAAATATTATCACATACACAATATATATAAATTTTCATATTCAATAGCAACTCCTTCAATGAATTATTACTTACATATGTAGATTCTGCAACTTGATCAACCCACTGAGAAGGTTGATCGGCGGAGGCACTGGGGGTAGTGTGGGTGCTGACAAACACATCAGGAATGGAGACGTGTGGGCCAAATTGAGTAGTCTACAATCATTATAGTTACTACAAGTTAAACTAAATAATAGCACTTAGATATATATAAACATTAATAACCTAAAAATCACACATTTCCGAACTAGCTTTTAGTACCATTCCCAGTATTCAACAAATCCCCTAACACAACTCAACCCCCCACAACAAACATCATTAAATAGACCCACATTCCCTAAATTTATAATAATAATGACAGATCTATCAGCAAGCAATTTATCAAAATAAAAACATGATTTAACAGAAAGATTAAGCCAACTTGGTGAAATTTAAGGAACCCACATTGCAAAACTATCAGCAAACAATCTAACATGATTAAAACATGATTAAGTTAAGTTACGTTAAGTTACGTTAAGTTAAGTTAAGTTAAGTTACGTTAAGTTAAGTTACGTTATGCTACGTTAAGTTAAGTTACGTTAAGTTAAGTTAAGCTACGTTAAGTTATAATGGTCCATCTTACTCCATTATACCATTTCACCAATAGGCGTAACGTGTTTTCATGTTATAATGGTTCATCGTACTCCATTATACCATTTCGTCAATAGGCGTAGCATGTTAAGTTAAGTTAAGTTACGTTAAGTTAAGCTAACTTACGTTACGTTAAGTTACGTTAAGTTATAACATTTTGCCAATAGGTGTATCGTGTTTTCATGTTATAATGGTCCATCGTACTTCATTATACCATTTTTTCAATAGGCGTAGCGTGTTTTCATGTTATAATGGTTCATCGTACTCCATTATATCATTTTGCCAATAGGCGTAGCGTGTTTTCATGTTATAATGGTCCATCGTAGTCCATTATACCATTTCGCCAATAGGCGTAATGTGTTTTCATGTTATAATGGTTCATCGTACTCCATTATACCATTTCGTCAATAGGCGTAGCATGTTAAGTTAAGTTACGTAACGTTAAGTTACGTTAAGTTAAGTTAAGTTAAGACAGATTGGTCTCATATCATTGAAAGAAGAAGACGAAGAAATCTTGGGAATCAATGTCAAAAGAGGTGAACCGATTCTTGGGAAGGCTAAGACTATGTCCATTAAAGAAAGAAATCTTGTACAACGTGTTCTTCAAATTCCTTCTCAAGCACCGGTTACAGAACCGAATCCAGAACCCTCTCGATGAAAACAGTATCATTTGGCGTTATTTCCCATCCCGAAGAATCCATCGCCGCTGCTAATCCGTCTTTCACTACGGTGTAACCAAATTGTGTGATGTTATTGTCTTGGAAATTGGGTATAGGCTTGCACCTGAGAATCGATACCCTGCGGCTTTTGAGAAGGAATTTGAAGAACACGTTGGTGCTAGCATGCTACTATGGCAGAGAGGGATGAAGATGAAGATAAATGAACATAGGGGCAAAATAGGTATTTAATATAATTTAATAGTTAAAATTAACGTCCATCCAAAAGATGGGTTAAAAAGCAGGATAAGTCTGGTACATTGGTCATCCCGAAAATTTTGACGTCTCAGTGGCCTAATTGCAATTTTTGGAAAAGGACAGTGACCCAAATATGCGTTTTGCCTAAAATATTTTAAAATTTTAATAAAATAATATGTTTAGTCTTATCTTTAAAATATTTCAAGATGTAATTTTTTTTTGTGTTTGTTAGAAATTGTATTTAAAAATATTTCCCTTTTAATTTAGTTAATTTTCTTCTAAAACAATTTGAACATTAGTTCTCTAAAAAGTTGATTTTTATGATGTTTTAAAAAAATTACTCCCTGAATTTTCAGATAATATGGAGTATTTTTAGGGTTATTATTATTTACAATATTTTTTAAATACTAAGCTCACTTGGTTTCAAATTCTTTTTCAGCGACGGAATTTCTCATCTAGCGACGGAGTATTCCGTCGCTAATTAGTGTCAGAATTCCCGTGGCTAAACAGCTACGGATATTTCCGTCACTGATTTACTACGGAATTTCCGTGAGTGTATAGCGACGGAAATTTCCGTTCAGCGACGGAATTCTCACATCTAGCGACGGAAATAATTTAAATCGCTAATTCTAAAAATACGGAAATTCCGTCGCCGACATAAATTTCAAAATCATTGTTTACCCAATTTCTAGTAGTAATTACTTCAAAATAAAATAAAAGAAAGAAATTAATAGTTTCTTAAATTTATCAGAATAGTTAGTAATTTAAAATAGTTAACAACTGAATACTTTATATCTTAAATTTAAAATAAATAAAACTTGAAATAGTAGAAAATTGAATATATTTTTTATAACTGGTTTAAAAATCTATCTGGTTATATTTACATATTTACCTGTAATTTTAAGATTAGTTTTTAAAAATTTATTAGTAACTTTTGATCTGTAAAACTTATATATATATATATATATATATATATATATATATATATATATATATATATATTAGGAGATAGCATGATATTTGGAGATTTGATAGAATCTTTAAGTTTGAGATAATGTTTACATAATAAAATATTTTATATTAAATCAAAAAATATTTTTATCTGTAAAACTTTAAAATCAAATAAGATATTCGAGGCTAAACACACTTCTTCACACACTAGAGGTGCGAATTTTCTTGTAGCCGTCTTAGGGTTTGTGCATGGCGGACCAGCCTCCACCAGCCCCTCCAGACCCTCCTTCTCGTCCAAAAACCTTTGCTGCCGCCCTAACAGCTAATCCTTCACCCATTCCTTCCTTCATTATCCCCCCTCGTCATACAAAGGGGAACCATCATTGAAACTATCTTCGGATATCATTGCTGCCTTAGCCCAGCCATTCACCCATGCTTTGATAGGGAAGTTTTCCCATGGTAGACCCTCATTGGAATCCATTCGCAAGCTCTTCCAAACGTTTGGTCTTAAGGCTGCCTTCACCATAGGCCACCTTGATGCCAAACATATTCTTATCCGGGTAAACCATGAGGACGACTATCAACGACTTTGGATAAAAGACCAATGGTACCTCGGTCGTTTTCCTATGCGAGTTTTCAAGTGGTCGCCGGATTTTCGTCCGGACATTGAAAGTCCCATCGTTCCGGTGTGGTTTTCGCTCCCAGGATTGCCCATTCATCTTTTTCATAAAACCATGTTATTTTCGATTGCATCGCTATTTGGACGCCCTCTTATGCTTGATTCACCTACAATAAATCTCTCTCGTCCTAGTGTAGCAAGGATCTGTGTCGAGATCGATTTAACAAAACCTATACCCAAGCGAATATGTGTCGACTATGGGGATTCTTATCCTAGTTTCTGGCAGAACCTAGAAGCAGAAAATACCCCTCTCTATTGCTCCCATTGTTATCGTCAAGGCCATTCGGAACTATCTTGCAAAATCAAAAATCCTCCTAAGCCTACCGAGGCTCCTCTCCCTAGAGTCCCTCCTCCTACTTCTTCTCGGTGGACTCCTAAAAAGAACTCTAAAGATGAATCCTAGAACACAGCTCATGTTGCTCCAACCCCAGTAATAAATCTGGAAACTGATCCTGGTCAAGTTCAAGGCATGCAAGCCCCATCCCCCACTGATCAAGGCAATTTTCCTGACGGCATCGATGATCAAGATAAATGTCCCATGTCTAGGGTCACGGAAAAAGAAGTCCCAATAGAAGCTGACAAACCACAGCCGCCGACTCACACAGATCCTGAGACTAATTCAGACCCCAAGGAGATTGGTGATGAGTCAGATTTTGTTTCAGCCCTTATTGATTCGGATGTACAAGAGGTCAAGTCTGACGGGCAGACTAGGTTGGAGGAAGAGACTTCTATAGTATCCCCGAATCGATTTGTTGCCCTACAAGATTTCCAAGAAGAGGATCAGTGCAATGATCGTCTCAATGTTGAAGGCCTCAACTTGGAAATGTCCCAAACCAAAAAGAAACCCCCCCAAAAAGAATAATAAGGCCGGACAAGGTATGAACACACGCTCCGAAAGTCTTGCAAAGTCATCTTCTGCCAATTCCAATTAATTTTCCCATGACGATTAAACAATTGTTTTGGAATCTCCGAGGAGTGGGAAATGACTCCACCATATCTCGGTTGAAAAAATTGATTAAGCTTCACAAAATCTCCTTCATCTCTATTTGTGAACCTAAACAAGATAAGTCTAAACTTCCCTTTCTCGCTCGCAAGTTAAAGTTTCGATATTTTTTCAGTAATTCTGCTAACACCATTTGGATCATGGCTAAGTCTTCATTTACTTGTCAGGAAAGATGTGAGTCGGATCAACAGTTTACTCTTAGCATCCGACACTTCTCTTGGGCCGCCCCGGTTTTTATTACATCTGTCCATGCCAAATGTTCAAGCAGTGAACGACAAAATCTTTGGAATGAATTGATTGACTTAAGGCTGGATTTCAACAACGCTCCGTGGCTGGTCTTTGGGGATATTAATATCATTCTGGATTTGCATGAAAAAATAGGTGTAGATGGTTGGGATAGGCAAGGTGCTCTTGAGTTTCAAGCATTCCTTAATGCGGCTGATTTAACAGATATTGGATTTAATGGAAATAAATATACCTGGTGTAACAACCGTGAGGGGCACACCACTATTTTCCAATTGATTAGATCGGGTGGTCTGCAACTCTTCATTTAAGCAGGACTTGCTCGGATCATGCTCCCCTTCTTCTTTCCATCAATTTATCTTCAGCTCCCAGACCTTACCACTTTCGTTTCCTAAATGCTTGGGTCTCTCATCACACCTTTCTTGACACCATTCAAGCTGCCTGGAGTACTCCGACATGGGGGCGGCCTATGGTGCGATTTTCAAACAAGCTTAAAGCTGTTAGAGGCGCCTTAAAGGTTTGGAATAAGAATGTTTTTGGCAACATTTTTCAGGCAGTGAAACAGGCAGAAGAAGAGGTTCAAAAGTTGGAGATCGTTTATTCTACTAATAACTCGCCTGAACATCAAGCAACCCTTCATTCAGCGCAAGCTACATTAAAGCAAAAATTAGAGAGCGAGGAAGATTTCTGGAGGCAAAAATCTTATATGCACTGGCTAAAAGACAGCGAGGGAAATACTAAGCTCTTCCATTCTTCTGTTAAACACACTCGGAGTAAATTGTTCATTCATTCTATTCGTGATATACATGGAAACGTTCTCTCGGATGAATCTCAGATTAAAGCTTCGGCCATTAATTTTTTTAGAGATCAACTTACTACCTGCCCATGTGCTCTTAATGAGTTGCTAGAAGTTATTCCTTCTTTGGTATCAACCGGGCAAATGACATTCTATCTGCCGCACCCTAAATTGAGGAGATTAAGAACACAGTTTTCTCTCTTACCAGTGAAGGAGCTGCCGAACCTGATGGTTTTAATGGTCTCTTTTATACTACATGCTGGGACATTATAGCTAATGACCTCTTCTTGGCAATTTCGGAATTCTTTGCGGGATTCGAGCTTCCTAAAGCATGGACCAGCACCCTTCTCATTCTGATCCCTAAAACCAATCCAATTAAGACTTTTAAAGATCTTCGGCCAATTAGTTTGTGTAACTTTTGCAACAAGGTGCTCACCAAACTTTTGGCTTCTCGGCTCGCTGGCATCTTGCCCCTTATTATTTCTGATAACTAGAGTGCCTTCACGAAAGGGCGGCTAATTCAAGATAACCTCTTGCTTGCCCATGAATTAACTCACCAGCTCAAGAAACGGGTTAATGGCTCCAATGTGATTATGAAATTAGATATGGCAAAAGCTTTTGACCGGATTGATTGGCGTTACTTGATTTCTGTTCTTAGAAAGTTCGGATTTGGTGAAACTTTCATTGACTTGATATGGCGGGTGATATCTAATAATTACTTCTCGGTGATGGTTAATGGTATGTCGGAAGGCTTTTTCCACTCCACCCGGGGTCTGCGTCAGGGTGACCCGCTCTCGCCTAGCCTGTTCATTATTGCGGCTGAAGTCTTGAGTAGAGGGCTTAACAAACTTCAACAAGAGCATCCGAATTATGCTTTCTCTAACTCCAGTGGCTGCCCGATTATCTCTCACTTGGCGTTCGCGGATGATATTGTCATCTTTTGCAACGGAAACAAGCATTCCTTGGCTAGCCATCGCAAACTGTTAGAAAATTACGAGCAATGTTCTGGACAGTCCATTAACGTAGGAAAAAGTTGTTTCATGGTTTCGGAGAAGATTAATGCTTCTCGGATTACCTCTATTCATCGTCATGTGGGGTTCAATCACCGCAATTTGCCGGTTATTTACTTAGGCTGCCCCCTGTTTGAAGGTAGGAAAAAGAAGAGCCAATTTGATCATCTTATATGTAAGCTGCAATCTAAGATTAATTCTTGGTCGGGAGCCTTACTATCACAGGCGGGTAAAGTGACTCTCATCAATTCGGTTCTCCAATCGGTTGTTATGTATCAAATCGCTGTCTAGGATCCGCCTAAAGCAGTCATTAAACACATTCACAAGATATTCGCTAATTTCTTTTGGGGCTCTATTGATTGCAAACAGAAATTGCACTGGATTGCTTGGTACAAATGCTGTCGTCCCACGGAGGAAGGGGGGGTTGGTATTCGAGCGGTCAAGACATCATCAAAGCCTTCTCTATGCAAATTTGGTGGAGATTCAGATCGTCAGATAACCTTTGGAGTAAATTCATGAAGGAAAAATATTGCTCTCTGACACACCCAGTTCTGACCTCAATGAACGGATCGTCTACTTGGCGGCGAATCTGCTCTATCCGTGAAGAGGCAGACAGGCACATTAAGTGGATCATTGGTCGTGGGGACTGTTCGGCTTGGTGCGATAATTGGCTGACCGATGTGTTTCTGGAACGCCCTCCTTCTAGATCTATCAACAAAGTTAAAGATGCTTTTATCTCTTCCTCTTCTTTATCGGTGGCAGCTAAAGCAGATCTGGGGCAGGACGCGGTTACCTCAGTTGAAAAGTACGGTGTTTGCATTTCTAATCAGCCTGATTCTGTCATTTGGAGTATTACGAGCAGGGGTAATTTTTCTTTATCGTCGGCTTGGAATATTTCTCAGAAACAATGGCCGGTTATTCTCTCAGCTAAGTTTATTTGGAACAAACACATTCCAAAGCATATTAGCATTTTTATGTGGCGTCTTTTTTCGAAGAAGCTTCCCATAGACGAGAGAATTATGCGCAAGGGAGTTCAACTTGCCTCTCGATGCGCCTGTTGCATGGCGGGCAATTATAGTTCTGAAACTTACTCCCATATTTTTCTTGACAGCCCTCTAGCTCGGTATATCTGGTCTGATTTTAATAGAGCTGGGAGCATCAATTTCAATGACCAATCTATTAATCAAGCTTGCTTTTCGTGGTGGCTGGCCAAAGCTAAATCCCTTCTGTTTACTATCACTCCTTCCATCATTTTGTGGGTGCTTTGGAAACATAGAAACTCTTGCCTTTTTGATGGCTCACATAGCCCTCCTTGGATATTAGTGGACAAAATTAAGTCTCTCATTTCAGCTTCCATTGCCATGGCCGGGCTGAGCTTGCATGTGGGGGATTCTTGGGACTGAATTTTTTCTGCTCGTTTGGGTCGTCATCTGACCAAAACTATTCGCCTAGTTAACCGGATTAAACCTCCTCCTAATATTATTAAGCTTAATTGTGACGGGGTAAGTAGAGGAAATCCGGGCCCAAGCTCGGGAGGAGGCATCATCCGTGATAGTTTTGGCAATCTCCTTTTTGCTTTTGCTGATTTCTATGGGCATCTCAACAGTTTCCAAGCTGAATGTAAGGCATTACTTCAGGGTTTAAACTGGCTTAAATCCAAAGGTTGGACTCGAGTCATGATTGAGATTGATTCTAAAGGTATTCTTGACTCCATTCAAGGTGGCAGTAGTTTCCCTTGGATTTGCACTTATATGCTACTCTCCATTAAATCCATCATTCAAGATTTTGGCTTCTCCATTCATCATTGCTATAGAGAAGCTAATTCAGTAGCGGATGCGCTGGCAAACCATGGGTGTGATCAAGGCTATTTGATTCAATTTTTCTCGGAAATCTCCCTTCCATCTCATATTCGGGGTCTCTTTGCTTTCGATAAATCGAGCACTCCTTATGTTCGTATTAATTAGCTTGTATAAATTTTTCTTTTCCGAGATTAGGCTCTTCTGTCCTCTCACTTATAAGAGCAAGACTGCTTGTCCCCCTCAAGTTTGTACTTTTTATTATTATTTATAAAATCCTGCAGGGTGCCGCCCATGTTTCATTAAAAAAAAAATTATCCTAAACTAGAATTAATATTTGTTTTGAAATATTTGTTTTTTTGTAAAATCCCTTTGTATTCATATATATATATATATATATATATATATATATATATATATATATATATATATATATTTCCTATAAATATAAATAAATATATATATATATATATATATAGGAAATATTATAATCATTTTAATGAAAGATATTTTATTATTAAATTAATATTTGAAATATTAATTTAATAATATAACGTCATTCATTAAAATGATTAGCATCAATATAATTACAAAAGTTAAGGTACGTTAAGTTAGTTACGTTAAGCTGCTTAAGGTAAGGCAAGTTAAGTCAAGTTGCTAAGTTAAGTTACGTTAAGCTAAGTTATGTTGTTGTTGTTAAGTTACGTTCGTTAAGCTAAGTTAAGTTGCTGCTGTTGTTAAGTTGCTGTTGCTAAGTTGCCACGTTAAGCCAAGTTAAGTTATGTTAAGTTGCTGGGTTGCTAACGTTACGCTTAGTTAACTTGCCAACGTTACGCCATTAAGTTAAGTTAAGTTATATTAATTTAAGTTAAGTTGCCACGCTTAGTTAAGTTAAGCCACGCTATGTTAAGCTAAGTTAAGCCACGCTACGCTTAGCCAAGTTATGTTACCTGTTAAGTAAAGTTAAGTTAAGCCACGTTACGTTGCGTTACGTTTAGTTGTTAAGCCACGCTACATTAAGCTAAGTTGTTATGTTAAGTTATGTTAAGTTAAGATAAGTAACGCACGCTTAAGTTAAGTTGTTACGCCACGCGTTAAGCTAAGTTAAGTTATGTTACGTTAAGCTAAGTTAAGTTATGTTAATTTAAGTTACGTTAAGTTGTTGTACGCTAAGTTAATTTAAGTTAAGTTAAGTTAAGTTAAATTGTGTTTCGTTATGTTTAAGTTAAGTTAAGTTAAGTTATATTACGTTTAAGCCAAGTTAAGTTAAGTTAAGTTAAGTTAAGTTACGTTACGTTTAAGTTAAGTTAGGTTAAGTTAAGTTAAGTTACATTTAAGCTAAGTTAAGTTAAGTTAAGTTGTTGCCACGTTAAGCCGTTAAGAAGTTGCCACGTTAAGTTAAGTTGTTGTTATGTTACGTTAAGTTGAAGTTATGTTGAAGTTAAGTTAAGTTAAGCAAAGTTAAGTGAAATTAAGTTGAAGTTAAGTTGAAGTTAAGGTTAAGTTAAGTTAAGAAGTTAAGTTAAGTTAAGTTAAGTTAAGTTAAGTTAAGCTGTTAAGTTACGCTAAGCTAATTTAAGTTATGCCACGCTACGTTAAGCTTAAGTTAAGTTAAGTTAAAAGTTAAGTTGTTGGAGTTAAGTTAGTTACGTTAATTACGTTAAGTTAAGTTAAGTTAAGTTGCCACGCCACGTTTAAGTTGTTAAGTTGCGTTACGTTAAGCTAAGTTAAGTTAAGTTAAGTTAAGTTAAGTTACGTTAAGTTAAGTTACGTTACGTTAAGTTAAGTTACGTTACGTTATGTTATGGTCCATCGTACTCCATTATACCATTTCATCAATAGGTGTAGCGTGTTTTCATGTTATAATGGTCCATCGTAGTCCATTATAATATTTCGCCATTAATAGGCATAAAGTGTTTTCATGTTATAATGGTCCATCGTACTCCATTATACCATTTCGCCAATAGCCTTCGCGTGTTTTCATGTTATAATGATCCATCGTAGTCCATTATACCATTTCGTCAAGAGGCGTAGCATGTTTTCATGTTAAGTTACGTTAAGTTAAGTTATGTTATGTTAAGTTAAGTTACGTTAAGTTTAAGTTAAGTTAAGTTACGTTACGTTAAGCTAAGTTAAGTTAAGTTAAGTTACGTTACATTTAAGTTAAGTTAAGTTAACTTGCCAATGTTGCGTTAAGTTAAGCTTAAGTTGTTGAAGCGTTAAGTTAAGTTAGGTTAACGTTAAGCTAAGTTAGAGTTGCGTTACGTTAAACCAAGTTAAGTTAAGTTAAGTTAAGTTAAGTGAAGTTTTAAGTTAAGTTAAGTTAAGTTAAGTTGTTATGTTAAGTTAAGTTATGGTACATTTCGTGAAGCTAAGATTAAGTTATGTTACGTTAAGTTAAGTTAAGTTAAGCTAAGTTAAGTTAAGTTAAGTTAAGTTAAGTTAAGGTACGTTACGTTTAAGTTAAAGTTAAGTTACGTTACGTTAAGCTAAGTTAAGTTACATTACGTTAAGCTAAGTTAAGTTATCTTAAGGTAAGTTAAGTTAAGTTAAGTTAGGTTACGTTAAATTAAGTTAAGTTACGTTACGTTAAACTATGTTAAGTTATGTTACGTTAAGTTAAGTTAAGTTAAGCTAAGCTAAATTAAGTTAAGTTAAGTTAAGTTAAGTTAAGTTAAGTTAAGTTACGTTAAGTTAAGTTAAGTTACGGTACGTTTAATTTAAGTTAAGTTAAGCGTTACGTTACGTTAAGCTGTTACGCTAAGTTAAGCTAAGTTAAGTTATGTTATGTTATGTTGCGTTATGTTAAGTTGGTTACGTTACGTTAAGTTAAGTTGTTACGTATGTTTAAGTTAATTAAGTTGCTTAAAAGTTAAGCTTGCTGTTAAGTTGGATTAAGTTTAAGTTAAGTTAATTACACGTTACATTAATTTACGTTAAAGTTGCTGTTACACGTTGCGTTAAGTTAAGTTACGTTAAGTTAAGCTGTTAAGTTAAGCTACACGTTAAGTTACATTAAGTTAAGTTGTAATGTGAATGTTTTAATTTTTGTAATTATATTGATGCTAATCATTTTAATTATTAATATTATATTTTTAAATTAACATTTCAAATATTATTTTTATTTAATTTCAATTTAAGTTAACGTTACGTTAAGTTGTAATGTGAATGTTTTAATTTTTGTAATTATATTGATGCTAATCATTTTAATTATTGATATTATATTATTAAATTAACATTTTAAATATTAATTTAATTTAATTTCAATTTAAGTTAACGTTACGTTACGTTACGTTAAGTTAAATTAAGTTGTAATGTGAATGTTTTAAATTTTGTAATTATATTGATGCTAATCATTTTAATTATTGATATTATATTATTAAATTAATATTTCAAATATTATTTTAATTTAATTTCAATTTAATTTCAAATATTATTGATATTTTATATTAATTAGAATTTAATTTTCAATTTATTTTCAGCGACGGAATTTTCTGTCGCTGAAAATAAACTGAAATTAAATTCTGAAATACGAATTTTCCGATCTTGAAGGTCATGCGACGGAATTTTCCCAAATATTCATAATTTATTTTTCAGCGATAGAAAATTCCGTAAAACTAAAATCACCTTTAGTGACGGAAAATTCCGTGTGATGCTTAATTCGTCGCTGATTCATTAAGCTAAAGGTGGCATTCAGCGACGGAAAATTCCGTCCCTGCTAAATTCCATCGCTGATGCTCAATTATGTCGCTAATGCTAAATTTCCGTCGCTGAGAATTCCGTCGCTAAAGGCACTGTTTCTAGTAGTGCATCATATTTGTAATTTTAAAATACATATCTGTAGTTTTTAGATTTGTTTTAAAACAATTACAGATCATTTTAGATTTGCAATTTTTAGGTTAGTAATTTAAAAGTATAGATCTCTATTTAAGAATATACAGTTTAAAATATATATTTTTAATTTTTAGACCTTAGTTCTTGATAGCTTATAAGCATTTATAAGGTCTTTACTTTTAGTGAAGATCAATCATCATCAGAATTATTTATTTAGCTGCACTTATATATATATATATATATATATATATATATATATATATATATATATAATATATATAATGGCAATAATGTATATTTATCCCTCTAAAATCACACTTTTAAAATTTTGACTTTTGAGTTACCGTTCTACTTTTTCTCTTTCATATCTTCTCTCTTTTGGTTGCATTTCTCTCTCTCTCTCTCTCTCTCATGTCTTCTCCATATTTTCTCTATCATCACTACCATTCTCTCTCTTTTAATTATTTTTAAACATTTTTCTGTCTTTAAACAAAAAAAAATAGTAACTAAAACAAAAATAATAGTTTTGAAGTCAAGAAAACAAAAATATAAGAGGTTAGTAAAAGAAAAATAATTGATGGAACAAACCACTATAAAAATATAAGTTACAGAATCAACAAAACAAAAACTATTTAATGCGGAGGTTAGTAAAATAAAATAATTTACGAAACAAAAGTTTTTTAAAAAATTCTTATAAAAAAGTAAAACAAAAATACGTTAGTAAAATAAAAATATTTGATGGAACAAAAATAATAGTTACGGAGTCAATAAAATAAAAACAATTTAAACTGAGGTTACTAAAATAATTTCTTTATTTTTTATTTTAGCTTATTTTCTTATCAAAAATTTATTTATTCATAAAATACAAATATAATTTAATAAAAATAATCATTCAAAATGAAGAGCTTATTTGAGTTCAGATTTTAACAAGTGTCAAAGTCAATAATTACACGTAGCCATATGTCTCTTTTTGAAAAAACTAGATATTGATATGCGGTGAAAATGAAAAACCAACTAATAAGATAGTAAATGTTGTGAATAAGGAATTTTTTTTTAGAATCTATAATGATTAGTAATATACTTATGTGTAATTGTTAATAAATCGTTTCTTTTTATTTTATCTTTTAAGATTTTTTTTATCCTATATTTATTATTTTTATGTACGGTTTAGTTGACGTGTGTTTAACGTACGGGTTAAAAAACTAGTTATCTATAATAACTAAAACAAACTCACAAACACAAATGTTTATAGATTGAAAACTGCATTAACAAATATCATGTCTCCACATGCATATAGATTATTAACAAATTATAATTATGTCAAGTCAAATCAAAATATGTATGGAGTTTTGTTTCAATGAGTAATGGTGGTGCATGTGTGTATTTATTAACAATGGTTAATTTAGACGATGTTGGTAATTTGGTGTGTAGTTTGTCAAATTTATATGATTGTTTAGTGATTTAAGTTTTTAGTTTTTCTTGATGCTTAAAGACTGTTAAGTATATTACAGTATATCAAAGTTGGGTTACTGATATAATTCATCTGTTTTGCTACTCTTATTATCTATGAAGTTTTGTCTCAACGAATAATGATTGTGTGTGTGTTTATCAACGATGGTGAATTTAGACGATGTAATAATGTATATACTTTGTCAAATTTATGTGATTGTTTAGTGGTATAATTTTTTAACTTCTATTAAAGCTTAATGGCTTACCTTTATTGGGGAAAAAGTTATTTTAAATAGAACCTCCTAGATGCATTTTGATTCATAAAATTAACTGAATATAATGAATTGTAGTATATACATTTAATAAAGTATTTTGTGTTAGCATATAATGAAGTGTTATGTGTTAGCATATAATGAAGTATTTTGTAGTATATATTTTAAATATGTTTTTAACAAATACATATCTAAACTTAGAGACGTGTATTTATTAGATGTGAGCAACTAAGATAATTATTTAAAAAAATATTATTTAAAATATATAAATCGTATCCCTTTCTAAATTTGTTTTATATAAATTGACATTGTTTCAGATTATTTCGAGTATTTAAGATTATATTCAATTTATTTCAAGTAAATAGTTATTTAATTTTTTAAAAGAAATGTTTCAGAATCTGAAAAGTGCATTTTGACGGAAACTTTCCAGATTTGGCTACTCTTAATATATATATATATATATATATATATATATATATATATATATATATATATATATATATATATATATATATACACACACACACACACACAACACACACACATATGTCATTTTAGATCTTTTAACATGCATATATTCTATCAAATAATCTTTTGTCATCAAATTTGACTTAAATCACAATTTTGTCACTCTATTTTCACACTTTTTGCAATAAAGTAACTCTATTATTATTTTTTCAATTTATTCATGTATTTGGCCGGCTATATATCACATTTTAGTCACCAAGAGTCATTTTCGTCAGCTATGTTGTATAGAAATGATCGAAAAGATATAAATGTCTTTTTGTGTTCGAAACATGTCGTGCACATATGAACAGATTGAAGTCACAAATTCTAATATCGTTCAACTCCTTGTCTGAAGACATGTGTCTTAAGCTTATATTGAAGGTGAAGGTGAGACAATCACGTGAGTAACACGTGATCTAGGTAAGGGTATTTTTGGGTTTCTACAGAGGTTTAACGCTTTCCATCAAAAAAATTG
Organism: Codonopsis lanceolata; assembly: GCA_013146195.2. Taxonomy (NCBI): domain Eukaryota; kingdom Viridiplantae; phylum Streptophyta; class Magnoliopsida; order Asterales; family Campanulaceae; genus Codonopsis; species Codonopsis lanceolata. The sequence continues at coordinate 27,867,614 of CM028378.1, read as the reverse complement.
GATTGAGTGATGAACGTACGATATATAGCCAAGTACAATGACTAAATTATAAAAACATAGAGTTAGCATATTGCCAAAAGTGTGAAGGTAGAATGACCAAATTGCGATTTAAGCCGTCCAATTTCATCATTTTAATTGTACATTTGGCAAATTTTTACCTTGCATTAGTCAGTTTTGGATTTCTGTGATACACGAAACATTTAAGCCCTTAGGATATAAATCATATTATTCCAGATACTTATTTTAAAAACATGTAAATTTACCGAATCTATTCAAATTATATTATTTCAATTCTATTAAAGGATGTAAATATTATTTTATATAATGTTGAGTGTTCAAAATTATGTACTCATTGTGTTTTCATTGTCAAATTATTAAATATATGCATGATCATGTAATATACTAAATGTGTTTTCATATTTAATGGACTCATTTTAAAGTCAAATCTTAACAACCTTTCATATTATAAGAGAGGATACGTGTTCAATGCATTTGTAAATATTAATTTTCCATTCAAAAAAGAAAAGAAAAAAAAGACAAGTTTCAATTCCAAAGCAAAAAATGCATCTAAACAAAATAAAAGTGTTATCATTTTTGGAAAGTTAATTTTGAAGGGATCATTCCAAAAATCGCACCTCTTATATATATATATACATATATAAAGATTTGTATAGGACGATTTTACGAATCATAAATTCGTAAAATGAGGTCCCATTTAAAAATTCATAAGTTATAATAAATAAATAACATATTACTAAAAATAATAAAAAAAGCGGGTCAGCCAATATGGTTTATACTTGGAACTTAAGGTTTGGTGGGAGTTTGTTTGTTTGACTCCTACAAGCCAGGAATTAATATATTTCACACGTTAATGTGAAGTTCTCCATTTTCCTTCGTGTCCCTGCACTTTCAAGGTTTTTTTTTGAAATTCTTATGTTTTTCACGCCTTACAGTTTAATTATTTATCAGCTCTGTTGGCCATCCATTAGCTTCAATTACCTGGAGATATTTGACAGACCATAACAAAATTTAACGAAATTTAACGAAATGTTAAATGACACATTTAAAACCAAACATGATACATTGAAAAGACAAAAGTGACACATTTTAAGATTAAAAGTGACACTATAAAGGAAAATATATTATAATTCTCATTAAAATATAAAGTGACACTCTTAATACTAAAAAGTGACATTTTTAACACTAAAACGTGACACTTTCAATGCTAAAAAATGACACTTTTACGTTCAATAACGATGATTTTTATTTAGAAGATAAAATGACACTTATAGGGTCAAAAGTAACACATTTAACGCTAAAAAATAATAATTTTAATGTTATAAAGTAACACTTTAATGTCAAATGTAATAGTTTTCATTTATAAAAAAAATGAGACACTTTTCAAAGTGAAAGTAACACATTTAAGACTAAAAGTGACACATTTAAGACCAAAATGAAACACTTTTTTAGGAAACAAATTATAATTTTAATTAAAAATATAAAGTAACATTATTAGGCCAAAAGTGACACATTTTATATTACAAAGTGACACTATTAATAGTAAAAAATGATATTCTGCATATATAAATATAAAAGATGATGCTGTAATTTTAAAAAACTAAAAAATTAAATTGACATTTTTAAATTTTATCTCATTTAACCTAAATAGATTCACCTTACGGATAAAAATTCTTAACACTAACTTACAGCACCACCTCACATGTCACATGTATGTATATATATTATAGAAGAAAATAAAGATGCAAGCAAGCCTTAAAGGTGACCTTTTCTTGCACGACTGCTCTCATTGACCTTTTCATTTTTAGAGAGACATGTCAATGTATTGATAGTGATAGTGATGGATGTAACTTCAAACATTGCCTTAAACGTAGGATGACACTTTCGTATTCACTAAATAGGAAAGTCATTAAATATATCTCGAGAATAATGCCAAAAATTGGTTGAGTAGACATTTTGACATCTAATAAAATGACATGACTTACGGTTTGGATTTGTCCAAATTATTTACTCACAAATAAAAAATTTCGATTCAAATTCATGGATTCAAAAATATTTTTTTTCCATTCGATAAATATGTCAACATTCAATTCGATTATTTCTAAATATTTAAATAAAATATATTTATATTATAAAACAACTAAGTTTGCATATGTGTAATTAACTAAAACTATTCAGAAGTTAAAATTAAATTATTTTAAAAAAATTAACGGGTTGAAATAGACAAACACATTCATATGAGTGAGTCGTTATCCATTTTTAACAAACTATTTTTTCTTTCCTTATTACAATCACCACCTACAATTAATATTATGAGCAGTCATCTATTTTTCTCCTCCCAAGATATTATTATCACATTAAAAAGTCACACGCTGCAATTAATTTTTTGAACGGTAACCCCTCAGAGCATCCACATTAATACTTATTCTTACGCATATTCTTAGATGAATCTCACCGCCATCTACACACTTTTCTATTCTTACACACTTAACAATATGTCTTCCCATTATATAATTTTCTTAACATCTTCTTAGCTGGGTCTCAGTGTCACCTCATTAAATTTACACTTAAATCTTATTTTTATACTTTTCAACAAATAAATCTATTTAATGTTATTTACTCTATCCGTTTTCAAATTATTATTTTCTTTTTTTTGGTCAACTTTTTAAATAATTGTCTTTTTTCAAAACTTTTCTTTTTAGGAAACCACTTTTCTCACTTTACCCTTACTTTTTCTACCTACTTTAATTATAGCCACATATTTAAGGGCATTAAACGAAATCACACATTTCACCAATATTTATAATACAATCAAATAATTTTTCTTCAACGGTGCGTCGGGTCAAAGTAGACAATATTTTGAAAACGATGAGAGTAATATATTTGATATTTAAATATTTCGTATAAATAAATTAATTTATAAATTAAGACATAAATTAATTTAAAATTAATAACTAAATTATAAATTATAAAATTTATAATTAAATTAATAAATTATCTATAAAACACATAATTATACATAACTTGTAAAACAACATAAATAACAAATTACATAAAAATATTCTAATATTGAAAGTCACATAAAAACATTAATAATAAAAGTTACATAAAAGCATTCTAATATTAAAAGTAGAGTTACATTAAACAACACGCACTAAAATTCTTACCTTTTCCCTCAACTGCACATTTACTTGCTCACATCCGTGTTGACACATGACAAACTGTGTTGGACTCATGTGGGACTTTCATAAGCCTTTCGCGCTCCTTTCTTTCTTTTCTTGATCATTTAACTTCTGTTTCAATATTTTTTTATTTCAAGATCTTTATTTTTCATCTAAAATTCTTGTTTTTTATTTCTAAGTATTTATCTAACGACAACGCCATCCCATAAGAAAGCGTATGCAACCCATCTACATTCGAAGATGTTTTGACTTTTCTTTTAGATTTAGCATTCCTCTATTCTACCTTTTGTCCAATCGGACGAGTACATAATTGATTTCATCTACATCTTCAACATCCACACTAGTCTTAGAATGGTTGCCCTCGGATTCAGACGTATTAGACTTTTTATTGGTGTGAAACATATCTATTTGTAGGGAAAATGATATAGAAGAATTTTTTAATACATCCCAAACATGATTAAAAAAATACAGACATTTTTCTTGATGGTATAGCTCCCATGCATTTTTCATTAGAATATCATCGCTCCAACTGCTGTGTTTAACATTAAGAAGTCTATTGTAGATTTCGTTGAAGCTTCTCACTGATGGAGCAATTCTACTTGACCAACGTGGTGTTAACTTTATTTTATCTCTCGACATCGATTTACTTGGGCGATGTTCGTTGTAATAATCAGCTACACGCTTCCAATATTACACACACTTTTGATAATTACCAATTAGTGGACATTGGTCAATAGTATGCATAGATTCCATAAGCGTAAGATCTTCATTCTTGGTCCATTTTGCATGTTTAACCTTATCTTTTCCCGGTATCGGTTCCGCATCATCTAAATCAATTATTTCTAAATTGATTTGCGTCTCATGATTCGATGATGGCGTTGTCGACAATTTACCGGACGAAGCTGTATCTACAATTGTTTGACGTGAGTCATTCAAATATATGTAAAATGGAGAAAATGCTAGAGAGAGACGGATCTTGCGTCATGAAAAATTGGTTTTCCGTAGGTTGCCAATAATTCAGAGGAAAAAGAACGTTACTAGATGAATTCCCAATAGTTTGAGGAACTTGAAAATTTTGGAAATGTCCAAAAATTGGAGGAATGAAGAAATTCGAAAAATTGCGAACATTTGGGTTGTTGGAAAAATTAGGTGGGGATTGGGGAGTAGATGAAATTTGAGATTTTGAACATTCTCTGAAACTCAAGAGTTTTGAGTATTTTGAGTTTCTTTAAAATTTGAAGAATTCAGTAAATTATGACAAAAAAAATATCTCTTGGATTCATTTGGAAGATAAGTATTGTTGAAACATAAATGTTTAGAATTACTTAAATCTATTAATTAGACTTTAGTAAATAAAACAGCTAGGTTTTTGAAAAACAGGACCATACACACTTTCACGCACTGAAGGTGCGATTTGTCTCCTCCTAGGTTTTCCCGTTTGGGTGCTAGGCTTCGGCCTCCACCTACGTGTGGTTATGCATGGCGGCATCCTCAGCCGGCGTAAATACTTCTTCACCTCCTTCCCCTTCTCTTAAGAAATCCTTCGCTTCAGTGGTTGCTCCGGATTCAACCCCATCTCTAATCCCTCTTATTCCGCCTGCTAGCTACAAAGGGGAACCATGTTTGAAATTATCTTCCGATCTGATCACTCTTCTTTCTAAGCCTTTTTCTCTAACTCTTGTTGGAAAGTTCTCGCATGGCCGGCCCTCTATGGAAGTAATCCGGAAAAAACTTTCTCACATTTGGCCTAAAGGCTGATGTCACTCTTGGGCATCTTGATGCTAAGCATGTTCTAATTCAGGTTCATCATGAAGCTGACTATCAAAGAGTTTGGATTAAAGATCAGTGGTATTTTGGTTCATACCCCATGAGAGTATTCAAGTGGACGCCTGATTTTCGGCTAGATGTGGAGAGCCCTATTGTCCCAGTTTGGTTTGAACTCCCTGGTCTTCCGATTTTCCTATTCAACAAGCCGGCTTTCTTCTCTTTAGCAGGACTCATTGGTAAGCCCCTCATTATGGATTCTTCTACTGCCAATCTTTCTAGACCTAGTTTGGCTCGTGTGTGCATTGAAATCGATCTTACTAAGCCACTCCCTTGTCGGGTTTGGGTGACTTAAGGTTACAAAAATTAATACTAGTAGCAACCTTCATAAAATATCACTTCTACCGTAGACTCGGAGGATTCCTTCGAATTACTAGCTCAACTCGAATCTAAGGAAAACAAAGTAAATGAATAAGTCATAATGACTTAGTAAGCTACTAAAGATGCAATGTCATGGCATGACATTATGCTCAAATAAAACATGTACATCTCATGTCATAATTATGATATAACATTTCATGGTATAATCTTTAACATAAATCAAATTTCATACTTAGTCACATAGAACTTAGTTCTACATAATTTATTAGAAAATCATCCATATCAAATAGCCTATGCTTCTCAACTCCAATAATGTGTAGCATGTTATTTTCACATTTTAACTTATCATCAAGCCACATAACCAATTTTATCATGAGTCTCATAGATCTTCATTTAACACAACTCATATAATAATTCATATATGGGATACTACTGTTTCCATTCTAATCATACATAACATGTTATATTTTTAGTATAACATCATATCATGAAAATCATCATTTCATTAGAATGTTACATTTCCATTATAACATGTCATCAAGTAATCATCATCTCATGTAAATCATATCATAAGCACGTAGCACAACAATTCATACACGTGCTCGTAAAATAAACCATATAAGAGAGAGAAGATGATTTTCCTTTCCGTTTCAAGCGTGTAACTCCCACGGAAACAAACGTCTCCTCGATAACTCTTTCGTGGTATCAACGTCCCCAAAACAATCCCTGTCCAGGTTCCATAGCTATCAAAGTCATGTGTATTACTCTAACTAAGATCAGCTACTTCCCCACTGTTGATTCTCTTGTTAGATTTATATCTGCTCAGTACATTACATTAGTTTTATACTTCAGTGGCTAATCGGGCCGCAGACGATTAGCGTGGCAACCGTGTATAGAACTTTGCCTTGTATAGTTTTTATAGGACTTCACTGTGTAGAAGACCTCTTCACAGCCTTCACCTAAGACCCGCTTAAAGCTTAAGAACGGCACTGTGTCACCGGGTTCTTATGACGTGTCCTATCCAGCATTGACTCATTGGATTAATTCGAACTTATCTTTATTTGAATTAATCCAAGACATTCCCAGACATGTCAAGCCGCCGAAAGCATCTTTCCGAAAAGCAGGAAGACTTTTCGTCCCGAATGGAAAGTGTGAAAAGTGCATCGCCCCTAGTCTCGCAACAACTCTCGTGATCGACACCTAAATCGCCCACCTTTTGAAGATCTCAAAATCATTCCTCGCTCTAGATATCTCGTGAAGACGAAAATCCTTGACTAATGCCCCATGCATTTAATGCATTGATGAAAAGAGTCGTTTGAAGTTCTTCTTCTTTCTCCAACGGATCTTTTGATGAACACTGCTATAAATACGCCATTGAAGACCAAACAAAAACACCGCATGTAATCAATCGAACACTTAAGGATTGCTCAAACTTCATTAACTTCAAGTCTTCTCAAGCAATCAAGAGATCCTCTACGATCTAGAAGTCCTCGTCAACAACAAGAAGTCGCTCATCAACACTTATTGTTTTATCTTCTTGTTGTTTACTTCCATTAACTATACTTCTGCACGAATTAAATATCTTGTATTTAAAGATATTTAATTCCATAGACCCCAAACACAAGTCAATATTTTTGTACACGATCCATTAGGATATTCTTTGTAATTGATCTAGTGGAAAACATAGTGCACAATTTAAATCCAAGGTTGATCGCCTGGTGGTGGACGCCATAGCACTCTTTATAGTGTGAACCATCCCAAAATACTTGTGTTATTTCTTATCTGCTTTGTTTGTCATTTGACTTAGTCATTACCTTGATTATCTTTATCCATTTACAGCAAACTTAAGTAACTAGTAAAGGTCTACCAAGAGTCCTTATCTAAGCAGACTGAACAACTACTTTGAAGGTCTTCCGCTACTTGAATCTTTTCAATAGATTGCAAGTATCTTTCAAAGTATTTACTAAAAAGTTTTAAGTGTTTAATAAGCTATTCAACCCCCCTTCTAGCTTATTATTGTGCCCATTGGGAGCTACAATTGGTATCAGAGCCTTACTATTTGAAAACAAGTTTTTCCAAGATTAAACTCTTGAGAGATATGATAAAATGGCACAAACACACTACATGCTGCCTACATCTAATGTTAACCACGTCCCAATATTGGACGAAGGACATTTTGATGTATGGAAGGATAAAGTAATGAGATTTATGAACTCTATTGATAACAGATTATGGAAATGTGTTACCAAGAGTCAACATGTACCAATGAAGGCAAATCTTCTAGCCTCCATTGCCGGAATCCCGAAGTACCTAAAGAAGAATCAATGGACAGAGGATGATAGAAAGTCGGAAGAACTTGACAAGAAAGCAATCAACATAATCACCAGCTCTCTAGACACAAGCACATACCAAAGAAGTGATTCAATGTACAACCGCAAAGAGATGTGGGAAGCTCTTGTGGAATACTTGGAAGGAGACCAAGACACAAGAGATAACGTAAAATATACATACATCCAGCCAGCTTGATTCTTTCAAAAGGATCCTAAGGAAACCTTGAGACAAGCATACGATCGCTTCAGTTGAGGTAATTAATAGTTGCTTTTCTCTAGGTAAAACATATGACAAAAGGAAATGAACATGAGGTTTTTAGGCTCTCTAGGTAGCTTATGGCATGTTAAGACCACATATGAAAGAATCCAAAAACTTAAACGAGATGACTTTTCGTAGTCTCTATGCAAAAGTTTGAAGGTTTATGAACTTGAAGTTAATCAAGCTCTAGAGCAAGACAAACAGCTCGTAATCGTGTCTTTGCCACCATGGTCCAAGAAGAAATCATTGTTGAAAACAAACCTTCTACTTCTTCCCGTGAAAATGACTTTTTATCGATGAACAATTTGCCATGTTTGTAAACGTTTTCAAAATTTGTAAAATATGGAAGGAAGAACACACACCAACAACCTTTTAGGAAAAATGGTGAAAGCTCATCTAAGGAAGAGCTTGTGTGTTATAACTGTAGGAAACCTGGTCATTTTGCCTCAAAATGTCCTAAGCCAAAATTTGAAGCATACCAAAAACCCTCATTTAGAAAATTTCAAAAACAAAAGTGGTATGTTGGTAAGACATAGAAGACAAACAAAGTTGCTACATGGTTTGAGACTGATTTAGAAGAGGAGGAAGAGGATTGTGAGCAAGCTAACATATGCCTAATAGCTCATGATTCAGGTCCTACCTATGACTCTGAAAATGAAGTTGTAGTTTCACCTAGTCCTTTGGACAAAAATGAAATCAACAAAGGATGCTTCAAGAAGGAAGAACTTCTCAAGGATAATCGAATATGCTTGAAGAATTTAATTCCTTTAGAGTAGCCTATGTTAAACCGGCCAAGAATGTGAGAAACTCAATGGTGAGAAATCTATGATGGCAAATGAGATTCAAACACTCAATAGCCGTCAACAAGATAGTATCAAGTCAAGGAAGAAAACAAATTCCTTTATGACAAAATTGATTGTCTATCTGAGCACATCAAAGGACTTGACCTAGAGAAAATTGCCTTGCAAAAGACAATTGACTCTCGAATGCCTCCAAGGATGCATTCAAGAAATCCTTTCAAGCCAAAAATCTAGTAATGATAAACCGGCATAGGATATTCAGATATGCCTCTTCCGACAATCTCTTCACCATAGAGAAAGGTGAATCCTCCGAGATCGCAAATGATATATCCTTCTCTAAACGTACATTTGGAAATATAGGAAAACAAGGCCTTGGTTATTCAAGTGTTCCTTACGCTTTACCCAAAGTTCGAAAGGAAAAGCCAAAATGATCGACTCAAATGAGAAACCCGAAATGGTAACGGTAGAGAAAGTGAAGTGCAAAATACGCGGCTATGCCAAGGCAAAGTCCAAAGTGCCGGGTAGACCTACTAAACCTCTACCCAGCAACTATCAAGTTTGTCTATGAAACAGCAAGACTCCTTTACTGTTGAAGGTAAACTTAAAGGTATTCTACCGAATCCTTCTCAAAAGTAATCAACGAGAAAAGCTAAAGCTAAGTCCGTTGGTAACCTACCTAGAAAGATTCAAAAGAAACCAATTAAGTCTACCATCAACAAACAAGTGGACCAAGAATGGATGTTAAGAAAAGGAATAATCATAAGTACTCTTCGTTAAGTTGATCACTAACAGGTTCTCTCTTATGGACTTTTCATTTATGTCACTCTTGCATTGCAATTGCCTAGGCCATCCGGCACCGTAATGCCCGCTAAGGTTCACTCCAAGATTTGAGAGACCTAGTTCTCTCAAGGTCAAGTATGGCTGTTCCAAAAGGTTGCTAATCCTTAGGACCCGAAAGAAAATAAAGGGTACCTTGTTTGCTTTAATTTCTTTTCAGAATGCTTCATGGCTATAGAATCGTAAAAAGACAAAGACATCCGGTACCTAGACAAGGTGGTGCCAAGACACATATTTGACTGGGAACGTAAGTCTTCTACGGGGATATAGTCTGAAGAAAAAGGAACCCACTTGTTATTTTCTGAGATAATGCAAGAGGAAAACAATTGGATATGGCTCAATCACTAGAGGAAGTCTCTCCATCAACAAAGTTTCTAGTGAGTGGTTTAAAGCACACCATCTTACGAGCATATCTCAATGCGACAAAGGACTTCTATGCCAATTCAACTCCAACCAAGGCCTCATCAAAGACAAGTGAATCTGCTCATAATACCGACTTCGGCAATAGACAAGGAAACGCCTATGTCGTGGACTTAAATCTTCTAGGGAGATTCTCAAGCCCGTGTCTAGTAGCCAACAATGTTCGTGACAACAATGGGCTATGGCACAAGCTGCCTCGCCACCTCAACTTTAAGCACCTCTCCAAGCTCTCCAAAACGGGCTTGTCAAAGGTCTACTACGTCCGCCGACCATGACAGAAGTTGTAAAGCTTGTCAACTAGGAAAACATTCCAAGTCTTCCTTCAAAAGAAAGTCTCAGATTATCTACAAACGTATCTCTTCAACTTCTCGCATATGGATCTCTTTGACCAATCACAACAACCATGATTTCAGAGACAAGTACACACTTGTAGTAGTTGGCGGCGACTACTCTAGATTCATTTGGATTGAAACTATGACATCTAAAGATGAAACGTATGATCTAGTCATCGCTTTTTTGAGAAGACTTCAAACTCAAAAGCTTGAAGACATAAGCGACATAAGATCGGACAACGACACCGAATTCAAGAACAATGACCATGTAGAAAAGTACCGCGATGACCACTGGATCGACCACAATCTCTCCGCCTGCATTCTCAACAAAACGGTGTAGCCGAACCGAAGAACGTAACACCGATTGAAGCAAAGAAGAACAATGCCGCGTAAGCCAAACTTCCAAAGTATTTCAAGCGTATAATAACACCGCATGTTTTACCTGCATAGATCCCTGTAAACAAGTTTCATAACAAAACTCCATATGAAATATGGAGAGGAAGATCCCCAAACATAGGATTTCTTAAAATCTTCTATCAGAATGTTTTATTCTTTATAACTAAAAGAATATAGAGGAAAATTTGATGCAAAATCGCATCGAAGGAATTTTTTCTGGGTATTCCAAACATTCAAAAGCATTTGCATTTTCAAGAAAACTAATTTAAATTTTAGAATTTGTGCATGTTTCTTTTGATGAATATGACTTGTTAGAGCCTAGAAAGGTTCGAACGCTTGCTAATGATTCCGATAATGATGAGACAGTACTAATACAACATCCACTTCCACCTCATCGTAAAAACCAACCGCACTCCCTCAAAAGTACTAACCCTTCACCGTGAGACGGAACTCGACCGATAACAACTCTTCTGTGACCCCGAACTCCATCTCTGCTTTTACCCCAAGCACCTTTACGATCATCATCCTTCGCCGTAAAATGAAGGTTTTGAAGATCCTTATTTCTCCGAACCATTTTGGTGAATCTCCTCTCAACCTACTCCGAATTCCGGAGGAAGAACCCACCGTAAGTGATCTTCCTCCAATCGTTATTGAAACAAGAGATCATCCCATTTCTCAAATCATTGGTGATCTCAACTCAGAGTTCGCATAAGAAATAAAGTTCGAGAAGAAACTATGTTTGCTTATGCATTTGTATCGAACTCGAACCAAAGAAGATTGATGAAGCTATCAAGATCATAATCGATTGAAGCTATGCAAGAAGAGCCGAACCATTTGAAAGATGGGTGTGGAGCTTAGTTCAAAGACCGACCGATCATCCAAATTATCTATCAAGTGGGTTTTCGAAACAAAAGAGATGAAGAAGGAAATGTCACCGTAAATAAAGCTAGATCGGTCAGCATGTATACCGACAGAAGAAGGAATTGACTTTTGATGAAACTTTTCCTGCTAGACTAGAAGCAATCGTAATCTTTCTAGCCTATGCATCGCTCATGAACTTCAAAGTGTATCGATGGATGTAAAGAGTGCCTTTCCTCAATGGTGATCTTCAAGAAATCAGATACGTGAATGCCTCCGTGATTTGTCATTTCGCATAAACCGGATCACGCTCTACCGACTCAAGAAAGCTCTCACTACCGAAGCAAGCTCCTGTGAGCTTGGTATGAAACTCTATCCAAGTTCTTAATAGAACAAGGATTCGTGAGAGGAAGAATAGACACTACTTTATTCATCCTCAAGCACAAAGGTCATTCTCTTCGGTACAAATATATGATCTACATCATCTTGGATCAACTAACCAAAGCCCATGTAAAAGATTCGAGAAGTCGATGCAAAGCAAGTTCGAGATGAGCATGATGGGTGAACTTACCTACTTTCTAGACTGCAGATACAATGACTTTAATGGAATCTTCATCACCAAACCAAATATGCAAAGGAACTAATCAAGAAGTTCTGGTCTTGATTCAAATAAAGGATTCGAACTCCAATGTCACCGACCACATTCGACAAAGATGAGAAGGGAAAGCAAGAGAACATGACCAAGTACCGAGGAATCATAGTTCACTTCTTTACCTTACCGCTAGTAGACTGACATTATGTTTGTTGCTTCGTGTTTGTGCTAGATTTTGCATCCAAAGAGTCACATTTGCTTGTCGCCAAACGTATCATCGATATGTTTCAAAAACAACAAATCTAGGCACATGGTATTCCAAAATCAACAATTTCAATCTAGTTGATACTCAGATGCTAACATGTTCCAGCAAAGGAGTAAGAAGCACCAAAGGGACTTGTCAATTCTTGGAAATAGACTTGTCTCATGGTCTTGCAAGAAACAAGGATCGCTTGCAAATTCAACCATGGTTTTAATACATTGCTACAAGTAATGTTGTTCTCAACTACTTTGGATGAAGCAACAACTAGTGGACTACAACATCAAGACCGCAACCGCCTAATCATGTGTGACAACACATCAATTTCGCCTCCAAAAATCCAGTGATGCACTCCAAGACAAAGCACATTGATATCCGTTATCACTTCCTCAAAGATCATGTGGAAAAAGGTAACATCAGTTTGGAATATGTTCCAACTGAGCATCAATTGGCAGACATTCTCACAAAACCAATGCCACCAGTTTGCTTATTTAAGGAGAAATCTTGGTATGATTGATCCTACCGCTTAATTTTCAAAGTTATTTGTTAAATGTCTTTCCATACCGTAGAGACTAGTTTTAGACTGATCTGAAGATTTAAGTTCTCTTACTTAAAGGTCAAGATTCTTACTAAGTCTATTTTTAAAAGGTATCTATAGCATAAAGTGGGTCAAGGATAAAATTTGGTACTTAAGAAAATATCTTAAGTTCCCGCTTTTTCAACTAAAATTTTTCTCGCCTTTAAATAGTCCTTGAACCGTCATTTGCCAAAACCTTACGAAACCCTTTGACAAAATATTTCTCTCTCTATTCGCTCTTTCTCTGATAACTACTTTCCGCAAATCCAAATCCTTCTTGTTTCTTCTTCTCATCGATTATAATGGTATCGCTTTCTCTCTACTTGAAACTTAACGACTGCTCAAAGATTTCATTTCATAACCTAAATTTGTTTTGGAATACAAACAGTCATTTTCAGTTTCTATAGTATTCGCGATTGTTGTTCTTAAAACCTAAGAATACTAATATGCTTATGTTTATTCATCGCTTATTCTTATGAAAACCTTCATATATTTTTCTGTGTGGATACTATAAACAACCTAGTTTCATGTTTTTGTCAGAAATTCTAATTATTTCAAAAACCTTGAAATTCCTACTTGTTTAGTTGTTGAGATGAAAAGCCCCATTTTTATCTTGCATTTCTTTCGTGCAAGAACTTCAAAATCAAGCGAGACAATGAAAGAGATTGAACCCAAACCGACATTCCTCCCAGACGGATGTCAACCTTCCAGATACCCCACCTTTCCCGCCTCATGACATCATTGTCGCCTAGACCCGGCTATATATTCCAGAATGTGCATTGACCTTCATTCAATCAACTCTATAGCCGTCAAGGCCAAAGATTAAGTGGACATGAACGCCTCGATTCTACCTCTCTGCCTCAACGACAAAAATTATAGCATCTTTCTCGCGTAAGAATTCGAAAGAATGGAGATCATGAACAATACCGCTTCTACGAGGTGGATTCGAGGCCGCCCTATCTCCATTACCGCTAAATCAATCTCCACTATCATCTACACTTGGAGCTTTGTAGCAACTATGGCCGAGGGCCGCATGCCCTGGAAGCTATGAGGAGTAGACACCCCTCGTGAACCTCAAGAAAAAATGCTTCGAAATCTATTCTGACGCTTCACGCATAAGTCACCTCCTTTGACAAAGGGCTCCTATTCAAGAGTGGAGCTCATGATATGTTTACGCCCAAAGAAATCAACTTGACAAGTGCCGATTCCTTCGCCTAGCCTCAACTGGGGGCCATCATCTTCAATGAGTTAAACAATGGGTGGAGAAAGCCAAGAACAACCCCACTTGCAAATGCCCCTTGTGAGGCCGATTAATGCCCTTCTAAGGATGATTCTAATGTCAACTCTTCTTTGAAAGAAGATGAGTTGTTTACAGGCCAAGGAGAAGCAACTCACGCCTCGCTCTTCAAGTATATGTCAATACGAGAACAAGCGACGGCTGCATGGCTCACCGCCAGCTACCTCTTGACAAAGTGGCCAAGCCCGCCTATCTTGGTCACTCCGCTCAACATGGAAGCACATGACGCTGTGCGTAACCTTCAAGAAGGCCTCTCGCAAATTTGACGATCAAGTAGCCGCCCTCCATCAAAAGGCCAAAGACTTGGCCGATGAGGCAGAGCACCGCTAAGGACCAAGATGGCAACCAAGTGGCAAGGCAAAGAAGACTAGGCCGAAGAGGCCACCCAACTCGAAGAGGAGCAAAAGCCGTGGTTAGAAAGGAGATGAAGGAAGGCCAAAAGAACAAGGCACCGTGCCAATCCAAGCCATTCCTCACCTTCACCCCAAACCCATCCTCCCCAGCCTCTACCCAAACCACTCAATCAACATCACCCTCTCCAAAGACCAACTCCTAAACCAAACGAAGGAGACTTTCAGAAACCTTTGAAGACCAACCACCAGAATACTCCTTACTACCGATGAAGCAATGGAGTCTCCAACTCAATCATAACTAAAGAAAAGGAGAACTGCCGTCCCAAACACTCTACCGACAAACCAACCCACTACCGACGCCCAACCAACTACCTCTACCGATGCCCAACCATCTACCGACACCCAACGCTACTCACAACCCTCCATCATATACATGTCAACCCTTCATCATCTATTCCTCCCGAGTCATCTACTGTGAGGAATTCACCACCCTGAGTCATCCCTCGTGAGGAGCCCCAAATCTCGAGAGGAGACAACCCCCACCTCCTCCTCCTTCACCCTTCAACTCTTCACCGACCCATCTACCCCTTCCTCACCTCCTCAATCCCAACCAACTTCTCAACCACACCACGCCCAACTCCAATCCCTCCCACCATTGGGACTCTGGCTGCCAAGTTCCTTTTGAACTTTCACACAAGAGGCACCTATTTACCACTACCCATCAACCTCTCAACCTTCTCTCAACCTCTCCTTAGAAAACCAAATCCTCTTCTACCCCGCCTTCCTTCCGGTTTTCTACCTCGACCAGCAAT
>CM028378.1:27826342-27852047 GCA_013146195.2 Codonopsis lanceolata | reverse complement strand
CATCATGTGATAACATCGCTATCTCATTCTCCAAAATCCAGTGATGCATTCAAAGACAAAGCACATTGATATTCGTTATCATTTTCAAAGATCATGTGGAAAGGTAACATCAGTGGAATATGTTCCAACTCGAGCATCAATTGGCAAACATTCTCACAAAACCACTGGATGCCACCGGTTTGCTTATTTAAGGAGAAATCTTGGTATGATTGATCCTACTCGCTTAAAAGTTAATATGTTGTTAAATATTTTTCATACCGGTAGACCTAGTATTAGACTAATCAGACGTAAGTTCTCCTTTACCGAAGACTTAAAGGTTAGTACTCTTTACAGTTCATTTTCTTTAAAGAGGTTTCTAAAGTAAAGGGGTCATGACAAAATTCAAGATTTAAGAAAATATCTTAAGTTCCCGCTTTTTCAAACAGATATTTCTCGCTTAAATAGCTCTTTGAACCGCTATTTCCAAACTTACTTAAACCCTCCGAACGTAAAACTTCTCTCTAAGTATCTATTTTCTCGCAAATTTCAAGTTCTTCTTCTTGTTTCTTCTTCTCATCCTCAAACAATGGTACGCTTATCTCTACTCTACTGTAATTTTCGGATACGGATCTGCTCGCATTTCAATATCATATTAAAATTTTGGAATTCAAACCGCCATTTTCGAGTTTGAACTGATTCGCCATTGTTGTTCTTACATACTTGAATACTAATAATGCTTTTTGTTTATTCATTGTTCATTCTTATGAAAACTTCGTTATGCATTTCTAGTGTGGTTACTCTAAACATTCTAGGTTTCAAGTTTTTGCTTAAAAATTTCAATTATTTTAGAAAACTTTGAAATTCCTACTTGTTTAGATATCTAGATGAAAAGCCCTAAATTTTATTTTGTTTTTCTTTCAGCAAGAACTTCAAAACTAAGAGCGACAAGGGAAGACTTTGACGCCGAGAAAGTCATTCCTCCCAAAGTAAATATAAATCTTCCAGATATCCAACCTATCCCGCCGCCACGACATCATTGTCGCTTGACCCCAAGCTATACATTCCCGGCATGTGTATTGACCTTCGTCAATCAACTCCATTGCCGCCGGTAAAGCTTGCGAGGATATGGACGCCCCCGGATTCTACCCCTCTTCGCCTCAACGACAAAGCTACAAGATCTTCCCGGCGTAAGAATTTTATCAACGAATGGAGCTCATGAGCCACCTCGCTTCTTCGTGGTGGATTCGAGGCCGCCCCATTTCGCCACCGCCAAATCTATTTCCACCATCATTGGCGTGCATTACGGTGGAGTCAAGCCGCAACAACGGCCGAGGCTTTACATGCCCTGAAGCCATGAGGGAGCCGACACACCCCGAGCCACAAGGAAAATGCTCCAAATCGCTCCTCTTGACGCTTCATCGCACTAGCCACCTTCTTGACAAGTGGCTCCTTTTCAAGAGTGGAGCACATGATATGTTTATCGCCAACAGATAACCGACTGTCAGTATTTCTACAGCCTTCGTCTCGAACTGGGGCTCATCATCTTCGACGAGCAAGCAAAGTGGGTGGAGAAAGCTAAGAACAACCCCACTTGCAAGCGCCCCTTCGTCAGCTTATCAATGCCCCCGCTGAGGGATGATGCGAGACATCAACTCTTCTTTGAAAGAAGATGAGTTGTTTGCAGAGCCAAGACAAGCAACTCACACCAAGCCAAGTACACCGAATACGAGAACAAGCGCCGGCTACAAAAAGGTCCGTCACGGCCTCTTTGACAAAGTGGCCAAACCTACACCGATCTTGGTCACCCGCTTCAACATGGAAGCACATCTAGTTGGGAGCAGACCTTCAAAAGGTCTCAAAAATTTGACGATCGGTGGCCACGCCTCCATCTTAAGGCCAAAGGCCCGCAGACGAGTGCAGCGGGTGCTATTGGCCAAAATAGCAGCCTGGGCAAAGCCAAGAAGACAAGGCCTAAGTGGCACCTCCAATCGAAGAGGAGCAGCCAAATGGATAAGGAAGGAGATGAAGGAAGGCCAAGAAGAAGGCACAAGGCCAATCTAGCCATTCCTCCCATCCATCCACCCAAGCCAAGCCATCCTCTCACCCACCTTCCCAACCCACCAACCACCCTCCCCATCTCCCCGCCTCCACACTCCAAACCAAAACGAAGGAGACTTCAGAAACCTCAAGACCAGCCATCCAGCCCCGCCAACCTCTACCGATGAAGCGGCCGAAGTCTCCTATTCACCGCCGAGGAAGAAAAGGAGAGCTACCGAACCTCAACCCTCTACCGCAAGCCAACCTACTATACCCTACCGACGCCCAACCAACTACCGACGACTCCACCAACCCTTACCTATCAACCCTTCATCTATACCAACTACCGAACCCCTACCAACTACCGACGCCCAAACCCAACCCGTCAACGCTTCATCTAAACCTCGTCAACCCTTCAACTACCCCTTCACCACCTCCTGAGGAGTCTATCCTCAGAGGAGCTCAAAATGAGGAGGAGCCACCAACCCCAACTCCTCCTCCTCCCTCACCTTTTAACTACTCACCCGACCCATCCACACCTTCCTCACCACCCCAATCCCAACCAACTTCTTCAACCACACCACGCCCTTAGATCCCGCCGCCAAGTTCCTCTTTGAACTCTCGCAAGAGTGCATCTATTCACCACTCATCAACCTCCTCAACCTTCTCAACCTTCCCTTCAAAAACCCAAATCCTCTTCTACCCAAATTCCCTTCTTTCTCGGTTCTCTACCGAACCCATTCCTCATCCTCCCATATCGCTGACAATTCGACACCGATATGGAACCGATTCCCACCAACCCCGCCTCCACCTTCCCCTATACCTATATCCTCTTCCACCAAAACCATCCCCACCCAAGACTCATCTTCTTCTGCCTCCTAACTCCTCCCCAAACGCCCTTCAGCAGCAGACTCGCCTCTGCCGCAAGCACCATTCACATTGGCCAAGCATCTACTTCCAATCACCACCAATGCTGAATTTTGTCCCTGCTAGACGCCATCTACCTGTTAGGCGAAGCCAAGATATCTACCGCTACCGCCGAAGTAGCACGCAGCCAAGGCCAAGGCCACGACGAATCGCCGCTAATCTTCGACGCTTCAAGAGGATGTCTCGACTCGCTTTGACAGATGCGACAGACATTCACCGATGTCAAGATCAACATCGCAGCTCAACGTGATGAAGGTTGCCGTATCATTGGGTCCATCTTCTACGAGTTATTCCACGCCATCACTCTCCATCTCTGCCACCTGGCCGCCCTCCGCTTTGAACCGAACAACCTCGCCGCAACTCGCCCATGATATAATGAATGCCAACAGGATCGTGATCCGCCATCACTGAGGAGAAGCAAATGAGATCTATCAATAGAATGCCGATGGAAGAGAACATGCTTTCGTGAAGAACTCGACTACCGCTCTCGCTCCACCGACCTCCGACCGAGATGACGAATACCAACGAAGAGTGGAAGAGCTAGAGCGAGAAAGAAGTGAAAATGAGGTCGCAGACAAAGGCAAAGGGAAAAGACCTTGGTAGCTTTTGTATCTTTTCTTCCCTTTCCTTTGTATTTATTTTGTCTTATTTTTTGAAAACTCGTTGTATGTAAACATCTTGTTTATAAATACGATGATTACTCCTTTTTCAAAAATTATGGTGTTTAAATTCTTGCTACTTTATTGATTACTTATATCGAATTTAAACCGCCGCTAATCTTTGTGATGCTCTTTTGTCTCTCTTATCCTCGTATGCACTTAGTTTAGTCCCTTGCATCCGAGGTGTTATTCTGCTTAATAGAGACATGTCTACCGACTACTTAATATATAAAATCTCTCGTGCATGCTATTATCTATTAAATAGTTTGTTTTAAAACCCTCATTTGTAGTAATGATGACCAGATATAAAAGGAGGAGATTGTTGATTCTTATGTTAAATTTATATCTCGATCAAGACATTACATTAGTTTTATACTTCGCTGGCTAATCGGGTGCGTGACGATTAGCGTGGCAACCGTGTATAGAACTTTGCCTTGTATAGTTTTTGTAGGACTCTTTTCGTGTTCACGAAGACCCTTCTTGGCTTCACCTAAGACCCGCTCAAAGCTTAAGATCGGTAGACCTCGTGTCCTTCTTTACGTGTCCTCTTCAATAGCTAGCCGGATTAATTCAAACTTATTTCCATATATTATTTGAATTAATCCAAGTCATTCGACATGTCAAGTCGCCGAAAGCAACTTTCCGAAAAGCAGAAGACTTTTCGCCCGAATGAAAGCGTAGCTGTGCTGCATCGCCTCCTACTTTCTGCCTCATCTCTCAAATCTGACACCAAATCGCCCACCTTTTTTGAAGATCTCAGAAATGATTATCTGCTCTGGATATCTGTGAAGACAAAATTCTTGATCGACAAACCCTATGCATTTAATGCATTTATGAATAGAGCATTGAAGCCTTCGCCCTTCCAACGGATTCTTTTGAAATGCACCTTGTATAAATACTTTCATTGAAGACTGGAACATAGAGACAACTACACAGAATCAATCGAACACTTAAAGAATTGCTCAATCTACACAACTCCAAGTCTTTCACCAAGCATTCAATAGATCCTCAATAGATCTAGAAGTCCTCACAACAACAAGAAGTCGCTTCTTCAACATTTATTGTTTTATTCTTCTTGTTGTTAACTTCCATTAAACTATATTTTCAGCATCTAATTAAATATCTCGTATTTACAGATATTTAATTCCATAGACCCAAACACAAGTCAATATTTTGTACACGATCCATTAGGGATATTCTTTGTAATTGATCTAAGTGGAAAACATAGTGCACAATTTAAAATCCAAGGTTGACTGCCTTGGTGGTGGACGTAGCACTATTTACAATGTGAACCATCTCAAAATACTTGTGTTATTTCCTTCTGTTTGTCTATTACTTGAACTGCCTAGTTTCCTTGTTCATTATATCCATTTCAGCAGAAACTTAAGTAATCTGTAAAGGTCTACCGATAGTCCTTATCGGCAGACCTGGAACAATTTTCTTGAAGGTCTTCCGCTACTTGAATCTTTTCATAGATTGCAAGTAACTTTCAAGGAACTTACTTTAAAAGTTTTAAAGTGTTAATAAGCTATTCAACCCCCCCTTCTAGCTTATTATTGTGCTCATTGGGACCCACATAGCCACTGTACTTTTTGATCAACCCATGAAATCCGAGGATTCATAGTCCCAAAAGAAAGGTGCCACAACCTTATTCATAGATAGCTCTTTTCCGTTAGGTAGCTTTCACACTTCTTCTATTTAGGGGAGTCAATTTTCTCAAGATCAACCCATGAGAACCTAAGTTCCATAGTACTTTGATAAATTGTAGCATCCAAAAAATTTCAAAAGGTAGCTCTTTCCTTTGTGGACTTAAGATTTTTTAATAGCAATAATATTTTAGGGAGAGAGTGAGGATCATAACAAAAAAAATCACAATAGATTTTGAATGAATTCCCAAGCAACAACAAAAGACACATACATGTGAGTCAATTGATCTAGAGTGCCCTCTAAAGACAAAATGCAAGCATGCCTAATTTTTTTTAAATAATTAACTAAGTGTAAAATCATATGGCACACAAAACATAAGATATTTCCAAAGATTGAAAAATCTCTCAAAATCAAGATACTAGGTAAAAATATCAGCAAGATGATTTTCAGTCCCAACATGTTCAATGCAAACAATTTACATATTCAACCAAGTCTCTAATAAAGTGGTGTCTTATATCAATGTGTTTTGTTCGAGAATGATGAACTGGATTTTTGTGCTAAGCAAATTGCATAGGTGTTATCAAAAAACAAGGTTAACACATCAATGTGTAGCCCATAATCTTTGATCATTTGGAGCATCCATAAAAGTTGTAAGGCTTCTCTCAAAAATATTTTGATAAGCATGCTAATTTGTGAGAATCAACCTAACCTTACCTCTTCTCCTTGTGTATATGCCATCATGAATATTACCTGTCACTTGAGAGATTGGATGGTTTTCTGTATGCGGCTGGGAATGTCATGAATTCGATCAGTTAGCTTTGATTCAGTTTTAGTCTGTTCAGGTTCAGTTTCAGCATCTGGGGAGTTTCTGTCCATTGTGACTTCCGATGTAGCTACATTCGGAATCACATTGGGTATCACATTCTGAATCACATCGGCTGAACTTCCAGGATATGCAGATTCTTTCTGATCAGGTGCAGGTTCAATGGTTTTAGATGTAAGTTCTGAAGATTGTGCAGGAGATTCATGATCTCCAAAGTCAGGAGATTCATCATAGGACCACTTAGCACCAGGATATATGTCAAAAGGCTCACAGTATTTGGATTTACCCTTCTTGTCACTGCCTTTGGGAACCCACATTTGTTTAAAGGTTTTAGGTTGCTGTTTCTGTGAATGTGATTTCTGATGTAGCTTCGAATGTGACTTCCAATGCTGCTGCATTGGTTGTTGCATTCGATGTTGCATCTGAGTTTTAACCAAGAAAGCCTACCTTACTTCATCCTCATATATAGCCTTTTTCAGAAAACAGAAAGGTTGTATATGACCAAGCTTATGGCAAAAATGACAAACAAAGTTTTTCTTTCTTGATTTTGGCTTTTCAAAGAAATCTGTGTTCTGAAAATTCTGTAAAGGTTGTTTAGGTTCAGATGTACCTTCACCTTCTTTCACAAATATTTTTGGTACAAAACCAATACCTGCCTTGGATGGATTACCTGAATTAAGCATCTCATCCATTTTTTGTTGGCTTGAATTCCATTTAGCGCTGGTTTCATTTGCTTGAATGAGATATTCCTTTAACCCTTCGATCTCAACATCATTTTTGCTTAGCAAGCTTTCCAGCCTTATAATGCAATCTTTCTGATCTTCATTGACCTTCTTCAACAGCTCGTTTGCCTTACCAAGCAATGTAACTTGGTGAGCTTGTTTCTCCCAATCATTGTATAAATTCCTTGTAACCTTCCAGCAAATCAGACTCTGAATCTTCACCATCTTCTGGGACTGAGGAGTTAAAATAGTAGAGATCTTCCCTGTTTCTGTCCACTGCATCTTCTGATGTGACTTCGGATGTAGCTACATTCGGAGTCACATTGGCCAAAAATCCTGCAAAATCGATGGAGAGTTGTGTGGTACAACAAATGAGAGTGATGAGATCACCGGATCTTCATCATCACTATCACTCAAAGTCGCAGAAAAATTCAAACCCTTCTTTCTCAAAGTATTAGCACATTGATTAGCATAATGCCCAAACCCTTGACAAGCCCTACATTGAATAGAATCAATATTTTTACTTCTAGATGTAGGCTGCTTAGCAAAAGGATTGGTAAAAGATTTTTCAGGGGTTTGAAAAGAACTTTCTTTGGGAGGAAATTTGCTAGGCTCAGTTTTGAAAACTGTTTTGGTGATAGAAGATGGAGATCCTGCTTTCGCCCTTTGCTTTCAAAATATTTTTAAACTTTGTTGTTAAAAAATCCATTGACTCTTCACCAAAATCAGATTCTTCAATCTCCTTATGCAATTCAAGAAATTCAGAAGAGATATCAACAACAGAAGGAAAAGCAATACTATCATCAGAAGGAGTAGAAGATGATGAACCTTTGCCTTTATTCTTAATTTTCTCATTAAGGTTTAACTCAAAATTTTGAAGAATACCAACTAGACTTTCAAAACCAATTTTGTCAATGTCACAAGCTTCCTCAATAGCACAAATTTTCACATTAAACCTTTCAGGCAAAGTTCGCATCATCTTACTAACAAGTCGATCATTGGTAATAGGATCACCCAAAGCAAGAACAGAGTTATATATATCAAGTAATCTAGCATAGTAAGACATAATATCTTCATCTTCATTCATCCTTGTGTTTTCAAATTGAGTGGTAAGCAATCTTAATTTAGAAGCACGAACACTGGAAGGTCCTTCACACAAGGTTTGAAGGGCCTCCAAGACATCTTTTACTCATAATTGGCTATAACCCTAAAGGTGTTAGCATCAAGAGCTTTGTATATGGCAGACAAGGCTTTAGAATTAAAAGAGGCAATGTTTCTATCATTATTAGACCAATCTGCTTCTTTGGTAATCTTTACATCACCATCATCATCAGTAGTTTTGGGAGGAGTCCAACCCTTTAGAATAACAAGCCATGTTCTCTCATCAATTGATTTGACGAAGATACGCATTTTGACTTTCCAAATAGAATAATTGCACTAGTTAAAATAGGAGGACGAACGACATTCTCATATTGAGAATCCATCACGGCTACAACCAGAATCTTCTCTTAGTGACGTCAAGAGGAGGCTCTAATACCAAATGAAAGAACACAATAGCTAGGATTCTCAAGAGAAACCAAGCAATTTCCAATGTAGCTGTGAATGAAGCTACAATGGGAATCACAATGGTCAAAGATTATCAAAACAGCGGAAGACTAAATCAGACATTGAACAGAATGCAAAAATTTACCAAAAACAATCTACAATATTATACTTGTAGACCTAGCCTCAAGACCACAAAGATTTCACTAAAAATAATAATCGTTTTACAAAAACAATTGTGAAATCACTCACAAAATATTCTCACAAGACAACTAGTCTTGGAGAACAAAAACCCCACATAAAACAAAGTAGACAAAACGTGGGAAGAAATAAAACAGCTTACTAAAACTGAAACAGGAAGACAAAGCTGTTTTCCAGAACTTCAATGTTACTGCCGATGTTATAACATCAACAGCTTTAGGCTATCTTCTATACTTCAGGACTGGAATCAGGTTCTGAACTTATTCTGTATCTGTTCACAACTTATGGTCTTTTCGTCTCTCTCAAGTTCTGCCCGAAGTCCTCTATTTATATGTGAAGGAGACCTACACATAAAGAAGGAAACACACTCCAATATAGAAAATGATTAGAATTAGGAATTAAAAGCAACTTCCTTAAATTCCAGATTTTCTTACCATACGAAATAGGATTCTAAGGCATGGTTTTGCTGTAGGATTTGACATAGAATTTGTTTCCAAAAATGACTCCTAAACTTTAGGACTAAGAAACCAAAAAATCTTTAGGAAAATTTTGTTTCCAAAATAGCCTCTAAAGATTTTGTTTCCAAATATCCACCAAAACTTTATGACCAAGAAAGGTGAAACAAAACCAAAATAGGTCATGCCTATTTTACCCTTACATTTGAAAAAAGGGACCCGTAAGAATTTTATCCTTAACAAATTGTCTGTTGGGTTTGATGATAATGATTTGATGAAATTAGTCGGGTTTTTGGAGCGTGGACAACGGGTTGGGTTCTAGCGAGAATTCCTTGGAATGTGGGTGCGATGAATTTAATATTGGGGTTGATGCGCTTCTTAGTGCTCGTTTGTTGCAACTTATTTGGAGTAACTTTTGGCTTTTGGCTTTTGAAAAGTCATATTTAAAGTGTTTGTTTCAGCTTATAAGCCAAAAGCCAATAAGTAAGATACAACACCCTTTATGCATTGAAAAGCCAAAAGCCAAAAAGCCAAAATTTTAAACTTTTTTGTTTTTTTTTAAACATGAAGACAACTATTCATTAATAAATATTTGATTGCCTTCATTTCATCCTTTTATGAAATATACATAAAAAATATGAATACTAATTTTCAAGTTTTAATTTTTTAACAAATAATTATAATGACTCATAAGCAGCTTTTCAACAGCTGTAACAAACAGTATCATGCAATCAGCCAAAGTCATTCAGCTACCAGCTTAAGCTATCAGTCATCAGCCACAACAAACGAGCCCTTAGTAACATTGATAGCTTTTTGATATCCTTTTGTTCTTGTTTGTTAAAACCCTCAACTTTGTGACCGTGGAAGTGAAGGAGAGAGATCTAAATCCATACATGGTAGAGGGAGAGAGGGAGACGAATCTCTTGCTCTTGGTTTGGGGGGAGAGAAGAAGAAGGCAAATGAGTGATAGGGTACTTCGGTCATTTTAAAAAAATGGACGGCAAAGTTAATGTTAATGGTGGTGAGGAGGTAATCTGATAGAAAAAGCCAATACGTAAGATCAAACGAATTATATTTTTAGTAACATGACCAAATAAATGATTTCCATATAATCGAGGCACCAAAAAAATAATTAAAACTTTTTTAAATAGTGGTTGAAATAGATTTATTTTGTTTAAATTATAAACCATGTACACTTTTTCATAATGATTTTATTGTGAATTAATACATTTATAATTTTACTATCACAACGAAATAAAAGAAAATGCCAAATATTCATTCGAAAACCATTAAATTGAATTTGAAAAGTTAAAATGAGACAATTGGGTTATAAGATCATTTGTGGATATGATTTTCTTAATATTACATTAGTTGCCGATGATCGAATCTAAAACCACTAGAGTTGAGTGTAGTGAAGTTAATGGAAATACAAAATGGGGGAGGGGGGTTGTCTATAGTCATGAGTACTGTCTGTCATAGTACACATGATTCCAAATTTCCAAATACGTCTTTCCATATTTCTATTTGTTGTTCAACTGTAATATTTAGTATTTCACTTTTTGCATTAATTTCTCAATCATTTCAAATTTGTTTTGAGAAAATAAGTACTACTCCCTCCGTTCCTAAATAATTATACAGGTTGATCCGGCACACAGTTTAAGAAAAAACAATTGACTTGATTATTTATATTGGTTTAATGTATAGTTTCTTTTAAAGCTCATGTGTATGTGGCTCATAATTAAAGTAAAGTGATAAAGTAAGGGTAAAGTGGTAAAAGTGATGTTTTAAAAAGGTAAGTTTCAAACTGGATAATTATTTTGGGACGGACAAAAAAGGAAAGGAAGACGATAATTTAAGGACGGAGGAAGTATAACTTTCTCTACACAATTTGCAACTTGTTTCCATTTTCGTTAAATTGAACCTCAATTAAAGTTTGTTCAAAGATTGTTTTTCACCACTTTTTGCAAACAATTTCTAATAGGGTATTAACCATGGAGAGGGAGGGAGAGAGAGAAGTAGAAAAGTTAGGATACAAGGTATATGATAGGCAATGCAAAAAATTGTAAGAGTGCCTTTGGCCGATTCATGAATGTGTTAAACGATGAGTTCTTGAATAAGACAATTTAGGGGAGCGCTTATTATTAGATAAAAAAGTTGAAGGGTTCAAGCTGGAAAGACATAATAGTTTTGCAGGTTTTCTGGAAGATACTCTAGGAAATATGAGTAGTCTCTTGCAGCTGTGGATGCAGAGATAAATTTCAGTGGTGTCATAAATTGTAAAATGATACCGTTTTTCAGTGTAAAAATTAAAAGAAAATAACTTTTTTTTTTTTAGGGAAACAGGGGCTGCACCCTGCTAGATTTTATTGATAGGAAAAATAAAGGATACAAACTTGAGGGGGACAACCAGTCGGGCCCTTAAAAGGGAGGACAAAGGAGCTTGAACCTCGAAACGGAAATGAAATAAAACCATACAAAAGCCCTAAGATATACGAATGTAAGGGGTCTCACTACTGTCTAGAGTGATGAGACCACGAATTCTGTCGGGAAGAGAACTTGCTGTTGTGAAGACAAAATCAAGGCCTTGATCAATTCCAAGATTGGCCAAGGCATCGGCAACCGCATTGCCTTCACGAAAGACATGACAGAAATCAAGGTCCATAGAAAGAGAAAGAGCAATGATATTACGAATAATGGATCTGCTTTGCCAAGGAGGATTGATGTCGTGTAAAAGACAATCAAGGAGATGCTTGGAGTTGTTGATTCTTATGATAGATTTATATCTGCTCAGTACATTACATTAGTTTTATACTTCAGTGGCTAATCGGGCTGCATATCGATTAGCGTGGAAACTGTGTATAGAACTTTGCCTTGTATAGTTTTTATAGGACTTCACAGGTTCAGCTGAAGACCTCTCCACAAGCTTTATCAGAAGACCTGCCTATCGCCCACAAACGGTAGACCTCGTGTCCACCTAATCTGCTATGACGTGTCCTTTCCAACAAAGATTAATTGGATTAATTCAAACTTATCCTAAATCATTGTTTGAATTAATCCAAGACATTTCCTGACATATTAAGCCGCCAAAAGCAACATTTCCGAAAAGCATGAAGACTTTTCGTCCTGAACAGTGAAAGCAGGAAAAACAGATTGTCCCCTAGTTTCTGCAACATCTATCAGATCTGACACCGAAATCGCCCACTTTTTTTTAAGGATCTCAAAAATCATTCCCTGCTCTAGATATCTGCAAAGACGAAAATCCTTGACTGACAACCTCATGCATTTAATGCATTGTTGAAAAGAGCTGTTGAAGTATTCGTCTTCTCCAACGGATCTTTTGAAGTGCACACTATAAATCTGCCATTGAAGGCGAAAAAAGCAAGCATGAGAATCAATCGAACACTTAAAAGATTGCTCTGAAACTTCATAAACTCCAAGTCTTACAGCTCAGTGCAATCAAGAGATCCTTAATAGATCTAGTAGTCCTCGTCAACAACAAGAAGCTGTTCATCAACACTTATTGTTTTTAACTTCTTGTTGTTTACATTCATTTACTATACTTCAGCACGAATTAAATATCTTTTATTTACAGATATTTAATTCCATAGAACCCAAACACAAGTCAATATTTTGTACACGATCCATTAGGAATATTCTTTGTAATTAATCTAGTGGAAAACATAGTGCACTATTTAAATCTATGGTTAACTGCCTTGGTGGTGGACGTAGCACTCTTTATAGTGTGAACCATCCCAAAATACTTGTGTTGTTTCATTTTTGATTATCTGTCATTTGATCTGTTCTTTACCGTGATTATCTTTATCCATTTACAACAGAACTTAAGTAACTTGTAAAGGTCTACTGGTAGTCCTTATCGGCAGACCTGATCAACTACCTTGAAGGTCTTCCGCTACTTGAATCTTTTCGATAGATTGCAAGTATCTTTCAAAGTATTTACTAAAAAGTTTTAAGTGTTTAATAAGCTATTCAACCCCCCCTTCTAGCTTATTATTGTGCCCATTGGGACCCACATGAGTCAATTTCAATTAAAGCCTTTGTATATCCATAGTTACAGAGCCAACGAATGCCTTGGAGGAGAGCATAACACTCGGCCATAAAGCTGGAGACAGTCCCGTAATTAGAAGAGAAGGCAACAATTAAATGGCCGGAATGATCACGAATGATGCCACCACCCGAACCTGGACCAGGGTTGCCCCGACACGCTCCATCAGTGTTGAGTTTAACCATCCCATAAATGGGCTTAGACCAGGAAACCGCACGGATACATCTTCTGGATAAGAGGCCAAGCTTGGAAGAAAAGAGAGCATTCCAATCCATCGAATTATTAGCACTAAAGTCAGCCGCTTTAATAATAGAAGAAAGCAAGAACTGAATTCTATCTACCACAACCTTGACAGGGCTTCTAACTCCTTCGTGAAGAGCAGCATTTCGAAACTTCCAAAGCTCCCAAAGAATAACTGAAGGCGTAATAGCATGGAGGATAGAGAAGTTTTTCTTATACCACCAAGCAATGCAAGTTTGATTAATAGAATCCAAAGGACAATACACGTATCCCAGATTATTGAAAACATTCCAAACCGATATCGCCATGGGGCTGTTCAGAAAGACATGAGAAAAGGTTTTGGTCTGACCCAGCACGCAACAGGAGCAACGAGAAGCCATCTGAATGCCTTTCGCCATTATCCTCTCATCAATCGAAATACGCCGCTGCCATAGTCTCCACATAAACACACTGATTTGACGAGGAAGGTGCCGATGCCAAATAAATTTAGCGGAATCCATTAAGGGATGTTTAACGCGAACTAAGTCCCAAGTCGAAGATAGAGAAAAGTTACCCTTGGAGGTAAGGCTCCAAACAGCGCTATCTGAGCAATCAACAATGCCAATTTGCTGTTTAATAATAAGGTTCACTTTCTGATAGCCCAAATCAAGCCATGCTGCCTGCGTAATGTTATTCTGATTATCAAAAATATCCTTTACCAGAGAAAGGTGGCAAGCATCCGGACGGTCAATAAGGCCACAATCAAGCCAATTGTCAAGCCAAATCGAACAATCCCCCCGTCCAATAATCCATTTTATGACAGCCTCAGCCTCGTTACGAACCAGGCACATACGATGCCATGTGTGAGATCCTTGACCAGCAGCACAGGAAGGATGCGTCGAATTGCAGTAGCTCTTTCTCATGAATTTGGCCCAAAGATTATCAGATGAGCGAAATCTCCACCATAATTTAATGGAAAAAGCGCGGATAACGTTTGTAATCGAGCGAATACCAATTCCCCCTTCTAGAACCGGTCTACAACATCTCTCCCAAGCAATCCAGTGAGCTTTCGATTTCCCATCTATAGAACCCCAAAAGAAGTTGGCCAATATCCTGTTAATATGTTTAATAACAGAAACAGGAGGATCCAACGTAGCTATTTGATACATCACAATAGATTGAAGGAACGAATTAATGAGAGTGATTTTTCCAGCCTTAGAGAGGAAGACACCAACCCATGAATTAATTTTATTCTGCAGTTTACCAATCAGATTGTCAAAGAGAGAGATCTTTTTACGGCCTTCAAACAAAGGGCATCCTAAATTATTCACAGGAAGAGGCTTGTGACAAAACCCCAAATGTCTTCGAATGGTACTGATTCTGGACGTAGCAGTGGAACTAGAGACCATAAAACAACTCTTATTTGCACTGATCATTTGACCGGAGCATCGCTCATAAGCAGAAAGGAAAGAACGATGTTGAAGTAAAGATTGTTTGTTGCCATTACAAAAAATGACAAAATCATCGACAAAAGACAAATAAGAAATAATAGGGCAGCCAATATGGGAGTGAAAAGCATAACGAGGATGATCAGTTTGCAACTTGTTCAAAGAACGACTGAGAACTTTAGTAGCAATGATAAATAGGCTAGGAGAAAGAAGATCACCTTGTCTAAGACCTCTTGAGGAATTAAAGAAACCATACGAAGAGCCATTAACGAGAACTGAGAACCAGTTATTAGAGACAATGCGCCAGATCATGTCAATAAAAACCTCACCAAATCCAAATCGCCGCATCACAGTATTCAGGAAGATCCAAGAAACTCTATCAAATGCCTTGGCCATATCCAACTTAATAATAACATTAGACCCATTAATTTTATTCCGCAAATGATGAGACATTTCATGAGCCAGAAGCAGATTGTCCTGAATAATACGCCCCTTAGTGAAAGCATTTTGACTATCCGAGATAATATCAGGGAGAATAGGAGCCAGTCTAGAGGATATCAGCTTCGAGATAACTTTGTTGCAAAAATTGCAAAGACTTATCGGGCGTAAATCCTTAAAGGATGCAACATGATCAGTTTTAGGAATAGTGATAATGAGAGTGCTAGTCCATGACTTAGGCATATCGAAACCTGAAAAAATTTCAGTAACAGCAAGATGGAGATCCGCGGCAACGATGTCCCAGCAAGAAGTATCGAAAGTACCCGTGAACCCATCAGGGCCTGCAGCACTGTCACCCTTTAAATCAAAAACAACCTTGCGAAGCTCCTCCATAGAAGGAGGAATAGTGAAAAGGTTATTTTGCTCAGAATTAATAAGAGAAGGGATGACTGAGAGAATATCCTCGTCAGAACGAGAACAAACCGAAAGCTGGTCTTTATAGAATTCCACCGCAGCCCTTTTAATAGCATCTTCATCAGTGAGAGTATTACCATGCATATCCTGGATTTCATGAATAAAAAGCTTGCTCCGAGTCTGCTTCACAGAAGCATGAAAAACCTTAGAATTACCATCCCCTTCTTTAAGCCAACGGAGATGTGATTTTTGCCTCCAGTAATCTTCTTCGATTTTCAATTTAGATTGAAGAGTAGCTTTACCTAACTGAAGGGCGGCCCGATTGTCACCAGTATTATTAGATTCATATATCAACTCCTTTTCAATAACAGAATCTTCTGCCTCCTTAATGGCCTGAAAAATGTTACCAAAAGTGTTCTTATTCCAAGCCTTAAGAGATGCCCTTACAACTTTTAATTTATAGGCAAAGCAAACCATAGGACGACCAATGCTAGAAATATTCCAAGCATCCCGGACGACCTCCAGAAAGGAGTGATGCGTAGTCCAGACATTGAGAAAGCTGAAATGGTAAGGATGATTTTTAATATTATCAGTTGTAGATAAGACAATGGGCGAGTGGTCCAAGCAAGTCCTGTTAAGATGCCGCACAGAATTATTAACAAAGGTGGAAGTCCAGCTTAGGTTGCAGGTAACCCTGTCTAACCGCTGATAAATGGTGGCATTCCCCATTCTATTATTGCTCCAAGTAAATTGACTCACAAGATAACCCATATCTGATAAGCCGGCATAATTAAGACATGCTTGAAAATTGTGGGCACTTTGTCTATCCCAACCAACTCCACCGATTTTTTCATGTGAAACCAGGATAGTATTGAAATCACCAAGCACAAGCCAAGGATGATTAAGAAATTCAGCCCCCATTTCAATCAGGCTGTTCCATAGCAGTATTCTTTCAACAGCCGTACAATTGGCATAGACTGTTGAGATAGCAGCCGAGTCACGCCAAGTGAAGTGTTTGACTTTAATAGTAAGATGCTGAGGAGAATCATAAAGAAGATGGCAGGTGAAAGCTGATTTTGCAAAAACCCAAATGTTGTTAGCCGTATTACAAAAGAAAGAACGAAATTTAAGCTTACGAGCAATTAAAGGAAGTTGAGACTTATCTATCATAGGCTCGCTAATAGAAAGGAAAGAAACTTGATGAATACGAACTAGTTTTTTGATATGAGTGACCTAGGAGTCGTTACCAACCCCCCGAACATTCCAAAAAAGAAACTTAATCGTCATGGGAAACCGATGATTCAGTGCTCGGTTGGACCTTATTCTTCGTGCGAGCTCTGGTGCTTCTATTAGTCACGACCGGAGCTTTTGGAGGTTTTGCCATATGAGTTTTCAACCCTATTGTTTCCAAATTTAAACCGTCAATCAAACTGTTATCAGCTTTAGGATCTTCATCATCAAAAGTTTGCAACACCACCAATCGGTTGGGGGAAATAATATTTATTTCTTGTTGAATGGGCTCTTCATTAGAGGGATCAATACTATTCTGACCATTATTTGTAGTACAAGGTTCCTGCCGATTCATAACGTTGGCTGCTTCAGGTATTTCCTTAGAGGTAACGATTTCATCTA
This sequence comes from Codonopsis lanceolata, assembly GCA_013146195.2. NCBI lineage: Eukaryota > Viridiplantae > Streptophyta > Magnoliopsida > Asterales > Campanulaceae > Codonopsis > Codonopsis lanceolata. The sequence continues at coordinate 27,834,841 of CM028378.1, read as the reverse complement.
TAACCCAAGCACTTGTATGAGCTTGGAGACTAGATGAATCATTAGAATAGGAAGGAGAGTGAGGGGAATTCGAAGCCATATTTCTTTGGCAGTTATCAGGCACACTTGTAGTAGGCAAATTCTTATTGTATTTGGCTTCCATAGCAATGTGAGCATCAGTCGAAGCAACTGGATTGTTAGGTGGAGTAGTATCAACATCCTTTTCTTTCTCCGTAGGGTTTGCATGGGGATTGTCCGGAACCATAATGTTATCGTTTTTCTTTGGAGTCCATCATTGGCGAGGGGGAGCAGGAGTATTCTTAGGGGTTTCGAAGGATTTCAAATCAGGGTGTTTCACTTTGCATGTTAGCTCGTGATGGCCTTGTCAAAGACAATGCGTGCAATAGAGAGGCATGTTTTCCGCCTCTAGAGGCTGCCAAAAGCTTGGGAAAGCATCCCCACAATCAACCCAAATCCTATTAGGGTAAGGCTTTAATAAATCGACTTCAACGCAGACCCTAGCCACGCTAGGGCGGGTAAGATTAATGGTTGGCTGATCAAGCATTAAAGGTTTACCAAACAGGGAGGCAAGAGAGAAAATAGGAGATTTATGGAAGAGGTGAATTGGAAGGCCTGGAAAAGCAAACCAAACTGGCACCAACGAGCTCTCAATATCTGGCCTGAAGTTGGGAGACCACTTAAAAACTCTCATAGGAAACTTACCAAGAAACCATTAATCCTTAATCCATATGCGTTGGTAATCCTCTTTGTGATGAACTTGAATCAATACATGCTTGGTGTCCAGATGGCCGATAGTGAATGTAGCTTTTAAACCAATAGTATTAAAGTATTTCCATGTTGCTTCCATAGAGGGACGGCCGTGAGAAAACTTACCAATCAAGGCATGACGGAAGGGTTGTGCAAGGGCTTCAATAATGTCTGGTGAGAGTTTGAGGGCAGGTTCCCCCTTATAGGTGGAAGGAGGTATAACAAAGGTCGAAGGTTGAGGGCTGAGAGGAGTACGAAGAGCATCAGCAAAGGATAAAGGGACGGGATTGGGAGGAATCGGTGGAGGATCTGGCGGCCCTGGAGGATCAGCCATAAGCCGACAGCCGAAATAGGGTTAGCGACCAAAGGGAAAAGAATCACACCTATAGTGCGTGAATAAGTAAAAGAAAATTACTTCAATGGGACACTTGCCCCCAAAGTCCAAAGCATACATTCACCCCTAGTTTCATGTGAAACTGTCTTACTGAATCATAGTTCATAAGATAAAACTCCACTCTCTCACAGCTCGACCTACCAACACAAGGTAAGTCGAATTAGGAGGATATGACTTACCGAAAATACCTGTAAGATGGTCTTTATGTTTTTTGTAACGAACCGAGCTCAAAAGTCTGGTCTGCTACACATAGCTCATACACTGGCCCACTAAGTATATAACACCTTGGGTAACCAGGTCTACCACAAGCCAACCCAAATTAAAGTCCATGGATGATGTTGGTGGCTAGTAGTAGTGATGAGGTATTACAATCTCCCCCACTTAAATTCTTGACGTCCTAGTCAAGGTCGAACCGTACCTCGGGCAATGCATGATTCAAGAGTTGGCTCGTACAAGGATTATGATGTGGCTCCCACCCCTACGGTGTAGTACTTTGGCCCGCACAACACTTTGTTCCCATATTTCTGGTCGGGACCTGCTGTGATGCCATTTGTAATGATCCAAGCCCAAAACCCCGGTACGCTACACGTGGCCCACACACTAACTAACTAAGCACGCAGCAGCTTGGATCACCAGGCCTACCACAAGCTGACCCAAAAGTGTATGGATGATGTTAGTACCCATTAGTAGTGATGGGGTATTACATTTTGGATTAATTGCAGGCCGGTACCTTTTTGTGAAATTATAACCGGCTAGGTCCCCTATATTTGTTTTAAACCACTAAATTACACTTTTGGGGGAAAATAATGAAGATACCCTTAATAAAGAAAAGATGCGTGAGCAAAGCCTCTGCCCAAATGTGGGCCTCGTAATAAGAAATTGGGCATCGTGTTTTTAATGGAAAAGAAAGGGTGACTCTGAATCTCCCCCCCCCCCTAAATTCCTCCATTGAAAATGATAACTCTCACATTGAAAATGATAATTCTCATATTGAAAATGAAAACTCTCATATTTCATTATTGTTCTTAGGTAAAATTATTCAAGAATGTCGACTTCTATTTCAACAGGGGAAGAAAAAAAATAATCTTATGCATACCAAATTCACTAACACCATGCTGGAATCATTTGATCATGCAATATCAAGTTCCGTGTCCTAATGTCTGAGGCCACAAATTAAGTAGAACGAGAGTGTTGTTTCTTCGACTTTTCCTTCTTGTCCTCCACATGGAAAATCTAAAGAACGCTCACCCAATAAAGAACTCTCATCCTACGATGCAAGCATTAGAGTTTTTTTTCTTCACTTTCTCAGATCTACAACTTTGCATGGTAGCTTTCGATGCACGCATCAGAGGTTGTGATGCGAAAATTTGTGTGGACTTCAATTATCCATTGCGACACCCATTTTTTTTCGTTGTGATGCCCAATTTTGGTGGGACTTCAATCCATTGCGACACACGGCTTTTTCACTGGGATGCCCAATTTTGGTGGGATTTCAATATTCCATTGTGACGCACTACTTTTTCTTTACGACACCCAATTTTGGGCATAGATTTTATGCACGCGTTTGTTGTTCATTAAGTGTATATTCATCATTTTATCCCCAAAAGTGTACTTTAGCGGTTGAAAACAAATATCATGGACTTTTCCAGTTATTATTTCATCACATGGGACCGGCCAAAATTTCGTCATTACATTTTCGCCAGAGAGTAGGTCTCCTGTAACACAGTCTTACAGATCTTAATTCGTAAGACGGAGCTCTACTCTCTCATAGCTCAATCCACCAATACACAGTGAGTTGGGTAAAGAGGATCCATCTTACAAAATATGTGTAAAACCGCGTCTTACCTAAGTTTTTGCCTTCCCCAAGAAATATCATCTTTCTAGAGCGACGACCCAACTCGTGTGGAACATGGTGTTAGCAGATGCCAATATATATATCCAACTTGTGTTTAGAGAGAATTGCAAAAAAGAAAAACCTGTCTTATTTTACGTTTTGCATGCTAAGCCTCAAGTTTCCAAATTCCACAATTAAAACCTCCATCTATTATTATTATTTCAATGTAAACCTTCCGTCTGTTTGGCGTTAGCCTAGAAGACGGAATGCTGACTCGGTTGCTCGCGTGGCGGTTGATGTGTCTTCAACGGGAGTTTTTCCAACGATTTCCCCCCATTCCAATACATTTGTTTGTAATATAAACCCTGTCCAAATAATAGGTTTGCAAATTTTACATTTTTTCAATGATTTCCCTAAATTGCAATAAATTTCATTCCTTTATAAACCCTATCCAAATAATAATTTTGCAAATTAAACATTTTGTCTCACTTAAAAAATCAATAAAATTCCAATTAAATCCAAAAATAAAATAGTGTACTATTTGTATGGAACATAGGAAGTACATTATATTATTATTCTCCATACGTTCCTAAATAATCGTCCGATTTGATTCGACACACCGTTTAAGATAAAATCAATTGATTTTATTATAAATAATGGTATAAAGTGTATTTTATCTTAAATATATTATGCATGTGATCATAATTAAAGTGGTAAAACTGTTTTTTTTAATTAATGGAAAGTGTAGCAACAAGACAATTATTTTGGAAAGGACCAAAAAATAAAAACAGAACAATTATTTAGAAATGGATGGAGTATATGGTAAAGTTGAAAGTACCAAGTTAGATTATTTTTTTCAAAAATAAGAGGACGTTCACGCCAGGGTGAAAACCTTCAAAGTCTTAATTTTATTTAATAAAAAATTTAATTTCCTTAATGATTTTCGATTGATATGTTGAATATAAATACAAAATAAACATCATCCAACCAGTTCTGTGGTGCTTAATGAACTACGATGACTCCTTCAGTTCAATGATTTTATTTAATATACTTTGTCCTAAACAAATAATTTTAATTAATTAATTTATTATTTATTTATTTGATTAACTTGATGAAACTTTGATTTAATATTAATAAAAAGTTACTCATTCTTAGAAAACTTTACAAGTTGTTATTTTTAATATTCTTAATATTGCATCAATGATGGTTTGGATAGCAAAGGGGTTCATTTTAAGAACCTAGATATAGTGTTATGTTTGTCAAGGTGGTTTTGAGGATGGTTGTTGGGTTTTATAATTTTATTTTTTAATAACAGAAGGAAAAAAATTAATAAAAAAAGATAGAGAGAAGCGGGTGTCGAAACGAGATAAAATCAAAAAATCAAAAATTAATATCACTAAATTTTGCAAGGAAAACAGAGTGAGTAAATTTTGTTTCAATAATCATTCGTTCACAAGTTTCGGTACCTCTATAGATAGTTTTCAGGACAAAAAAAATATCACTTTGTATAAATAAGTGTTTAACAATTAGTAAAAGCATATGTTAGATTTTGTCATAATTATATTATCAATACCTAAGATAAAAATATTTCTTCGATCTCACTCAGAAAGTTCATGTTTGAAAATTTTAATAATTATGTAGTATACAATTATTTATAAAATTGATCACAATTACAAAAAAACTTGAGCACTTGCCAAAATGTTTATAACATATATGAACGGTAAAGTTGAAAGGTTATGGAGATTGAATGCAAAAATATTGAAAGTGATTTCTTTAACCAAACATTCCAAAATAGAATAGTAATCTCTCATCATAAACCTATTTATACATGCTTTATTAGTGACAATTGTCATAATTTTTTAAATCATGTTTTGGAAAAAAAATATTATTCTCGTTTATACATGTTTTGGAATTTATTACAATAAAATAAACAAATGTAAACAAATAAACTTCCCTCTCACCCCCTAGTTAAAGTTCATTGGAATTTTGTCGATTTTATGAGACAAAAGGTTTAATTTGCAAAAATTATTATTTGGACAGGGCTTATAATGGAACGAAATATATTGGAATTGAGGGAAATCATTGAAAAAATGTTAAATTTGCAAACCTATTATTTGGATGGGATTTATATTTCAAAGAAATGTATTTGAATGGGGGGAAATCGTTGGAAAACCTCCCGCCGAAGACACACCAGCCGCCCCAGTGCTAAGGATCTTCCTCCCCCTCCAGAGTAGGATTAGTTTAGGAGTACCCTTTTTTGCTCGGCCTGCGTGCCATCATTTTTTATTCCTAACTGTAATTCTTCACATACTTATGAATAGAATCATCTTTCTGTTAGACAACTGCTTCTTTACTTGCATTTTTTCCTGCACTTTGTTTAGCACTAGAATGCATGTTTATGAAATTGATCATAACAGGCATGATTTAAACAGAACTAACTTGGCGTGCAAAACTCATGCAATTACTAACTTAAAAATAATAGGGCTAGTTAAGCAGGCATATTATTCAAGTTTAGAAGGTACGCGGGCAGATGTTCCTACTCGGATCAAGTGCTTGGATCTGGCCAAGGCTTTTGGGTGGGCAGGACATACGTGCCTGCCCGGGCTAAATGCTTGGTTCTGACCAAGGCTTTGAGAGGGCATGGCCCCTATCTCCCTGGAGAGAGCATCCTGAAGATTGCCTAGTGGGTAGGGCCCTACTCTGAGAAGCAACCAGCAACCGGGCACGGCCCTGTCCGATGTTTGTACATCGAAGCGGTTGTTAGTACGTGGATTGGGCTCAATCACTATAGGAATCCGAGGTAGCTAGCCGCTATCTTGTGGGCATGACCCCTACCGCCTGGCGGGCATCCCAGTACGTGGATTGGGCATGGCCCTATCTCACTCACGGAGAGGATGAGATATGTCCACAAATACTCGGGTATAGAGGAAGGTTGACTGGGCACGACCCTATCTGTTCAGCTGGTGAGCAGATTTAGCCAGGCAATCCGAAAACACTTGATAAATGACAAATAACTAACATGAATAAACAAATATAAATAAAACATGCCTTTTATTTATCAATGATAGTGACCCTCAACAGGGCTGAGGGTCTTGCCCGTTTGCATATTGAGAACTGGCTTAATGGTAATACTTCTTCAGGTGATCTGCATGTCAGGGATGTTTCAAGTCCTTGCCTTCCTGGTTCCGTAGTGTGTAGGTGCCCTCTATGACTATGACAGTAACTTGAAAAGGCCCTTCCCAGTTAGGCGAGAGCTTTCCCCATTTTTCCCGATGACCCGTTTCCTCAATTTTCTTGAGTACCCAGTCTCCAACCAAGAATGCTCTTCCTCGGACACTTTTTTCATGGTGAGCCTTTGCTCACTGCTTGTAGTTGACCATCCTTAATCGCGCATCCAGCCTCTTTTCTTTGAGCAGATCAAGGTTTATGGGTCCAGCAAGCTAATTATTCTGTTCACTGTAGTGGGAAACTAGGTAGCTAGGCAAGGCTATTTCTACGGGGATCATTGCTTCAGATCCGTAGGTTAACACAAACGGAGTTTCCCAGGTTGGACCTCGGATAGTGGTTCTGATCGCCCACAAGGCCAACTGTAGCTCTTCTGCCCATTTCCCAGCTCGCCCTTCCAGGTTTCTTTTGAATGCATGCAATACTTGTTTGTTTCTGGCCTTTGCTTGGCCGTTGCCCTGCGGGTAAGCGACAGATGATTGCCAGTGCTTGACGCCCAGGCGAGCACACTCAGATGTGAACTTGTCTGAAAATAAGTGCCATGATTAGAAATGATTGCCTGTGGAAGATCGAACCGGCACCACACTTGATCATGGACAAATTTGATGACGTTTGCCTCTGAAATGGTGGCCAACGGTTTTGCTTCGATCCACTTGGTGAAGTAGTCGATAGTGACAACCGCGTACTTATATCTGTATTGTGCTAGGGGAAAAGGACCGATAAGATTGATTCCCCACATGTCGAAGGGCCAGGTTGCAACTACCGGGGTTTGCATAGTGGAGGGCAACCTTGGTATGTCCGCGTACCGCTGACATTTGTCACACTCATGAACATATTTCTTAGCGTCTCTTCTGAGGGTAATTCAGTAATATACTACGTGCAGAATCTTCTCTACCAGAGCTCGGGTGCTAGGATGGCCACCACACTCTACTTCGTGGACGTCGTACAGAACGCCCTCGGTTAATTATGGGGAACACATCGAAGCATAGGTCTAACTTTAGAACGCTTGTATAGGATTCCCCCTACTACCGAGTAGCGACAAGCTTGGCTTCGGATTGTTGTGGCCTTGACTTTATCTGCGAGCAAAATTCCTTGCTCGATGTAGTCCTTGTAGTCGTCAATCCAGCTTCTGACCACTGGCTCAACGTCCATTATCACTGGTCTGTCAATTGCCAGAGTTTCCAAGTGCTCGATCATGACCGACGGATTTAGTAGTGCTAGATTTGCCTCAGCGATCTTGGACATGTAATCTGCTCGTATGTTATCTGCTCGGTCAATTCTGATGATCTCCCAGAACTTGAAATTCTTCAAGATTTCCTTGACAAGATCACAGTATTTAATCAGGGAGGGGTGATGCACCATATATTCCCCCTGGACTTGGTTCACTACTAATTGTGAATCCGAGTACGCTGTGACTGCTTCTACGCCCATGTCGGCTGCGAGTTCCAGACCAACCATCATTGCTTTGTACTCAATCACATTATTCGAGGCAGAAAACTTGAATCGTAGTGCCAATTCGAACTCTATGGTCTGGTCGGGAGCTATGAGAAGAATGCCAGTTCCGATCCTGACCTTGGTCACTGCCCTGTCTACATAAAGATCCCAACAATAGGTCGACCGAGGCCGTGGGAGTTGTTCGTGCTCAGACTCTATTGGTTGTTGGGCTTCGGACTCTGCTTGCTGAGTAAAGCTTGTCTTAAATAAGAAGTCAGCCAAGGCTTGGGCTTTAATTGCCCGCTTAGGCAGGTAGTCGATGTGGAATTTAGTTAGCTCGATCGACCAGTTGAGGAGCCTTCCCGATGAATCGGGCTTGTGGAGGACTTTGCGCAGTGGACCATCTGTGTATACTATAATTACATGTGTAGAAAAATAAGCCCTTAGTTTCCTGGCAGCTATTACAAGCGAGTAGGCCAATTTTTCTACATTAAAATAACGACTCTCAACAGGACTGAGGACCTTTAATACATAGTACACATGTTTTTGAATTCCTACCTCCTCCCTAACTAAAACAACGGCGGCTCCGGCTGATGCAGTAGGCTGCTAAGTATCGTATAAGGGCTCCCCAGGCACGAGGCTAGTAAGGAGGGGTGGTTTGCCAAGATATTTTCTGAGCTGCTCGAGGGCTTTGGCACATTCTGCATTCCATTTGAAACCTTTGTTTCCGCACAGGACCTTGAAGAATGGAAGGCATTTTTCTTGTCGAGAGATGAAAGCGACGAGGGCAATGATTCTGCCATTTAGCTATTGAATGTGCTTGATATAGTAAGGATGTTCCATCTCGAGCAAAGCTTTGATTTTC
>CM028378.1:27798864-27826242 GCA_013146195.2 Codonopsis lanceolata | reverse complement strand
TAGAGAAATTGCCTTGCAAAAGACAATTGACTCTTGGAGCAGCTCAAAGGATGCCTTGAAGAAATCCTTTCAAGCCAAAAATCTAGTAATGATAAATCGGGATAGGATATTCGGATGAGCTCGATATGAAATTTCCATGGAGAAGGTGAATCCTCAGGGGCGCGTGATATATCTTTCTCTAAGCGGACATTGAAATAAAGGGAAACAAGGCCTTGGCTATTCAAGTGTTCTATGTTTACCCAAAAGTTCGAAAGGAAAAGCCAAGATGATTGATTCAAATGAGAAACTTTGAAAGGTAACGGTAGAGAAAGTAAAGTCTGAGCAACAGCTGCTGCTAAGGCAAAGTCTGGCGGCGGTAGACCTACTAAACCTCTGCAGGTAACTATCAAGTTTGTCTATGAAACAAGCAGGCTCATATACATTGAAGTAAACTTAAAGGTATTCTTCCTCTAAAAGGTTAATCAACGAGACAAGCTAAAGCTAAGTCAGTGATAACCTATATAGGAAGATTCAAAAGAAACTAATTAAGTCAATCAGCAAAATTTGAACCAGAATGGATGTTAAGAAAAGGAGAATCATAATCACTCTTCGATAAGCCAGCAGCAGGTTCACTATGGAACTTCCATTTATGTCATTCTTGCAATTGCCTAGGCCATCTGGCCCCGGAGATACTGCTAAGGTTCACTCCAAGATACGAGACCTAGTTCTCTCAAGGTCGGGCAGGTATGAGTTCCAAAAGGTTGCTAATCCTTAGGACCCAAAAGAAAATAAAGGGGACCTTGTTGCTTTAATTCTTTTTCAGGAATGCTTCATGGCTATAGAATCAGAAAACAAAGACATACGGTACTGGCGGTGGCTGCTCAGACACATGACAGAAATGTAAGTCTTCTACGTATATAGCGTAAGCCAAAGGACCCACTATTATTTTCTGAGACAATGCAAGAGGAAAGACAATTGGATATGGCTCAAACCGATCACTAGAGGAAGTCTCTTCATCAACAAAGTTTCTTTAGTGAGTGGCTTAAAGCACAACCTTACGAGCATATCCCAGTTATCTCCGTGACAAAGGATTACTATTCAATTCAACTCCAACCAAGGTGCCTCAAAGACAAAGCCAGGCAGTGAATCTGCTTTATAATGCGGCCGTGCAATAGACAAGGAAGCGTCCTATGTCGTGGACTTAAATCTTCTAGGGAGATTCTCCTCTGCCTAGTAGCTAACAACGTTCGTGACAACGAGTTGGCTATGGCACAAGCGTCTCGATCACCTCGACTTCAAGCGCCTCTCCAAGCTCTCAAAAATGGGCTTGTCGAGGTTTATTGTCTGCACCATGACGTAAGTTGTAAAGCTTGTCAACTAGGAAAACTTCCAAGTCTTCCTTCAAAGAAAGTCTGTCTTATCAACTCTTCAACTTCGCATATGGATCTCGTTGGACCAATCACTACGGTCGATATTTACGGAGACAAGTATACACTTGTAGTAGTTGACGACTACTCTAGATTCACCTGGATTGAAACAATGACATCAAAAGATGAGATGTATGATCTAGTCACGGCTCTTTTCAGAAGACTTCAAACTCAAAAGCTTGAAGACATAAGTGACATAAGATCAGACAATGGCACTGAATTCAAGAATAATGGTGTAGAAAGATAATGCGATGACCACGAGATCGGCCACAACTTCTGCCGGTACTCCTCAACAAAATGGTGTAGGCGGAATGGAAGAGAAACAAACGATCCGGCAAGAAGAACAATCTTTGGCAAGCTAAACTTCCAAAGTATACAGGAAGTCGTCAACTCGCATGTTTCACTCAAAATGCATCCATGGTAAACAAGTTTCATAACAAAACTCCATATGAAATATGGAGAGGAAGAGCCCCCAACATAGGATTTCTTAAAATCTTCGGTTGTAAATGTTTTATTCTTCATAATGGAAAAGAATATAGAGGAAAATTTGATGCAAGATCAGACGAAGGAATTTTTCTGGGGTATTCCAAACATTCAAAAGCATTTCGCATTTTCAGTAAAACTCATTTGAAAATTTTAGAATACATTGCATGTTTCTTTTTGATGAATATGACTTGTTAGAGCCTAGAAAGGCTCCAAATGTTGCTAATGATTACGATAATGATGAGACATGTACAAATACATCATCTACTTCCACTCCTCATCGAAACGGCAGCTGCCAGACCCTCCAAGTACCGCTAGCCCTTAGCAGCGGAACTGAACTCGTCGTGCGGTTCTAACTCTTACATTGACCAGAACCCATCTTTTGCATTTTACCCAAGCACCTTTACTGAGATCACTCATCCTTCTTGTTCACCGAGAAAATGAAGGTTGTGAAGATCCTATATCTTCTCGAACTGATTTTGGTGAATCTCCTTCTCAACCTACTCCAGAATTCCTAAGGGAAGAACCCACCAGAAGTGATCTTCCTCCAACCATTATTGAAACAAGAGATCATCCTATCTCTCAAATCATTGGTGATCTCAACACAGGAGTTCGTACGAGAAATAAAGTTCGAGAAGAGACTATGTTTGCATATGCATTCGTATCTGAACTTAAACCAAAGAAGATTGATGAAGCTATTATAGATCATAACTGGATTGAAGCTATGCAAGAAGAGCTGAACCCGTTTGAAAGATGCAAGGTGTGGAGCTTAGTTCAAAGGCCGAATCAGGCAGTGATCATGGAAATGTCACGAGAAATAAAGCTGGTGGGTTTTCGCTCAAAAGAAGGAATTGACCGACAGAAGAAGGAATTGACTTCGATGAAACATTTGCTCCTGTTGCGAGATTAGAGGAAATCAAACTCTTTTTAGCTTATGTCTCGTTCATGGACTTCAAAGTGTATCAGATGGATGTAAAGAGTGTCTTTCTAAATGGTGATCTTCAAGAAACTGTATATGTGGAACAGCCTCCAGGATTTGTCATTCAAGACAAACTGGATTATGTCTACCGACTCAAGAAAGCTCTCTACGGCCTGAAGCAAGCTCCCAGAGCTTGGTATGAAACTCTATCCAAGTTCTTAATAGAACAAGGATTCGTGAAAGGAAGGATAGACACTACCTTATTCATCCTCAAGCGCAAAGGTCATTCTCTTCTGGTACAAATCTATGTGGACGATATCATCTTTGGATCAACTAACCAAAGCCTGTGTAAAAGATTCGAGAAGCTGATGCAAAGCAAGTTCGAGATGAGCATGATGGGCGAACTTACCTACTTTCTAGGACTACAGATTCAATAGACTTCCGACGGAATCTTCATCAGCCAAACCAAATATGCAAAGGAACTAATCAAGAAGTTTGGTCTTGATTCAGCTAAAGGATTTGAGACTCCAATGTCTACCGACTGCCATCTTGACAAAGATGAAAAGGGAAAGCAAGAGAACATGACCAAGTATCGAGGAATCATAGGTTCACTTCTTTACCTTACTGCCAGTAGACCTGACATTATGTTTGTTGTTTGTGTTTGTGCAAGATTTCAGGCAGATCCAAAGGAATCACATTTGTTTGCTGCCAAACGTATCATCAGATATGTTTCAAGAACAACAAATCTAGGCATCTGGTATTCCAAACACAACAATTTCGATCTAGTTGGATACTCATATGCAGAATATGCAGCCTGCAAAGTGAGCAGAAGAAGCACCAATGGGACTTGTCAATTCCTTGGAAATAGACTTGTCTCATGGTCTTGCAAGAAACAAGGATCAGTTGCAAACTCAACCATAGAAGTTGAATACATTGCTGCAAGCAGCTGTTGCTCTCAACTCCTATGGATGAAGCAACAACTAGTGGACTACAACATCAAGACTACAAATTGTCCAATTATGTGTGACAACACATCAGCAATTTTAGTCTCCAAAAATCCAGTGATGCACTCCAAGACAAAGCACATTGATATTCGTTATCACTTCCTCAAAGATCATGTGGAGAAAGGTAACATCAGTCTGGAATATGTTCCAATTGAGCATCAATTAGCTGACATTCTCACAAAGCCATTGGATGCCACCAGGTTTGCTTATTTAAGGAGAAATCTTGGTATGATTGATCCTACTGCTTAATTTCAAAGTTTTATTACTTTTCTTTCATACCGGTAGACTTAGTTTTAGGCTGACCGGAAGACGTAAGCTTCCTTTGAGCAGAAGATTTAAAGGTTAGTTTCTTTACTTAGTCTATTTTTATTAAAGAGGTTTCTAAAGCAATAAAGGGGGTCAAGGATAAAATTTGGTACTTAGAAAATATCTTAAGTTCCCACTTTTACGCTAAAATTTTCTCGCCTTTTAATAGACCTTGAACCGCCTTTTGCAAAACTTTACGGAACCCCTTTGATAAAATATTTCTCTCTCTATTCAAACTCTCTCCATTTGTAAACTGCTTTCTGTATTCCCAAATCTTCTTGTTTCTTCTTCTCGTCAAACATCAATGGTATGTTCTTCTCTACTCTACTACTTGAAACTTATTGTTTACTGTTTTGCATTTCATTTCATAACCTAAATTGTTTTGGAATTCAAACGGTCACTTTCGAGTTTCTAACAGTTTCCGCCATTGTTGTTCTTAAAAACCTAGAAACTAACAGTCGTTTATATGCTTTCAATGTTTACTCTCTTGAAAAACCTCTGTTATACATTTCTCTGGTTTGGATACTCTAAACATTCTAGGGTTTCAAGTTTTCATTTCAAAAAAATTTCAAATAATCTCAGAATCACCTTGAAATTTCTGTTTGCTTAGTTCTTGAGGTGAAAAGCCCTAATTTTTGATTGCATTTCTTTCAGGCAAAAACTTCAAAATCCAAGCGTGACAGCAGGAAAGTGTTAGACCCCGAGAAAGACATTCCACCAAGCTTGGATGTCAACCTTCCGGGATATCCCACTTTTCCCGCCTCTCATGACATCATCGTGGCCCTGGACCCAAAGCGTACATTCCGGAATGTGCATCGACCTTCAATCGATGCACAATAGCCGGAGTCAAGGCATGCGAGGATATGAATGCCTCGTATTCTTCCACTCTTACGCCTCAACGACAAAGATTACAAAGATCTTTCGGCGTAAGAATTCTATCAAAGGATGGAACTTATGAACAAGAACGCCCTTCGAGGATGGATTAGAGGCCATCCCATTTCTATCACCGCCAAGACCATATCCACCATCATCGGTGTACACTTCGGTGGAGAACTTGAGGTAACCATTGCTGAGGCTATTCATGCCTGGGAAGCAATGAGGGGAGCTGATACCCCTAGGGAATCACAAGGGAAGATGTTGAGGAATCTCTTCCCTCTGGACGTCTACTGCACAAGCCACCTTATTGACAAGGGGCTTCTTTTCAAGAGTGGTGCGCATGACATGTTTACGGCACAACAGCTCAACCTAACCTGTGCTGTATTCCTTCAGACCCGTCTCAACTTCGGTGCCATCATCTTCAACGAACTAAAGTAGTGGGTGGAGAAAGTGAAGAACAACCCCACTTGCAAGCCCCCATTCGTGAGGCTGATCAACGCTCTCCTCAGAGACGATGAGGAAGTCAACTCTTCCTTAAAGGAAGATGAACTGATAGTAGTGGCCAAGGAGAAGCAGCTAACCGCCTCCTTCTTCAACAAATATACAGAGTATGAGAACAAGCGAAGGCTGCAGAAAGGTCTTCCGCCGGTCTCTCTTGACAAGGTCGCTAAGCCACTACCGATCATAGTGACTCTCTTCAACATGGAAGCTTATGACGCGGCCAGCAGAACCTTCAAGAAGGCCTCTGCAAAGTTTGACGAACAAGTTGCCACGTCCCTCCATCAAAAAGCCAAAGATCTGGCTGATGAGGCAGAGTAGCTGCTGAGAGCCAAACAGAAAGGCAAAGGCCAGAAGATGCAGTTCCAACTGAAGAGGAGCAGGCCAGGTGGATTCGATCTCCTTCACCAGTCCTGTGGTAGCCCGACCCGGACTCCAATGCGGAATCCCAAGATCGTGCCACCAAGATAAGTTAGAAGACGGACACGCACCTGCTAAGCATAATGGTGCGAGTCAAAAGATGAGCCAACAAGCTCAAAACAGGAAGGTAAAGCCATAACGGCAATACGGAACAACCAAAAACTAAAACCTGCGGAAGAAAATCATAAGTGGAACCCAAGCCTTTAATCCTAAACAAAGGAACGCAAGGCTGAGAGATAACTATCTCTCGAAAAATCTACGACGTGCGTGACGCAACATTGCGCACGGGCAACAAACCATCGGCAAACCTAAGGCCGGCGAATCAACAAAATACCAACCTGATAAACAACCACTCAACGGCTACAACATGCCGGAGGGACAAATCAACTAAATGAATAAGATATTTAAATACTAGCAACTAAACCCAAGTCTCTCGACTAACGTCGTCTGAGATGACAATACCAACAATACTAGAATGAGTGAGCTAAAGCATGCTCGAAATAATAAGGGAATAACTCTAAGAGATACAACGCTCGACTCAAGCAGCAAGTCGGCTCCCAAAATAATACAATAACAAAATACTAACATAATCTACCCAAGTAAAGTCTACATAACTTTACATTCGTGTCTCACAAATACATAATAACAATAATAATAATAAATCCAAGCTTAAAGCCCGGAAGACCACCTTCTAGGAATCACTATCAGAAGCCGCCACGCGCGGGATCACGCACACACTAAGGAAAACAAACACACGGAGTGAGTCATAATGACCCAGTAAGTTACTAAATGCAATAGTATGGCATATCATGTCATGGCATGGCATAATGCACAAGCATATATAAAAATCATGGTATCATACTAGTATACCAACAATAAACATGTACTTAGTTATCAAAGCACATAATCTCACATAAGCTACATAACATATTATCTTTCACATAAATGCTCATACGTAAACACGTAAAACCAGAATCTGGGCCCAGCCCTCAATATTCAACCATGGGTCCAACCCTCAAATGATCATAATTTGGGTTTCAATCCTCAAATGATCACAACTCATCAGTTTTCTTAATGAGTACCTCGTTACATTCATCCACCCTAGGATGAGAAATGGGAGCTCGATATCAGACTAGGTGGCGCTAATACGAGACCACATCCCACTATTGGCCAAATAGTGAGGAGAAAGGGTACCAATGCGGCGATTCATAGCGAATGTTCCCAAAGGCTATGAATCGTCCCATTGCCGACAAAACGACCAAGACGCCAGCTGGACTCAAATCAAGATGCTCAAGAAGATATTTACTTGAATAAACCAATAAGGACCAAGTCCATCACGAAAGGACTCATCAAATCAAGTAGGTCATAATGCTCTACAAAACCCAATAAACAATGCACATAAATGTACACACTTAACATGTTCAACTAACTTGTAAGTTTAGTTCAAGAACCACATATTGAGGCATTCATAATCCTCAAGTCATCACCAAATCAAGAATAGCTTATAAGCTCAATAAATCACAACATGAGGTCTACTATAGTCCTCTACTCAAGATTAAATCAAAGACTATTACTTAGTCTAAGAACAACCACAATCAAGGCTTAGCATTTGGTTTCACTTAAAAGCACACCGGACTCAACCATAGTCCCAATTGTCATAACTAATCGACTTCCTCGATGCTATACTCAAGAACATCAAGACTACCCCATAGTCACTCCCTCGCAAGTGCATTCATGTGAACGCGACCAAATTCCTTAAAGAGAGAATTCATTCATTAATCGTCTCTTACTATACTCGGGACCGTAAGTTGGTCTCTAATGCTCCGTGCTCTAACGAGCACGCTCTAAACATACTCCCAATAGGTCTCTATAACATGAGTGTCACAATTGGACACCGAATGAGATACTCGGGTACGCACAAACATAACTAAGCGAGACCCGAACATCGTAGGGTTTCAACCCAAAGCTCATTATTATATTATTGACCTTACAACGACTCCGTTGAGTCTTAATTCTACATTTAATTCTTTATGGGTTTCATAAATCCACAATTTAACACTCTATTCAAACATACAATAAAATCCCAAAATTCATTCGGGCTTGATTCCCAAGCCTAACAACCCAAGAACTCATTATAATCATAGTCAAACGAAACCCAAATGTCGTAGGATTTCAACCCGAGTTCATTAACACATTATTGAACTTATTTCGACTCCGTTGAGTCTAAATACTAAGTTTCATTTCTTACACATTTCATCAATCTCAACATTAACACCCACTTCAATTAACAACAATTTCTCCAATAATTCGGGATTGATTCTCAAGCCCTAAAATTCATAACAACACCCAACATAAATCATAACCCATTTCTTACAACACATAATATCATTCAAATCATTTCATTCATGCTATTAACAAGTTCATATTTCCAAAAATCCCCAAAATGGGCATACAAAGCATATCAAGTGTTCATTGCCCACAAATAGCACATAGGTTGTTTTCCTTAGGGCCAATGAACAAAAACAAAAAGAAGGTAACTTACCTAGCTCGGATGAAAACTCTAAAGAATGCAAATCTGATCGGTGAACTTGTTCTACACGCCGAAGGAATTTTTCCTTCTAGCCCCGAAGCTCTGCCAAATCTCCCCCAAACACTAAAACTCTCTGGCCAAAGTGAAACTTAGTTGCCCTACTAGAATTCCGCCTTATTCTACCGGTCCAAAAATCCTAAAAAGAGCAGTTGCCATGCCCGATTCCAGACATCAAATCAATAAAAAGCAAGCAGTTGCTCTGCACAATTTTCGACGCCAGTAAACCAGCAACACCAGTAAAAGCAAGTAGCTGTGCTGCCCGGATCCCGAGGTAAAAAGCAACTAATCGGAGTGGTTATCCTACATGAATCCCAGCAACAACAACAACAAAAGGACTTCCTCTCCTCGAAGGACAGAGCGAGTGCACCCTAGGACCTACCAAAAGGAGCTTGGTACGGTATAGGACCCCCACGCTTCAAGAGGTATGTTTATTAAAGTTTTCTGATTTATAAAAGTGCTATTTAGACTAGTTCAATGTAAGGAAAATAAGCAGTTGTGCAGCCCAAAACTCTATAGAAAATAACACTAAAAAGAACCATTATTATGGTCAAATTTTTATAAAAGTATTTGTAACTCCAAGAAGGAGGCTGTTGTAAGTTTGTAATAATTTCCTTATATATATATATATATATATATATATATATATATAATGCTTTATTTCAACTGTTAAATAAATATAAAAAAAGCATATTTAGCCAAAAACTATTTTGAGACCGAAAGGGCGAGTTGGGTGCCTAACTCATTCCCACCTCGTAACTTAGCCTCTGAACCCCTTTTACAAATCAGGTTACTTTTTGGTTTTTCTTTGTTTTCTTTAAAATAAAGATGGCGTCTTTGTTGATCATATTTTGAGTCCACAATTAAGGCCAGACGTATTCCCACGCGCCTTAAAGTGTTTGAAACCACCCGCTTCTCGGTAGTGGGGGAATTGGTCGAAAAACGGGGCACTCACAGTATTTGTTTGAGAGCCATCATTAGGATTTTAACATGCTTTAAAACATGTATGTATGATTGTTCATTCGTTGATTCAATCATTAGTTTATTCTGCGTAGTTTCGTTTTTTGTAAAGTAGATACGACCGAATGTTCGATACGCGACGAAATGTTTTGAGCGAGATATGTCCCAAGGAAGTTTTAGTTTGGTTTGAGGATTTTATGGCTTTTAGTTTAGGTCCTTAGGGTCATCTAGAAGAAGAGTTTACGTCATTTCGTCGAACAGAGTTCAAATGGGTAGCCTAGAAAAAACATGCGACATAGTGGCGGTATTGTTCACTGCGCAAGAGCCTGTGACATATTCGAAGTTTCTGTCTAAACACTATTCTACCCTTAATGAATGCATTCCAAACCCTTCCTATTAACCTCTAACTAGTTTTACACCTGTGCGTTTAACGCACGGATAAAAATATTTTTTTAATTAAATAATATTCAAGCAAAACAAAGAAGCAAATCAAAATCAAAAGAATAAAATAAGTTGCAATGCATTAAATAAGATGTTTTAATGAAATTATTATTATTATTATTATTATATTTTTAAGTTATGAAAAATCAAAAGTTTGAGCAAAATATATGAGGTATTATTTATTTAGTAAATAAATATATCATAAATTAGAAAAGAAGATAAAACTTTAAGAACTGTTAATCTACTTAATAATAAAAATTAAAAAATGTAACAAACATAACAAAATTTTACTTTGAGTAAGCAAGAGAGATCTATTTAAACATCTTTTCTTTGTTCGAAATGGCAGTATGATTTGAACATTCTCCATGATTTGTTGAATCAATAATAAGCGAAATATTTGAATATGTGAAAAGGTGAGTATGTATATAAATTACTTTTCCTTGTATTGTGTACTCGTGTAGTAGGTGGAAAAAATATATAATATTTTAAATATAGAAACAAATATTAAATAAAATTTATTTTAAAATAGTATAATATATCTTACCATTCGTGATATCCGATAAAGGAAGAACTAAAGTAAAATGCTACACATTTTAATTAGAACCTTCAATATTATACTATTGAGAAACAACATTTTCTACAACATAATTTATATAAGATTATTAAATTAAAGAAACAAACACCAAGAAATCATCCAGAAATACTATTATTTTCATATGCACTAAATAATTCAATAGACTTCAACAAAATTATCTGGAAACAATATTATTTTCTTATGACTACTTCCAAAATGAGATAAAAAAACTCAACTCTTTGAAAAACTCTAAAAGACATACTATATATAAAACCTAACTCATTAAAATCTCACATCTATCCCTAGGCCCCATGTGATATAAGTTGTCAATTTTAACCTATTATATATAATCAATCCATCATCTCAACACCCAACCAAATTCAACACATGTCATCTAACAAATACAACCCTTCATATATAATCCTTCATCTTTCGTCTATTCTTTCACTTCAAAATTTCATATACCTGACCTTCAGTAATAAATCCTAACAATCTCTTTCCCCAGATTATTCAAATCATTTTAATTTTTCATTGAGCTAAAAATTAAGTCTTTATCATTTTGTTTTACCTTATATTTTGTTGCATAACTTTTAAAGTTTTTTTGAAAAAAATATAGATTATCGTCATCCAATAATAACTCTATATATTATTATTTTTATTGTATATATTAATATTATTTTAATATCTACTATTTGTAATTCATGGGGTGAAATTTAATTGTGGGTCGAGCCCCAAATAAAATAATGACACTTAAAATTCATCCTCCCAACGGCCTAATTAGAAATTGTCCAACACAAAAACTAAGCCTAAATAATTAGATTAACTCAAAACATATATAATACAATATTAATTAATACAAATTAATATTTTAACTAAAATTATGAGGGTATTACAATTACAATGAAAAGAAAAACAGAAAATTGTAGGCTAGTACACTTTTATGAATTTTCAACCGCTTTAGTCCCCGATATTATTTTTTCAAACTGCTACGGTGCAATATCAGATAATGCATCGTGATACATGAAAATAATTTTTAACGTTTGTTGAAATTCGACAAAGTATACACTAGCTTAAATATTTTCCAAATAAACATTATTATAAAAAAATCGGGTTGATATCGAGTTAGCTCAATAAACCTAATAAACAAAGAAAAATGAAGGAAAGTAGGAAACCAATTTTTTTAAAATAAAAAATAAAAAATGGGGTTATTATTGTTCTTAGTTTGAACTCTTAAAACTAAAAACGATACTCTAAGCCCTCAGCTACAAACAACGCTCGTGCAAAGCTCACCGGTGCTTCATCTCACACTTCACTGGCGACACATCATATCCCTCTCTCATACTACCTGCGCCGTGGTAAACTCTTATCCCTCAATCACTATCTCGCTCTATCCATCTCTTTTGTTCTACAATATCTAGTACAATTATCAATGGAGAATCTTGTTTATATTACCCCTCATGACAATTATCGTGGGAGAATCTTGTTTGTATTACCCCTCATGATCAGATAGTGATAGCCAACGGTGTATATTTGAGATTGATAGTTGAATTTTTTTTGGCGATCAAAACTTCGAATCTAATTCAAAATTGATAAACTTTTCAGATTTATTAATTTTTTTTTTACACTTTTGTAGATCTATGTGGGTATTTGTTATTCAGTTGAAATATTGCATGATTTTTTGGGCTACTAAATCTTTGAATCTGATTCAATAGTCATAAATTTTTTGGGTTTAAAATGTTTAAAGCTTATTTGGTGACTGATTTTTTTTTTAATTTTACAGATGATTAGTTGAAATATTCGCAAAAAATGTTGTGCTGAATATATATGTATGTGGTGGAAAACAAAAGGTCCAACATGATATTGTGAATTGTGCTGAGAATAACAGTAGTTTAAGTGTATTCAAAGTTTCTAGAAATGTGTAAATATATTCATGTCAACTTATTTAAAAATATTAAATGTTTAGTATACAAACTAAAGAAAAAGTAATAAAACAAAGTGTTTCAGCTTCCTATGCATTGCTCGATAATTCAGATTTGAGTTTCCATTTATGATAAGTAGTTATATATATATATATATATAGACCCATATTGGTCTTTTTATGTTGGGTAATTAATCTAGGTAAGTTTTAAGATGGGTTTTAAGTGTGTTTAACACTAATCTAATTGAGACATGGAGCCATAGGAAATTAACAACACATCAACTTAACTCTAACCCTTGTTGACCAACTAAACCCATCTGAATACCCTTTCCTTTTAGACATTATTCAGCCCCTTCCCACCATTATTTAGCCCTTGAGTCTCCAACACAAGAGAGAGAGTTTGTGTGTGTGTTGTTGGTGAGATTACTATGTGTAATCTCACGCCCATTAATCCAACCATCCAATTTGTAAGTAAAGACCACCATTTCAAAGCCCTCGACGAGTAGTCTTTTTCCCCAGTTTGTTTTCGTTTTCCATGGTTTATTGTGTTATGACTCGTCTAAATGCGTAGTTTATTTGGGATTTTGGTTGGTATACATGTGGGGTTGAATCTAGATGGGTTTATGGTGTTCATTTGATAGTTTTGACATAAGAATACTTGTTGTTGGGTTTAGAAACCCGGATGATAGTTTAATCCCAAAATTTGACTTTGACCTAGAAATTGAAAGTGTGTGATTTGACACTATGAAGTTAATTTGGTGTTTAAAAGAGTGTTTTGAACCCTAGGATGAAATCCTACGTTGTTTGGACAATGTTTGTTCACAAATGTAAAATCTCAAGATTATGACGCTTTAATTATGGGTTTGTGTTATATTTGATGTTATAAGACTTCGATTTAGGTTGCAATGAATGAATTAATAAAGCCTAAAACCCTTATACGGAACTCTTCAATGGTTAGAGTGCAAGATAATGAGAGCACTGAAATATTGAGAGTCCTCTTTAGTACGCGTTAGTGCAGCATCTTGTGATAGAATACAAATACGATTATTGTATGAAATAAGATGAATTAGGGAGTGTGAATAGATGACCGAATTGGGTGAGAATGTTATGACGCTTAACTAACTTAGTAAGTCGTATGAATGAGATATTTAGAATTTGGTGAATTGTTCATTTAGTTTATTAACTCAAAAGAGTTGGCTATGGGCTTACACGTTAGGGCATGAAAATATTAGAGGTCATTCTATAGGCTCGAATTAAAGTTGTAAGATTGAGATGATGGATGGAGAACCATTCCATACGAGTTAAGGTTGAGTGTACTTATGGATACTTGCTTGGGTGTGACTATGGGATAGTCTTGTTTACGCTTCAAGCGTGACTTTGAATGTAACGACTAGTACACGGGTTATGAAATTATGAGTGGTTATGTGAGAAGGCTAAGTATGTAGCCTCAAAATATGAGTGATTGTGGACTAACATAGTAGTTTACACTTGTTTACGAGTGGGGACCTTTAAAGACCTCAATATATGAATGTTGAACTAGATAGAGAGTCTCGGTATAGTTGTGTTTGGAGACTAAGTATATAGCCTAATATTAGAACGTTTATTAGATTAACCTAGTAGTCTTTACTTGGTTGCGGGTCGAGGATATTGGAAGACCTCGATGGAGTATTATTGATATGCAGCCAAGTTTTATTTGATAATACTTGCAAATATATGTATATATGATTGTGTGATTCAAGATTAAATGTGTAGGTGAGATACCATGTGATTACCTACCATTATGTGTTTGCTAATGTGTTTTGGTAGGAATATTGACCTACTTGGATTGTTATGGTTACCGGTATTTGGAACCTTGTCAGGTTTTATTAGTATGTCGAGTAAACATCTACTAGTTTATTTGTATTAAGTCCAACTGGCATGATTACTTGATTATGTGTTTTGGTCGATGATGGGATGACGCATCGCCTTCACGAATGTTAAAGTTCGTGATCGATATGAGTCGTCGTATCAGAGACATGTTTTGCACTCACCCATTCTATTGACCGCAGTGGGGATGTAGCCCACAACTGTTGGAGAAATACGCCTGACTTTGGAAGCTATGGAACTCGAGTGGGACTCGGGAACGTCGATAGCACTAGGTTTGGGGTATTGAGGACACGTGTTGGTTTCGCACGTGTAATGCAAGAGCAAACACGGTGGATGCGGATCAGAGAATTACACCCTGGTCTATAGGGTTTGTTGGCAAGCACTTATATGACCATCACCGTGCTACGTGCATATTGTGGTATTTTTTATTTATGTACTCATCATTATGCGATACATGTACACAATATTTATCATGTTGATAGAATACCATGATTATGTAAAGCTAAGTTTATTATTATGTTATATTGTTCTTTGTAGTAACTTGTTGAGTCATTATGACTCATTTAGTATTTTGTTTTTTAAGTACGTGATCGATGTATTTTATACGTCGATATCAGGTACTTTTATGACTTAAATTGAGTAATTCCATGAGGCTTTTGGCTACTGATATGTGTTTTTGAGTTGTTTTATGAGTTTCAGGGTTTTAGGTGGATTTATATGAATTATGAGGCTTTTAGAGAAGATTTCGAGGAAGGGGCCAGGGCCAAAGTGTAAAATTGAAGAAAATTGGCAGAAGAAGAATATGTCCACCTTGCAGCCGCAAGGTAGAAACACCTTGCCTTCGCAAAGTAGACAGAAAGTTGGGCTCCCGAAATCAAGACCTTGTGGACGCAAGGTCATTACCCCTTGCAACCGCAAGGTGCCCAGAACCGGCCTTTTGAGGTTTTCGAGCTGGATTGAACCTCCTATTCCCCTACAACTCCTTGGTATAAATAAAGGACATAGCCAAAGCCAAAGGACGTCCAATAAGTACTTTTAAACAGTTCTAGCGTAGGATTTAGTTTGGATTATGTAGTTTAGTTGTTGTAATTACAGTTTTGAAGATCGATCCATGTATTCATTCATCTCCATGTGCAGTTCATCTTCAAGGATAAACTTCACATCCATTAATCTAGGAGTTTGGAAGTAACTTGTATCGAATCTATGGCTTAAATATATTTTTATTCATTCAATTCTTGTTGATCATGGTGTTTATCAATCCCTTTATTATCTCGCTTTGAACAAATGAATCTAATCGCAAGTGATAAAGGCCTAGAGGTGCGGATAACTGCATGACCAATATGCATATGTCGTACACTTGCTCACCATCATGATAAATTGAACCTATCGATGCACGAGAGTGATAAGTTAGGGTCAGGTTCCATATATGACCTAAGTGATAGTTAGGATCCATATGTTCTTGTGCCTAGGATATAGAATGGACGAATTATTTGGAAATGGAGACTGAACGGTAATCCAACAAGCTATATCTATCTTTTGTGAACGAACCCAAGATATTGAATGATACTTTATTTAAGAAAAGCTATAGAGTAGATACAAGTGAAACCCTAATCCTAGATTTCCCTCCACCATCAGATCTTTCCTATTGTAATTGCTGCTAATTTAGGTAAATTAACTGCTTTAGTATAATAATTAGTTTAGATAAAATCAATATAAAAACCCCTCTTAGTTTAATAATTGCTACCGATAGTCTTGCTATTTGTGATCTTCTTGTCTCTGTGGTTCGACCCTTGCTTCCCAAGCTATTGTACAATAGTCTTGTTCACTTGCAAGGAAATAAATTTAAAATAAGACACGATCAAGTTTTTGGCGCGGTTGCCGGTGACAAGCTAGTTTGCATAGTTAGTTTGTTGGTAGCGTAGTTTTAAATTTAGTTTTTATAAAAATAAAAATAAAAAAAATTATTTATTTTTAGTAGTTAGTTGTTAATTGTTTTATTTGCTTTATTTATTTTATGCACGGTCGTAGATCTTTAAATCCTAAATTAGTAGAATTAAATCAAAATATAAATAATCTTGGAAAGAATCAGGAAGACCCTGATAATCTAGGAAACCAGTCTGATAATCAAGAACAATTGAATCAAGAGGATCCTCTGGTTGATCCTCTAATGGATAACAATAATCAAAATCCTGAAAATCCGGTTCATCCGGTAAATGCGAATCAAAGAGTGGAAGAACCTGCTGAAAGAAATATGGAAGTAATAATCAATCAAAGAACTATAAATGATTATAGTCGACCTATGTTGAATGCAGCAACATCATGTTTAATCTTACCGGAAGCAGTAAGGAATTTCGAACTTAAATGTCATTATTTTAATATGATACCTTCATTTCATGGAATGCCAGCTGAAGATCCCGTAAGTTTCATTAAAGAATATGAATATATGATGAGAACTTTTCCGTTAGGTGGTTTGACTGAAGATCAAGTAAAAATGAAATATTTTCCAAGTGCATTAAAAGAATTGGCAAAAAGATGGGTTATGAATCTAACACCTAGAAGTGTTTATACTTGGAATCAATTATATGATTTGTTTATGGGTAAATTTATTAAACATGCATCTCTTACAGAGTACAAAAAACAAATCATGTCTTTTAAAAATGAACCAGGAGAAACATTCCATGAAGCGTGAGATAGATTTAAAATTTTACTTATCATGTGTCCTCATCATAATCTATCTCAAGATGTGTTAGTACTTCAATTCTATCATGCTCTTTCGCCTGCTTTACAAACTATGGTTGACAGTGCGGCCGGTGGTTCTATTAATAGAATGACACCAGTTGCACTAGAAGAATTACTTGAAATGTTAAGTGAAAATTCTCAACAGAAAAGTGTAAGAGATAAAAGTAGAAGTTTATTCCAAGTTCAAGAAAAACCAGATATGCAAGCTCAATTTGAAAATTGGCAAATTCAAGAAGCATGTGCTATTTGTGGATTAAATTCTCATGCTACTAATTTTTGTCCATCTAGTGCTATGTATTCTGAACAGGTTAATGCCATGAACATGTATCCTCAAAGGCAAAGGAATGTTCCCTACTCAAATTCATATAATCTTGGTTGGAGGAATCATCCTAATTTTTCATGGGGAGGAAATAAACCATTACAACCTCAAGAATTCCCAAATCAAGGGCAATTGCGAATTGAAGAAGTTTCAAAGTCAGACAGAGCTAGCAAAGGTCAAGTTGCTCTTAACAAATATTTGCTAGAAGAAATAGAAAATTTAAGGAATCAACTTGCAAAAGTAAACGAAAAAAGAGAAGAAGGGAAGTTCCCTAGCCAGACAGAACAGGCAAAATCTATCACTACTTTGCAAAATGACAAAGTAATTGGAGAAGAGGTAAGTAATCTATTCAATCTTTTAATGTGCCTGATAAAGTAAATAATTCTGAAAAAGAAGTTGAAAAGGATAAAAGTATAGAAAATCAATCAAAAGACAAAGAAGTAGAAAAAGAAGTGTCAAAAGATAATCAAGAAGAAGTAAACTCAAGAAAAAGAACAAGAGGAAGAGGAACCTTATGTGGCACCACCACCATATGTTCCTCCAATACCATTCCCTAGAAGACTTATGAAAAATAGAATGGATAAGCAATTTTCGGAAATTTATAACATGTTATCCAAAGTGAATATTAATCTTCCTTTGCTTAATGTTATTAAAAATATTCCAGCTTATGTTAAGTTTTTCAAAGATCTTCACTCTAAGTGTTGGTCCCGAAATAGGCTCAATATACGCTAGAAGGGGGGGTTGAATAGCATAGTTGCGTTTTTATAAAAACTTTTCGAAACACTTCTGAAAGAATTCTTAAAGTGATTTTACTAGAAGTGTGAATGCAGTGGAAAACTGAAGGGGTTCTGAACTGACTGATAAACTACTTTAGTATAACACAGATTCAGTAGTAGCCTATGATAAGTAGTAGCAGTTAATAGAAAGGTAGAAACAGATCAGACAGTACACAGAATTTAGAAGTGGTTCATACTGTGAATAGTACTATGTCCACTACCAAAGTGGTTAGCTTTGGATTTTGAAAGGTGCACTTGTTTATGCACTAGGTGTGAGGGTAAGATCACTAATGGATCGTGTACAAAAATAGTTTTCAACTAACTGTATAATGATGAGAGAAACAATCAATGATTAATTTTTCTCTCACGTGCTAAAGTAAAGAACAATTTTTAAAACAAACTAGGTGAAGCTGAAACGGAGTAAAGACTGGCAGATCTGCAGCTTCAGGAAGTTTGGTGAAGTGTTAGTGCTTGTCCTTTTGATCTCTTGAATGCTTGAGTGTTGAAGATGAAGCTTGAATGTTTAATGCGTAAGAGTTATTTCTTCAGATCTTCAAGACTTGAATAAATACCAGGGAAATCTTTTGGACTGTTGGACTGAAGCTAAGGAGGCTGTGTCCAACGTTCTATTGCATTAAATGCAATTCAACGCTTTGTGGAATGAATGCGGCACAGTCATCAAAGATGCAATGGTTGCAGAGAAGACATTCCCAAATAGAGTAAGGTTTCAGTCTTGCAGGCGTTACAACTATGAAAGTCTTCTTAACCAAAAGAGGTAATATCTTCAGACTTCATGTATCAGGAGACAGACTGGACAGTTGTCTTCACATATAGTTGACTTCTTTAGAGTGAAATCCGATGAAGATAAATTGAATATAATTTGACTAGATATTTCAAAAATATCTAAATCAAATGTCATGTGACATAATTCCACGTTTTGGCTAAACTTGATTTTTTGAGCTTGAGCAGACTTCCAAGTCTGCTGTTCGAGCTGTGCTTCCAAGGCTACTGTTGAAGCCTGCTGATCCGCGCCTAACTAACACTAAACAGTTCTAAACACCCTTGATTCTAAGACATTTGCCACACTAATCGGTACGCATACCTATTAGCCACTGTGCAATAGAATCAGAAGATGACTCAACCAAATCTAGAACCTATGAAGGTCAATAATCTCCTCCTATTTGGTTGATGTCATGATCTCAGCTACTAACAGACTTTGAATCATGCATTGAGATAATAACATGTCTTAGAGAATTTTATTAAGAAGAGCATAAATGCCTCTCAGAGCAGAAGTCTCAGTAGAGAGATAGCTAGACTAAGTACTTACAAGATAAAAAGCAGGAATATCAAGTACAAAGTTAAGCAGAGTTTAAATCTTAGTAATAAGCAAGGTCAATGTAAAGATTTAAACGCGAAGTTTAAATAGACAAGATCATAAGATAGAGCAATTTAAACTGAAGAAATATATATCATCTGATATTAAACAGGCTGTTTAACAGCAGAGTTTTACCAAACAGGGTTTGAATCAAAATAGTAAGAACAGAAGAGTTATACCATGTTCAGAATAGGTTTGGTTGGGTTCGACGACGCTCTAAGTAATCACCAACCCAAATTCTGATTCGATCATTGAGGCGCTCTCGCAGTCTATTCTGTTCATCAATTAGAGCTTAATTCAAAAAATACGTAGCTCTCTCCTCCCTAGTGGCAGCAACCCGTCGTTGTTCAGCAGCAGCAGCCCGCTCGTTGGCACGTTCTACATGGCGAACAGCAGTGAAGTCAGGAACTTCACGCCTGGCGATGATTGCTCGGGCCAAGGAAGTCTTGAGTTCATCGAAGAGGGCCCGGATGCTTATCTGCTGAGAGTGAAGCGTGCCGATCAGTGACTCCTGCTGGTCTTAAATGAGGAACCTATGGGTAATAAAGGCTTGAGCAGTATCGTTCACTAGCTGCTCAACGATCTTCCCAAGATCGAAAACAGTAGCATGGGTAGCATTTAAGCCATAGCTGAGGATATCGATCTATTGTGCCATAGAAGAGACGGTGCTCTTGAGACGCTCCAGGTGGGCATTATTGGTACGAAGGAGGTCGAGAAAGGCAGGGTCAGCAGAGTTGGAAGGAAGGGAAGAAGGGATAAGATTGATCGAGATAAAGGCGTCTGTAGGGTTAGGAGGAGTAGAGATTGGTGAGGAGGAAGAAGAAGTAGAGTGGTGGTCAGCAGAGATCGAAGGCGGAGGAGGAGTAGAGGGTTTAGGATCAAGTTCCATGTCAATGTCTGAGTCACTGACGGAGGAAGATGAAGTAGGGGAAGAGGTGTCAAGAAGAAAGGACGGAAAGGGAGATTCTGGTAGAAGAATGAAATTTGGAGGAGAGGCAGAAGGGTAAAGAAGATCGGAAATTGAGGTGAGGTCAAAGAGAAATGTATAGGTAGCAGAAGAGATAGAGGGGAATAGGATTTGGTAGAGGTCAGCAGAGATGGAAATGGGTGTAATGTATTGGGATATAGGAGGGAAGAGTTTGGGAAGGAAGGCGGTTTGATATAGAAGAGAGGAGAGGTGAGGGTCAAGAAAAGAGAAGTTTTCGTGCATGGAGAAAGAAGTAGAAGAGGTTGCAGGAACAAGAATAATGGCTAGAGAGGATTCAGGAAGGATAGAGGAGATAGGTTCAGGAGAAGAGGGTAGAGAAGGAATGGCCTCTTGGGTAAGATGAGGTGGGGAAGAAGGTGTTGGAGCGACAGACTTCTTACGAAGACGGCGTTTCTTCTTCTTCGGAGTAGAAGAAGTGGGCTCCTCCTCAACAACAGTAGGGGTTGTTGAGGAATTAGGAGAAGAAGGGGTTTCAGCAAGCTCTTCCCCATCAACAGCAGGGGCTGTTGAAAAAGTCAGAGGAGGAGATGAAGAAGAGATAGGAGAGGTAGGAGGAACATAAGGAATGAAGGGTTCAGAGGGTTCGGAGCGTTTAGTCTTACGTTTACGAGGGTGAAGAGGAGCAGGGTCTGGTTCAGCAGTCTCGACTGGCACTGGCACTGGAACAGTAGAAGCAACATGCTTCCTTCTTTTCTTAGGGTCAGCCAGGTCGGCAAGAAAAGAAGAAGACCTTTTCTTCTTCTTAGCAACTGGCTCCTCCTCAACAGTTGAGGTTCTCTTTTTGGATGTCGTGGAGGGAGCAGGGTCTGTAGTTTTGTTTGAGTAGCCCTCTACAGCAACTTCCTTTTGAAGCTTCTTGTTGAGCTGCTTTCCCATGAAGGCATCCACCGTTGTGTCTGGGTTTATCTTGAGGATTACAAGAGGAGGTGGGTTCAGTGCATGGACCAAGAGCAGAGGAGGTAGACCTTGCTGTGCTCGCTTCTCATTCTTAAGTATGTGGTGGCTGACGATGAATGTGCTGGTGAACTGGATAGACTTCTGGACATTCTTTTTCTCAAAGTTCACCAGGTGTTTAAGAAATGACCTGTTAGAGCGAAGAAGAAAGTTGATGAGGTGAACGAAGGGTCTTTTCTGCTTGATAGATGCTTGAACAGCATCGACAGCATCGCATAGCAATTCAAATAGAATCTTTGCCCAGTTAAGACGGATGTTGAGGACAACTGCTGCGGTGTATTCAAGCTGGTCCGCTGTCATCACATCGTAAGTTCCGTTCTTTTGTCGAAGAGATGACTGATGAAGTAGACATCGTCTTCAAAGAGTGTCCTATTCATTTTGGCATGTGCTTCCTTTGGGGTGTGCTCCCCACGCATGTAAGACCAAGCCAGGTCTTTCTTAGCAGAGGTGAGGGAAGTAGGTCCATCAAACTCAATGCCAATAGTCTTGGCGATCCGGGATGCAGAGATGGTGATGGAGATGGTCCGGACAACAGCAGAGATAAAAGTTCTGGATTCATTAATAATTGCCTTCTGGAAAAATTCTTCCGCTAGAAGGTTGCTGTAGTCCTCATCTTCCAACATGAAAAGGGGTAGAATCCCAGATTGGTTGAGGTCGTCAACGATTTTGACCCCAGAGGCTTCATCAATGCACATCCCTGGATGATACATAGTGGAGGGCAGTTTTGAAATGGTGAAGTCTGAGCTTGAAGTCTGAGCTTGGAGCTTGTTCAAGAATAGCAGAAGAGGAAGATCCAGCCTGTGGAATTCCAAGTAGACAATTAGGGCAAATACTTGAAAACTCGTAACCTGAGCAAAATATAGTGCTAAACCCTAGAAATTTACTCAATTTCACATGTAAGTTCATAGACAGGCATTGCACCACACGAAATATGTACAGAAAACTGAAACATATGAATAATAAACAGTAATCTGTAACTAATCCAAGCAAAGAGAGATATTTTATGAAATTGATAGAGGTTCTAAGCAAGAAATTTTATATACAGTAAACAATGGCGGATTCACAGTGCAGAGATATTTAAAATCGAACTTACAACCTAGAGAGTGAGTATGGGTTAGATTTGTCTTACCATTGAAGAAAATTGTAGATGAATGATACAAAAATGGAGATTTCTCTACAGATTTTACTCTCGTACAAGGCGAAGGGAGCAAAAGTTGTAGAGAGAGAGAGTTGTAGAGAGAAAGAGAGTTGTAGAGAGAAGAGCAAGAGATAGTTTGTGATTTAAAACTTTGACGGTTGAGAGTTTATTAATGAAAGGGCGTGAAATCAGTCATTGGAACCGGTGAAAGTACTTTTAAGTCAGACGACTCATTCTTGAAAAGACTTGATAAGTGACGTATTTAGGGTAGTGGATGCTTGGAAAGTAACTTTTTTGAAGAATATCTCAGCCAATTTTAAAATCAGTCCCTTACAATTTTCATAACTGACCTTCTAAAACTAGGAATTTAGAGGACTTATCTTTGTCTTCCATTAATTAGAGAAATTGTTGATGTTTCTCTTAAAGAAATAAGTCTACTTAAATATAAGAGCAAGTCTGCTTAAGAGAAGTTGTTAAGTCTGCTTAAAAAAGAAATTTATAATGAAGAAAAATTACATTTTAATTGAAATCAAGCAGTTGGGTCAAGCATACCAAGCTCTCCCCTTAGATAAGCAAACCTGTCTGCTTCCAGTGCTTTTGTGAAGATGTCTGCTAGTTGATGTTCAGTTGAAATGTACTTCATGCTTATGTTTCTCTTTTCTACGTTATCCCTTAGAAAATGATATCGAACATCAATATACTTGGTCTTGGAATGCATAACGGGATTGTAGGTGATCGAGATTGCTGAGGTATTGTCACACATGATTGGGCAGTCAGCTACCTTGATGTCGTAATCCACCAACTGTTGTTTGATCCAAAGCAGTTAACAGCAGTAGCTCCCAGCAGCTATGTACTCTGCTTCCATGGTGGAGTTGGAAACCGATGCTTGTTTCTTGCTAGCCCAAGAGACAAGCCTGTCTCCTAGAAATTGACAAGTTCCACTAGTGCGTTTTCTGTCTACTTGACAACCAGCATAGTCATTATCTGAGTAGCCAACTAAGTTGAAAGAGGATTCCCTTGGGTACCAGATACCAAAGTTGGTGGTATCTGAGACATACTTAATGATTCTTTTGGCTGCAAGAAGATGTGACTCACGAGGGTTTGCTTGAAATCTAGCACATACTACAACAGCATACACTATGTCAGGTCTGCTGGCAGTGAGATAGAGCAGAGATCCGATTATCCCCCTATAGAGAGTGATATCAACTTTCTTTCCTTGTAAGTCTTTTGAAAGATTTCATTTAGCAGCCATTGGGGTGTCAAAGGTGTTAGCCATTTCCAAACCAAACTTTTTGACAAGTTCTTTAGCATACTTGGATTGGCTGATGAAGATTCCTTTGTTGGATTGTTGAATTTGAAGACCTAAGAAGAATGTGAGTTCTCCCATCATGCTCATTTGAAACTTTCCAGTCATGAGTGTCTCGAATCATTTGCACAGCTTCTCATTTGTAGAACCAAAGATGATATCATCGACATATATTTGCACCAGCAGTGGGTGACCTTTGTGCTTGAGAATGAAGAGAGTGGTGTCGATTTTTCCTCGCACAAATCCTTGTTCTACTAAGAACTTGGATAGAGTTTCATACCAGGCACGAGGAGCTTGCTTAAGACCATAGAGGGCCTTTTTAAGCTTGTAGACATGAGTCTCTTTTCCTTTTTCCACGAAACCTGGAGGTTGAGTGACATAAACAGTCTCTTAAAGATCACCATTGAGAAATGCACTCTTGACGTCCATTTGATATAGAACAAAGTCCTTATACGTAGCATAGGCTAATAAGATTCTGATAGCTTCCAACCTTGCTACTGGAGCAAAGGTTTCATCATAGTCGATTCCCTCTACTTGGCGATATCCTTGTGCAACGAGTCTTGCTTTGTTTCTAATGATGTTCCCATCTTCATCCTTCTTGTTTCTGAACACCCATTTTGTGCCAATGATAGTATGATCAGCAGGTTTTGGGACTAGCTTCCATACTTAGCATCTTTCAAATTGCTGAAGTTCTTCTTGCATGGCTTCCAGCCAACTTGGATCTTAT
This sequence comes from Codonopsis lanceolata, assembly GCA_013146195.2. Classification (NCBI taxonomy): domain Eukaryota; kingdom Viridiplantae; phylum Streptophyta; class Magnoliopsida; order Asterales; family Campanulaceae; genus Codonopsis; species Codonopsis lanceolata. The sequence goes on along the minus strand of CM028378.1, from coordinate 27,801,662 downwards.
AAAGCTTCATCAATCTTCGTTGGCTCATCTTCTAAAACAAATGCAGCACAGAACATACATTCATTTCTGGAAGATCTTCTAGTCCGCACTCTGACATGAATGTCACCAATGATTTGAGAAATTTGGTGGTCTTTACATGTTCTTGTGACAGCAGGAATATGATGATTCACTGTTGTTTCTTCATGACGAGGTTCAGAAGGAGGACTAGGAGGAAGATCAGTTGTGTCTTGATGAGTATGTTGTTCAGAATTTGATTCAAAGGTGAGTTGAAGAATAGGATTTTCAGGTTCAGAAGCAATGGGCTCTGGATTGGAGTTTTCTTGAGCAGGGTTGAAGTCTTATGGTGACCCATTTGATTAGAGATGATGGTCAGGGATATTTGATTGAGTTGCTGGAGTTGGATTTGGTGTTTGAGAGGTTGATGGTTGGGAGGTACCTGTGTGACGCCCCGCTCCTTCGTTATCTCGGTTTGCGTGCTATACTTGCACTTCTTCCTTTGTTGACTGCATGCTTGGTTGGCGAGAGGGTCTAGATGTGTTTGAGAGACCATATTAAGACCAAAACATTATTAAGAGACTCCATATAGTTGTTGACTTGCTAAAGTCACAAGTCGTGACTCGACGATAGTCGGAATGCGACGCGATTGAGGGTTTGCTTGCGCTTTTGTGTTCGTGACTCGGTTTGGGTCCTAGACCTCTTTAAGATTGTTTATTAACATGTTTAGATGTGTTAGACTTCAAGTTGGAGGTGTTCCCTAAGCCTATCGATGATTTGGAAGTTTATAAACCCTCTTGCTTTGTTTTGCCCTTAGCGATTTCCTTCAGGCCAGTCATGTTTTGGGCAAACTTCGGGAAAATTCTGGTACTAATCCACTAAATAGAATTTTCTAAAAATTTAGTATGTTTTACCTTCATATGTTAGGATACTCTCTGTAAAATTTGGTAATTTTCCAAGGTGTCTAAGTACCTCAATTAGGTCTTGACTTACGGCTGTGCCAGAATTCAGTTTTCAGAAAAACAACTTCTGTACTTGATTTTGTTGTAACCATATCTTGATGAATATAAGTCCAAATGGAGTAATTTAAAATCCTAAAATATAATTCAATGAGTCTAGTTTCATAAAAATCAAAAATCACCTCATTTGGAGTTGTGAGCGATTTATGGTCGATTTTACAAGATTGACTGTCCAGCCTCAGCTTCCCAGGCGCCCGCCTCAAAAATGTGAGCGCCGCCTCAACTACTGAGAGCATTATTTGGCTGGACAGAGCCCAGGCGGCCGCATGGAAAGGGGTGAGGCGCCCGCCTCAACCCCAGGTTGCTGTTATGGGATTTTTACCCTGTTTTGAGATTGGACGAATTATACCTATTCTACCCTCATTAAACCACCTCTAAACCCTTCCTAACCACCCATACTTAACCCTAAACATGTCCTAACATTAGTTGGAGGTTAATTAAAGTTAGATTAGTGATTGATTAGTCCTAATCTCTACTAATTGTGCAAGGAAAAGTCTATTGTGCCCTTATTGTTGTGGAAGTATAAATAGCCTAACCCTTCACCAATTCAGCCAAATCCTCTTCATTTCTCTTCCACAAACCGTGAGTTAGAGAGAGAGACTCCATGGGAGACTCTTGAGCCCTAGCTTCTTCTCTCTTCGATCCAAGACGATCCGACCACCCGATTTCCTTCAAACTTCGGATTCTTGAAGCCCTCGACGAGTAGAACGACTTCACCGATCGGATTTGTGTTCTCTCGAGTTTTCACTCAAGCTAGGTAAGTTACTCCCTTTTGATTTTGGTTCATTGGCCCTAAGGAAAACAACTTGTATGCTATTTGTGGGCAATGAACACTTGTTATGTTTTGTATGCCCAATTTGGGGATTTTTGGAAGTATGAATTTGTTAGGTGCATTTGTAGAGTGAATTCTATGATTGTTGAATATGTTATTACTCTTCATTTTGTGTTTCTAGGCTTGTGAGCATGCTAGAAATCATGCCTATATACTATTTGGGTTTATTGTGGAATTATGCCTACGATTGGGGCTTTGATGTATGAACTCACATGATATCATGAGTAGGAACATTTAAGTGATATTGAGATTTATGAAATGGGTTTTGATTTATGTTGGGATTTTGTTGTGAATTTTAGGCTCGAGAATTTAAGCCCGAATTATCGATATATTATTGTTAAATAAAGTGGGTATTAGTGTTGACATGGATGAAAGGTTTAAGAATGAAACTTAGTGTTTAGACTCTACGGAGTCGTAATGAGTTCAATATTGTGTTAAAGAACTCGGGTTGAAGTCCTACGTCATTTGGGTTTCGTTGACTATGTCTATGATGAATTTTTGGATTTTAGGCTTGGGAAATAAGCCGGATTAATTTTGGGATAATTTCTATAAACTTGAATGATGTGCTAAGTTTGGGTTGTATGAAATGTGTATTTAATGAAATGCGATGTTAAGACTCAATGGAGTCATTTTAGGTTCAATAAGATGTTAGTGAGCCTTAGGTTGAAATCCTACGATGTTCGGGTTTGGTTGGTTTTGATCGTGAGTACCCGAGCATCCCGAGTTGTGTCCCATTTGTGACTCCCATTACATAGAAGCTTATTGGGGATTTGATTAGGGTGTTCGTTAGGGCATGAGCATTAGAGATCAACCTATGATCTCAGTATTACAAGAAATGATTATTTGAATGAGTTCTCTCTTAGAATTTGGTCGTTGCACATGAAAGCATTTGCGAGGATATGATTACGTGATAGTTTGGTACCCTTGAGATTGGCTTTAAGGAAGTTTAGACT